>CM034151.1:200144804-200764784 GCA_019776745.2 Taxus chinensis
GGGAGTTTGTTTGGCTTGTCGCGATTTTCGGTTTTTGCTCTGCTGGTTTACTGGTTCTTCACACCAGTTCTCTTTGAGTTGCATGGCATGTAGGAACTGCCATAGCTCTTTTCTCTGTCTTGGAAGATATATATACGATGAAGACAGCGAAATTTTGTTGGTTGCTTCATCGTGGAAAAAGAAAAGGGAGTTTGAGCTCTTCCTGTGGTCCGCTTCGGAAATTTGATCAACATACAGGCATGCTAGGCCCTAACCTTTAAATATCTTGTTGTTTTTCAAGTGCTTTCATTAAAACAACTCTGTTTAAATGTTTTGTGAGGATTGGATGAATTTTCTATGAGATCCAGTTTGATTTCTGGCACTGTATCTCTTCTGGTTCGATTTTTCAGTTTCCTCTTGCTGGGTGTTTGTTGAAATCGAACTTCGACTCTATTTGTTTGTGTATTCTTCCTGGCTTATGCATGTGAGGTATTTATTATAAGGTTCGAGTGTTCGGCCTGTTTGGCGTGAGCCCTTAGAATATACCTGTGGGCAATATAGACCACTGTACGTCTTTGATTCGTGGTCGCTGTTCTTGTTATTGAAACTATATGAATGAATTGGGATGAATGCAGTAAGATTGTTTAATAAATATCGCTTCTTTGGGAACTCTGTCGTGAGCTTTGTTGACTGTGTTTAATGATGCCTCTTGGGTTTTCATTTGTGTTCAATTTTTGGCTTGGAACAGGTAACTGTAGTGTTACCGTAGTCTTTTCGACCTATCGGAAGTTGTTTTCCTTGTTATTAGATTAGTGGGATTACTTGTGGATAGTGTATAATATAGATACACCTGTACTTCGTTGTATCGACTCAGTGGAGTCGATGATTGAATCGTATTGCTATCTTTTGCTGGAAAAGTAGAATTATCCATAAGTTTTGTGAAAGGATTTTTGTGAAAACCTGATATGATGAAACAGGGCTTTTGGCTACTGTATATTTGTAATAAATAAAGGATAAAGACTTCCTGTGTAGGCATTTTATTTTCTATGAGAAAGCTGTTCGAAAGTTCGAAACGGCTCAGTGGCTGCCCTTGCTTGAAATGGGTATTCGATTTGTTTCACTTATTCTTGCTGAATGTTAACCATGAGTGGTATATACGGATTTATCAACCAATTGCATAGTACGTTGCTGTAGGTACAGAGGTTATAAGTGCAAAAACCTTTAACAGTTACTTTGTGATTTTATAGATTTAATCTATTGTGGCTTGGACGACTCTGAGGAGTCGATTGAATGATTCATTTTATTTTTGAGCCAAATAAAGTTAAGTGTTGATATTTTAAGTGCCGGCGACTTAATGGAATAACATGTATTTCGATTTTGTTATTGCGATTTGGAATTCCTTCGTGTTTTTGGGATTTGAGGTACAGATTCTTAGGTGGACATGTATGTCTTTGACCTGAGCAAATTAGTGTAAAATGATTGACAGAGAGTAAATTGCTGTCTGATTATTGTTATGCTTTGTTGATGAATGTCAGTATGAATTCTTAAGCTTTTGCTTGAATTGATACCTCCGTTTGAATCATTGGAATTCCGGAAAGGTAACTAGAACTTCTGTCTCTTTTTGAGCTTGACCTTGGACTGTCTTTGTTACTTTTGAGGTCCTTGAGAATGGATGCCGTTTCGTGTTCTACCTTGTTGGGTAAGTCGCGAATATCACTCCAAGACTTGCATGCGGCAAGGTAAGGATCGTTGGCTGAATTCCTTTCTTTTACTTCAGTCCGATTTTGACTGAGCAAGAATATGTATGCTATGTTCTATTCCAAATAAACTGTCCGATTTGACTGTGCATGATTTGGAAATACCGTGTGAGCAACATAGCATAGTCCTTTGGGAAACCTTTGATTGTTGATGCAATAAGGTTGTTGTTTTCAGCGATACGCTTGTAGTTCTTGTTTTCAACTTGTGTCAATGCCTTACTGTGTTAAAGGAACTAGCATTGGGCTTAAGGTTGTTACATGAATTATTGATGTGTTAGTTGCTGTACAGGAGTTTTGCTGAGTTTCTATTTTCGCGATTTAGAACAGTGATCTTGCTTGCGGCTTGTCTAACTTGTTCATTTTTATACTGGTTGAATGTTTTCATATGTGAAGGCAGTACAGTGATGAACTTATGTGAAAGGAAGTATGAATGGTTTGGTTCTTTCTCTTCCTTTATTTTAATAGTATTGATAATTGACTGGCTGTGGGACATTGTTTGTAACGTATTGGTGGAATCCCGAATTGTTATGATATTTCTTTTTTTTGGAGAATGAAATAATCTGACCAAAGTTGTGATTTTGGATTTAATGATTGTTGTGTACTTTCGTTCCTTGTTTCTTAATATTTGATGAAATATTAGAAAGTGATTAAGACTATTAGTAACAATGATAGAGTTACATAATTGTAATCATTTTGTGTTACAAGGGCATAGTCTGATTATGTTTACTTATGTGAATATCAGATCTCATTAAACAGGGTGTTTAATGAAAACAATTGATGGATTGCAATTGTTTTAAATGTTAGTGCTTATCATGCTCAGTTCATTGAACTGACTCATGTTGACTACTTTTGCAGATGGTTGCCGTAAGAGGTAAAAACAATGCAGATCTGGCAGGCTGATCTGATAGTTTATTTGACTTATAATGAATTACAGCTTGATTTTATAGATGTACTATATGTGAAAAGATGTTTCTTTTCCGTAGCATTATATCAAGCATGCTGTTGCATAAAATGTAATTGTACGAGTTTCGAAAGGAATGAAAATAAGTGTTTGATACTTATGTGTTGTATTCTATTCTGAAGGATGAACTTATTCGGTTTATGTAACGAAGGGGCATAGTTATCCTTGTATAATATGGATGCTTTTGTGATTAACAATGAAAGCTTGTAAGTAATTAGACTAAATTCTTATGAGTATTTAGTAGTTCTAATTTGTTCTGGCAAAAGCAATATTGTAATTTAATTATTGTCTCTCTAGAGGATAGGTTAAAATTGAGCCTAAAAGATAACGCTAAAACAAGTTGGATTGAATTACTAATCCCTAGTCCTAAGTATAACAGGACAATAGTAAATTGGATTCTAAATCATTTATATCTTTAAACTAAAAAGTATGATACAAATTCAGTTAAGAGAACTGATAGGTAATCAATGGAGATCAGATGGCTTTCTCAAGCATTGGTTATGAGATATTGTCCCGTTCTGTTGCTTTGGAATCAGGTGTATTCTAATGACTCCTTGATGAGAGCGTGACCGTAATACCTCTACCAGTAATGAGTCTTTTAGAGGAGGGTCGTCTTAAGACAAAGAATCCAGGGATTTGGAAAGGCTAACCTTAGGGAAAAGTCTTTAAAAGTAATTTAATCTCTAGTGCGTAACGCTTGTTTTTGGGTAGATCTTCTCGAGGCGGATTTAAAGGATGAAGACATAAAGTCGACTGTAGGGCTGTACCTCCGAGAAGATTAGGATCTTCTCGAAGTTACAACAATGCAGGTGACTTATGGCGACACCCTTTGCATTGATCGCTAAGATTTACACTTGATTTCGCACGAGTTACCTTGGGACCGATTAAGAACGTGGCCATGTTATAAGACTGCCTCAGAGATTTGGGGTATCATGACACACTGATTGAACTGCAAGGTTGAACCAGTATGTCATCATATCCCTAATCCTCGTGGGCATCCATATAACATTATCACCTTGTTAATCTGCCTCCGAGTGATTCAGCTGTGAAAGGAAGGACTGACAGTAGTCAGTATAAGACATTCTATATAACATATGAATGGGGTGAAGGACGTATTCCAGATTGACGAGTATGCCGTTAAGGAATACGAGACATGAACAGTATGTTTCAAATCTTTGGCCAAAGTATCGCAAGCTGCTGATTGCGTTGTCCTAATTCACCTAGTCTAAGGGATGAGATGCCGATGAATAATGGTAACAGTTATTCAGTTAGATTCCTTGGACAGAGCATTCTGAATCCCAGATTAGGGAAGAGAACCGCCAGAGTGTTGTGTTAAATAAAAACACTAACGCTTTTTACTCATGAATAGATCGGTAGATTACCGAGTCATGGAATGAATAGATCGGAGGTATTCCGAGTCATTACAGCTGCATATGGTTGTCTGTTATATAAATGGTTATTTGAATTGTGAGTTCTAAATTATGTATTTAGAACCAGTATGCAATTATCAAAAAAAAAATTGACTTGTTCTATTGTCTAAAATGAGGATGTTACAATGGGGAAGGATTTTTTAGGGCAAATAAGTAGAAAATGAGAAAATTCAAGCTCCATAGGTTGGGAAAAAGGAAAAAATGACAAAAGCCGGTGGATTTGTAAATTTAGGGCATAAAACAGAGCCTGCATGTATTTTTCTTTCAAGTTGGGGAAAAATAATAAGTTTATGAGCCATTTAAAGCATTCAATTTGGATGGGGAAACTTGTAGACCACCAAACTCGAAGGAAAATGTTTTTTGAGCATGTAGAACAAAGGGGAAAGATGGGAAAATAATGAAGGATCAAAATGGACACCAACATCGGCTCTTGCTCGGGGATGGGCACTCCCAGTGAGTGCCACAAGAACAATAAGTAGACCAAGTGCCAAAATAATCCATTGGGCGAAGGATTCATGAGCCAAAATCACTAAAAACTAGCTGAGAACCCAACAAAATGGCTGCCACACACCAAGGAAAACAACAAACTGACAAAACACCAAAAACAGAGCAACAAACCAAACACTATACACTTTACAAGTGGTGCATACTTCAAGTTTTGGGATTAATCTAAGAAATGCTTTAGATGCCTGCCATTAACAAGAAGTTCAAGCAATTCCGCATCTAAATCTTTAAGAAAAAGGGTATTCTCACAAATTCTGATATCAATGGAGTAAGGGCCCATCCATAATGCATCAAATTTTCCATGTTTGCCCTTATCTTCATTTCTGCTATCCCATAACAAAACCAGATCTCTAATATTGAAGGCCCTAGGAGTGACCTTCTTGTCAAACAATATTTTCAACTTCTTTCTAAATATGACATGCTTCTAGTGGGATGCTCTTCTCTCTTCATCTAGCTCCACAATATGATTAATCCTTGCTTCATATGGACTAACCTCTTGATCCTCAAGCTGTTGAACAAATTGAAATGAAGATAATTGTAGATGTAAGGGAAACAGAGCTTGAGTTCCATACACCAACTAAAATGGGCTCTTACTAGTAGCTCTCTTGGCAATGATTCTATCAGCTCAAACTGTAAATTTCAGTTATTCACCCCATTTTCTCTTGTTCAACTCCAAGGTCATCCTAATGATCTTCAATAAGTTCTTATTGTTGGACTCAGCTTGTCCATTTCCTTGGGGGTTATAGTTTGAAGCATAAGTCAGATTGGTTCCATACTCCTTGCACATTGCCTTCAAAGGTTTATCTCTAAAACACATGGCATTATCAACAACAATCTTGACTGGCACACCAAATCTGCATATGATATTATTCAACAAGAAGTCCATAATAACTTGGTGTGTTGCTTTCTTGGTGGGGATTTCCTCTACCCACTTGGTGAAGTAATCTGTGGCTACAAGGATCCATTTATGTCCAGCACTAGAAGGGTCCAAAATCTCACCAATGAATTCCATCCCCCTCTATTTGAAAGGAGCTTCAATTGATACAGGCTGCAAAGGAAGGGAGCTTGAAGCTTTCATTCTTTCAGAGAAACGCTAGCAACTTTCACATTTTCTAATCAACATGGTTTCATCTTTAAAGAGAGTAGGCCACCAATAACCATCTCTCAAAAATTTGTGTGTTGTAACCCTTCCAGAAAAGTGTCCTCCAAAAAATCCCCCATGGAATTCAAAAATTACTTTGCGAGCTTCATCTTTAATTACAAATTTCAAGAGGACAGCTTCAGGGTTCTTCCAAGCCAGCTTGAGGGATATTTTCTAATTTTTACTTAAATGATCAGGACATCATAGGTGTTTAAGGTAAAATATTATATCCTTATACCACTCATAACTCACCAATTTCCCAAGAACATCTGCCCTTTCTTCCTCTACTTCATTTACTTCCATAGTCTGCAAGTTTCTCTTAGTCGTGAGATTAACAAGACCCAAGCCTCTCACTAGATTTGTGGTTTGGATGTCTGTATCATACTCCTACAGTTTGTTCACCCATCTACATATTTTACTTGAGATCTCCATCTCTGATAAGATGTCCTTTACCATGGTGTGGGGAACATAAGCAACAACTTTTGAACTTAAAATATAAGGCTTGAAAACCTTTGTTGCTTTCACCAAGGAAAATTCTTGTTTTTCCATGATTGTATACTTTAACTCAGCAGATTGTAAAGCCTTGCTAAAGAAGGAAATAGGCCTCTCAGCCCCATCTTCATCCTTTCGGAGAAAAACAAATGCAATAGTATTTTCAGAAGCAAAGGAGAAGATTTGGAAAGGATTTTTGTAATTCGGAGCTGCCAAGATAGGTGCATGTTTAAGTGCCTCTTTGATTCCTTCAAAATCCTAAATAGTAGCCTCCTCCCACTTGATAACTTGATCTTTCTTCAACATGCACATGATAGGAAGAGTTAACTCAGAAAAATTGGACACAAAACTTCTAATGAAATTGATCTACCCAAAGAAAGATTGGATGCCCTTCTTTGTTCTTGGAATTGGCACCTTGTTGATTGCTTCTATTCTCTCAGGGTCAATCATGAAACCACCCTTTGAAACAATATGACCAAGCAGCTTGGAATTTTTCACCCCAAAGTGATACTTCTTTGGATTGAGAGAGATTCCAAATTCTCTACATCTGATCAACATTCTTTCCAAATTTTGCAAGTGATCCTCTCTGCTCCTTGAAAAAACAGTCACATCATCTTGATAAACTATGATGAAGTCATTTATATAACCAGAAAAAACAACATCCATTTCTCTTTGGAAGGTAGCTCCAGCATTCATGAGACCAAAATGCATTATCACATAAACATATGTTCCCCAAGGAGTGGTAAAGGTAGTTTTAAATATTTTTGACTCCTTGACAACAACCTGATTATAGCCAGAGAAACCATCGAAGGTGGAAAACAATTTAGATCCAGTCACTAACTATAGCATGTTCTCGATGCTTGGAAAATGATAATTGTCTTTCAATGAAGCTCTATCTAGATTTCTAAAGTCTACACAAAGTGTGATATTTCCATTCTTCTTTCTGACTGGCACAAGGTTCACAACTCAAGATGAATACCTCATGGGCTGAATGATCCCTCCCTCCTTCAGTTTCTTCAATTCATCTTGAATTTTCATGGAGAGGATTGGATTAATTTTCCCTTGCTTCTTTCTGAACGGTTTGGCATTTTTTTCAAGAGGGATCTCATGCTGAAACAAGTCCTCTCTATATACTTTCATCTCTGAATATGACCAGGCAAGGCAGTCTTGATATTGTTTCAACAATTGAAGATAGGACTATTTTTATTCCTTGCTTAAACTACTACCCAACCAAACTCTCCTTGGTTTTTCCTTTGTTCCCAAGTCATGCTCTTCCATATCCCTTGAGGTAGATATTCTTCTATAGATGATGTAATCAACATTGCTAAAATTTGACTCAAGAGCAACAAGACCTCTAGGAATGGTGTTAGTTTTCAATTGGATAATATATTTTCCAAACAAAGTCTCTCTTCCTTCAGTCATACATACCATTGATTCCCAATCAATATGTTGATCTACAAACTCACCTTGATTTTGTAAGAACCTTTACACTTGAGCATCATCATTAAACACTTGCCCATGTTTGATGTTGTCAGGGACAACTGGCCTAGTTAACACTTCAACATTGTACTCATAATAAGGTGAAATGATGCAAACTCTAAATCTTGACCCCAAAACTGCCAACTTGTCAATAGTAGCATTGAAACTTCTGTCATGGTGCACAATATTGAAGGAATCAAACATCTCAATTAGATCCCAAACTGCATGCTTATATTGTTTCATCCACTAATTTTTTGTAGCATACAGTTTCTTATTTGTTTGACAACTAGCTCTGAATCTCCCTTTGTAATGATGTCCTTGACACCATACTTCCATACAATTCTCAGACCCAACAACAAGGCTTCATACTCAAAAATGTTATTATTACATTCAAATTTAAGATTGAAGGAAAAAATAAACTCTTCTAAGATAGGAGAAATCAGAATTATACTAGCACCATTTCTAAATTTGGAGCAAGCTCCATCAAATAGCAAGGTCCAAGGAGAAATCACCTATTTAAAGAAATTTTATTGATCCATCTTGTGTTCTTTACCATCAGCAAAACAATAAAATTATCAACATCAACATCAGTAAATAATACTTCATAAGAAGCATTGCTTGGGTCCTCAATTAGATGCAACATTTTCTTTTCTCCATAGATATTGAAAAATATTCCTTCAATGGGAATGGTATAAAAAGACATATCCATTTGGACACTACCTCCAACACTTGCAGCCCACTTTCTTGACAATAACATACCCCATTTGGCAAGGCAATCAAAAATCACAACATCCAATTTTAAATTCCTCCCAGGATAAGATGCAAGCTACACTACCAAACCCTTCACACAACCAACAACCGACACTTCTCTTGAGTCCATGGTAGTACATTTTCCATAGGTTGTTGTCACTTTGATATCCAACTCATTCATGACTTCTAGAGGCATGACATTACATGATACAGCAGAATCAAAATACAATTGTTAAGTAGCCTATCCTTTATGATCAAAGTTATGAAGAATGGATCAACATTCAATTGGGAATCAACCAAGGATGTCCCCAAATATACCTCAGGTGTCTCTCCAAGATCCTCTACTACTGGTCATGTTTCAAGGTCCGCAATGATCTAAGGAGGAATTTCAACAACATTTACATTTCTACCTGGCGTAGTCTTCTCTTCTTTCAACCCCAAGAACTCAAATGCTCTCTTCTTATGCTCAGTAATTCTAAGCAACTCAATGATTGGAGCGCTCACTTTGATTTGGCTCAATACTTGGGCTATGTCATAGGAAACACTCTTTGGAAGGGAGATAAGAAGATTCATTTGATGGCAAGGGATTCTTGGAAGCTTGGGAATGAGGAGGACTATAATTTTTGCTTGGGATAGTAGAGATTTTGGCAAGTGTTTCTCTCCTAGGAGTTTCTTTTGGAATGCTTGTAAGAAAGGGTGTTTTAGGTTTGGCTTGAGACCCAACTCCATTAACAACTTTGCTTCTAGTGTTATAATATTTCTCTTGAGCTACAACATCATTCATCAACAATTATCTATCTTCCTCTGAAGGAATACCACCATTATACTTCTTAATCATCAAAGCTCTTAAGTATTCAAAGTCATTGTTAGGAATTTCAAAAGCTTGCACTACATCAACTTCAAGAGTATGAGGGGGAAGAAATACTTGCACCTGTTTGATGCAATCCCAAAAATTTACAGCTATCCTTGTACTTATCACTTTATTAGATATTGCTCCTCCTTGTGGACTTGAAGAATAGCCCATCATGCAGATATCATCATTAGTACCATCATCATTATTAACTTCACCATCTTGCTAGTCCACTTCACATGGAGAATGGGGTAAAAAACACCTATCACACCAATCAATATCAGTAACTTCCTCAACATTAGCAACCCTAGTAGTTAGGGGATTAGGTAACACTCTTCCTTCATGTTCTTGAGGATGTCTATTTGCAGACACAATGGGTCCTTTTCCTCTATCATCTACCCTTTGATCACCTCTAGGATGATTAGCAAATATGTCATGGTTTTGTGCTCTTGGCTGACCTTGTGAAGTTTTCCCAATTCCCTTCTCAGCTCTTGCCAACTTATATGAGATTTATTTTACTGCCCTGGCCAAAGTTTTCACAACCTTCTCTAAATTAGCACCCTTGCTAGTTTGATGTTTTTCAGGGTTTATCAACTTTACACCATCTCTCTTGAGAGGTTTCCCAATTTCTTTGATATTGTTTTCAATTTGAAGTGCCATGGTGAAAGCTTGTCTTAGATTGGTAGGGTTCTTGTCTCTTAGGTAATAGGCTGCCTTTTTATCAAATGCATCTGCATATTTCATTAAACAAGACTCATCACAAGGCCTCAAACTAAAAGGCAACATTCTCAAATTTTTGTTAAACCTTGTGTTAAATTCATGGACTGATTCATTGGGGTTCTTCTTGATATTATCAAACTTAGACAAGAGAAATATAGGATCAGTCTTGTCACCATATTGCAACCTAAATGCATTCTTCATCTCATTCCAAGAATCAATTGAATTATCAGGAAGCGCCTTGTACCAATCCCTAGCATCCTCTTATAGTGTATGAATGAACAATTTAATATACACATCTTCAAACTCTATCTCAAAATCTTCCATCATGTTAACAAAATTTTTGAGATGATGATCACTAGTTATTGCATTGTTACCTTGGAATTTTGGCAATCTATTTTTAACATCTTGTGGGACAGCATTTGGGTAACCATCCATTCCTCTAAAGTCTATAGGACCAAAGGTGTTAACAAAAAATGGAGGTCTAGTCCGAGCCATATTGTTTGGTGGAGATGATCTTGGGGGTGACACAAGCTAATGAGGAGTGCAAGGTATTTAGGGCTCAAGAATGTGATTCACAAGATTGGTATTCTCTAAGTGCTGATTTTCTTGGAAAGTTTTATTTGAATTGAAACACAGAGGTGCAAATTGGAGAAGGAATGTACCAGATACAACAAAAATACCTTCACCAGCTAAGGCAAACAAGTTTATGAGAGGATTGATTGAATCAGAATCACTTGAAGAAGAGTGATAATCCTCTACTAAAGGCTGATGTCTCTCACCAATGGATATATCATTTCCTGATGTCTGACCTTTAACCTTCCAAACTCTTCTCCCTTCCAAATCTGAGTTTCTTGAATCTGTAAACAACTTATTAGTAGAGTCTCTAATGAAGAGATATCTTCTTCCTTCCAGTTTTGCAGAGATTAGCAACACCAAAGTAAATGACAGAAAGGTTAAGACACTAGTACTTATCAAGATCAGGACAACATGGAGTCACCACTAAGGAATTTCACCCTAGTTGTGCAAATGCACTAAAATACTCTGTCAAATATCTATCAACACTAAAACTATTGCCAAACTATATAGATCAGACCTTCCTTTCTTTGAATTTATCAATCACAAATGCAAATGAAGTACAACTACTGCTGGAAACTGATAAAATTTGCAGGAAAAACTTATATCTTCGCTCAATCCTTACAAATATGATCTAAAAATGACACTCAAATTTGTAATTGCACATAAATCACAGAAGAAGTATTACCAGGGATCTAAAATACTAAAATACTGAATAATGTCCCCAGCAACGGTGCCAGAAAGTGTTGATACCCAAAATTATTCTCCATTTCAGTCTGACCAGCCTCAGAAATATGGCATGAAGCTTGAAGGTAGATAGATCTTGTTATATTTTGTTTTTTATCTAGGGATATGATCTAACTGGCACTCAGATTTGTGGAGAGATGGATAGCACTTTGAAAGGATTTTGATCTAATCCTCACTATTTTAGGTTGTGCCTTTCAACCAAGGTAAGAGAACCTATATTGCAGCCTCTGTTTTGTGAAGGATGTGGAGATATTCTTATAATGTGCATATTGTATGGAGATGGCCTTGGGAAAACATGATCAATTTTCCATTATTCAAACTCAACAGAGTTGTCACTACTAAATGATGTAAATGATTTCAAGACAAGGCTTAGGCTGCTAGAGACATGGTATGATCCTGATTTTCTTGTGCATTTTTGTAGATAGATTAGATTCTTTTGTTGACACACAATGCAATGCAGTGGTAGTGTGGGGTAGGATTAGTTATTCTGAATAAATTTTTGGTGGGAGATTTTAGACAAGACTAACCAAAATTTTCCAAATTCTTGGAGGACATTTGCAAGATATTTGTAACACCTAAACAACAAAATGCTTCAAAGGGGTTAAGGTACTCCTTCAACCAGGATATGTGCACCAAATGGCGGCCCAGATCTGCACTCTTCCACACAATATTTGACAACCTAACAAAAAATATTGAAGCAAATGAACCAACAAAGCATCTAGAAATCTCTATTTTATCATGACCTAAGGTGCACCCAAAGGTTTACAACAATCTCTAAATTCAAGGAAGGTGAAGTAATTTTAAATCTATCTATCTCTTTATCCGATGAAAGCTATTCTGAATATGAGATTGCAGATGCCACTAAACTATCAACAAGAAATGAGACCATGTATGATCAAGAAATATTTTAAACACAAGACTGCAATAGGAGCAAGAAACACAAATTGAAAACATTCTGAAACATATGTGCATGCAAATTTTACCAAGAGACAACACAAAATAATCTAGAATGACCAAATTTATCAGCAAGGGAGTGTTATAAGAATAATCTCAGAGCTTGTTGATGGCTTTATAACTGAAACCAACTCAACATGATACAAATCTGATGCAAAAAGAAATTAGAAATGGTTCTTAGGCAGTTTCTCAGAGAATGGGCTTCTTCCCAGATTTTCCCATGAATTTCTATGTTTCTTCGACCTTTTGAATGTCTCAAAACATGCATTATATAACTTTCAATTACATTTGATCCTTCCTTCTCAAGAAATGAATATACCTAGCATCAAGTTTGTTACAAAATTCCAACATGATTCGTAGATAGGGACATTTAACAAATTTGCAACAAAAGTTGCCAAGTGTTTCTAAAATGGTGAATCATTACAAATCCTCCATCATTATCCATTGTGGAGGCATGTTTTTCATTCTCCAATCATGAAGACCCCTTTCATTTAATCATTTCATCCTTATCATTCCAAAATTTGATTATGTAACTTTATAATTTGATATTTCACATTTTGGACGGGCCTGAGTAAAAATTTATTTCAAAAACACCTCAAATTTGCAAATTAATTCCTAGAACCACTTGCATTGATCTTTGCAGGAACAAAGGACACAAATTCACCAAAAATTCGATAAAAAATGATTCAAAATTCACATCTCCAATCTTCCTGGAGAAAAAATGGCGGCTAAAAATGAAAATGTACAGTTTCCCTTGATAGCTCTTTCTCCTTCAATCTGGGCCTGTCGACATTAAAATTTTCCTCCGTAATTTCTATTTTATTAATGTATATATTAGGAATAAGATGTTGTTAAGTATAATTAGTAGTGGTGTCTAATAGAAGATAACGGTGCCGTCAGTACGGTGCTGCCAATAAAGTAGAGTACGGTAATAGTCAAAGTACAATAGGAATGTTATAAAAGGAAATATTTTTCGTAAGTGGTCCGGTGATGTTAAAATGTCAAAGATGAGGTAAGTAGAGAAGTATGGTCTACATGATTAGGAATTAGAAATATTATATTTGTAATAAGGACAAAGAGTGATGTCATAAATATTTTGTGTATTTTATTTGTGGAAAAGTCTACAAAGGTGGAACCCATGTGAGATGATAAGGTTTATCTTATCTTAGAAGATAAGATTACATGTAAAGGTAAGAGTTTAGGGATGGAATATGATTTGTTGGAAGAGATTTCCTATCCTATCTTAGAGATAGGGTGGATAAGCCTGAATTCCTATAAATAAAGAGGCCACCCCCCCTCATTTAGTATAGAAGGAAGTAGTGAGAAATATTGTATGAGTAAGTGTGTAAAGGAAGCCATCATTTTGAAGGTGTGTCAAAGAAGTCATTAAGAGGTGTAATTGTGAAGTTTCTCTCATAGTTATTGTTAAAGGCAAGTGAAGTCAGTAACACTTGAAGTACCTCATGGGTGAGATTGTAACAATTTCATGTTGATATTATAATTTACACTTATATTTTTAGATTTATCATCATTCCTTCTTATCATAGTCTATGGTATTCTTGTGTTATGTTTTTTGTTGTGTTTCCAAATTCCATCCACTAAACTAAAGGTTGTGCATTAGTAAATAATCATAGCACAAGGAGTTCCCGATGGAGAATTATCATAGTGCCGGATTGGTGTTGACATTTTGGTTCTGTTCCCGGGACCATTCCTCATTGGTGGATTTTCTAGAGAGATATTCTCACTTAGTCAGAAATCATTTGGAGAGTAACCTTGTTTTTACTGTGCATAGTAGTTACCATGGTAAAATCACTTTTACCGTGAATAGTATTTACCACAGTAACTTTAATTTTTATCGTGAATAGTGTTTACCACAGTAAAGTTAGTTTTTACCACAGTAAGTCAAGTTTTACCATAGTTTACCATGGTCATTTCTATTTTACTGTAGAAAGGTGTAAAGTCACTTTCTATTATAGTGACTCCAATTATTTGTGCACATAAGTCTTGTTGATTGTACTTGTGGGTTGGTATTTCACTTTGGTTATTTTTGAAAATGGGGAAGATTCTTGTTTTTCGGCCCAATCTAATGAAGATGCTCCCTCTTTCATTCAAGAGTTTAAACGATCTTGCATTTGTAATGGCCTCATAAGAAGGGAATAATGGACTAAATTTTTTCCTACCTTTTTGGATGGTTCAGCCCTTAGGTGGTTTGAAACACTAGGTGATAATGTGAAAATTTCATGGGATTTATTAACTAAAAGTTTTCTTGAAGAATTTGGTGAACAATAGAAATATGTAGATCTCATGATCGAGATCACAAAGCTAGCCCAAGGAGAGAAGGAGAAGATAAGAGATTATCATGCTCGCGTTCTAGAGCTAAGGAGGAAGCTTGATGCCTAGATCCGGAAGGAAGGATTAGCGGATGGGTTGATGAATGGCACGAATAATCTCCTCTGTAAGAACTTCATTCAGGATGAAGCCAAAGATCAGACAACGAGTGAAGTATGACCACCCAGCTACCATTGAACAAGAAAAGGAGATTGTAAGAAGGTAAGAAGAAAGCATGGAAGAGGATCCCAAAGAAATTGTGTCTAAAGTAGAGCCTACACCAGCACCTTTGGTCCAGAATCCACAACCACTCTCAGTGAGCACAAATCTTTCTCATAGTACACCTGTTGAGTATGAATATTTTCTCAAGAAGATGGGTCAGTTAACTATTAATCTTCTTCAAGGAAAGGAATTTAGTTCTCAGGGAGGAGATAGAGGTCTAAAATGAAATATTTCTGAAGTTGTATGTTATGGTTGTTATAAAAAGGGTCATTATAAGTATAATTGCCCAGATAGAGCTTCTACATCTGGTACAAGAGATAATGATAAAGGAAAATCACCTGTGAATTATTTTGATGTAGTAGATAAGAGCATAAATAATGAAGTAGATGTGTTTGTAACAAAAAGAAAGAAAGAAAAAGATAACCAAGATGGAAATGATCCTAAGAATATGAAAGGAGAAACTAGTAAGAAACATAGGAGAAGAAAGTTGGGTGTGTAGGATTTTCTGATTTCACAGGGACAAGGACCATACTCCATCTTAGAAGATCTATCCAAAAGGCCTGCAAATATTACATATGGTCAACTCTTGGCTATGTCTTCTGAGAAGAGGCGGGAGCTACAAAGTGGACTCAATGCTCGATGAAGGAAGGAGGTTGAGGTCCCTATTTTAGAGGCAGAGGTGGATCCCTACGCTCCACAAGCTGAGGTATTATGTAATGATATTTTAATTCATGATGTCTTAGTTGATGGAGGTGCCACAGTTAATGTAATGACTGAGTCTATAATGAATATGTTGGGTTTAAAAATTGATCGCCCCTCAACACTTATGTTAAGGTCATTAAATAGGGGAAAAACTAAATTAGAAGGTGTAGTTTGAAATGTGGTAATATATGTTATGGATGTTTTATGTGTGGTAGACTTTCAAGTGATGAAAAATGGTACTGTTGCATACCCAATATTGTTGGGAAGACCATGGCTAAGGAGATTTCATGCAAGAAACTACTGGAATGAAGAATTCATTACATTTGGACGTGGTAGAGAGAGGGTGAAGATAAACGTGATTTATTGGCATCATAAGGCAGAAACTGTGGATTCAAGTGATGAAACTGATAATTGGACATCCTCTAATTACTCTAGTACCAGTGAAGTGGACACCGAAGATGAAGAAATTGAGGTTGATGTTTCGGTCATGGATATCCTTCCTGTCACACTGACTCATGGCCCCATAAAAGTATTCGAAGAAGAAATTGATGATCGTCTCCAACTAATAAAGATTGGTGATGTTGTGATGGAGAATGAGAAGGAATCATACCTCCAGCTCTTTCAAAGGTACATACACATATTCACTTTTGATTACAAAGAACTCTATAAAGTAACTTGGGTAGACGATTCTATTGAGCTGGTAGATGGTACTAAGCCCATAAATTAAATGTCATATAGTCCAAGACTGTAAAAGAAGAAATAGATAAGTTGCTTGATATAGGATTTATATTTGTTGTGGAGAATTCAGAATGGGTTTCTCCCATTATGATCTCAATAAAAAAGAATGGGAAGCTACACATTTGTGTTCATTATAGGAAGCTCAATAAGGCAAAAAAGAAGGATCATTACCCTCTTCCATTCTCAAATCAGATTTTGGACAAAGTAGCTGGCCAAGAGTGCTATAGTTTTGCTGATGGATATAGCGGATACAACCAAGTTTGAATAGCAGAGAAAGATCAGCTGAAGACCACGTTCACCACTCCTTGGGGAACGTTTGCTTATAGAGTTATGCCTTTTGGGTTGTGTAATGCTCCAACAATGTTCCAGCGCTTGATGAATAGGGTGTTTTAACCCTACATTGGGAACTTCATCAAAGTATTTCTGAATGATTTTTACATCTATGGGAGCAAGATGGACTACTTGCACCAGATGGAGACATCATTTCAAAGGTTAGATGACGCACAAGCCTCACTAAAACCTACAAAGTGGGTCTTTGGATGTTCTAAAGGTGTTTTGTTAGGGCATGTTGTATCTAGAGATGGTATTGGTACTAATCCTGATAAATTTTCAAAAATCAAAGAGTTACCATTTCCTATGAATAGAAGTAAGTTGAGATCATTTTTAGGCCATGTGGGTTACTATAGAAGGTTCATCAAGAATTTCTCAAAAATTGCACAGCCACTAACCCAATTCTTGAAGAAGGATTTTACTTATGAACCAGGAAATAAGCCGCATGAAGCTTTTGAACAACTAAAGGAAGCCCTGGCGTCTTCACCTATTTTAAAGAATCTAGATTGGAGCAAGCCATTCATTGTGTATATTGATGCCTCAGATGCAACACTAGGAAGTAATCTGAGCCAAAAGGATGAAAATGGGAATGATCATCTAGTTTACTTTGGGAGTAGAAAAATGAGCAGTTCTGAGGAAAATTATATTGTAATTGAAAAAGAGGCTCTAGCTATCATTTTTGTTGTAAAGAAGTTTAGAAATTACTTGCTAGGGCAGAAATTTATAGTTATAACAGATCATCAGGCTCTAAAATATATTGTAAATAATCCTAACCCATCAGGGAGGATAGCAAGATGGATAATTTTGCTACCAGAATTTGAATTTGATATTATAGATAGGCCAAGAAAGAAGCATGTCAATGCAGATGCACTCTCTCGAGCCTATGATGGTTTAGGTTCATCTTGTGATGATGATGATTTCCCAGATGCAACATTGTTATCCCTTGACACAATCCCTAGTGAATACATAGATATTTGGAATTATCTGAATGAATTCAAGTTTCCTGATGGTGCTAATGCAAATACTAAGAGAAATATTACTCAAGCCAGTCATCCATATTCTATTATGCATGGAGTATTATTTCGAATAGGACCTGATGGATAGTACAAGAGGGCAGTTGGACGTGATCAAGGGAAGGAGCTGCTAGAAGAATTCCACAATGGTACATGTGGAGGGAACTTCTCTGGACAACTTACAGCAAGAAGGATCTTGGATGCAGGTTATCACTGGCCCACTCTTTTTAAATATTGTTATAATTATTGTAAGACATGTGATATTTGTCAAACACATGGTAACTGTAAGATTTCATCAACTCCATTATGCCCTATTCTTCCACTTGGTCCCTTTGAAAAGTGGGGAATAGACATTTTAGGTCCACTTCCAACTACCTCACGCCAAAATAAGTATATTGTAGTTGCCACAGATTATTTAACCAAGTGGGTTAAAGCTAGGCCATTGAAAACAACTTCCATGGATGAAATGGCAAGGTTCATATATGAACGTATTGTCACCAGATTTGGTTGTCCATTAGAAATTGTAAGAGATCAAGGAAGCCACTTCATTAATGAGGTGATAGAAGCCCTAGTCAATAAGTTTTCTATTAAGCACAGGAAGGCAACAACATACAAGACAAGCACAAATGGATAGGTGGAACGAACAAATTTTGTGTTGTGTCAAATTCTAGCAAAAGATGCAGCCTTGTAGGTACATAAATGGGATAAGAGGATTCATGCAACATTATGGGCATATAGGGAAACATCAAAGTCAGCAACAGGATACTCCCCATTTCAGTTGGCTTATGGCATTGATCCAGTTCTTCCTATTGAGTTTGATATTCCCACGGTCAGAGTTATGGAAAATGAAAGGATGGATGAAAGTGATTCAGTAAACGAAAGGTTGGTACATCTTCATTTGATAGAGGAAATGAGGGAAATAGCTAAGGATACAACCTATAAGAAGAAAATGAAGCAAAAGGAATACTTTGATCAAAAGATCCGTTGGTCTCCATTTCATGTGAATGACTTGGTTCTAGTATATGATTCCAGATACAAAAAAGAAGACAGAAAATTTCTTCCAAAATGGATGGGGCCCTACAAAATAGTAGTTGTGCATGAAAATGGTACGTACCGACTAGAGAAATTGGATGGCACTCCCATTACGAAATGGGTCAACCATGACAAGTTGAAGATTTTCCAAGCACCAGAATAGTCTACTCCGAGGACGGAGTAGAAGCTAGGAAGGGGGGAAGATGTCGACACTAAAATTTTCCTCTGTAATTTCTATTTCATTAATGTATGTATTAGGAATAGGATGTTGTTAAGTATAATTAGTAGTAGCGTCTGATAGAAGATAACGGTGCTGCCAGTATGACGCCGCCAATAATGTATAGTACGGTAATTGTCAAAAGTACAATAGGAATGTTGTGGTAAAAGTAAATATTTGTCGTAAGTGGTCCGGTAATGTTAAAATGTCAAAGTTGGGGTAAGTAGAGAATTAGTGTCTACATGATTAGGAATTAGAAATATTATATTGATAATAAGGACCAGGAGTGAGGTCATAAATATTTTGTGTATTTTATTTGTAAAAAGTCTCAAAATCTGGAATGATAAGGTTTATCTTATCTTAAAAGATAAGCTTACATGTACAGATAAGAGTTAAGGTATGGAATATGATTTTTCAGAGTGGATTTCTTATCCTATCTTAGAGATAAGATGGATAATCCTGGAAGTTCTATAAATAAAGAGGCCACCCCCCTCATTTAGCATAGAAGGAAGTAGTGAGAAATATTGTATGAAGTGTGTAAAGGAATCCATAAGTTTAAAGGTGTGTCGAAGAAGCCATCAAGAGGTGTAATTGTAAAGTTTCTCCCATAGTATTAGTGGAAGGAAAGTGAATTCAATAACACTTGAAGTATCTCATGGGTGAGATTGTAACAATTTCATGTTAATATTATAATTTACTTTGATATTTCAGATTTGTCATCATTCCTTCTTATCATAGTTGATGGTATTCTTGTGTTATGTTTGTTGTCGTGTTTCCAGATTATATACACCAAACTAAAGGCTATGCATTAGTAAATAATCATAGCACGAGGAGTTCCCAGTGAAGAATTATCATAGTGCTGGATTGGTGATGACAGTTCCAAAGCACCAAAAGGTTTTGGGTGGTCAAGATAAACATCACAACATTAGGCAAGGCAAGGTTAGTAGGCTAAATAACATGAGTAACTTTGTCACAAGGTACAACAAGTAAGCGAATTTGAGTGTCAAATGCACTTGTTCGGGTTGTTTATATAGGTGAGGCCATGGGTTGGGCCAAGGTGTAGGAAAAAAACATGCCCCTAAGTAAAATTAGGGAGATGAACATGCTTGGAAGGCTACTAGGTGAGCTTGCTAGGTGATGGTAAGACTCTGGCGGAAAGAAAATGTTAATGTAAATCAAAAATTTGGGTAAATTAGGTTAAATGGATATTACAGTGTGACTGACACTGGTTGAGGGTGAACTGATGCTGGTTAGGGTAACCGATTCTAGAAACTAAATGTTTAGACATGTTTTATATGATGTTATTTATGAAATGAAATGATGTTGTGTTGAATAGTTTAATTTCCAATGTATTGATGTTATTGAAACTAGATGATTAATCATGGTTTGGTTTAATTTCAAAGTTATTGATTTTATAGAAACTAAATGATAATGTATAATGGATGATGTCTGGTTTAGTTTTGAGTTAAATTCCAAATTATTGTTCCTATGGAAACTAACTAATGAAGTGTTTGTTTGATGTTGGAAATGACGATTGCATAAAGAGTGGTCGAGCTAACCTCAAAGGGCCCCATGCCCTAAAAGTGTTTCCTAAATAGCCCTTACGAAAGGGGGCCTCATGCCGATGTAGTTATCCTATAATCTAGTTAAGAATAAGATTGGGTTAGGTTAGATGAATAGGTAATTTGGATTGATAGGTTGGTTAGGTAAGGCATGTTAGAAAATAGGCGAGATTGAACGTTGAATATGTAATAGACAAGGTGAGTTAGATGTAGGTATAGATGAATGTGTCATGGTTAAGTCCAGTTTGATGATCTTATCCTATTGAACAAACAATAAGGTAAACAGAGGTGAACTAAAAATAAGTGAAATGCCCCAAGTTAGAAAAGACCATAAATGTCATACCATTAGACTTATTAAACATAAGTCCCTAGATACATTGCATAATGCGATAGGTCTATAGGTGAAAGAAGTTGCATGATCACAAAGTGTCGCATGTATGGAACATCCCTTGAGTAGGTAGAAGAAAAACAAGGAAGGTGAGGTGGAGTAGTTTGTTTAGAATAACCTTGTTGTGGGACATCATTCCCCTTCTGCAAGATACCCAAAACCAGAGTAGGCATGTCATGACCAAAAGTTTGTATTTTTCTTGATTTTTTCTTTTCCTTTTTATTATATAGACTAATCGATGTGAGAATTCTATAATAGGATAAATAGGTTCTCCTCAAGGTATTCTTGAAGCTGATCAATGTGGGAAGCTCCAGAATTATTTTATTTGAGAGTTACAAATTAGTATTTTTTTTTGATAGACTAATTATAATAACTATCTAGCTTTGTATAGTTGTCCTTCGAGGGAGCATTCTACTTAAAACAAAAAGAAAAAGAGGTAGATGTCCTTTGGAGGGAATCATCTATTTATGAGAATTTTGACTCAAGGAGTAGAGTTTTTGGTTATCCCATGTGTATTTTTTCTTTATATATATATATATGAACTTGAAGTCACAGATAAGACTATAAAAGAGTATAGGCCTCTTTCATGAAGGAAAGACCATAGAATGAAAAAGGTTAGATGAAAGAGGGGTTTTAAATGATGAACAACCATGTGATTCCATCCTTAAAAACATGAAAATTATCCTTGAGAATCATTCCATGAGTAGATTCGCGGTACTCATGTTTAAGACAAGGTTGAATGGTGACAACTAATCACAAAATTATAGTTTAGTCATTGGTCCTTAAAATAGGTGAATGGAGGAAAGGTTTTCTCAAGGGACAAACATATAGGTGACATAAAGTGAGGCATTGCTTTAATGAATAGTAGAATGGTCTAAGATGTAAAACAGTAAAGGGTTCAGGTTCATGTTTACCTTCAAGAGAAGATAAACGATAAACACTTGATCCATAGGTATGAGTGACAATGTAGGGTCCATTCCAATTAGGAGAAAACTTGCCCCATTTTCTTTTCTCTGCTTTGGTTACGTGTTGATTTTACTTTACAAAAAGATCACCAATCTTGAAATTTTTTTCCTGAACACATTTTTCATAGGAACACTTGATGTTTTTTTAGTAGATTTGAAGATGGTATAGAGCATTCAAACGAAGTTCGTCTAGTAGCTCAAGTTGTGAAAAACTTTCTTAGTGAAAATCATCGTCAGATAAGATATCTTTTAATGAGATATGAAGAGAAGGAAATTGGACTTCAAGAGGTAAGACAACCTCTATGCCATAGACCAAAGAAAAATATATAGCATTGGTGGAGGTACGAATACTAGTACAGTAATCCCATAAGGCGAAAGGAATGTGCATGTGCCAATCCTTTCCGATATCATCAATGAATTTCATAAGAATTTGGTTTAGGGTTTTGTTAGAAGATTCATCTTTTCTGTTGGTTTGTGGGTAATATGGTTATGAGAAACTTAGTTGAATGCCAAAGTTATCACACAGTTTACGGAGGGTTTTGTTTTTGAATTGTTTTCCATGTTTGGAATAATATTTGGATTAGTGCTCACATTATTTGGAGAGAACTAGTGATGGAGAGAACTATGGTGACGCGGTTTCTACAGTTTTGGCTGCAGAATGTCTGCGTACTAAGGTTAAAAATGTTGAGGAAAGAAAATATCATTCCTCTATTGGGAGAATGGTTGAAGGATAAGATACCAAGCATTGAAGTAGAGAGCGAGAGGAAGGTTTTACAAACTAACCTCCCCCCCCCAATAATGACTACGATAAGGAGATTACCCTGAATGAAGATCTCAGGCCACAATCGGATGGATCCTAAGCGAATATGGGGATTATTGACATAGGTACAGAATTCAATTTTCTCACCCTAGATGCCTATAATAAAATGGGAAGGTCCCCATTACAACCATCTTCAAATATGTTGTACATGGCCAACAAGACAAAGGTGATGCCCATTGGTGTTTTAAAGGATGATGATATCACTATCAAAGGGGAAAAATTCACTAGGAACTTTAAAGTCTTAGCACTTAATGAGGTTGATAACTTTACAGTGTTACTTGGGTGCTCCTGGTGCTATAAGAACAATGCTGACTCGAGTTTTGATAAGGGGTATATAAGCTTTGAGAAGAAAGAGAAATGGATTATCATTCCTCTGACAAATGGGAAGTTAGCGCCCTATATTGAGCATTTAGGAGAAGAGGACATAGATAGAATTTACATGCATACTATCTGGACCCCTGAAGTTGTGCAACCAATACCAGGACTGGCATTGCATTCAGTGGGATGATGAAATACTGCTATAAGTGATTACAAAATCCATAGGTGTACCTATTGGGCACATGGGATGGAGTTGGTGGGAAAGTAGTTAACAAGCTTGCTTTTGACAAGGGTAGTAAAGGCACACTCAATCAAGTGCCTATGGAGGAAGGAGTTTGCCAACATACTCTGAAGGAGCCAACCATGATGTTTTCCTACAAGAAATGGAAACCAAATGGGGAAGTGAGGTCGAGAGGAGGGGGGTTCTTAGTTATACCTTTCTCGGAACCACAACATGTTGGTGGGCAACCCATCGCAATAGCCTTCTCAAGTTACAAAAAGTGAGAATCATGTTCTCTGTTAGGTTTTCTAAGAGCAATGCACCTACTATAATATGAGATTATCATGGGAAGGAGCCCATTGTTTCACATCCAAGCATGTGAGATAGCCTCGATGGAAGTCATGGAAACCTTGCCACCTTCTTTATGGGTGCATCATTTATACTCCACTTTACAAGGCTACACACACACATATGATACATTCACTCAAAGATATGCCATCAGACAGGAAATTGGCAGGAGTTGACGCCTGACCTCCTTGGATAAACCTTTTGATATCGAAGACTATGTTAAGGTATTTGTGGAAGTAACGCGTTACATGGCTCTGTTAAGGTCAACCTAACAATGGGCGATAGTGCCATGGCGGAGGATAGAATATTGGAATTATTGGGTGAACCTATTTTAGAAGTGTGTTTTGATGAGGAAGAATTAGAGGAGATACCGCTTGACCTCACATGCATGGAGAAAGAGAAAGGAAAATTCGTCTATGTGATCGATGGTGAAGAAGTGGAGAACTTGGATGTTAACCATACTATGGGTAATTGTGAAGTAACAGATAGTTTTGATGAGAAATCACAAACCTACCATGAACTGATCAAGAAAAAGAGGGTTAACATTGGCTTAGAAACTTAACCAAATGAGGCCATTATTAGGGACTATTGGTCAAAAAAGGAGGTTTCACTGATCATTGATCTGTTGTGTGAGTTTCAAGACTTATTTCCGCATAGTGATAAAGCAGAGAAATAGAAAGGAGGAAACCTCTACTTCCAGAACAACTCGAAAATCAAGCTAAAGGAAGGAGCTGCACCCAATTTGGAGGATAGTTACCGAATGAACGTAGGAATCTACACATCTGTAAAAGAAGAGATACATAAGAATGACGGAGAGGAATCATTGTAGATGCTATTCAGCGAATTAGAATGGAACCAGCTCAATGATTATTAACATTAAAAAGGATGGGAGGATAAGGATTTGTGTTGATTACAAAGATTTGAATGTAGTATGTGTCATTAATCCCTTTCCCACCCCTTTCACTGGATAAATCCTAGATGGAGTAGTTGGACGCGAGATCTATTCCTTCATGGATGGATTCTTAGGGTATCATAAAGTGAGAATCAAAATGAGGACTAAGAAGAGACTACTTTCACCACTAAATGGGGAAATTTTTCCTACACAGTCATGACTTTTGGACTGAAGAACGCACCTATTGTGTTTTCGTGCATTATAGTGAAAGCATTTCAGGATTTTATCCATAAGTTCCTTTATGCCTACCTTGATGATTGGACGGTATATGGATTAGTGAGGGATCATTGTGACAATTTTTGGTTGATGTTTGAGAGATGCCGACAGTTACGCATATCCCTCAACATCAAGAAATATCTCTTCGCTACTCCATTTGGAACCTTATTGGGGCATATCATATGTAAGGAAGGTTTTTTGGTTGACCCTGCAAAAGTTACCATTATTATGGGATTGGGGGAGCCTACCAGCCATAGCGCAATGCACGGATTACTTTGGAATATGGTTTATTACTGGAAATTTATCAAGGTGTATGCCAAGATTATCGCGCCATTGGAAGAGTTACTAAAACACAAAAGTGCATTTTACTAGGGAGAGGCACAGAAGATGGCATTTGATACATTAAAGGTTAAGCTTATCATTGTGCCTATATTACGCTTTCCTTCTTGGGAAAAACCATTCCATGTACATGTTGATGCTTTGGGTATGGCGATTGGGGAAAATTAAGCACAACCTGGATAAGGAATTGTTGACCACCTCCTTTTGTTTTTCTAGTAGGAAGTTAACACGCAAGAGAGAAGAACTATACTATGGGGAGATCAGGATCTTCAGTTAAAACAGAAGCTTCAGGATCTTGAGTTAAAGATGGATACTATGGGGAGATCAGTTGAAGATGAAGTAAATGAAAAGAAAATTCTTTCTGAGTTGCACACGATCTGCAGTAGAGAAGAGTCCTTTTGGCGCCTTAAATCTAGGGCTATCTGGCTTAAAGAGGGGGACAGGAACACAAAGTTCTTTCACATGACCACTCTAAAGCACAGAGCCAGTAATAGGATCTTAGAGGTTTCTAAAAGCAATGGAAGTATCACTAAAGATCCAAACAGCATTAAGAAACAAGCACTTGAATTCTACAAAAATCTTCTTAGAGAGAGTAATGTCAGCAATCCGGAAGCTATTTCCTTCATGCTAGAGGCCATCCCTCAGAATGATATTGAGGACCAGAAATTCAGAGATATCACTAAAGCGGTCACGCTTGATGAGCTAAAAAAGGCTATTTTTTCTCTTGAGGGGGATAAGGCTCCTGGACCGGATGGATTCTCCATTAATTTTTTTCAGAAATTCTGGGAAATATGCTCGGAGGATCTACTCAAAGCAGTTAATGAATTTTATAGATCGGGAAATCTTCTAAAAGAACTCAATAACACCCACATTGTGTTGGCACCTAAGAAAATGGATGCAAAAGATTTCAAGGATTTCAGACCTATCAGTCTTGTTAATGCTATTTTTAAAATCTTTACCAAAATTATTGCTTCTAGGCTGCAGCTCATAATGAAGGATCTCATCTCAAGGCAGCAGAGTGGCTTCATTAAAGGCAGGATAATACAAGACTGTGTGATTATGGTGCACGAAACTATGCATTCTATGGAAAATAACAAAAAGGCAAACATGATCCTTAAGCTTGATATGAATAAAGCTTTTGACAAAGTTTCTTGGGTCTTCCTTGACAGGATTTTATCTAAATTTGGGTTCACAGAAAAGTTTAGAAAAATTGTTAAGTCTTGTATATCTACAGCCAGGTTCTCTGTGGTTGTTAATGGAGAGCCTGTGGGATTCTTCACCAGCAGCAGAGGTCTAAGGCAGGGAGACCCCATCTCCCCCCTACTCTTCATCCTTCTGGCTGACAGCCTTAGTAGAACAATTAGCAGAGCGGTGGAAGTTGGCCTTTTAAATGGTTCTAAACCCACTTCTCTCAGCCAAGCTGTCTCTCATCAACAGTTTGCAGACGACACCATCCTTCTTCTTCTGGCCTCAGTTGTAGAAGCTAAAGCTATCAAGGCTCTTCTGCAGCTATATGAATCTGCTTCCGGGCAAGAGATCAATTACGACAAAAGCATCCTTTTTTTCTTTAACACCCCTGGGGAAAGACAGCTCAAGATTGCTAAAATTCTGGGCTGTAAAATTGGTACTCTTCCAGCAACATACTTAGGCCTCCCTCTTGGCACGAAGAAAGTCTCTCACACGGTGTGGGATGATTTATTGACGAGATTTCAGAAAAAAATGGCCAGTTGGAAAGGGACCACTCTCTCTAGTGCTGGTAAGTGCCTTCTCATTAAAAGCACACTCCAAAGTTTGCCCATATATATCATGTCACTATTCAAAATTCCTTCCTCCTTCAGAGAGAAAATTGAAAGGATTCAGAAAAAAATTTTATGGCAAGGCATGGAAGAAAAGTTTAGATTTCACCTTGTGGCCTGGGATAAAGTCTGCACCCCAAAATCTAGGGGAGGGCTGGGAATAAAAAATATTGAG
This sequence comes from Taxus chinensis, assembly GCA_019776745.2. NCBI lineage: Eukaryota > Viridiplantae > Streptophyta > Pinopsida > Cupressales > Taxaceae > Taxus > Taxus chinensis. Next base: position 200,171,823 of record CM034151.1, read on the forward strand.
AAAATGAATGAGGCACTCATTGCTAAGATGGGCTGGAGATTGCTTTCTGAGAAACAACCCTGGATTGATGTTATTAAAACAAAATACTTGAATCAGCAAGCTGTTTACTCTTATCTGCATGATGAGCAACTCCCTAATGGTTCCATTTTTTGGAATAATCTGGTTAAGAGTAGAAACTTCATTAAGAAGGGAAGCAAATGGAAAGTTGGGGATGGCAGCGACATAAACTTCTGGGAGGATAACTGGTCCAATGATAATCTCTTGGAGAGATTTGGGATTGCTAAGGACAGCCTTATAAGAAAGTATGGAACTAAAGTCAAGGACTACATTGATGGAAATGGCACCAACAAGAATTGGAAAAGACTTACTATGGAGCGTATTGAACTGAAACAAATTATCTCCTCCCTCCAAGACCTTTTAGATCTCTTCCCTTTGTGTCAGTTGGATTCCAAGGATGAGCTGATCTGGAGCAATTCACACGATGGTAAATACTCAGTCAAATCTGGTTATACCAGTCTTTTCCACAGTAACCAATCAGATTTTAACTGGAACTTAATCTGGATGCCTGAGTTAACCCCCAAAATAAATTTTTTTCTTTGGCTGGCCATCAGAGGCAAAATTCTCACCACTGACAATTTGATGAAAAGAGGATTTATCATTCCCAATTGGTGCCACCTTTGTAGGAATAACTATGAAGACATTAGCCATCTGTTCATACATTGTGATTATGCCTTTAGAGCTTGGAACTTTGTCCTTTCCAAATTTGAAGCTCTCTGGGTGATGCCGGAGGATCTTATTCAGCTATGGAATCAATGGAACCCACCATTCAGACATTGTGCTATCAAAAGAATCTGGAAATTAGCCATCCCGCATTTAATTTGGAGGATCTGGAAGGATAGAAATAATATCGTTTTTAGAAATAAGAAGCAGAATTTTAAATTCACTACTGGCAAGATCTCCCAAGGCATCAAAGAGGACATGGCCAGATTTAAACCTCCCAAGAACAATTGTTACCCTGAAAATGAAAAGCACATCTTATCAAATTGGCAGATCGGATATTGGAGCAACCCCGGGAATAGTGTGGATAGATCTTTGGTTAAATGGCATCCCCCTGAATCCAATTGGTTCAAGCTGAACTTTGATGGAGCCTCTAAGGGGAACCCTGGAACAGCAGCTGGAGGAGGAGCAATACAGGACCATAAAGGTAATTTGATTGCTGCATATGCTAGAAAAATGGGAATCCAAACCAATCATTTTGCAGAAGCTTTATCTGCTCTCTAGGGATTGAGAGTTGCACGGGCCCAAAATATCCAGAACCTCATTGTTGAAGGGGACTCCCTTAATATTATTAAACTGCTTAATCAGTCCTCTTCTCCTAGCTGGAATATCAAAGATTTTATCTCTGAATCCATAAGCATCAGTCATACCTTCAACAGCATCAGAATCATACATACTTACAGGGAGGGAAACAAGCTGGCCGATGCACTGGCCAATTATGGCATTAATATAAATTTCACCGTCTGGGATATTAACAGTATCCCTAATTAGCTACACAACACCATTCATGCGGACCTTCATATGCAAGCAATCCCTAGAGATGCGTCCTAATCTTTGGAGGAAGATCAGCATCAATAACAATCTCACACGTGTTGCTTTAATGAAGATGATGAGGCAAATAATATCAAATATACAAGATAGTAAGAATTATTTGGGGAACTTCAAGTGGAGTTATCTAAATTTGAAAATCGCGCATGCGGGATGTACTACAGCTACTGTTATATGGATTCATAGCTCCTCGGAAACCGATGATTTTTTTTAAAGTATTTATGAAAGCCAGATGAAGGAAAACATTATTCAGGCTGAATAAAATGTGTTGTGACATTGATTTCTGGAACCATTCAAGTTGGAAAATAGTCGCATTGATTTGTGAACTAATAAATTGGTTGACCTGAAGGTTAATTGATTATGTAATCATCAGGATGATGAATCTTTTTAGGAGGGAAGCATGTAACACCCTGAACTGTTGTTACTTCCTCCTGAGCATACAAGTTTTGATATGTGATTTCTTTTGTAAAAGGATGTGTTCCTTGATTGAGAAGTCATGCTTGATATGTACTGTATTTTCTTTGCAGATTGCAGATCTTTGACTGAGTCGGATTATGATTGGACTCTTTTATTTATTTCATTTTGCATCTGAGTTTAATCTGATCTCGGAACGAATTATGAAGTTATTCATCTATAAGACCTTGCCTTGGATCAGTGGTATTGATCCAAGTGGTGCTTTAAGTTATTCGTGATGAATTAAAAATTATAAACCTTTCACAGGTTGCAAGGTCTGAATTCGTTGAATAAAGCCAATCCCGAGTCTAACTCAGGTTGATCGTGTGAAATGGAATGGTTCCCGATATCGAAGTATATCTGGAAGGTCTTGGTCGTGGACCAGGTAATAATTCTGTTGCATATAATTCTGTAGCCTAATGGCAGTACAGGAGTGAACCCTGTTCGAGAATGCATGTTGTAGGTCTTTTTCTGAGTATATGAAATGTTAGACCTAACTGGAATTATTAATGTTAGTAACCTAAAACTAAACTTAACCTAGGGGTTAGATTAGTGTTAATCTAACCTAGACCTAGGCTAAGAGCTAATGTTCTAAGTTAGTATCTATGTTCTAAGTGGTTAGACTAGGTGTTATCCTAAATCCTAACCTAAGTTACTAACCTAACTATTGAGAAAAGAATAAGGGGACCTATGGAAGGGGTGCGAACCATGGGCGGTAGTTTCTATGTTATTAAATGCGTGGATAAGCTTGAGGGACAGGTAATTTGGTGGAGGTTTTAAAACGGCTAACTAGAGCCGACGTGGCAGGTCGCCAAAGTTAGAAATGATCTTTGACGTGCATTTGTCCATCGCCAACTATGGCGGTCGGTGGCAATGGAGTTTGAGTGGGAAACTGGGAATTAATGCAATCAATGCACTCGAGCTTCGAGCTCGGATTTCTTGGGGAAGCATGCAAAATGGAAAGTTGATTGTTTGTTTGGTTTTGCATGCGCTCCGGTTTTCCTTCTGTCTGTTCACTGGTTCTTCGCACCAGTCTTCTTGGTGTTGCATGGCAAGTATGAGCGTAACTAGCTCTTTCCTCTGGCAAGGAAAATATATAAGTCATGGAAATAGTAAATTTTTGTTGGTGGATCTAACTTGGAAAAGAAGGAGAAGGTTTGAGCTCTTTCAGTGGTCTGCTTCGAAATTTTAAGCAAATATCCAGGCATGTTAGGCCCTAACCTTTAAAAATCTTGCTGTCTTTCAAGTGATTTCATTAGAACAACTCTGTTCAGATGATTTTTGGAATTGGTTGGTTTCTATGGTAATCTTGTGTGATTTTTGGCACTGTATCTTCATGCTGGTTCGGTTTTTCAATTTAACCCTTGATGGGTGTTTATTGTATTTCGAACTGTTGCTATATTTCCTTGTGTTTTGCATTCCTAGCTTTAAGTTTGTGAAATATATGAAATGAATGTATGCTAGGCCTGCTCTGTGAGAACCCATGAATTGTTCTCGTGATGGGTACAGGCTACTGTGATGCTTGTTGATTTATACTTGTCGTCGATGCTTGTTGTTGATACTCATCGGAGGGAATACTGATGGACAGTTGTTTGATTGTTCGGTTTTATTGAACTTTTTGTAAGCTCTGTCGTGGTTACTATTAGTGGTGGTTATTGATTCTTGTTGGGTTTCGTTTTGTCTTTTAAAGTTATTTGTGAATAAATAACTTGCTGTGTAACTGAATCTCATTTCGATCCTATTGAAGTTGTTTTTTTCCTTTGCGTTGTGGTTATGGGATTCAACCCGTTGGCAGTATGCAATATGGATATATGTATCTATTGTATTTAAACGACTCTGTAGAGTCCATTGAATGATTCGTATATTTTGGGACCACTGTGGAAGCTATAATATATATTTGAATTTTGGTAATTTGATTTGTCTGAGTCTTGAAGGAGTAACAGGTAATGTGACTTCTGTTATTTTGTAAGGAATACCTTTGTTTTACAAGGAATTTGTGGATCAGACTCAGTTGGGTACTTATTATGTTTCCACTCTATGTAAGCTTGGAGCGAATATTGTTATAAGGATTCAATTGGATTCCTTATTTTGAAATCAGTATTTAGATTTGCTTATACCTGATTTTGAATATCGACCATTGTTGGCATGGTTGGAATCTTTAACTTGTATTTAACTTGTATATCGTTTTCTGTAGAAGCTTATTCGTGAATACTGATATACGGATTTAGTTTTAAATCTTTGATAAGTAATCAGTGTCACTGCTTCTGTATAAGCCTGATTTTGAACATGTAATGTTTTTGGCTTGGTTGGACTTCTTTAAACAGTTTGACATTATGTAATTTGGATTTTTATTTAGTGGGTCGTGAATACCATACTTCAAACTCTGAACATGTTCAGATGTGAATACAGAATGTTATGTTTCTTTTCTGTTTATCCCAGTTTGATGAGGTTGTGCATGTTAAGGGGATTTTGTATGATTATCTCTGCATGAGTCTTAGTGAAACATCAATTTACTTAATGTCAAAGAGTCTTTTATTGACTGCGATAAAATTGAAGCTCCTTGATTTCGACCTTGGGTCCGAAAGCCTTGTAGTGTTTATTATGGACTAGAAGGGGACTGTAGGTTGATGTATGGGATTGTAGTCGTGTTTACGTATTCTGTTGCATGACTATCCTGCCTTGAGCTTGACTGAACTTTGAGCCGTCGACTGCACCTCGACAGGCGATGTGGGGAATATCTTCTTGTTTGCTGTTTCATGTGGAAGGTCATGTGGAGTCTGTTTGGTAGATAGTCATCACTGTTGGCGTGATAGCTACTGTACAGAAGTTTTGTTATATTTGATGTTAACAAAATAGTGATTCTTCTTGTGGCTCATCTGACTTATTCGTATGCATGTAAGGTGAATGTTTTCCATTTAAGGAGATGGTACAGTCATGAACTTGATGAAGGGAAATATGAATGACTTGTTTTCTTTCTCTTCTGTTATGAAAATATATGTTGATATTTTTATCTAATCGTTGGAACTGTTCTGATCCTATTTATGGAATCATGATTTGTAATTATATTCCTTTTACTGTTGAATGAAATGATCTGTCTAAAGTTTGTTGTTTTTGGAATTCAGATGGATAGATGATTTGGATACTTTCGTTCTTCTTGATTTCTAATATTGTGATGAAATATTTGGGAAGTATTTAGGACTATTCTGTAACGATAATATAGTTACACGTTGTAGTCATTTTTGTATTACATCAGTATAGTCTGAAATATGTATACTTGTTTGGTGAAATGATCTCATTTAAACAGGTTGTTTAATGAAAACAGTTGGTGGATTGCAATTGTTTTAAGAGTTAGTGCTTATCATGATCAGTTCATCGAACTGACCCATGTTGACTATTTTTGCAGATGGTTGCCGTAAGTGGTAAAAGCATGCAGATCTGATAGGATGATCAGATTGTTTAGATTTGATTTTAAGTAGAATTTCAGTTTGATTTTCTCTAAATGTACTATAAGAGGAAAGATGTTCTTCTTCCGTTGAGTATTGTATCAAGTATGCTGAATGCATAAAATGTATTTGATTAATTCTGAAAGGGATAGAAATAAGTATTTGCTACATATGTGTTGTATTCTTATTTTGATAAGTTGACCTACTTCGGTTTATATACCGAAGGGGCATTGTTATCATTGTTTAATTTGGAGACTTTTTTAATTATCAATGTAAGCTTTGCAAGAATATAAGACTGAATTCTTATGATTGCTTAGCAGTTCCAGTATGTTTTATCGGAAGCTAAATTGAAATTTAGGTAACTGTCTTTTTGGAAGATAGGGTTAAAATATACCTAAGCAAAACGCTAAACAAGCTGAATTAAATTATTAATCCCTAGTCCTGATTATGACAGGACAACATTTAATTGGATTCTTAATCATTATATCTTAATACTAGTAAGTACGATATAAATTCAGTTATGAGAACTGATATAAACCTAAATGGGGTTCAGATGGCAATCTCATGTGATGTTTATGAGCTATTGTCCCATTTCTTTGATTTAGAATTATGTATATTCTATGAACTCCTTGAAGAGACCATAGGCTTAATAACTCCTCTGTGTAATGGGTTTTATTGCTAAAGGTCATTCTATGAAGAAGAATCCAGGGATCGGGAAAGGCTAACCTTAGGGGAACGTCTTTTAATATAATTTAACTCTATGTGCGTAACGCTTATTAATAAGTAGATATTTTCGAGGTGGATTTAAAGGTTGACGGCATAAGACAACTGCAGGGTTGTACCTTCGAGAAGATTAGGATCTTCTTGAAGATACCACAATGCAGGTGACTTATGACGACACCCTTTGCATTGATCATTAAGATTTACACCTTTAACTCGTACAAGTTACTTTGGGACCGATTAGGTATGTGGTCACATTATATGGCTGCCTAGGAGACTCGGGGTATCTTGACACACTGGTTTAATTAGGATTGACCCAGTATGTCATCTTATCCCTAGTCCTCGGGAGCATCCATATAACGTTGTCACCTTACTAATCTGTTCCCGAGTGATTAACTTGGGATAATAGGGACTGACAGAATTCGGTATAAGACATTCTACATAACATAAGAATGGGGTGAAGGACGTATTCTAGATTGACGAGTATGCCATTAAGGAATACGAGACATAAGCAGTATGTTTCAAATCTTTGGCCAAAGTATCGCAAGCTGCTGATTGCGTTGTCCTGAGTCACCTGGTCTAAGGGATGAGATGCCGATGAATAATGGTAACAGTTATTCAGTTAGGTTCCTTGGACAGAGCATTCTGAATCCCAGAATAGGGAAGAGAACCGCAAGAGTGATGTGTTAAATAAAACGCAACTTTTATTACTCATGAATAGATCGGTAGATTACGAGTCATGGAATGAATAGATCGGAGGTACTCTGAGTCATTACAGCTGCATATGGTTATCTGTTATATGAATGGTTATTTGATTTGTGAGTTCTAAATTATGTATTTAGAACCAGGAAGCATTTATCAAAAAAAAAAATTGACTTGTTCTATTGTCTAAAATGAGGATGTTACATCTTGGTATCAGAGCTGAAGGTTGCAGCTCTTGGACCTATTGTGTCCATAATCTGATAAAAACCTGAATTTTCTTGTAACAGAAAATGGTTAGAACAAGGGGGAACGTTGCGAATAATGCTCCACCTGAAGGAGGAGTGGCAACAACCCAGAAACTTGATGAGATCCTTGCTGCCCTGTTGGACACAAGAGATCGTTTAGCTGTACTTGAACAGCAGGCGATGGGAAATGAGGAGGATGAAGAAGCTGGTAATAACAATCAGCCACCTCCTGAGGACAACCCCAATATGGGTGTTGATGTTAATGCTGTAAATGCACCTGTCCAACCAGAAAACAAAAAGGCCAGGTTGGCAGCAGAACTCACTAATGATATAAAAAGGATAAGCCCACCTAAGTATGATGGCACCACATTAGGGGATGGAGCTGAGAACTGGCTCAGTGAAATGGAGAAGTACTTTGCAATAAGGAACTTCTCAGAGGAAACCAAAGCTATTTGGGGAGCCTATCAGCTTTCCCACGAAGCATCTTCGTGGTGGGATAGCCGTAAAGCTGAACTAAATATTGATGAGACCAATATTACTTGGGATCAATTTAAAGGCTATTTTAGGCAACGTTGGCTGCCACAACTTTTCTATGATCAGAAAATGACAGAATTTCAGAACTTAGCTCAAGGGAAGCTAACGGTAACTGAATTCTGGGAGCGGTTTACAAAACTCCTCAAGTATGTACCGCAGTATCAAACTGACGAGAAGTTCAGAATACGGAAATTCATCATGGGATTGAATCCCGTGATAGGGGGAGAGGTCGATGTTCACAGTCCAACCACTATGGAAGGAGTTGTTGAAAAGGCCATAAGGCAAGAACAGAAATTAAAGGCTATTTCTGCTCATAAAGAGGAAGTGCGGAAGAAGACTGCAAATCCTTCTTCAACCTCTCTTGCACCCAGAAAAGGACCATGGAAAAAGTTTGGAAACAAGAGTAAGTTTCCAGGAGATAACAGTAAGAAAGCAGCAGTAAATAAGCCTGCTGGAAATGTAAGGGATAATTTTGCTAAAAATTATAACAATGGGCAGAAGCCCTATGGAGGACAACGTGACAATTACAAGGCTGGAGGCAATTCTGAGCCTAAAAAGGGACCTGTAGGAGGCTGCTACAATTGTGGCAAAGACCACTACGCAAATCAGTGCCCTTTGAAGAAGGATGATCGTAATCAGCAGCATAAGATACATGCTGCAGTAGCAGACAAGCAAGCTGAAAAGCAAGTAACACCTATAGAAGTTCCGGGTAAGTTATTTGGCATACCTGTCACTATTCTTTTTGATACAGGAGCTACTGAATGTTTTATTTCTAATAAACTTGCTTCTAAACTTAAAAGAAAAGCTGGGAAAATGGATAAATCTTGGACTGTACAGTATGGTAATAACTCTGTTCATACAGTGAGTATGTGTCTTTTTGGGGCAGTCCTTGACTTACCTAACTTTTCCACGGAAGTTGACCTCTATGTTACACCTTTGGGATCGTATGACATTGTCATCGGTGTCAATTGGTTAGCTGACCATAAAGCAAAGGTAGATTGCTATGAAAAGAACATAAAATGTTTAGATGATCAGCTGGAAACAACAGAGATTCAAGGTGTGAAACGGGAAATTTCAGTTAGAAAACTGTCAGCTATGCAGCTTAAAAAGGCTAAGAATAAAGGATGTACCCTTTATGCAGTAAAGATATCTGAATCTTCAGAAGAAGATGGTGATTACATGAAGCAATTTCCTCTGTTACAAAGTTTCAGGGATGTTTTTCCTGAAGAATTACCAGGGTTACCACCCAAGAGAGAATTTGACTTCACCATCGAAATCAAACCGGGAACAGAACCTATTTCCAAAGCGCCTTACAGGATGACTACTACAGAGTTAGTCGAGCTTAAGGCACAGTTGCAAGAACTTTTGACAAAAGGTTTGATTAGACCAAGTGTTTCACCTTGGGGTGCGCCTGTGATATTTGTGAAAAAGAAGGATGGAACACTTAGGCTGTGTATTGATTATCGGATGTTGAACAAAGCAACAATCAAGAACCGATATCCACTTCCAAGGATCGACGATCTATTTGATCAGATGCGTGGAGCAGCGGTTTATTCTAAGATAGACCTTCGATCTGGCTATCATCAGTTAAGAATTAGAGAAGAAGATATTCATAAAACGGCTTTCCGAACAAGGTACGGACATTATGAATTCACGGTTCTACCCTTTGGATTAACTAATGCACCCGCAGCCTTTATGAACTTAATGAACAATATTTTTCAAGAATATCTGGACAAGTTTGTACTTGTATTCTTGGACGATATTCTCATTTATTCTAAAAGCGTTGAGGAGCACAATGAGCATTTGAAGATAGTTTTGGGTATTTTGAGAAAAAGAAAGTTGTATGGTAAGTTATCCAAATGTTCTTTCTTTGATTCAGAAGTTCACTATTTGGGTCATGTCATAAGTAAAGAAGGAATTGCTGTAGATCCTTCAAAAATAGTGGCAATAACTGAGTGGCCTGCGCCAAAGAATGTGCATGAAGTAAGAAGCTTCATGGGTCTTGCTGGTTACTATAGAAAATTTGTAAAGGATTTTTCTAAGGTAGCTGCACCAATAACTTCATTGCAGAAGAAGGATAAGAAATTCATATGGAATGACAAGTGCGAAGCGGCTTTCAAAAGTCTGAAAGACCAGTTGACTTCTGCACCTATTTTAGCTGTACCAGACCCTAATGGGAATTTTACAGTTGTAACGGATGCTTCTGGGGAAGGCCTTGGAGGTGTTTTGCTATAAAATGATCAAGTCATTGCATATGAAAGTAGAAAACTCAAGTTACATGAGCTGAATTATGCCCCTCATGATTTGGAGCTTGCTGCCATTGTTCATGCACTTCAAGTCTGGAGACACTACTTACTTGGGAAACCTTTTGAGTTGAAAACTGATCACTTAGGGCTGAAATATATTTTTACTCAGCCTAATCTGAATGCCAGACAGAGAAGGTGGTTAGAATTTTTATCACAATATGATTTTGATATTAGCTATATCAAAGGGAAGGAGAATAGAGTAGCTGATGCTCTAAGTCGTAGGAGGCACATTTCTGCTCTTATAACATTAAGAACTCAGTTCAAGGAGGAGGTAAAGAGTGCCTCAGAATCTGATAATTACTTTCTGCAAGTAAAAGCAGCGCTTGTTGCAGAACCTAATGATGAAAGGTATAAAGGTTTTCATTTTGATAATGAAGGAATCTTGCGTTATGAAAACAGGGTATATGTACCTATGTTGAATGACTTGAGGAAGAAGTTGTTAGTGGAATTTCATAATTCACCTTTCTCTGGACACCCGGGTATCACAAAGATGCTTGCTGATCTGAAACAACAATACTTTTGGAAAGGTATGAAAAAGGATGTCATAAATTTTGTGACCCATTGTTTGGAGTGTCAGCGGGTTAAGGCAGAACATATGCACCCTGCTGGACTGTTATATCCTCATAGCATACCGCAGTACAAATGGCAAGTAATAACCATGGATTTTGTACAAGGATTACCCATGTCCAGGAATAAACATGATGTTATCCTGGTAGTTGTAGATAAACTGACTAAGGTAGCTCATTTCATCGCTGGAAATCTGAAGGATGATTCACCAGTGCTGGCCAAAAGATTCGTACATGAAATTTTCAGATTGCATGGTGTACCAGAATTGATTATATCTGACAGGGATCCAAGAATGACGTCAAGGTTTTGGCAAACGCTTAATACAGCTCTTGGCACGAAACTAAACTTCAATTCCGCATATCATCCGGAAACGGATGGACAAACTGAAAGGGTAAATCAAGTGTTGGAGGACATGTTGCGAATGTATTGCATGGATCAACAGTATAAATGGGAAGAGTATCTTCCATTAGTTGAGTTCGCATACAACAACACTTATCACTCATCTCTTAAAATGGCACCATTTGAAGCACTTTATGGAAGAAAGTGCAGAACTCCTGTTAGTTGGGATAGTGTTGAGGATAGAGTGGTAATTGGACCAGAGATTCTCACAGAAATGGAACAACAAGTTAAGCTGATTCGTGAACGATTAAAGGAGGCAGCAGATAGGCAGAAGAGCTATGCTGACCTTAAGCGGGTTGATAGAAGGTTTGAGCTTGGTGAGAAGGTTTTTCTTCGTGTTAAACCCAGAAAGAGTTCTATAACTTTTGGCAAGGCTGCCAAGTTGTCACCTCGATTCGTGGGACCTTTCGAAATTGTCGAAATAATCAATCCTGTAGCTTATCGTTTAGCATTACCACCTGCTTTATCTCGCATGCATGATGTTTTCCATATTTCTTTGCTTAAGAAATACGTTTCAGATCTGTCACATGTTTTAAATTGGAATTCCTTGCAGGTCCAAGACCCAGGAATAATCGTGGTTAAACCCACACGAGTGCTGGAAACTCGCCAATTGCATTTAAGAAATCGTGAAATACAGCAATGTAAGGTCCAGTGGGACCAGTTTAATGAAGAAAGTGCAACTTGGGAAAATCTGGAAGAGATGAAAATTGCTTTTCCTTCTCTTTTTCAACAGAATGAAATCTGTTGACAAAACATTCTTTTATGAACTTATTTTTTTTAAGTATTTATGAAAGCCAGATGGAGGCAAACATTATTCAGGTTGAATAAAATGTGTTGTGACATTGACTTCTGGAAACTATTCAAGTTGGAAAATAGTCGCATTGATTTGTGAACTAATAAATTGGTTGACCTGAAGGTTAATTGAATATATAATCATCGGGACGATGAATCTTTTTAGGAGGGAAGCATGTAACACCCTGAACTGTTGTTACTTCCTCCTAAGCATACAAGTGTTGATATGTGATTTCTTTGTAAAAGGATGTGTTCCCTGATTGAGAAGTCATGCTTGATATGTACTGTATCTTCTTTGCAGATTACAGATCTTTGACTGAGTCGGATTATGATTGGACTCTTTTATTTATTTCATTTTGCATCTGAGTTTAATCTGATCTCGGAACGAATTATGAAGTTATTCATCTATAAGACCTAGCCTTGGATCAGTGGTATTGATCCAAGTGGTGCTTTAAGTTATTCGTGATGAATTAAAAATTATAAACCTTTCACAGGTTGCAAGGTCTGAATTCGTTGAATAAAGCCAATCCTGAGTCTAACTCAGGTTGATCGTGTGAAATGGAATGGTTCCCGATATCGAAGTATATCTGGAAGGTCTTGAACGTGGACCAGGTAATAATTCTGTTGCATATAATTCTGTAGCCTAATGGCAGTACAGGAGTGAACCCTGTTCGAGAATGCATGTTGTAGGTCTTTTTCTGAGTATATGAAATGTTAGACCTAACTGGAATTATTAATGTTAGTAACCTAAAACTAAACTTAACCTAGGGGTTAGATTAGTGTTAATCTAACCTAGACCTAGGCTAAGAGCTAATGCTCTAAGTTAGTATCTATGTTCTAAGAGGTTAGCCTAGGTGTTATCCTAAATCCTAACCTAAGTTACTAACCTAACTATTGAGCAAGGAATAAGGGGACCTATGGAAGGGGTGCGAACCATGGGCGGCAGTTTCTATGTTATTAAATGCTTGGATAAGCTTGAGGGACAGGTAATTGGTGGAAGTTTTAAAAGTGGCTAACTAGAGCCGACGTGGCAGGTCGCCAAAGTTGGAAATGGTCTTTGAATTTCATTTGTCTATCGCCAACTATGGCGGTCGGTGGCAGTGGAGTTTGAGCAGGAAACTGGGAATTAATGTCAATTTATGGACTCGGGCTTCGAGCTCAGATTTCTTGGGGAAGCATGTAAAATGGAAAGTTAATTGTTTGTTTGGTTTTGCATGCGCTCCGGTTTTCCTTCTGTCTATTCACTGGTTCTTCGCACCAGTCTTCTTGGTGTTGCATGGCAAGTATGAGCGTAACTAGCTCTTTCCTCTGGCAAGGAAAATATATAAGTCATGGAAATAACAAATTTTTGTTGGTGGCTCTAACTTGGAAAAGAAGGAGAAGGTTCGAGCTCTTTCAGTGGTCTGCTTCGAAATTTTGAGCAAATATCCAGGCATGTTAGGCCCTAACCTTTAAAAATCTTGCTGTCTTTCAAGTGATTTCATTAGAACAACTCTGTTCAGATGATTTTTGGAATTGGTTGGTTTCTATGGTAGTCTTGTGTGATTTTTGGCACTGTATCTTCATACTGGTTCGGTTTTTTCAATTTAACCCTTGATGGGTGTTTATTGTATTTCGAACTGTTGCTATTTTTCCTTGTGTTTTGCATTCCGGCTTTAAGTTTGTGAAATATATGAAATGAATGTATGCTAGGCCTGCTCTGTGAGAACCCATGAATTGTTCTCGTGATGGGTACAGGCTACTGTGATGCTTGTTGATTTATACTTGTCATCGATGCTTGTTGTTGATACTCGTCGGAGGGAATACTGATGGACAGTTGTTTGATTGTTCAGTTTTATTGAACTTTTTGTAAGCTCTGTCGTGGTTACTATTGGTGGTGGTTATTGATTCTTGTTGGGTTTCGTTTTGTCTTTTAAGGTTATTTGTGAATAAATAACTTGCTGTGTACTGAATCTCATTGCGATCCTGTTGAAGTTGTTTTTCCTTTGCGTTGTGGTTATGGGGTTCAACCCGTTGGCAGTATGCAATAAGGATATATGTATTTATTGTATTTAAACGACTCTGTAGAGTCCATTGAATGATTCATATATTTTGGGACCACTGTGGAAGCTATATATATTTGAATTTTGGTAATTTGATTTGTCTGAGTCTTGAAGGAGTAACAGGTAATGCGACTTCTGTTATTTTGTAACGAATACCTTTGTTTTACAAGGAATTTGTGGTTCAGACTCAGTTGGGTACTTATTATGTTTCCACTCTATGTAAGCTTGGAGCGAATATTGTTATAAGGGTTCAGTCGGATTCCTTGTTTTGAAATCAGTATTTAGATTTGCTTATACCTGATTTTGAATATCGACCATTGTTGGCATGGTTGGAATCTTTAACTTGTATTTAACTTGTATATCGTTTTCTGTAGAAGCTTATTCGTGAATACTGATATACGGATTTAGTTTTAAATCTTTGATAAGTAATCAGTGTCACTGCTTCGGTATAAGCCTGATTATGAACATGTAATGTTTTTGGCTTTGTTGGACTTCATTAAATAGTTTGACATCATGTAATTTGGCTTTTTATTTAGTGGGTCGTGAATACCATACTTCAAACTCTGAACACGTTCAGATGTGAATACAGAATGTTATGTTTCCTTTCTGTTTATCCCAGTTTGATGAGGCTGTGCATGTTAAGGGGATTTTGTGTGATTATCTCTGCATAGTCTTAGGGAAACATCAATTTGCTTAGTGTTGAGGAGTCTTTTATTGTTGACTGCGATATAATTGAAGCTCTTTGATTTTGACCTTGGGTCCGAAAGCCTTGTAGTGTTTATTATGAACTAGAAGGGGACTGTAGGTTGATGTATGGGATTGTAGTCGTGTTTACGTATTCTGTTGCATGACTATCCTGCCTTGAGCTTGACTGAACTATGAGCCATCGACTGCACCTCGACAGGCGATGTGGGGAATATCTTCTTGTTGGTTGTTTCATGTGGAAGGTCATGTGGAGTCTGTTTGGTAGATAGTCATCACTGTTGGCGTGATAGCTACTGTACAGAAGTTTTGTTATATTTGATGTTAACAAAACAGTGATTCTTCTTGTGACTCGTCTGACTTTTTCGTATGCATGTAAGGTGAATGTTTTCCATTTAAGGAGATGGTACAGTCATGAGCTTGTTGAAGGGAAATTTGAATGACTTGTTTTCTTTCTCTTCTGTTATGAAAATATATGATGATATTTTTATCTAACCGTTGGAACTGTTTTGAACCTATTTACGGAATCATGATTTATTATGATATTCCTTTTACTGTTGAATGAAATGATCTGTCTGAAGTTTGCTGTTTTTGGAATTCAGATGGATAGATGATATGGATACTTTCGTTCTTCTTGATTTCTAATATTGTGATGAAATATTTGGGAAGTATTTAGGACTATTCTGTAACGATAATAGAGTTACACATTTATGGTCATTTTTGTATTACATCAGCATAGTCTGAAATATGTATACTTGTTTGGTGAAATGATCTCATTTAAACAGGTTGTTTAATGAAAACAGTTGGTGGATTGCAATTGTTTTAAGAGTTAGTGCTTATCATGCTCAGTTCATCGAACTGACCCATGTTGACTATTTTTGCAGATGGTTGCCGTAAGTGGTAAAAGCATGCAGATCTGATAGGATGATCAGATTGTTTAGATTTGATTTTAAGTAGAATTTCAGTTTGATTCTTTAAATGTACTATAAGAGGAAAGATGTTCTTCTTCGGTTGAGTATTGTATCAAGTATGTTGAATGCATAAAATGTATTTGATTAATTCTGAAAGGAATAGAAATTGATATTTGCTACTTATGTGTTGTATTCTTATTTTGATAAGTTGACCTTATTCGGTTTATATACCGGAGGGGCATTGTTATCATTGTTTAATTTGGAGACTTTTGTAATTATCAATGTAATCTTTGCAAGAATATAAGACTGAATTCTTATGATTGTTTAGCAGTTCCAGTATGTTCTATCAGAAGCTAAATTGAAATTTAGGTAACTGTCTTTTTGGAAGATAGGGTTAAAATATACCTAAGCAGAACGCTAAACAAGCTGAATTAAATTATTAATCCCTAGTCCTGATTATGACAGGACAACATTTAATTGGATTCTTAATCATTATATCTTAATACTAGTAAGTACGATATAAATTCAGTTATGAGAACTGATATAAACCTAAATGGGGTTCAGATGGCAATCTCATGTGAAGTTTATGAGCTATTGTCCCATTTCGTTGATTTAGAATTATGTATATTCTATGAACTCCTTGAAGAGACCATAGTCTTAATAACTCCTCTGTGTAATGGGTTTTATTGCAAAAGGTCATTCTATGAAGAAGAATCCAGGGATCGGGAAAGGCTAACCTTAGGGGAATGTCTTTTAATATAATTTAACTCTATGTGCGTAACGCTTATTAATAAGTAGATCTTTTCGAGGCGGATTTAAAGGTTGATGGCACAAGTCAACTGCAGGGTTGTACCTCCGAGAAGATTAGGATCTTCTCGAAGTTACAACAATGCAGGTGACTTATGACGACACCCTTTGCATTGATCGTGAAGATTTACACCTTTAACTCGTACAAGTTACTTTGGGACCGATTAGGTATGTGGTCACATTATATGGCTGCCTAGGAGACTCGGGGTATCTTGACACACTGGTTTAATTAGGATTGACCCAGTATGTCATCTTATCCCTAGTCCTCAGGAGCATCCATATAACGTTGTCACCTTACTAATCTGTTCCCGAGTGATTAACTTGGGATAATAGGGACTGACAGAAGTTCGGTATAAGACATTCTACATAACATAGGAATGGGGTGAAGGACGTATTCCAGATTGACGAGTATGCCGTTAAGGAATATGAGACATAAGCAGTATGTTTCAAATCTTTGGCCAAAGTATCGCAAGGTGCTGATTGCGTTGTCCTGAGTCACCTGGTCTAAGGGATGAGATGCCGATGAATAATGGTAACAGTTATTCAGTTAGGTTCCTTGGACAGAGCATTCTGAATCCCAGAATAGGGAAGAGAACCGCAAGAGTGATGTGTTAAATAAAAGCGCCAACTCTTATTACTCATGAATAGATCGGTAGATTACCGAGTCATGGAATGAATAGATCGGAGGTACTCCGAGTCATTACAGCTGCATATGGTTATCTGTTATATGAATGGTTATTTGATTTGTGAGTTCTAAATTATGTATTTAGAACCAGGAAGCATTTATCAAAATAAAAATAAAAAATTGACTTGTTCTATTGTCTAAAATGAGGATGTTACACCCCGACTGGAAGGAAAATACAGAGCTTTGGAACACTCTCAGCAAAGGAGGCTTCACCAACTTCGTTGATAAGGTGCAGGGACATGACCAAATCATATCTGTTCACTTTCCTAAGGAGTGGAAAGAGAGGTCTGTCGACTATGGGGGTCAGAATATTTTAGTCAATGAAGATCTCATTGCTGAAGCGACTGGCCTTAGTTTGGAGGGGTACTGCTTCTTCAACAAAAGGGTTGACAAAGAGGCTGAAGAAAGAAGATTTGTGGAAGGAACTGAGAAGATCACATTTAGCACAGCGGGCCTACTTGTCAGCTCAATTCCATCACCCTATGATGAGGTCACTCATATGATGATTCGATTCATCTCCTTGGAAGGTAGGTTTGAAACTGTCCCTGCTAAACATCTAATCTTTTTAAACCACTTCCGTAGGAATCGATTCATTTGCTTCCCTCATTATCTGCTGAAATCCCTTGAACGCTCCATTTTGGAGTTTCAGAAGCACGCCTGGGTGATTCCCTTGCATCAAGGTCTTATTTTGTTGATCCATAAATGCTACCTACTGAAGTACCCTGGTCTTCCTTCCTCTCCTAGCCCGGCTCCCCCTTTGATGGGCTCTGCTGCTGCCAGCCCTGTTTCTCCTGCTGCCCCTACTGCTGCCCCCTCCACTGTTGCTTCCACCCCCATGCCAGCTGCACTAACTTCTCCTTCCATTCCCCCTACTTCTGCTCCCATCACCCACCTCGCCTCTACCTCTAAGAGACCAGTCACCATGGCTTCCAGGAGGCTCAACCTTGAGACTCTTTCTGTGGAGAAGGAGCCTTTTGATCTTGAGATTGCTCATGACCTGCTGAACATCAGTAGTGCCAGTCCCCGGGAGGTGCAGATGGATAGATATTCTAAGAGGTTGGAGGCCTTAGAAGCTGAGATGAATTTGCTGAAGGATGAGGTCAAGCACCTAGCTAAGCAGAAAGGCAAGAAAAGCATGGAGGAGGAGGGGAACATTGATAGCAGTCAGATTGAAGACATATACAAGAAGCTGACCTCCTTAGACTCCCGCTTATGGAATGCCAAGACTAGACATGATTACAACATTTTCGCCTTTAGGGCGATTGAGGAGTTCATCCAGGGCCATGCCAAAAGTGTTTCCAACCTCAGCGGTGTCCCGGCTGCACTTTGGGGCAACGAAAAAGAAAGCAAAAGAACCATTGAGGAGCTTGATAAGACTGATGCTGCCCATATGACTGCTTTGGGTATGTTTCATGCCTGGAATAAAATCAAGATCAATATCGATAAAGCTACCAAGAAGTAGTTCTGGATGCTTCTGCTGCTTTTTGTTGTTTTTCTGCTGTTTTTTTGCTGTTGTTTTGTTGTTTTGTCTCGATTGAGTAGTTGTTTCTGAGCTACTTGGAGCTTCGTTGTAACACTTGGATCTTGATCCATTCTCTTTGTTTCTCACTCTTATTCTGGCTCTCAGGCCTTCTTTTGTATTCAAGGGTATAGTCCCTTTCAAAAAACTATTTGCCAATAATAAAAAAAAAAATATTCATATATTTCATTAGTAAATTAGTGTGAACTTGTAAGATATTAATATTATATTAATATCATGTGTGTAAAAAAAAAGATTGTAGTATTATTAATAGGAGTCATAAACAACTCATTATTAATAATATAAGATATTGTATTAGTTGTGATTTTGTTGAATAAACAACTCACGCAGATTATTGTGTGTGGAGATATTGATGGGATATATGAGAGAATAGTGGTGAGTGATCATAGAAGAGATTAGTGGGATGATATTGGTAAGCCTCATTTCCTTGTTTATAGGAAATGGAGAGAGTCTCTAGTAGAGATTAGTGGGATGATATTGGTAAGCCTCATCTCCTTGTTTATAGGAAATGGAAAGGCTATATATTGTAAGCTCTCTCACCATGTAATTAGCTCCAAAATTATTCAATCAATAATATAGTGTGCTTATTATATTTGTGCTCTTATTTTGTGTTTATGTTATTATCTTCATTCTGCAACATTGTCTCTTATTGATTTGTACAATTATATAATGTAATTATTGCTTATTTATATTAGATAAGCTATCAATTTCATATCATTCCATTGTTAGTGATGAGGTGATGAGGAACACCAAAGCAAAAAATGATGTGATGATTGATGAATTCACATATTTTCTTCACTTTAGTTGAAATGATAGGGATGACTTATACCCATTTAGTGTAATATTTGGTTGTGGTGATGATCCATTGATGACATTGAGAAGAAAGAGGGTTAATTTATCTAAAGAGATCGAAACCCCATTGAGAGAAGGGCCAAAAGTCCCTAGAGAATTGTAAGGCATGACTAGGAGTATGGTGAAGAGTTGATGTATTCACAACAGTATTGGTTAAGGGTTGGTCAGTAATAGACAAGACGGAGGATGCACTTGGCAATAACGTGGAAACTGAAATTTCCACCACAAATCTTACCATTGATTTATTTAATGGTGTAGGGAATTTCAGAACTAGTGATGCACCTAAATAGGATACCATCAAATCCACATTTTAGAGAAGACCACACATGATGATGGAATGGGATACCTTGTGGAGGAAGGCTTTCCGACCATTGCGAGTGAGGTCTTGACGTAGAATTGAAAGGGAGAGGTAATCTGAGAATTTATTATACCAAATGTATCATGGGTCAGTTTCGATACATCCCATAAAATTAATGTTTATAATGATGTAAGAAGGTGACTACAATCATTGTACGGTGACAAATATTTTTGATTCAGAAGGTGAGGCAGGTATTTGTGAGGTGAGATAAGCCATGGTATCCATGAATTTTTTGATGTATTGTGGAGTAGTTTGAATGAGGTAATGGTCAAAGGTGGTCAAAATTAAGTTGACATGGAACTTGTACTTTTGAGTGACCTCATTATGACACTGATATAAACTGTTGAATTGGTTCACAACAAGTTGAGAATCACTAAAGATATTAATGGTTTTAGTTGTTTCACCGGATTGTTGTAGATAATGAAATGGATAAAGGTAAATGGGCCAAGGAGGAATACCTATTGTCATGTCATTGAAGGTTGAGTGCACGCATTTCTAATTTCTGATCCAAAATAATTGTGTGAGATTCCTTTTGGCTAGGAGTAACTCCCTGTAATGTAAAGTAATACCACAAGATATAATTAATAGCAAAGATTAGTGGATTTCCTAGAGTGAGCTAGATCTAGGAAGTGTGATACTTCCTTGATGGTTTTCAATCCACTAATATATAACTCAATATAAAATAACTGAACTTGCAAATAAATGAATCTAATGTTAGTGTTATGATTTTGGTATCTCAGATTACTCTCAGTGTCAATCCAATTAAATTCTTAGTAATTAAATTGGTGAAGGTATCAGGTTAGGTTGTAGGCTGGGTAGGTGGTCTGAGGATCACATACATGGTCTAGGTAATATCTAGTGTAATTTGGATTGATTTTTTATGATTAGGAAGCTTATTGGTTTAAGGTAGTTTACCAGGCACAAAGACTGACACCAATCAGGGTGTGACTGATGACGGTTCAGGATGACAATATCAGTTACTATGGATAATGGAAGAATGTTAAAAGTGGGTTTCTGGGCTCTCTCTGTGTCTGCACAAAGAGTTGGGAATGTCTATGGTGATGTTGTAGGTGGGGTATCACATTTGGGTGAGGTTTTAGAGACTATTTGGGGAGGTTTAGTGAAAATTGATAGGATATGTAGTAACCGATGTCGGTCTAGTGACTGATGCCGGTGAAGAGGAGACACTGATGACGATTGAGGTAACTGATGTCGGTTGGGGAGAAATGGTGGTAATTAAATAAAATTCATTTTTTTACTTCTCTATGATTGCACAGAGAATGAAGGGAGAATGGTTGGGCTCGTAAAAATGCTAGGAAGGCTTAGGAATTCCTAGAATTCAGCTACAGAGAGGCAGAAGGTGACGGGTGGTAGGTTGGGTAAATTGGCAGGAAGGTGGGGATGGAGGAATGCAAGAAAGAACAAGATCTAATCAAAAAAGATAAAGAACCTATTAATTTAAGTAAGTATTAAATGATGCAGATCAAATACACTTACTTGTATTTGTAGGTCTGGTTGGTGAAGGATGGAAGTGGTTGATCCATGAAGAATTCTATCATTAGTGATGTGGTAGTACTTCTCGGAGTGCTCCCGTGAATTCTAATGCCTCTGGATGAGTATCGGGTGCTTGCTTAAGTTTTTGATTGAGTGTATTATGTTGTTTTGATCCTGAGAAGTCTCTAGTTCATGCTTATGTGTAAAATATTTATCAAAACTCAAAATGACCAACATGGGTAAAAGGTTAAAAAATTGTATATAAGGTAACCAACAATGGTTAGGATGACTGGCATTGATTGAGGGTTAACCGACATCGGTTAAGGTGGGAAATACTAGGTTTGCCAAAAATAGGCAAATCCTTGCTATTTTTGGCATGCTTTGATTGTCAGTCCAGGTCAAAAGTGAGGGTTAGCATTTAGATAAGTGGGGATATTGTTGGAGAAGGAATATGACTTTAATGTTAGGGTTAGACTAATTCCTAGTTGGTTAAGATAATTGGAGACTCAGTCCTAGTTAATTAATAGACTAAGAATAAGTCAATGATGAGGTGTCTAGGTGAGGTGTAAATTAAATTAATTAAAGTAATTAAATTAATTAATAATGTAAGGATGAGCATTAATTCAATTATAAGTAATTAAATTAATATGAATGCAGGGTAAGGGGTCAAGGTTAGGTGAATACGTTATGTTAATTAATTAAAGGGGACCAATGGGAGTATGACCCAAATTTGGTGTCTACATTAACATCTAAGGCTATGGTAGTTTGAAGACCCAAGATAAGTGCTTAATACTCTACAATGTTATTAGTGCTGTCAAAGTTTTATTTGAAGGATAAATGCATAGGATCTCCATTAAGAGGAATGAGGATGATCCCTGCACCACCCCCACGTTGAAATTTAAAACCGTTGAAGAATAAGGTCATTTGGTAAATGGTAGATTCATCAGGAAAATCCTTGAGGGAAATGGTAGCGATAGATTCATCCGGAAAATCAAAATTTGAATATTGATGTCTAGGAAGTGGAGCGTCTACAAGTTGATCTAAAATGTTTTGGTCATTGACAGACTTTTGATGAATGAATTTGAGGTCTAGATCGACGAGGAGCATAAGCTAGCGTGAGGTACATTGATGTTGGTAAGGTTTTGCATACATGTAATGTAGACAATTGGTGTTAGTGATGAAGAAGGTTTTATGGTTAAGTAGGTAGTTGTGATGTTGTGTGGCTACAAAGACTAAGGCTAGGCAAAGATTTTCAGCATGGGTATATCTAGTCTCATATTCTAAAATCATATGGATTATGTAGTAAATCACTTTCTCCCTGTGTTTCTTGCCACGATGAGTGAGCATGACACCCAAGGAATGGCCAGTGGTAGAAAGGTACAATTAGAAAGGTTTTTCATCTTTAAGTGGTATAAGTAGAGGTGGTTGAAGAAAGTATTTCTTCAACGCTTCAAAGGCTTTGTGGCACTCATCATTCCAATTGAAGGAGACATCCTTTTTAATAATATGATTAAAGGGGTGACATCGGTTGGAATGTTGGAAAATAAAGCATCGAATGGATTACAATTTTCCTTGAAAACTATGAAGTTTTTGAAGGTTAGTAGGTGGGGGCATCTCAATAATAGCCTTGATTTTGGTGGGATCAACTTCAATGCCTTGTAAGGAGACAATGAAACCAAGGAGTTTTATAGAGAGAACTAAAAAGACGCACTTCTTTATTTGAAGGTGAGGACAGTATTTGATGAGATGGTCAAAGATGACTTTGAGAATTTGGAGGTGTTCGGCATGACTTTTGGACTTACTGAGAAGGTCTTTGATGTAATCTTCCAATATTTCATTCATGATGCCATAGAAGATATAATTCATAGCGAGCTGATAAGTGGAACTAGAATTTTTCAAGCCAAAGGGCATGCTACGATAACAGAAGGTCCCTCAAGGGGTGATGAAGGAATTTTTGTGTTGATCCTCTGATGTGAGTAATATTTCATTATAACCCGAGAACCTTTCCAAAAGAGATAACATCTCATGACCAGCTATAAGATCAACAAGTTGGTCGATGCTAGGAAAAGGAAATTCATCTTTAGGGAGGTTAAGGTCGTAGAATTCCAATCAAATGTGGAGTCCCCCTATCACCTTAGTGATGAGAACAATGTTAGAAATCCATTGCAGATAATCGATAGGTAGATTGAAAGAAATATAAAGAAGGCACTAGAGTTCTTATTTGATAAGAAGGAAAATGCATGGATGCATTTTTTACAACTTTTGTTTCACAGGTTTAGCATCAGGGATAGTAACGATATTGTGCACCACGATATTTGGGTCGATACCAGGCATATCAGCATAAGACCAAGTAAAATCATAGTTGTGATCTCAGAGGAAAGAGTTGAAGGTAGAGTCAGGTCATATGATGATTAGAATATGAGCATGAGTCAGGGGGAGCTAGTTAAGAAACACCAAGAATGAAGATCAAAATGAAGAATGTAACTATATGGGAGGAGTTGAATTAAATCCAAGAATATTTTTTCCATCAACATGAATCCAAAATGATGAGTGTATTAGTTTAGGGGGAGTAATTTGGTTTTTTATACTAGTTCCATAGATCAACATCATTTGAGGTCAGAACAGAGCTAAGAAGTGAGTGCAAACCAAAGTGAAGCAAGTAAGTTAGTATTCATTGTTGTCATTATTTTTCATATGATTTTTTCATTTATCCTTTGTCATTAGATGTCAAATGGTATATTATGCTCAAAATCATTAAAATAGGTTAGTAGAGAGTCTCATAGGAGTTTGAGTATGTGGTTTCCTTAAAAAAAATTGAATTTTGTTGTCATCAATGACAAAGGGGGAGATTGTTGGACATAGTGTCATAGTTGATTTCATTGATGTCAAGTGTCACATTGATGTCAAAGGGAATCTAGGTGTCATAGGTGATAATATGAGGTGTCATCCATGAAATAAGACAAAGGTTGATTGGTAGTGAAGAGATGAGTTGTCATGAAGGTGGCATGTCATGGTGTCTTAGTGCTTTAGCATCATTCTTAATGCATAGTAAAGAAAGTATGTTCTAGTAAGCATACTCTAGAATTTGTAAGAGGTCTCCATGAGGTCTAACATGGTTAGAGTGATGCATTATTAGTATGTAAATGTATGCAAAAGGGTAATCAATTTTGTTTTAGTGAAAGGATATGTTTAAGAGGCCATTCTAGGAATGAAGAATGGAGTAGAACATGCCAAGGTGAGTCAGGGGAATCATGTTTGGTGCATTGTGAGGTTACATAATAGGTATTAGAGGTGTCCAAGGTTAGATTTTAGTTGTATAGTGCAGCTACAAGGTCCTTAGAAGCATGTAAATTGAAGACTAATCAAGAAATCATGGTAAATTTAGATAGCATAAAGATTTTCCGATGCAGTTGAGCTTAGAGGAGGTTTGGAAAATTTTGATGAGGTCCCTCTAGTGCTTTGAGCGAAATTTTAGGTTAGGAAAGTGAAGAAATTACAAGAAAAAATGTTTTTAGCTCTATTAAGCTCTTAGACAGGAAAATCACAACTCGATAAGTAAGTTATTTTGCTCACCCACAAGTGTGTGTTATGCATGGGGTCGTGAGAATTTATGGGATGTTTTTACATGGATTCAAGAAAATGTTTCAAAAATAATGAATCAATTTCATCATAATATCTTTATGAACAATCATTAACAAGATAAGTAGGTTAGAATCCCTCTTAAAACCATAGACCTAGAGCGATAGGAAAGATGTGAAGCATTTTGGTTCCAATTGGATTGGTAAATTTAATGTTAGGCTTTAATTTTCTTAGAGAATTCATCGAAGATGATTTTGGTGTCCATTTCATGTTCCAGGTGTTTCAGCAAGTTGAAGAAAAATATTATTTTTGTGGATATTTGTAGATACAGAGATGAGATGAAAGTTTCATGATGAAAAATGAATTATTATAGGAATATTGCGATGTCTTCTAAGTTTCCATGAAAATATATGATCATTTTTTGTGGAGAAAATTAAAGAAACAAGTCTTGGGATCTACTACTTTTTGCCTGGAAGGGCTAAAACTAGTCTTTTGGTTTGAGGTGTGTCTACTATAATTACATGCTGGAGAAGTGTTATTTTAGTTTGGATGGCTTGTATACACCTGATATAATTTATTTTAGCTCTTGGAATGCTATGAATAAGTGGTTTCATGTTGAAACAGTAGTGGCCAAAATGTCCCTACTAGGTTTGTCTAGAAGATGGTTTAGAACAGGTATGAAAACATGGTTTTTTTCATATGAATTATGGTTGTGATTGCTTGTGGAGGTGTATCAGGTTTCCCTTGATATGTTCTAGCTATTGGAAGAGTATGAAATTTTCGTTGGAGGTGTTTGAGCTCAGTTATCTCAATAATTATTCTTGAGACTTAGGACCTAGTTGGAGCAGTTTCATAGATGCATAATTTATGGAGCCTTATGCCTTGATTTGGTGATTGGAGTGAGTTGTTTCATCTAGTGTACATTTATATATTTCCATTTATGTGTTACTTATGTCATGGTGAATTATTTTTCTATGTGAATTTACTCATTCTTGTGGAGTTATTTTTTAATGCTAGAGACCTAGTTGGTGGTTGGTGTTTTTTAGTGTGTCTCATGAGGAAGATGGATGTTGTAGAGGTTCCTGTGATTTTTTAAGGTTTTTAGAGGATTCCCATGACCTATGTGGAGCTATTGGAGTCATGGTGTAGAATTATTATTCCCTTAGAGTTCATGATGTGATCGTTGGAGGAGAAAGAGCTTGTTTTAGGCCTAAAGGAGAAGTGTGTGTTTTTCATATTTATGTTACCTTTTTCAACCTACTTGGTCCTTCTAAGTTATTTATATGATGTTTTAGATGTATTTTAAGTTATAATTCCTAACCTTATTTGTATTATCTATACTATATGGTTGTGTAAGCTAGATTCATGTATAAAAGTGCATTGTATTTCCTCATTTGAGCCGGTAGTGCCGAGATTTTCTTCGGGATACCTTTGAAAATGTTGATTTGGGGCTTCTTGATTTCCAAAATTTGAGAGGGAAGGGAACTGTCATCACCAATCCGGCACTATGATAATTCTTCACCGGGAACTCCTCGTGCTATGATTATTTACTAATGCACAGCCTTTAGTTTGGTGGATGTAATCTGGAAACAAAACAACAACATAACACAATAATACCATCGACTATGATAAGACGGAATGATGACAAATCTGAAATATCAAAGTAAATTATAATATTAACATGAAATTGTTACAATCTCACCCATGAGGTACTTCAAGTGTTATTAACTTCACTTTCCTTTCACTAAGACTATGAGAGAAACTTTACAATTACACCTCTTAATGGCTTCTTCAACACACCTTTAAACTGATGGCTTCCTTCGCACACTTCCTACAATATTTCTCACTACTTCCTTCTATGCTAAATGAGGGGGGTGGCCTCTCTATTTATATAACTTCCAGGCTTATCCATTTTATCTCTAAGATAGGATAAGAAATCCACTCTGATGAATCATATTCCATACCTTAACTCTTATCTGTACATGTAAGCTTATCTTTTAAGATAAGATAAACCTTATCATTTTACATGGGTTCCACATTTTAGACTTTTTACAAATAAAATACACAAAATATTTATGACCTCACTCCTTGTCCTTATTACCAATATAATATTTCTAATTCATAATCATGTAGACCCTACTTCTCTAATTACCCAAACTTTGACATTTTAACATTACCGGACCACTTACGAAAAATATTTACTTTTTACAACATTCCTATTGTACTTTGATTGTTACCGTACTCCACATTATTGGTGGCACCGTACTGACGGCGCCGTTATCTTCTATCAGACACTACTACTAATTATACTTAACAACATCCTATTCTTAATACATACATTAATGAAATAGAAATTATAGAGGAAAATTTTAGTGTCGACATCTTCCCCCTTCCTAGCTTCTACTCCGTCCTCGGAGTAGACTATTATGGTACTTGGAAAATCTTCAACTTGTCGTGGTTGACCCATTTTGTAATGGGAGTGCCATCTAATTCCTCAAGTCGGCACGTACCATTTTCATGCACAGCTGCTATTTTGTAGGGCCCCATCCATTTTGGAAGAATTTTTTTGTCTTCTTTTTTGGTATCTGGAATCATATACTAGAACCAAGTCATTCACATGAAATGGAGACCAGCGGATCTTTTGATCAAAGTATTCCTTTTGCTTCATTTTCTTCTTATGGCTTCTATCCTTTGCTATTTCCCTCATTTCCTCTAGCAAATGAAGATGTACCAACCTTTCTTCTACTGAATCACTTTCATCCATCCTTTCATTTTTCATAACTCTCACTGTGGGAATATCAAACTCAATAGGAAGAACTAGATCAATGCCATAGGCCAACTGAAATGGAGAGTATCCGGTTGTTGACTTTGATGTTGCCCTATATGCCCATAATGCTGCATGAATCCTTGTATCCCATTTATGTACCTGCAAGGCTGCATCTTTTGCTAGAATTTGACACAACACAAAATTTGTTCGTTCCACCTATCCATTTGTGCTTGGCTTGTATGTTGTTGCCTTCCTGTGCTTAATAGAAAAATTATTGACTAGGGCTTCTACCACCTCATTAATGAAGTGGCTTCCTTGATCTGTTACAATTTCTAATGGACAACCAAATCTGGTGACAATGCGTTCATATATGAACCTTGCCACTTCATCCATGGAAGTTGTTTTCAATGGCCTAGCTTCAACCCACTTGGTTAAATAATCTGTGGCAACTACAATATACTTATTTTGGCGTGAGGTAGTTGGAAGTGGACCTAAAATGTCTATTCCCCACTTTTCAAAGGGACCAAGGGGACTTTACTCATATTACATAAGGAGCTGATGAAGTCTTAACGATTACCATGTGTTTTGAACAAATAGCCCATGTCTTACAATCATTATAACAACTTTAAAAGAGTGGGCCAGTGATACCTGCCATCCAAGATCCTTCTTGCTGAAAGATAAAAGTCAAAAAAGACGAGTGGAGATGGCCGCGGAGCGAAGAATGAGGAGAAAGGCATCTCAAAGGGGAGTTTGATGTGGTAGGAAGCAAGGGTGGTGTGGTGGGTGGGATAGGGGGGGAGAGGAGGTAGGTAAGTAGTTGACAGAGTAGGGGTGGAGGGGGATAAAGGATGTGTGCAGAAAAGAGGTGTGGGGAATAGGAAGGGGATGATCTGGGAGGATGAGGAGGAAAAAGGATGCGGAAGTGAGGGGAGAAAAGGGGAGGGGTGGGTGTAAAGAGGAGAGTTAGGGGTGAGTGGAGGCAGGGAAGGTTGGAGGTTAGATGGGGGATGGGGGATAAGGGGATGTGAATGTGAAAAGGAGTGAAGGGAAGTGGGGGAGAAGGTAAAAATAAGAGGGCGTGGGGGGTGGGCCTGGAGGGAAGGGGGGCGGGAAGGGGGGTGCTGAAATGACGGCGGGCGAGAAGATCAAGGGGGCGGGTGGGGGTAAGTTTCAGGTCGGTGAGCAGATGGGGGGGGGTGGGGTGTGTGTAAGCAGGCGAAGGGGGGGGAAGCAGAGAAGCGGGGGGAGGAAGATGGGTGGAAGAGGGTATAGGGAGATGGGACGGTAGTTCCCTGGGAGAAGGAAGAAGGAGGGATGGGTTAAGGCGGGGGTACAGGAGGAGGGGAGGGAGGAGGATGAGGGAGGTAGGTGGTAAGAATTTGGGGGGTTGGTAGAAGGGGGCGGGGGAAGGGGTAAGGGAGGTAGTTGTGAAGTGAGGTTCCGGGAATAGGTAAATAGGGGGCCTGTTATGGGCCGGGGAGGGTGGGTAAGCATGTGGGGTGGTAGGTACAGGAGTGAGGGGATGGGGCAGCCTAGTAGTAGAGAGAATAGGAGAGAGAGTGAGGGGAGAGGAGAGGGGAGGAGCAAGAGAGGGGGAGCGTTGGGAAGAAGGGGAGAAAGGATGGTTGGGTGGGTAAATTGAATGCGTGGACGGCGGGGATAGAACATAGAGGGTACGCGGGATTGGTTGGTGTGAATAGGTGTAGGGTAGGAAGGACTAGGGGGGTGTTTGGGCTGGGGGGAGCAGGGAGGGTAAATAGGTTGAGTGAGAGAAAAAGGGAACGGAGGTTCGAAAGGGTGACGTGTTGTGGAGGGGGGGGGGTAGAAATGGGTAGGACGACAGTGGTAAGGACAAGGGGGGGCGTTGATTGGATAGAAGTCCGAGAAAGTGAATGGCGGGAGGTGGGTGGCAGGAAGGGCGGGGTAATAGATTAGAAGGGGAAGACGTACTAGGGTGTGTTGGATGGTGGAAAGAGACTCGGTGGGGGAAGAGGTGGAAGAGCGATAGAAGATGAGAGTTGTCAGAGAAGTGCCCTCCACATGTACCATTGTGGAATTCTTCTAGCAGTTCCTTCCCTTGATCACGTCCAACTTCCCTCTTGTGTTGTCCATCAGGTCCTATTCGAAATAATACTCCATGCAGAATAGAATATGGATGACTGGCTTGAGTAATCTTTCTCTTAGTCTTTGCATTGGCACCATCAGGAAACTTGAATTCATTCAGATAATTCCAAATATCTATGTATTCACTAGGGATTGTGTCAAGGGATAACAATGCTGCATCGGGAAATCATCATCATCACAAGATGATCCTAAACCATCATAGGCTCGAGAGAGTGCATCTGCATTGACATGCTTCTTTCCTGGCCTATCTATAATATCAAATTCAAATTCTTGTAGCAAAATTATCCATCTTGCTATCCTCCCTGATGGTTTAGGCTTATTGACAATATATTTTAGAGCCTGATGATCTGTTACAACTAGAAATTTTGCCCTAGCAAGTAATTTCTAAACTTCTTTATAGCAAAAATGATAGCCAAAGCCTCTTTTTTAGTTACAGTATAATTTACCTCAGCACTGCTCATTTGTCTGCTCCCAAAGTAAATTGGATGTTCATTCCCATTTTCATCCTTTTGGCTCAATGTACTTCCTAGTGCTGCATCTGAGGCATCAGTGTACACAATGAATGGCTTGCTCCAATCTGGATTCTTCAAAACAGGTGAATACACCAGGGCTTCCTTTAGTTGTCCAAAAGCTTCATGCGCCTTATTTCCTGGTTCATAAGTAACATCCTTCTTCAAGAACTGGGTTAGTGGCTGTGCAATCTTTGAGAAATTCTTGATGAACCTTCTATAGTAACCCACATGGCCTAAAAATGATCTCAACTTACTTCTATTCATAGGAAATGGTAAATCTTTGATTTTTGAAACTTTATCAAGATCAGTACCAATACCATCTCTGGATACAACATGCCCTAACAAAATTCCTTTAGAACATCCAAAGACACACTTTGTAGGGTTTAGTGCGGCTTGTGCTTCATCTAAACTTTGAAATGCTATCTCCATCTAGTGCAGGTGGTCCAACTTGCTCCCATAGATGCAAAAATCATCCAGAAATACTCTGATGAAGGTCCCAATGTAGGGTTCGAACACCCTATTCATCAAATCCTGGAATGTTGCTGGAGCATTACACAACTCAAAAGGCATAACTCTATAAGCAAACGTTCCCCAAGGAGTGGTGAACGTGGTCTTCAACTGATCTTTCTCTGCTATATGAACTTGGTTGTAGCCGCTATATCCATCAGCAAAACTATAGCACTCCTAGCCAGCTACTTCGTCCAAGATCGGATCTGAAATTGGAAGAGGGTAATGATCCTTCTTTGTTGCCTTATTGAGCTTCCTGTAATCAACACAAATGCGTAGCTTCCCATTCTTTTTTATTGAGATCACAATGGGAGAAACCCATTCTGAATTCTCCACAGCAAATATGAATCCTACATAAAGCAACTTATCTATTTCTTCTTTTACAGTCTTGGAAAAATTAGGATTCATTCTATATGGCATTTGCTTTATGGGCTTAGCACCATCTACCAGCTCAATAGAATGTTCTACCCAACTTACTTGACAGAGTTCCTTGTAATCAAAAAGGTGAATAGGTGTATGTACCTTCGAAAGAGTTGGAGGTAGGATTCCTTCTCACTCTCCATCACAACATCACCAATCTTTATTTGTTGGAGACGATCATCAACTTCTTCTTCAGATAATTTTATGGGGTCATGAGTTAGTGTGACTAGAAGGATATCCATGACTGAAACATCAACCTCACTTTCTTCATCTTCAGTGTCCACTTCACTAGTACTAGAGTAATCAGAGGATGTCCAATCATCAGTTTCATCACTTGAATCCATAGGTTCTGCCTTATGATGTCGAGGGATCACGTTTATCTTTACCCTCTCTCTACCACGTCCAAGTGTCATGAAACCTTCATTCCATTAGTTTCTTGCATGAACTCTCCTTAGCCATGGTCTTCCTAGCAACATTGGGTATGCAACAGTACCATATTTCATCACCTGAAAGTCTACCACACATACAACACCCATAACAGATATTTCCACATTTGAAACTACACCTTCTGGTTTAGTTTTTCCTTTATTTAATGACCTTAACATAAGTGTTGAAGGGCGATCAATTTTTAAACCCAACATATTCATTACAGAATCGGTCATTACATTAACTGTAGCACCTCCATCAACTAAGACATCATGAATTGAAATACCATTACATAATACATCAGCTTGTGGAGCATAGGGATCCACCTCTGCCTCTAAAACAGGGACCTCAACCTCCTTCCTTCATCGAACATTGAGTCCACTTCGCAACTCCCGCCTCTTCTCAGAAGACATAGCCAAGAGTTGACCATATGTAATATTTGTAGGCCTTTTGGATAGATCTTCCAAGATGGAGTATGGTCCTTGCCCCTGTGAAATCAGAAAATCCTGCACACCCAACTTTATTCTCCTATGTTTCTTACTAGTTTCTCCTTTCATCTTCTTAAGGTCATTTCCATCTTTATTATATTTTTCTTTCTTTCTTTTTGTTACAAACACATCTACTTCATTATTTCTGCTCTTATCTACTACATCAAAATAATTCACAGGTGCTTTTCCTTTATCATTATCTCCTTTACCAAATGTAGAAGCTCTATCTGGAAAATTATACTTATAATGACCCTTTTTATAACAACCATAACACACAACTTCAGAAATATTTCTTTTTGGACCTCTATCTCCTCCTTGAGAACTAAATTCTTTTCCTTGAAGAAGATTAATAGTTAACTGACCCATCTTTTTTAGTAGATCTTCATACTCAGTAGATTTACTAGGAGAAATATTTGTGCTCACTGGGAGTGGTTGTGGATTCTGGACCAAAGGTGCTGGTGTAGGTTGTACTTTAGTAACAATTTCTTTGGGCTCCTCTTCCATGCTTTCTTCTTGCCTTCTTGTAATCTCCTTTGCTTGTTCAATGGTAGCCGGGCGGTCATACTTCACTCATTGTCTGATCTCTGGCTTCATCCCAAGAATTAAGTGCTTACAGAGGAGATTATCCATGCCATTCATCAACCCATCCGTTAATCCTTCCTTCTGGATCTGGGCATCGAGCTTCCTCCTTAGCTCTAGAAAACGAGCATGATAATCCCTTATCTTCTCCTTCTCTCCTTGGGATAGCTTTGTGATCTCGATCATGAGATCTGCATATTTCTGTTGTTCACCAAATTCTTCAAGAAAAATTTCAGTTAATAAATCCCATGAATTTTTCACATTATCACCTAGTGTTTCAAACCACCTAAGTGCTGAACCATCCAAAAAGGTAGGAAAAAATTCAGTCCATTGTTCCCTTCTTATAAGGCCATTACAAATACAAGATCGTTTAAACTCTTAAATGAAAGAAGAAGCATCTTCATTAGATTGAGCTGAAAAAACAAGAATCTTTCCCATTTTCAAAAGTAACCACCGTGAAATACCAATCCACAAGTACAATCAATAAGACTTATGTGCACAAATAATTGGAATCACTATACTAGAAAGTGACTTTACACCTTTCTACAGTAAAATAGAAATGACCACGGTAAACTATGGTAAAACTTGACTTACTGCGGTAAAAACTGACTTTACTGTGGTAAACACTATTCACAGTAAAAAGTGAAGTTACTGCGGTAAATACTATTCACGGTAAAAAGTGAAGTTACTGCGGTAAATACTATTCCCAGCAAAAATGACTTTACCATGGTAACTACTATGCACAGTAAAAACAAGGTTACCCTCCAATTGATTTTTGACTAAGTGGGAATATCTCCCCAGAAAATCCACCAATGAGGAATGGTGCCGGCAACGGAACCAAAATGTCATCACCAATCCGGCACTATGATAATTCTTCACCGGGAACTCCTCGTGCTATGATTATTTACCAATGCACAGCCTTTAGTTTGGTGGATGTAATCTGGAAACAAAACAACAACATAACACAAGAATACCATCGACTATGATAAGATAGAATGATGACAAATCTGAAATATCAAAGTAAATTATAATATTAACATGAAATTGTTACAATCTCACCCATGAGGTACTTCAAGTGTTATTGACTTCACTTGCCTTTCACCAAGACTATGAGAGAAACTTTACAATTACACCTCTTAATGGCTTCTTCAACACACTTTTAAACTAATGGCTTCCTTCGCACACTTCCTACAATATTTCTCACTACTTCCTTCTATGCTAAATGAGGGGGGTGGCCTCTCTATTTATAGAACTTCCAGGCTTATCCATCTTATCTCTAAGATAGGATAAGAAATACACTCTGACGAATCATATTCCATACCTTAACTCTTATCTGTACATGTAAGCTTATCTTTTAAGATAAGATAAACCTTATCATTTTACATGGGTTCCACATTTTTAGACTTTTTACAAATAAAATACACAAAATATTTATGACCTCACTCCTTGTCCTTATTACCAATATAATATTTCTAATTCCTAATCATGTAGACCCTACTTCTCTAATTACCCAAACTTTGACATTTTAACATTACCGGACCACTTACGACAAATATTTACTTTTTACAACATTCCTATTATACTTTGACTGTTACTGTACTCCACATTATTGGCGGCACCGTACTGACGGCACCGTTATCTTCTATCAGATGCTACTACTAATTATACTTAACAACATCCTATTCCTAATACATACATTAATGAAATAGAAATTACGGAGAAAAATTTTAGTGTCGACAACACCCCAGTTTATCTTTTCCAATTTTAGAAACTTTGATGAAAATATTAGATTCCTCTATTTTGCTTTGATCCTAATTATTCAGAATGCCCTTCAGGTGATCATGACTGAAATATTCCTCTTATCATATTTCCTCCTCTTCAGATTCCATAATTTCTCCATCTTCAGCACCCACCTCAACTAGACCAACCGCTTGAGCAGATCTAGGTTCTTCACCAAGAGAGGATTCCTTAAGGGTATTCAATGCATTGAACTCGTTTTGGGTGGGAACCACAATGGTTCCATCCAAGTCAGGGTTTTTAGCCTTGTTCCATTCCTTTTTAGCATTATTATTATTCTTCTTTTTGGGCTTGGAGAAGCCATTATCTTCAAGAATATCTTATTTCTTCATTTCCAAGAATTGTCACCCAAAGTGACCATGTTTGAGGCATTTCCTCTAATGGAACGGGACATTTTCATAGTCCAGACCCTTCTTCCATTTTTTGGTTTCCGATTGGATATAGATGGCACTAGGAAGAGGTTTTGTTATATTCATGTTAACTCAATTTCTAGCATACACCGTAAGGACCCTAGTTTCCATTGGTTTTATAGTGCAAATGAAATCCCCCAACGTGTTTCCCACCTACTCAAAGGTTATCTCACACTAGAGTTTAGTAGGGATTCCATATAGATAAATCCAAACTGGAACTTTGGTTAGGGATTCCGAATTAGGATTACAAGTTTTGACCCAGGGTTTCATGAAGAGACCAACTCTTCCCATTAACCTGGGTCAAGATATAAAGATTTCATCGTGATCAACAGAATTTTCGAATAAGACTTG
Source organism: Taxus chinensis (assembly GCA_019776745.2). Taxonomy (NCBI): domain Eukaryota; kingdom Viridiplantae; phylum Streptophyta; class Pinopsida; order Cupressales; family Taxaceae; genus Taxus; species Taxus chinensis. Next base: position 200,206,940 of record CM034151.1, read on the forward strand.
GAAGAAGCCTTGTGGAAGGATCTTAATTTGGCTCGGAGGGGAAACTTTCTAAGACTTTTGCAGCCAGCCAAACATATCTCTTGCCTTAGGTTAAAAGGTAATGAACTTGCAAATTAGGGCACCCTCCGAAAGAATGGTTATTGAAGAGTCCACATCAACATCATTTATACGAACAACTAGAATTTCAACAACCTCTGAGAGAATGCCATTAAGGCCAGCCATAGAGACTGGCAGAAAAATATTAGGGGACCAGAGCCCCAAGAGCCATTCAGGAGAAGAGAAGGTCAAGAAGTGAGCGAGGAGCGATTCAGGGAGAGAGCCCAAAAAATGTCTTTTTTCATGTGAGATAACGCATTTCTTATCATAAAAAACCACCTTATAATTATATTCACATAGTTGTCCAACATTCAAAAAATTATGTTTTAACTTTGGAGTATAGTAAATATCATTAACACATTTATTACCTGCTCTAGTACTCACCTCCATGGTTGCCTTTGTTACAACCTCTAAAAATTTGTCATCACTAAGTCTGATCTTGGTCTTGAAACTTCTATCCAATGTAGAAAGAAATTCATTATTCTTTGTCATGTAATTAGAACAACTTGAATCTAGGTACCAAACCTCTTTAAGACTGATTTCAAATTTATCATATGAGAGAAAAAATTAAATGAATAATATTCATCATCCTCATGAGCATAAATAACACCTCTTCCTTCTTTACTTTCTCTTATTCTATATTCCCATTAAAAGTGACCATACTTATGGAAATAAGAACATTAAATATTTCTCTTATCAAATTCACCTCTACCTCTTCCTCTTGTAGTTGAACCACCACTTCTTTCTCTTCCTCTTGAATAATTTTGATTTCTATCTTTTCCTTTCCCTTGGTTGCTTCTAGTTATGTTTTTACCTTGTACATGGTTGATTTTTCTATGATTTCTTGTATGTTCACTCTTTTTAATCTTCAATTTTAGGGAAAAATCCTTCTCATCACTTTCTTCAACCATTTCTACTGATATTTCTTCACGAGACACAAAATATCCAACTAGATGATCAAAATCAGAAATAGTCAAGTCTTTTCTTTCTTCAATAATGATGCAAACATGATTCCACCTTGGTGTTAGAGACCTTACAACCTTTTTCACCACAAAATATTTGTTCAATTCTTATCCAAGAGTAGCCATTTTATGGACCACATCCTTTACTCTAATACTGAAATCACTTACACTTTCATCTTCTTGCATCAACAAATTCTCTCTTCATAGTCTGTAACCTAACCACTTTGACCTATTCACTAGCTTAGTAAGTTTCTTGTAGAGCCTTCCAGGATTCCTAGGCTTTCTTTGCACCTACAATTATTGGAAATAAGATCTTATCTAGAGCTATCTGAATATGAAACAAAGCTTGTGAATTATCCATCTTAGTTTTATTCTTTGTTTGTTTGTCATTGATTGGAACATCAGCCCAATCAATTGACTCTTCATAATCAGATTCTACAACATCCCATACATCTTTTCCTATCCAAAGAGTCATCATCTTGATGCTCCAATAATCATAGTCATTTCCACTAAATTTTAGAATGGCAAGAGAGTAAGAGTTTTCCATGATCAATTATTAGAGAGATACGAAACAAAATAATACAACCCAATCCTTTCTCTAATACCAATTGAAGATTTTAAAATAAGAAATAGAAAATAAATTCAATAGTCATAAACATGAAAATCTAAATACCTCATAACCATAACAAAATTGCCATAAACAACCCAAGAGAAGCATATATCAACAAAAAAATATATAACTCTTCTGATTATCAAATTATTCACCCATTACATGTATTTATGGATTTGCATAGGCACATGCTTTTCCCATAAATATTGATAATTATTAAAAATATAATTAGTACTATTTTAAATAATAATGTAGTGTAATTTTAAAACATGCATAACATAACTTTTTTCTATTTATAAAATATCCTAAAAAATCTAATTTTAACTCGATTCCATTGTATGGATTTTTATAAATAAGAAAATCAACTTAACTACAATAAAATCAATAGTAGTTAAACAATAGGTAAATATTCATGTTTATTTTTTTAATAATGGAAGGATTCAAGTAGATATTTTATTAGAATTTTTTTTATTTGCATGATATTTTATTGCAAAGAAATAATATAAGTACATTTATTGAAGCCTAAATCTTGTGATGGAAGGAAGGAATCCATATTTTGATCCGAAATTCCCATACTTTGATTTGATGGGCCTTAGAATGAAATATTTCCGTATAAGTGTGGGTTGGATATTGGAAGTATAGCATTACAGAGGATTTATCTTAATCATATTTCCTCTTCTTTGGCCACTTGGGTCACTATTCGGAAATGATGGAGTTAAAAAGATTCATAGGTTACTATTAATTAAAATTACTAGATTTTTCATGCCATTTCCTTTCCTTTATTATTGTTTTCATTGTCTTAAAGAGTCCACAATTGTTTGTGTTTTTTTACCTCTTTCTATCTGTTATTGTAATATTCTATAGTATTAGTCATAGTAATATACATGAGTTATTATAACATATTTTTGGGCTTGACAATATGGATATATGTGGGATCTTGTGTATAACTTGTCTATTTTTTCAATAATTTTAACATGTTTCGAAATATTTTTTATGGTGAGATCATTACTTGTTACTCAACTTGCTAGTCTTCACATTTTAGAATTTTTTTATTAGGTGTTTTCCCTTTTCGGGATTTTTTTGTTACTATAGGAAACTCTTTCACAAATTATGGATGCAAAAATATTAGACCATGGGGTGGATGGAAAGAAAATGCATTGACATTACAATCATGTTTATACAAGCACAATAAAGGGAAAATGTCATTTAAAAAAAATATTGTGAGGGAGAAGAATTATGATATGACTTATAAAATCTCACTGAGTGATGTCTATAGTTTCCATTTAAAAATCAAACTTCTCTTGGATAGTTTATTTTTTCCAGAAACAAAGTATGTGCATGACCATAGATGGAAATTTATAGTTTTGTGACACCTGTCTCATTGCATGCTTAAAGGATGATTAAAAACTTCACTAATTGATTGCAACAAATATTTTTTGTGCACAATTGGCTACAAGAATGGATGAGGGTACTTTAGTGGATGGTGTTACTCAAGCTATGAGAGATCCCATGCAATCTAACCCTCGGTTGGACACTCTCAAATTGGAAAAAATAAGTGGGGGAAAATAATTCTCTCCATGAAAAGCAACATAAACATTATATACATGAAGTTGTATAACAAATAGGTTTTTGGATTGATGTTTCATTTGGATCAAGAATGAAAATTTCTCAAGGCCACGGTAGTGAAGGATATTTTGAAGTGGTGGAAAAGAACATATCAAACATTTAGGAGTCATCGCCTCTTTCTTTTGTGAATGTCGCTTACCTAAAACTGTAGGGGAACTATATTTTAAAGAATAGGTAGTTTTGTAAATTTCACTCTATTTAGTTTTCTCTTGTTTACTGTAACTTATATCATGTTTTGTCTTCTTTCATATTTAAAGGTGGCAACTTTACGTGAAATTTTATGATCTCATATTAGATTATATATTGGAATATAATTCTAATACACAAGTTGTAGCCTTTTTGACCTTAATAAAATAAATTTTGTAGTATTATTAAATAATACATTTAATAATTATAATAATTTGATTTTTTTTATTAAAATTATAAATCATTTAATATTATAGTCAATATAATAAGTTCAATAACTATAATTTTATGAATTATTCATTTGAAATCATAAATTCTAATACAATAATTATGATGGCTCATGTATCCATATGTTGGAAAGGAGAAAAGAGGTCGGTAAAGGATGGGGTAAGACCCATGACATAGGATGGGGTGCCTTCTAGTGTGGATATGGAAATAGTTATTCCTATCCCACTAATAGAGGAAACATGGACAATGGTAGAAAAGAAGAGTAAATGGAAGAAATAGATGATTACTAAACATCTTAATATGATTTTGTGCTCTTAAAAATGTGGCCAACTTGGGTGGTATTGTGGCAAACTAGTGCTGAATTTGGGTTAATTGGTCACTACTCCATAGGACGTTATAGTATTTTACATTTTCTATTGGAGCTAAAGGATAGTGGTTGGTGTCACTCCTGAGTTACCCAAGTTGATGAATGGCTATTTGGGTACTGTATTGAAATATATTTTTCTAGTTGTACAAGGTTTCTTGGATCCCAATCAAAATCCAACATTTTTACCTAAACAAAATAATAAAAATACAATAACTATGATATTATTTGTTTTTTTAAATTAAAATCATGAGTTGTATTATATTATTTGAAAAACACAAGTTTAATAATTAAATTGGAAAAACATTAAGTGCCAAAAACAAGTTGTTCTCTAATGATTTAATGACATGGTGTTGTATTTATAGAAATAATTAATATGTAAATGCAAAACATGACATAGAAGCGTAGAAATTACCCTTAGGAATTTATTAATAGTTAAATTATCTAGTTTAGTTGGGTGGTGTTACGCATGTTCTATTGTATGTTTGCATCCCCCCACCTCCCAAGTGTATCCTTCATTTATTTTCCCCCCATTTTAGAATTTATTTCGTTTTCTTTACATGTATTTTAGGAAATTACTTTCAAGTGATGCATATTTTAAAAACAATCATATATCTTTTACACTCTATTAGAAATGCTTCAATGTATTAGGTGAATCAATGCAATGTAACGAATCTGATGCAAAATAATTAAAAGGTCAGGGTAATCCTACACAATTTTGGTGAAGAATGGTTATGTCTAAGGAGGGAGAGTGTATAAGCAAGGAAAGGGAGCATAGAGGAAGCAAGTAGCAATTACAAAAAAGTGCAAAATTACTTTTCATAGTAGTTATCAAGGAGTGTAGTGTGTGGAGTTTGTAGAGGAAGTGAGAGCATGCTTAGTTTGTGGAAGGGTTTCAAAGGAGATAAAGTGTGACATAATAATGTGTGGTAGTACACATAAGCTTTTGGTAGGGAAGTGAGGAGTTTTGGCCCAACTTGATAGACTGGAGTCATTCAAATATTATGAGGAATTTATGCATAGTAATAGAAGAGTGTATAGAGGGCACAAAAGGATAAAGGGGAGATTGTGTAATAGCTAAGATTGTGAAGGAAGCATGTAGTTGTTTTGGAGAAGACCCATACACCTAGAAAGAATACATGAAAAGGGTTGAAGGTGAGACTCAATCATTTAAGTACATGGTATAAGAAGATAAAAGAATGAAAGATGAGTGTGAGAAAGGATTGCACAGTGGAATGGGTAGTTGGAAAAATTGATAAAAGACGTTAGAAGGTTTATGAAATGGGGTGCTCATAGGATAGAATGGTCTGAATAGCCAATGGCTAGATCAAAGGTACATAAGAAAAAGCACTCAAATTTTAATCTAATTTTGAGTACGATAATATGGAATATAGAAGAAGCCAATTCACTCAAGGAAATTTCAAATTAGGAGAGAGAAGTGAGAGCACACAACTAAATAGGAAGGACGTGTTCACCATTTTAAGGTGTTGGCTCAAAGTTAGCTTGAAGGTGGGAAGAGCCATTATGAGTTGAAGGATGAGAAGAGGCTATGGAATACACATATGAGATTACTAGGGCTAGCTCAGGGTGTTTATCTATCTGTAAGCCATTAGAGCGGAGCAGGGAATATAACCATTCTAGGAAATGTCTTAGTTAGATAACATAGAAGCTCGTAAAGATCCATTGAGAGAAACTTCATGTAGATGTCATAAAATCCATTGAAGAAATAGATGAAACATTATCAATTTTCATCCCATTGTGTGAATCTATAGGTTGTGGGAATAACTTGTCCGCCATTAGACTTTAAGAATATTCTACTCCAAAACATTTGTATACTAGGGAGTTAGGTGGAGTAATTACAATCCATGTATAAAATACCATAAAACATTAGCACAAATATTCTTCTGATGGTATTATTATTATTTTATTAGATAATTAGAGGGATTTTGAAAGGTACGCAAAACATTTTTACAACATAACAAGAGATAAAAAATTAATCACACACTAAAAATACATTTGACAAACCAAACGCATAAGGCCAACATCCAATCCCTAACTAAAATAGGTCTTAACTAAAAAAGTAACACTTAATACACTTTAAGAGCAATGTTCACTTCTTCATAAGTAAACGATTACCTCATTAGACTACCACTTGAATCATCAAATTTTTTGAGAACACCAACTCATCTTAGAGGGTTTGGTTATCTTATTTATCTACACTTTTCTATTGTTACCCAATACTATCAAATCCCTAGCATCATCAATCAGGATATAAACTTGAATAACTATTTCCATATTTATATTGGCATCAAATCCTTCTTAAACCTTTGGGGACACATAAACTATATCCCCTACTCCCTCTTTATAAATGGTAGCATTAGTACAAAATCACAGCACCCACGAATGTCTATAACTTGATGGGTTGAGACTCTCAGTGTGATAGCATAACATGGAGCATCTCTAAAAGTGTGGGACTTTTGAAATCGAGAGAGCTCTCTGGATGAAGTTCAGTTCTTATTCCTCTATTCAGGTGCACAAAAATAAATTGTAGAGGATCTACTCTAAAACCTACTTTATCTTGCCAAGGAGACATAGTTGAGAAGATGTGAGAAAATAAACCTAAGCTAACAAGGTGATGCAGTAAAGGAATGTTAAACACCCATTTTGTCAATTTAACACATACCATAGAAATGCAATACAACTGCCATACATAGATAAGCAAACTGTAATGAGAGATCAGAAGACAATAATGAACACATGAGAGAGTTGAGAATCATCCAAAAACATATATTATTGCTCCAAAGTTGATACAGTACATTACAGTAGCCAAGAGGTAAAACTTTGTATTACAACTTGGAATGGGAGGTTTGGAAAACTCCAAAAATTCACTTGCAGACAAGGGAAGAAGGGAGGGTGCAAATTTTTTTTTTTCCAACCATTTATAATGATCCAAACTCCTTCTTTTATAGATGCAACAAGGAGAGAAGAAAGAGAGAGGTGGGAAACCTAATTTAAAGCTCAGCTATCATCCATCAATGCCCTTGCAAACCCACTCACAGTCTATCAAGTCTATCACTCTATATCTGTTCGGCGTGTCAAAGAAGGAATAACGATGGATCAAATTGAACCCGATCTGGTTGTTGAAGCAATCAGATCGTAAATTAATGGCGTGAAGACATTTTTCCATTTTTCACCCACCTAACCTTGTCGAAATTAAAGTTTCAGATTTCCATGGTGTAGACGAGGTTGATATATTTCCAATGGTGCCAAATTTGTTGGATTTCAGGTGCTGGATTGGAAGATATGCCCATTTGAATATTTGAATCGAATCCGTATAAAAATGGTAGAAAAAAAGTTTAGCAGAATGGGTCCTTGGGCCCAAAATTCAAATTGTGCCTTTTGCACAAAATACAAAAATGTAAAAATGTCCCGCAGCCCCATAATCCCAAAATTTACTTTTTCCAAAAAACCATCTTCGGGCCTTTCGGTCTGGCATTTTCCATTTGGGTGAAAAGTCTTCCCCAGGCCACGTGTAAGCATCGGCATTTGGGACCTGTTTCCCGATTCTATCTTTTGCAACACGTGGACATTGTCCCTTTACTCGATTTAAGAAACCAGATCCACCCCCCCTCTCCACATGTAAGTTTAGACCTTTTTGACTTTGATGGAAGCTTAGTGCTGTGAGACTTCTTCCACGAGTTTATGATACTTATCCGATTCAGGTCAATGCCTTCCTTGAACCCTAGACACATGGAAGCCTTGCGATCATTTGAGTCTCTGCTTTAGGTCACACCTTTGAATGTGCATCGTTGAGACACTTGGCACCTTCCGCCGACACTCTTATACTTAACCAATTTGGGTTTGCTGCCATTTGAATTCTATTGGACCCTGACCACATTGAGAGTTGGCGCTAATTTGAGTCTCCACCTTGGGTTCTTACTTTTGAAATTATGCCGAGTTGACATGTGGTTCTTTCCTCTCATTTAGAATTTTCAATGGCCAGATTTGTCCCTTTTCAGGATTGGGACACATGGAAGCTTCACACTTGTTTGGGGAACCACCCTTGGGTCTTAGCCCTTTGAAGGTGTGCCATTGAGACACGTGGAAGCTTCCATCTATCTCTTCCATACTTAGCCAATTTGGGCCCGCTTTGAATCGTTTGTGAAGCCTGAAGACTTTGAGCCTTTTCCTGATTCTCTCCTGAGAGCCTCTGGTCTCCTTGATGTTTTCCTCCTTTGAGCCTCTGGTTTCTCCATTTTGGAGTCTACCTATAACCCGACTATTGGATTTGAAACGTGGGCTCATACGATGGAACTAACCTAAATAGATTTCTTCCTGTGCAGGGTTGGGTTTGGTCAATTTTCCTGGGGGGCCAAAATTGGGATAACAATTTGGCGACTCACAGGGACACCTACCTACTAGATGAAGAGATCAGCTACCTTGGTGTATCCACCGGGCATGTAGTCATGGGTGGTGGCTTGATACTGGTCCTGTTCTTTGAATCTTGAATCTGATGTTTGCACTTGGTGACCTTGAAGATTTGTGTATTCTAGAAAGTCATCTCGAAACCCAATTTTAGTTATTCTGATATTTGTACCTATTTTAAAATTAGCAAATTTCATGGAGACTCCAATATGGTCTCCCTATTGTAAATTCTGAAGGCCTGCAAGCATTTCACCGAGAGCTGCATCGAACTATATAATGAAGCAAACCTAGAGCAACAAAACCTATGCTAGAGCACTTATGGAAATAAAACCTATGCTATAACAAGACAATGTGCATACACACTTGGAGAAATTGAAAACATAGGCTAGTATTTACAAGGGTGGGGAATTTTTCCTTCCAGTAGAAGTATTTGAGGTGGATCCCATTGATTGGAATTTGCAATTCTTCACCATCCAACTTAGCCAGCTGGAAGGAATTGCTACTTGTACATCTTGTGACCATGTAGGGGCCACTCCAAATGGCATCAAACTTGGAATGCTTTCCTAGTTTTTCCTGATCTGCATCCCACTTTAGAACTAAGTCCCCCTCTTGAAAGGTCCTTATTCTTTCTTTCTTATGAAATATCTTCTTGATCAATGCTTGATCTTTCTCCATGATTTGCATTGCATGTTCTCTTACCTCTCCTACTTCCATCAGCTCTGCATACCTGATTTCCATAGGTTCAAACTCAGCTAGTTCCAACTGTTTCATGAGCTCCAAAGCAGGAAGCTCCAATGATATGGGCAATACTGCCTCTTTTCCATATACAAGCTTGTATGGGGAGCTACCTGTAGACCTTTTGGATGTGATCCTATCAGCCCATAGAGCTGATTTGATATTTTCATCAAGAGTCCTTCTGATAATCCTTAGTAGGTTCTTGTTTGTGGACTCTGCTTGGCCATTACCTTGAGGGTAATAGTTTGATGAAGTGCTGAGGTATACACCATTCTTGACAGCCCATTCAGTGATCCTTGTACCAAGGAATGCCAATGCATTATCTGATATGATAGTGGCAGGGGCTCCAAACCTAGTGACTATCCCTTCATAGAAATCCAAGATGTTGGATTCATTTTCCTCCTTAAGTGCCACTGCTTCAGTCCACTTGGTCAAAATTTCTATTGCTGTAAGTATCCACTTGTGGCCCTAGCTTGAATTTGGGTTAATCACTCCAATGAAGTATAATCCCCATTGCATGAATGGATGATCCACTAAAATTGGACGAAGGGGTAGGGCTGCTAACTTTTCCTTCCCTGTGAAGAATGCACACTTCTTGCACTTCTTGATCCATGAGTAGCAATCCCTAAACACCGTAGGCCAATAATAACCAGCTTTCATGATTTTGAGAGCTATTACTCGAGGAGAAAAGTGGCCTCCTGCTTCTCCATCATGGAACTCATGCAACACCCTCTCAATTTTTCCTGTCCCAATGCACCTCAATAGAACACTATTGATGTCCTTCTTGAACAAGACACCACCAATAAGCACATATGGGATGGCTTGTAGTCTAAAGTATCTCCTCTTTTATTTGTCTCATTTTGGAGGGCACAAATTTTTTTGGAGATAATGCACCAAGTTTTGGGTCCAACATGGAATAGTTACATCGTTAGCTTGCTACTCTTGATCATTCTATAGTAACAGGAAAACCTCTTCTTCATCTGCTGACTTAGCTTGTTGCTTGGAAGTGAGCTGCTCACACAAACCCTTGCCACGAACCATCTTGGTCACTTTGATTTCAATATCATACTCCATTACATGAGTGATCCAACCTTCTCTCTTCTCATTCAAGTCCTTGTTTAGGAGAAATCCTTGACAGTAGCATGAGACACTAGAAGTTGAATGTTATTGTTCGAGACCAAGCGTCAGAACTTCTTCAAACTCCTAATGATAGCAAGGAGATGTTTTTCAATGAAAGAATACTTTACCTCATAATCCTCCAAGCTCTGAGTGAAGAATGTTATGGGTTGTTCTAAACCTTCCTTGTTAGGCTAAACCAAGATAGCTGAGATTGTGTCTGACCCTCCAAAGCATACAACATGAATTCCTTTGATAATTCTTGGTTAATAAGAGTTGGGGCCTATGATATTGTGAGATTGATGGCCTCAAAAATCTCTTTCCTTTTCTACTATCCATTTAAATGCAAGACTCTTCTTTAACATCATTGTTAAAGGCTTCACAAGAGTGGAAAAATCAAGGCATAAATCTGTGAACAAAGTTTATTCTCCCCAATAATCTTTGGAGAGATTTCTTGTGGTCTGGAAATGGAAATGTTTGGATGGCTTCAACTCTATTAGGATAAATTATTAACCCTTCTCTTGAGAAAATGTGGCCCAACAATTTTCCCTCATGTGCCAAGAATACACACTTCTTTGGATTCAATGACACTTTGAACCTTCTACACCTCTGAAATACCTGACTGAGGTGGAAGATATGGTCTACAACATTCTTTGAGAAGACGGTGATATCATCTAGATACACCAGAACTATATTGTTGATTAATCCTTTGAATCCATGTCCATAGCTCGCTAAAATGTTTCTCTGGCATTTGATAGTCCAAATGGCATCTTCTTATAAGCATATGTACCCCATTTGGTGGTGAAGGTTGTCTTGAACTTATCTTCTTCTTTCACCATTATCTGATTATAGCCTGAGTATCCATCAAGAAATGAAAACCTCTCAGATCTCAACTACAATCTGTAAGATTTGTTCCATTGATGGAAGTGGATATGATCCTTGAGTGATGCTCTATTTAGATCATGAAAGTCCACACACAGTCTGATTTCTCCATTTCTTTTCCTCACAGGCACCAAGTTTGCAACCCAACTTGAATGCTTGATAGGGAAGATGATGTTGGCCTCAATTAGCTTGTTCAACTCTTTCCTCATGAGAGGTTCAATGTGAGGGTTTATTGGCCTTTTCTTCTGTCTAAAAGGCTTAGATCCTGGATCCAGCTCGATAGTGTGTTGTGCCAACCTTGGGTTGAAACCTCTTAAATCCTTGTAAGTCCAAGAAAAGACATCTGGGAATTCTTGACAAAGTTGAATGAATTCAAATTTTTCTTGTTGAGTACTTACCTTGCCAATTTGTAACATTTTTCCTTCTTCTATGGAAATGGGCTCTAAATCTTCACCCTTTACCTGAATATTCACCTTCTCCTTCAGAATTGATCATTTGGGTTGAAGATTGACTCCAAAGTCACAAGACCCTTCGGTAATTTGTTGGTTCGTAGTTGCACCACTTGGTTGTCATATTGTTGTTCCAATTTGTCTTGGTTTCTGGAGGAGAACACAACTTCTTCTTATAGAAAGTTGACAATTTTTTGGTCATTCTGGAAGACTTTCCAACTTGTGTTGTTATCTAGGACAGTTGGCCTTACAACCACCTTGATATGGGGCTAAGACTTATCACTTTTGATACTCTCTACTACATCAAATATTACCCCGATTGCCGCCAATATGTCTGTTGCTTCATTCTTCTTCCTTGGGATGGAATTGATGCTATAAGCCTCAAAATATTTGATGAGATCCCATACCCAGTTCTTGTAGTTTTTTAATAGATCATTCTTGGCTACATTTTGTCCTCAGACTTGATTCACAACCAACTCACTATCGCCAAATACTTGCAAGTTTTTAATCCCTCTTTTTCTTGCCCAATGTAGTCCATGGATCAAAGCTTCATACTCTGTTGTGTTGTTTGAGCAAAAAAATTGGAAACAAAAGGCTGCATAATATTTCATACCTTGAGGTGAAACAACCATAGCTCCTCCTCTGGCTCCTTGTCTACTTCTTGAGCCATCAAAGAACAACTGCCATACCTCATTATCATGCTTGTGGTATGTCTTATTGATATCAAGGAGGAGATGATTCTCCTCATGCAAATAGTAGATCCTAGCTTGGATTCCTCCATTTCCTTGTAAGGGTAAAAAGTCATGCCTCTTGTTCACCCACTTGTCGAGGGTCAAGTCTGGAATACACCCAACCTTGGTATCTGCCTCATAAGTGCTTGGGAGGTCTTCTTGATCAAATGCTAAACAATTCACATTGATTGGATGGGGTACATGAGGTTCAATATGGTAATCCGCAATGGGCTTAGATCTGATCATAGCCTTAGCTCCATACCTTGTTCTAAAAAGCATGTGTGACCAATCAGCAGACAAATAGCCTCCAATTTTAGTAGTGAAGTCTCTTGACAAACACAATGCAAAATGATGGTGGCAAGTCTATGACTGATATGTTTTGTAATACAGTCACATTGGAGCATGCGTGTAATGTGAGGCTCAAATCCTTGATGACTCCAACTGTTGTTACTGTTGTCCCATCCAATTGCATTACCCCCTTGGAGATGACTTCGTATTGAAGATCCAACTTATCATTTATCTGCTTTGGCATGACTGAGCTACTTGCCCCCAAATCAATCATGTAATTATGTACTAATTTTTTGCCAATGATAAATGAAACATAGAACGAAGGGGGCTTCAAATTCTTACCTTGTTTTCCTCCATGGTTTCCTTCTGGCTAGAGCTGACATTGGTAAGCACTTTCTCTTGCTAGTTAGGGGGGCTGATTTGAGGTTGACCAATTGGCCATAGTAGCTTGCAACAGGTCTCTCTATCCTGGGATAGCCAATGAATCCCACATTGAGATGTTTACATTTGTTTTCTTCATCTGTTCAATGATGTTAAATGGGGATGAGCTATCTTTTTTCTACCCCTTTCCTGGTACATTCTTCTCTTGAACATGGGTCATTACAACTGGTGCCTGAGCGGGTCTAGGAGGTGGCTTAGGCTGGATCTGTGCACATTGGGAATTGTACTTTTATTTCCAATACCTTATGGAGTAATAGAGGTCTGTGGATTACCTAAGTTTGATGATTGTCCCTCTCTAATATTCCTTTTCTTGGACCATGTATTGATAGCTATACTTTGAGAAGGGGCTTGGTTAATTCCATAGAAATCTTCAACCTCTGAATTGACAAGCATGGTCTCACTTGGAGATGCCCCTTTTTGGGTTTTTTGCTGCTAATTTTCTTCTTGATTGGGATCTTAGGACACACCGGTGGTTTGTACCATCAAGGCCTAGTTTAGTGCACCATTGAAACACATTGACTGGTTGTGGGGCTGACTGCATGGGAAACACCAATCATATTCTTGAGCCATATTGTTTTGTGTTGGAACCAAGGCCCTTGATGTTGAAGCTATGTTTGGATCATATGGTCGGAAAGGCCTAACAACTTGAGGTTTTCCTTGGTTTTGGTTTTGATTTACAGCCTGAGCTAGTTGTCTATTTTTTCGATATGGGGGTCTAGCCTAATATTGAGTTTGAGGTTGATATGGCCTAGAACTTCTGAGCTTACTACCTTTTGATAGTCACTAGCTCATTCCTAGGTTCTGTAATTGTTTCATAACCTCTTTTATCTATTTTTGAAGTGGTAGAAGATGAGGTGGAAGCTTCAGCTGAACTCTGATTCCTTGGAGTAGGTATGGGAGCTAATGTGGGTGTTTGACTAGTGCTTGGAATTCCTAGTTCTTGATATAGAGGCATACGTGGCCTAGGTGAAATTTTACCAACCTGAATTAAACAATTTTCAGCTCTAATGGAAATGTTATAGGCTGCAGGTAAGGATACACCTCCCATTGATTGAATCATTAAGGAAATATCAAAATTTAAAGCTCTAAAAAAGTATAGGAAAACACCTTCATCTGTGGGTCTCACGGCCAATGGAATCCTATCCCATGTCCTTTGAAATCTAAATTTGAAATATGTCAACTACTCATTAGGAGCCCTCTTGATGGTTGTCAAATGTTCCAACAAGGATAGATTATTTCCCTTCTCTCCAAATTGGTTACGAAGAGATCTACACATATGGTCCCAGTTCTGAATAGAGCATGTTGTTAGACTCTTGAACCATTGCAATGCTTTCCCCTTGAATGAAGAGGCTAACAATTTAACTACAATGTCATCTCAGTGATTTCATGAATTTTGTAGACATAAGCAATGTATTGAATGTGGTCACTAGGAGTATTATGTTTCTCTCCAGTGAAATATGGAATGCTCTTTAATGCTGCAACTAGGACTGGGTTTTGTGCATTGAGAGCGAGTGGGCTACTGGCAGTGAAGTTGACATAGGGGTTGGGTGGTGGATGTGCCATTATGATTGGCCTAAGAACCCTTGTTGATTGAATGAAAGGACTACCAAGGGGAGGTGTTGATAAGGTTCTATTTGGTGGAGATGGAAACCTTTGAGATCCTCTCCCCCTTCCCCTTCTGTGTGCAGACAAGTGTAGATAGACAAACAATCCTTCTTCTCTAGTTCTTGATCTGGTATGAATCCTTCTCATGAATCTACTGAACCCTGGGTTGTTAAAACTAGTGGAATCTGACCTCTTTTGGAGTCACCAGATGTGTAATTCAGAGCTTCTTAAAAGATGAAAAAACTTAGAACAAGTGCACATCAATCTTGCTGCAATAAAAATGGAGACCTCTTGGTCCCACTGGGCATGCCAAAACTGTTAGTGGAAAATCACAGCACCCCTGAATGTCTGCAACCAGATGGGTTGAGACTATCAGTGTGATAGCATAACATGGAGCATCTCTCAAAGTGTGGGACATTGAAATCGAGAGAGCTCTTCAGATGAAGGTAGGTTCCTATTCCTCTGTTCAGGTGCACACAATTAAATTGCAGAGGATCTACTCTAAAACCTACTTTATCTTATCAAGGAGACATGGTTGAGAAGATGTGAGAAAATAAACCTAAGCTAACAAGGTGATGTACCAAAGGAATGTTAAACACCCATTTTGAAATTTTACATATACCATAGAAATGCAATACAACCACCATGCACAGATAACCAAACTACAATGAGAGATCAAAAGATAAAAATGAACACATGAGAGGGTTGAGAATCATCCACAAACATATATTATTGCTCCAAAGTTGATACAATACATTACAGTAGCCAAGAGGAAAATATTTGTATTACAACTTGAATGGGAGGTTTGGAAAACTCCACAAATTCACTTGTAGACAAGTGAAGAAGGGAGGGTGAAAAAAAAAATGTGCAACCCTTTTATAATGAGCCAAGCTCTTACCTTTATAGATGCAGTAAAGAGAAGAAAATAAGAGGTATGGGAAACCTGATTTGAAGCTCAGCTACAAGCCATTAATGCCCCTACAAATCTACCCACAATCTTTCAAGTCTCCCTCTATGTCTTCTTGGCGTGTTGAAGAAGGAAGAACGGTGGATCAAATCAAATCTGATCTAGTTGTTGGAGCAATCAGATCACATATTAATGGCATGAAGACATTTTCCCAATTTTCACCCACCTAACCTTTTCAAAATTAAAGTTTCATATTTCCATGGGATAGACGAGATCGAGACCTTTCCAATGGTGCTAAATTTTTTGGATTTCTGGTACTGGATCGGAAGATATGCCCATTTGAATGTTTGAATTGGATATGTACAAAAAATGGCAGAAAACTAGTTTAGCAGAACGAGTCCATGGACCCAAAATTCACTTTTTTCCTTTTTTCACAAAAATACAAAAATGTAAAAAATGCCCCATAGCCCCACAATCCCACAATTGAATTTTGCCAAAAAACCATCTTCGGGCCTGCCGGTCTACATTTTCCATTTGGGTGAAAAGTCCTCCCTAGGCCCATCGGCCCACATTTGGAAAAACATCCTTCCAAGGTCCACCTCTCTGCATGTAATTTAGGCCTGACACATGGCTCCTTTGGGTGTCGTTGGAGGTGTGGCTTATTTCTACACTTTACGCCTTTTGGAAACAAAGACAAAAACTTAAAATTACCTCCGACGACCTACCTTCCCGCTTTGACTTGGAACATGGCCACGTGTAAGGCTGGCATGCATTTGGGGACCCGTTTACCAATTCTACCTTTTGAATTTATGCAGAGATGACACGTGGAGGCCTCCATCGTCCCTTCCATACTTAGTTGATTTAAGCGGTCGTATCCACCCCCTTTTTGACTTTTGGACATGTGGAAGCTCAACGCTAGTTTGAGAGACTCACTTTTGGATTTACCTTTGAAGATACGTCGGGATGACATGTGGTGCTTTTTCGTGAGTCTGCGATACTTAGCTGATTCGGGCCAATGTATTTCTCGGACCCTAGACATGTGGAAACCTTGCACTCATTTGAGTCCCTGATTTGGGTCGTGCCTTTGAATTTTTGCTGATGAGACATGTGGAGACTTCAGCCAATTATTTATACTTAACCAATTTGGGCCTGCTACCATTTGACTTCTGTTGGACGCTGACCACATGGAGGGCTGGAACTAATTTTAGTCTCCACCTTGGGCTCTTACTTTTGAAATTGCGTCGAACTGACATGACGGTCAGCTCTTTCCCTTTTCACGCCTAGGACACGTGGAAGCTTCACGCTTGTTTGGGGTACTGCCCTTGGCTCTTACTTTTTAAGTTGCGCCATTGAGACATGTGGCAGCTTCCACCATCTCTTCCATACTTATCCAATTTGGACTCACTCTGAATCCTTTATGAAGCCTGAAGAATTTAAGCCTTTCCCCATTTCTCTTGTAAGATCATCTAGTCTCCTCGACCTTGTTTGCCTCCTTTGAGCCTTTAGTTTCTCCATTTGCGAGTCCTCATGCAACCTGAATTTTGGATTCAAAATGTGGGCTCATATGACAAAACCAACCTTTAGATTTCTTCCTATGCAGGGTCAGGTTTGGTCAATTTTGTTGGGGGGAAAAATTGGGATAATAAGTAGGAGGCCCCAAACCAGCCTGCTCCTTCAGTAAATAATGGTATGATTATAATTCACAAGTATAAATTTATATTTTTGGATTATTTGAAAACATGTGTGCAATTAAATTTTTTCCATCCACGTATGATAAATCTTTCATAAATTCTCAATGGTTTTCAATAAATTTGTATTTTAGTTGTTAAATCCTGTATGGGGTCTTAATGTCAAAGAAATACACATTACATGGTTATGGGTTCATTTGTAATAATGTATATTGGTCTATATTTGAATATGGAATGAGTTAATGAATATATTTCTCATCTTATTATTCTATATATATGAAGAATTCCATTTAATGGGAATTTAATGTATCATTTAGAAATTATATTTTTCATCATATTCATTACATTTCACTTGCAGTTTAGATATGGCTAGTTTTGTGATTTGGGTATAGTTGCAATTTCTTTCAAAGAATAGTTTTATCCCATTATATACATTATGTCTATGTTGGCGTAGCTTTGTAATTGTTGTTTTTCTATCTACAACCCATGTATGAACATGTTGGAGTTTGTTTCCATTGTGAGGATTCTATTTGAAAAGAGTAGATATATTTTCTGAATTCTCTTTAAGGTTCAAGATCCATTTACATAATTAATTATCCTTGTGTTTCCATTGGTGAATGATTGACTCATTTTTAGCATAGTAAACAATGGTTCATATTTGTAAACTCATCTGTTATTCATTTGTTTTGAGTTATAATATGGGATTCAATGTGAGATAAACTATCTATGTTTTTATTAAAAATTAATAAAGTATATAAACAAGTGGGTCTTTCTTAGTTTTTTAGATATGATGTATATATATAAAATAATTGTAGCATAAATGCATTTAAACATCTTAAGTACACCTCCCTTACTTTTCCAGAGCCTAAAGTTTGGATATTATACCCCTCTTGCATGTCCCCTTAAGTCTTTCTTTGATATGGAAAGATAATGATGAAAATTATTGTTAACAAACCCTATATATATTTCTCTTATCGACTCAAAAAAAGGAGGCTGCAAAATCTATTGTAATATCTTGAACATATAGTTGATTTTCGAACATATTTTTTGTCAAAAGTTTTTTTGAGCCCAACACATTTGATGTAGTTTATCATCCATCTATGAGATTTTTAAAAAAAAAATCCTAAAGTTATTAATCAATGGGCTATACATAAATTTCTAGATAAGAATATAGAGATTGATATAGTTAGAAATTCAAAGATCACACTTTTTTTTAATAATATAGATTAGTATATAAAAATAAGTTCATTTGAGGGCTAACACATAGGCTTATATTATAACCAAGAGTTGTTTGAGTCATTGATCTATAACAAAATAATCAACATTCTATCAAAGGCATAAGGTTCCAATGTGTAAGTATAATATAGGGGATTGGGTTGTACTAATATCCTAGATTGCAAGAGTAAATGATAGTAAGAAATTACATGGAAGGTATCAACTCTAGGATTGCAAGAATAAACAAGAAATTGAAAGTGCATGTGAGAGACCTACACCAGGTTATATTAGCCAAGTGTTGGATGTAAGGAAGGGGATGATAATAAGAATAAATGAATAGAAAAATACTATGTTACTCTATCCTACTCTAGAACATGGGAATTTAATATAATTAGGCACACCAAATAACAAAAGGAAAAGAAAACTAGTGAAAATTTAAAGGGTTTCTCCAAAAAAAACCCTTAGAAAATATTTGGCAAATATTGGTAAATCCACTTTGGCTTGTATGGTGAATTGTAGGAAAAGTTATTTTGCGCGGGAGGAGATTTTCTAAGGATTTTTTTAACTGATGCAAGAATGTAAATACTACCGTCCAGTAGCATTTTCTATGTTACTCGCCGACAACATGCAGAATGCTATTGGCTGGTAGCATTCTGCATGCTATCGTTCGAGCCGGTAGCATTCAACATGCTATCATCCAGTAGCATTTTGCATGTTGTCAGCCGGTAACATTCTATATACTACTGGCTGGTAGTATGCAAAATGCCACCAGCCTATAACATGCAAAATGCAACCGGTTGGTGGCATTATGCATGCTATCGATTTTTGGCACATTTAATGTTGTCAGTGGCCCAATTTCACTCCTATAAATACATAAATGCAGTCATTTTCACTCCACATAAAAGAGAAGTTAGAGAATTGAAGCTGCGAGAATATGAGAAAAAACACAAGAACAAACTTGAATGCCAAAAGACATCCAACATACAAAAAAGAATAATCCTGAACGCAAAAGCATAAGAGCCAAAGAGCCCAGTTGCACAAAAAAAAATATGAAGAAGTTTTCATACAAGAGCCAGGTATTTCCTCAACTATATAAATTTCTAAAGGATCCTAGTACATTTTCCCAATGGATCGAAGTAACCAGTTTCACAGGGCTACTATATATGTCCCAATTTAAGACAGAGCACAGATCACTTAACAATCTTCTACTCAACTACGACACTTCCACTTTCACATTTCATTATACACTCCCATCTCATGTAAAGTCATTTGGAATGTCACCTGATGAAATTGATCATTTCATAGAACTACCACACAAATATGTGTATCTTATCATGACGAAGGTTGTTTTATCAGATGAAGAATGCAAGTATTTGGACTCTAATTTTCAATTTTCTATTGATATAGTTACAGATGCTTCTGCTTGTAAGTTTATTTTCATTACATTTTCATTATTTTCAATTTAAAAAGGTTTTTATGTTTAAAATTTACTAACAAAATGTTTCTCTTTGTTGTATTATAAATTATAGCTTCCCAAAACCCTTAAAAAAGAGGGATTCAACTCAAGGATTTCAGTCACCCATTTCTGTAGGTTGTTGTGCAGTTCTTCCAGGCCATAATTATTTTACAAGGTTGATATATGGATCATATTCCTTGGTGGGCCTTAGCATATCGTTTGTACCTTATGTGGGCAGAAATTTGACTAGTGTAGCTACTTATCCTCCAGGATTAGAGCTGATTTGGAAAATATTCATTTGAATGAGAATGTTACCATCAGCTCAACAAATTTTCTTCTTGGTTTATATTATGATTCTCTTTATAATTTATGTGACACCTCTCCTCCGACAGCAATGCATTCAAAGCTAACGGACTTTGAATTTAACACTAACAATTGAAGAGCAAGAGGTGAGTCCCAATTTGTTATAAGATGGTTTTTAATTATTGTTTTTCATATTGTAATATTTATCTTTTAAATTTAATATTGTAAATGAATTAATAGTTTATTGTTAAATTATAACAGAAGGTGGCAGATGTGGTTACATCATGAAGGGATGCTGCTATCAGAGGTCACTTACTACCAGGGTCAGGAATTTTTTTTACTATTTCCGATGATCTGAAACAGAGGAGGACACCCCTCCACATGCTAAAAATATGAGGAGTTCCATAAAACCTCAAACCTAATCATCCAAAATACCACAAGCATTAATCGCATGTATTTTAATTTATGATGTATATATGTTTCAATTTTTTTGAAAATAAATGTAATTAATTATATAAAAATTGTATGTGTTTCTAAATTTATTACAATTTATATTGCTTTACTGCA
Source organism: Taxus chinensis (assembly GCA_019776745.2). NCBI lineage: Eukaryota > Viridiplantae > Streptophyta > Pinopsida > Cupressales > Taxaceae > Taxus > Taxus chinensis. Next base: position 200,227,820 of record CM034151.1, read on the forward strand.
AAAACTACCAGCAGAACATGATCGTATCATCATCCTTAAATTCAGGAAGTAGAAATATCTTCTATACCTCAGTCTATTGTCCCAGGTTTGAATCTCTTGTTTTTATATGTTTACTGATAATTGATGATATAAAATTCAACACTCTAATAGATCTTTAATTATTAATTATATTTTAAATCACATCTACGAGTCTTTCTAGTTGAGTCCTCCATAACCACTACATCAATAGAATTAGGATTCATTTGCATCTCAACAACATTCCTCTCAACAAATTAATTTTTATTTTAATAATCTTATATGAATTTATTTATTTTTCATTTCTATTATGTTTGAATTTTGAATTTCGTCATATTATTTAAAAAATTACAATTCAATGTCTTAGGGCCTCCAATTCAGCATCCACTATAAATGCATATGTCACCTCCACCACACCCAAGATTAAACATGAGGAAAATGTTCACTAGAAATAATATTTCATTCACTCAGCCAACTATAAACAAGGGTACACTTAATTTTTCCTCTGATTTTCCAATGTTGTCAGTGGGAAATTTTCGTAATGGACAGGTTGTTTCAGTGTTGAACAATATTGATTTAGATGAGGAGTATCTTAGGATTGAAAGAAAACTTCAGGATCATGGAACATTCAATTCCCAAGATATGATTCATGTGGCAAGGAATCCTTCTCCAAGAAGATAGGATAGATCAAGAACACCATCTCTAGTACAAGTTGACACTGTCTTAACTGATGACCAAAAAACTACTTTTCCACTTGGTGTTCTTTTGGCTGATAACATGGAAGCCAATATTGATATTATTTCGAAGGAGGTTGAAGAATTAAAATTGTGGGAGTTTAGGGCTAAAGTTATGATTAATGAAATAAATTCGCAATATAAAAATCACAACCAAAGACATATATTGTATTCTTCACATCAGAACAAGCCAGGAAATATTGATATTTTGTTGAATGAGGTTGTGTCTGGTTCTGTATCATTTGATAATAATTATGAAGATGAAGTGTTGAACATTATGTTGAACAGAGTTGAGAATTTAAATGCATAAGAAAATGCCTACCACAATATGTGGTCACGAGACAAGGGCCTTGTAGTTATAGAAAATGCGGAACAAGATAAGGCATTAGTAGGTCTCAATAAAATTTCAAGTATTATTTTCATTTTTTGAAATTTTACTAATAATTTTTCTCTTGTGAAATGCAGTCAAAGTACGAAAATTTGAAAAATGAGGCTAGTGTGCTTAATTTGCATTTACAAAGTGCAAGGAAAAGTGTAAATGCAACAATTGAATTGAAAGAGAAACTTGTTATCCTAAACAAGAAGAATAATACCTTGAGAAGAATTATAAAGGAAAATGCAATGGATCTAGACATATTATTGAAGAAGCAAGTTGAAGAGGATCAAACATTATTGTTTGTTGGTGAAGTTACAAATACGGAAAAAGTGATTCTTTCGAATATTGAAGCTGCTACAAAGGACTTGGTTCAGTTTGGTGTTGTCAAAGAAAGTTCTTCAGTGCAGGAGAAATAATCACACATAGAAGAATCTTCTCAAAGTTAAATCTGCAAAAGACATTATATAATTGTTGAATGTTTATTGTTCAAATCAATCAATTTTTATAAAATGTTTCATATTATATGACAATATTGAAAGTTTCAAACTTTAATCAATGTGGATTGTGGCATTTTAATTTTAATTTTGTTATATTGTGACTGTTTTTCTATTCAAACTGATTCCAAATGTGACTGTTATTCTCGATTATATTTGTTATATTTATTACATGGTAAATTTCTTATTATTATCATTTTAAAATACTTTGTTGACATAGAGAAGAATCTTCTCAAAGTTGAATCTGCAAAAGACATTATGAAATTATAATTGTTGTTGAATATTTTTATAAAATTGTTTCAGATTATATGACAATATTGAAAGTTTCAAACTTTAATCAATGTGGATTATGGAATTTTACTTTTACTATTGTTATAATATATTGTGATTGTTTTGCTATTCAAACTGATTCTGAATGTGACTGTTATTCTCGATTATATTTGTTATATTTATTACATGGTAAATTTATTATTATTATCATTTTAAAATACTTTGTTGACAGAACAGTGAACTACAAGTAGCATTTATATTTCAAAGAACAAAAACAAAAATTATCTAAAAATAGTGAAAATTCTCCAATAATGTAATTATATTTTTTTCATTTTAAAGACAACAAAACAATAAGTATGACACATTTAAAAAATCTAAACAGTAAACACATTGCAACATTGAAAATAATGTTAAAAAATGTACAGGCGTATAACAAAAATAACAATATACATAATTATAATCAGAATCCTGATATGAAAATTTCTTTCCAGAATAAAAATGTACAGTCAGTCTTCTTTATTCAATATCAGCTAGATCAAATGCAAAGTTATCCTGAAAAGCTTGTTTCCCAACACTTTTATCTAATCTTTCACTATGATTTTCAGTCATTATTTCATTGTTATCTGCAGTCCCTGTATTAGTATTACTGATCCCTCTCCTCTCTGCAAGAGAATTCCATACAACCATTACCCGTTCGTAAGGAAAGGTATCCACATCATATCTTGAAATGTACAATCTCAATCAGGTCTCAAGATTTTTATCAAGCCTGTTCCGATATTTTGATTTTATAAATGTTAATGCACTGAAAACTCTTTTGTCTTCAACTGATCCCAATATCATTGTCTGACACAGTTCATACAATCGGAAATACTCACTTATGCTTTCATGAAGGATGGAACTAGGATACAACCTTTTCCATAGAAGTGTTATTGCTCCCTTCTCTGTTGGATCTTTCAGTTCTTCATATTGTTCCTTCATTACCTATCTAAAATCATTTGATTGCAATGCAAGAGTTTCCTTTTGAAGAATACCATTAATCTAAAATCCATTCCATTCAACTGATTGTGAAAAATGTTTAATTATAGTACCCATGTGTCTTTTAAATGCATCACCAGAAGTGCCTAAAGGATTCCAAAAGTTAGGATTGACAACTCCCATGGCCTCAAGAATATCTCCTTTTTTGAAATGATCTCTGATCTCATTTGATAAGCATTGTGAAATTTTCTGATTTTTTTTCCTTGTTTTAGATATAATAACATCATATAAATTACATGTAATAGGCACTTCTTCAAGCTCTGCTCTAGCAATATCAACTCATTTTTCTAATGTGTGCATTTTAATCTCTTTCCCATTAACAAAGATACACATATGACCAGATATATTGAATCTGAAGTAACTGTTAGGATATTTTAAATCTGTCAGAGCTTGGCAGTGAATGAAAACATGTCCTTTAAAGAAGTCATCAGAGTTATATAACATATCTAGAGTCTAACACACCAATTTTCTGAACCTAATGAAGTCAACTATATATATGGACCATTCTTATGCAAGTTTTGTTATGCAATTCATCTCATGCAACATTGGAAGAATCCCACAAAGTGTTAACAATGTTTCAAAGTCTATAAGTCGGTAAAGAAAATATTTTTCCTTGTCAACTTGCCTACAGTTCTTATACATAAAACTAGTTAAAGATGGATATTCCTCAAAAACTTTGTGTGCATGCTCATACATAGAAATCCATCTAGTATCAACATCTTTAAGAAGTTTCTTACCATCTGTGACCCCAACTGGAAAAATTCTGAAACTCTAGAAATATTTTCAGATTGTTTGACATATAGGCATGCACTTCATGGATAAGCTCTTCAAATTTTTGAACACATTTGAATGGGATTACTATCCTATATGCAAGATTCATCCTGTGAGCCATGCAATGAATACGAATCATGTAAGGAGAAAAAAATGTTTGGAGATGCACACATAGACCATTCATGTGACCCTACATCACTGATGCACCACCAACACCAACACAAATCAGCTTTGTGGCTATAGAATAATTATCCATTCCTGTTATGTCCTTCAAATTAGATATCACCAATTTGGAAAGATTTTTAGCATTACAATTTTCTTGCATTTTATGAACCAATAGTAGATGAGGTGTTCTGGTGTGGTTCTGGAATGTATATACATACATGCAAACCCAAGAAGTGTTGTCAACAACTGTAACTTTATCAATTTAAAGGGAGATGAAACTTTCATTCTTTATATTTTCTTTTAGATCTTCTTGTTCAATCATCACAAGACATCTCACCATTTCCTAGGCACTCCTCTATGACCAATGTGAATTTGGAAGGTTTGGAAAACCATTTAACTTGAATTTTTTTTATATTTTGAAAAGTCTGAAATTGATTTTCCCATTTTCAAAATAAAGAATATGGTTGAAAATTGCGAGGTTTTTGCCTTCTGATTTTCATTTGCAGCTTTTCCAAAATTTGCATTTATGGTACCTCCTTTCTCCGGAAGTTTTTGTGTGTGTTTTATTTTATCGTCATAATCCTTATAGATGACATGCATGCACTCCTTTGCAGTTTTCCATCTAGGAGTCTTTGTTTTTTTTCATCATTGTTAGTGACTGTGTAATAGACTTTTCCGCAATGTTTCTCTATAGTGTCCAATTTAAGCTGTATTCTATGTTCTTTAGCCAATTTCCAAGTATAAATAGTACATCTAAATTATTTTGGAGTATCACTACTATTATCTGGTTGTACAAGCTCAATAAATGGGTATTTTTCTTCCCAATCTACTTGAAACAACCTTCCAATTGTCCAACATGTTTTCTTGTTTCTCCCAGAATTATTTTTCGAAGGTTTCTGTCATTATCATCTTCTGTTGGAACACTTTCATTTGAACCTTCATCTCTTAAACGCATTTGGCATTCAGGACAATCTCCAAGCTCTGGCATGTATGGTTCAATATAATCTTTATATTTTGAAATAATTATTTCCTTAGGGTTTATGTTTTGGTTTATTAATGCATTCTGAATAAAATTAATAGAAGGGGTTTCTGTTTTAAAAAATGAAAAAAAAATTGACTGTTACAAAATTATTAAAAAAAATTAATTGTATTAATGAAAAAATTACAACAGGAAAATGTCAAATGGTTATGATAATCTATTACAACTTACTCATAGGAATATCTTCAAGCTTCGGCATGTCTAGGTCAACATAATCCTCATCTACTGAAATAATTGTTTCCTTTGGGTTTATGTTTTGGTTTACTAGTTCATTCTGAATAAAATTAACATAACGGGTTTCTGTTTTCAAAAACGAAATGTTTTGACCGTCAAAAAAATATTAAAAAATTAAACTGTATTGATGAAAAACTTAAAAGAGGAAAATGCCAAATATTTATGATAGTTTTTTACAACTTACCAATACCCTTGTTCATGTTTCCAGTGGTAGCAGCTTGGGTCTTCATATTTTTTGTGGGGTTGAAATTTTTTTCTATGCTACCTTTTTTTTTTTTGTTTCTGCCTTTCATTGATTGTTTAGAGAAGCCATTTTACCTAACCATGAAAATATATAAATTAGATAAATTTAATCAACATCTAAAGAGTTCTAAATTTTTTAAATGCAATTAAAAGAACAATGGATGATACTGACTGGTAGAATGCAACATTGATGCAGCCTAGAATTCACCAGATAACACCCTACTCACATTAGCACATCACTCAGCCTAGACTGAGCGCTCACCTGAAGTGCGGAAAGGTACCAGGCCCCTCTTTAGGGTTATTGTGACATGATGTTAACATGATGAAGGAATAAACATATAGATTCATAACTAATCCATCATTCTATAATGCATGCTACCCTCAGATCTATGAAAGAACAAGCTCTAAACAGTAATCATGATTGAATTAATAACATGCACTATTCAACTACACACATAATGACACTTAGATTCAGCCAATATCTTCCATATATTAATGAATATAGAAGCTCCTTATAGTACTGTCAATCTATAACAATGCACGTATGGAACTGATACATTGATTAAGTCATATGTGTATATTCTCTTTTACACATGCTTACATCTCACACATTCATACATACATCTCCTATATGTACCTAACATCACATATATATATGGCGGAGACTTGCCCTTCACCGCTTATCCATTCCAGAAATAGGTCGCATGCTATTAATAGCCACACGTTTTTTACAAACATAGCCACACATGCAAGTGCGCTATCTATAGTCCTCTTACAATTAACTGAAGTGTCAATTCTATTCTCAGCTTGTCTCCATGCATAAACACTTCAAACCGCTTCTCTAAAGATAAACAATGCATGGCACGCACATCTCTGCATCATTGGTGTATTCCACACGCCATCTTCTAAAAATAGGTCTTCATGCTCAAAATCAGCTAAGTCCTAAAATATGAACTTGCCTTCCACGCGCGGGTCCTTCCTGTCCTTCTACGCCCTTGGTTCCGGGCCTTGTATCCCATGCAAACTCCTTGTGTGATCTTTGAAAAGTATTCTTTGATCAAAATTACCCCACACTAATCTCATTGTTGTCCCGATAATGGGTATCTCCAAAAATTGAAGGAAATAATAGAAGAATGGAAAGAATAAGAATGAAAGAATGTAGATAAATAAAGAATTTTTATGAGGTTATTAGGCAACCTCCTCTGTATCAGTTTGCAGTATTAACTCTGGCTACTCCTTTATTTTGTCTTCTAATACCTGTCATTCAGTGAGTGCTTGCTCTACTTTTTCTGGGATGTCCACAGCAATGGATTCCAACTCATCCCTCACAAAATCTCCTTTCTCATCTTGTAGAACCAAAAAAACACTGGACATTGATGTCATTCTACCTTCTAACAGGTCCATCTTCTACGCAATTAGCTTTCCAAGCTCTTCTAGCCGAGTCTTTTGCAACTCTTGTGCTATTTTCAGGGCCTTGCACTTCTGTTTAACCATTGACAACCTTTTTGCATAGCCCAATGTCTCATCTTTCATCGCTCTTTGGACCTCATTTTTCTCTTTGAGGGTCTTGATGTTTATAAGTGACTCTAGAGTTGTGCATACATTTAATGCCTGGTCTGCTTTCTTCAATACTTCTTATAATGCTTGCAATATTCCTTCATAAGATGTAATTTTTCTCATCATAGATTTCTCTTGATCAACATCTTGTTCAGAGCATTCTGGTGCTTGCATACGCAGAGTTTCATCTTCAAGTACCAAGTCCAGCAACTTTCCCACATAGTGTATCACTAAAGGAAATGTTTGTGGTACCTTGGCCTCCAAGTGTGGCCTTTCTTAGATTACATTGTCCCCAATCTCCTCTGCCATGCTTATAAACACCTCATTCTTCTTCTACACAAATTCCCTTTCCTGTGTTATGGGCGCTATCTCTGCATCCTTTGACTTCAAATCTCCATGCAACGCTCTGATCGTGGAAGCTTTTTCCATGTGTCTTCTAGCCACCTCAACAAAAAAATTCACCAATGCATTTCTGACCTACTCATCTGACATGATAGTAGGCTTTACTGTCATGTGTCTAGCTTGAGGCACCTTCTTCAGTCACCTTGAAACACATGACTCTTCGCACACATCAAATTCAGGTTCATCCATGTGGGTGTACATCAACCACGATAGTTGCTTTCAAGTGCACACAATCGCCATATCCTCATCCATTAACTCTCATCTGAATAAATTCTTCTATGCTATCATGCTCTAGAAGCGGGAACGAACAATTTTTCCTGCATCCTCTACATACCCCATGGCTTCTGGAATGTGCTCTCCACTTTTTCTTCTAGACCTTTGCTGCTTAGGAACTTTAGCCTTCAAATTTCGGACTTGTGTTTGCATGTCTTGAACATCCTTTGCAGCTATCTCCTCTGGTATTTTCTCACCCTCTTCTTTTTCCTTTGATGCCTCACCTTGTTCTTTTGTGTTCTCTAGAAGTGTAGGATAATTAATCATGCTTTCCTATGACTCTTCTACCTCCTCATTCAACTTTAGTTTCCTCCTTCTCTCCGCAGTTGCCTCCTTTTATGGGGAGAGTCTGGGTAATTTATGCACAGTGGTTAGAGTAGCACCTTGGGTCCTTGTTCTCCTGAATACCCTTTAAACCTGTGCTCCCCTGGACTACATTCAAGTCCTCATCATCCCCCTCTTGTGGCTGAGGTGGTGTAATGGCACGCTCATCTTCACCATTACTTGTAGGATGTCTCCTACTCCTATGCTCCAAACCACCACTATCTTTGCGCTCCTCCTCTTCATCCCGCACTTCAATTGGCTCTGTGGGCTTAGGCGTTGGGATGTTCTCCACTGTGTGCTTCCCCTTTGGTAGAACTAGAAGTGGAAATTCACCTTCCACATATTTGTTATTCTCCATCTTCGGCTTTAACTAGAGATACACCAATGCTGCCCCCACATCTGCTATAGCCAAACTTAATGGTTTGATATTCAGTACTTCTAACATGATCCTCTTTGTATAAGCTCTTCTGCCAAGATACACATACTTCTTCCTCAACATATGGTAGTCACAGTCTACCTTATCTACACTGAAGATTAGTCATTGCATGTTTGTAAATATATGAACAGATGCTTGGAAATACCTTGCAATGAATGCATAAGGAAACTTGCACCAAGGGCTCCAGACTCCATCTTTCATTGGGAAGCTTGTGATGTAGAAATGATGATACACATAAAAATGAAATTATTTTCCTACTACTACTAGTAGGTCCTTTGGGATGCACCACTCTTCCCCAAATGCCATGCGAAGCTTGTCATACCACTTCTCCGCCCTTTGCTTTACATCACCTGTCATGGCCCCCTTGCATTGGTACTTACTGAATCTTTCATCTGGGGACTTTTTCTCCATGGGGTATTCCCATACTTTCTCCTTTGGTCCATCTGGTACTCTGATCTCCATGAATACCAGTGATAGTAGAACAGCCCCAAAGCTCATCTTCCCTCTTGTGCACACTTCTTCGACCATATGCTCTACAATATAGCTTGCAATTTTGTAGATTGTCCCTTTTGACATCTTACGCGCCACATATAACCACATAGTATTTACCTATGACTACCAATCCTGATCATTCAACTAGGTAATAAGGTGGGATGCATCTTGTACAACTGGATAGTTATTTAATTTTTCTATGTCCATTCTGTGCGAACCCTTTAGGTATCCCAAATCCTATTTGGTATTTACAATCATAGCTTTATCTGCAAGATCACCTTTTATATCTTCTCATGTGACCTTCAGACATGTTACTGATGAGACAAGTGTAGATGAGATTCTAACTCTGCATCTTGTAAAATAGAAGAAGTCTCCATGCACCCTGCTCATGAGCCACTGATACAAGGGCTCATAATTCTTGAAATATGGAAGCTCATACAACTGGTAGACCCCAATTCTCTTCAAAATATTCTCACCTACATCGTCATATAATGGCATGTCATCCACCGTGCGCTTGTTTGTTCTAGCAATGAGCAAGGAATCGAGCTCCTTCTTCTTATCCAAAGTCCTGTGATTATATTCACTCACTTTGCTCTTTCCGATGGGTGAATCCCATTCTTAGCCAACAATGACTCCTTCTAGGTATTGCATCTCTAAAAAATGGATTTTAGGTGCCATCTCTTCTTCCTCGATGACCACCTTCTTCTTTCTTTTACTGCTGCTCCAGATTCCTTCTTTGGTGCCATTTTTACCTTGTAAATGTCTCTTCTTGAACTCTGCAACTTTTTGAATCAAACCATAGCTCGATTCAATTATGCCCTAGGTGGAAACTTTGTAACCTAACTCTTTTTTGTCTCCTTGCTTCTCTCAAACCCTTCACCACCAAGGATGCAAGCTTCTTGTCACACAGATCTGGTTGTCACGCTCGATTTCACACCCTTTGTACCTTAACTTGATCACTCAACTCTTCGCACTTGGGTCTTTTCTCAAATAATCTTATTCGTAATGGTAAAAATGAATCCGCATCCCATCACTATATAAATTTCTCAAATTTTGATGTATTTATTTCTCCTTCACCTACCAAATATCCCCTCATTCATTGACCAAATTTGTTCATTCCGCATGGTACATCTTCATGCCTAGCTATAACCTTCTAGCACACCTTCCTACCCTTTGGTCATAGACTTCTCTTCAGTGCACACTCCTGTGCCCGAGTACCTCATCACTATACCTTCTCCTAGTAGCTATCATGGCCTCTGCTTATCCTGCATTATATTGGTCTTTCATTCGTCTCCATCCTTTGTCACTTTTGAGAAGAAATCTTCTTTTGAATTAAAGTACACCCATAGCAACTTCTTCTTTTCACCTTTCAATTCCCACAGTATTTTTCTTGGATAACTTCAACCACCCCACACAAAAAGTATGTGCAGTCCTCTGTGCATAAAAACTCTTCATACAGTAATTAGCTTCAGGTGCACAAGCACACTTATTACACAAGAAAAACAACTAAATTGATAAAGCATAGCGACAATGAAGGAAATATAGAATTGAAAACCCAAACTAAATGGAAATACTACCTTATTACAAACACCAAGAAGACTTATTTATATTATGGCTTCAGCCTACTCCTATTAAAGTAACCGGGTAGCCGTGTTCCATCAAGTGATTCTAACTAGCAAGCACCTGATTCAAGTATAGAAGTGATAACATATGACCCCAACCAATGTACTTTGAGCTTGCCTAGATGGCGTGAGAACTTAGAGTCATAAAGAAGTACCATTTGTCTAATCTTAAACTTCTTATCCCTTATGTTTCTGTCATGCCATGCCTTCTGTCTAGCCTTTTCCTGCTTCTGACTCCATCATGTGATGGCTCAGCACTCATCTAGTTCATCAGCTAGACCTTCATTGCACACAATGCACAAAGAAGGTAACATATATTCTATACAGAGAACAACTTTTGTGCCAAACACCAATTGAAATAGCGTGGCTTTGTTCAATATCTTGTAAGTTGTTCTATATGCCTAAAGAATAGCTGATACTTTTTCATCCCAATCCTTTCTTCCAACATCATATTTTTTTGTCAAATTTTGGCTCAAAATCTTGTTGAAGGCCTCAACAGTTCCGTTTTCCTGAGGATGATAAGGTGTAGTTTTATGGTGTGCAACCATAAACTCATCTAATAGGATCCTAATTGTCTCATTCAAAAAGTGTGTACCTCGATCACTTGTCAAGCTTAAAGGACATCCATATCTTGTAAGACCATTCTCCCACAAAAACCTAGCTATTGTAGTTGTGGTAAAGTCCTTGGTAGGTGCTGCTTCTACCCACCGCGTGAGACAATATGTGTAAGTAATGATATAGCATGATCCATTCCTACGCGTGGCTGGAAAAATAGGTCCTACAAAATCAATGGCCCATTTCTCAAATGGTTTGGCACTAGAAACCGGTCTCAAAGGCATCTCATCTCTTTTCCCTGGTTTTCCTAGGTGCTGACAATGATCCCACGCCTTACAATATTCTTTACAGTCCTTATACAATGTCTCCCACCATAATCCAACAAGTAGGATCTTTCAGGCAGTCGCATCACCTGCATAATGGCCTCTTACAATACCACCATGATCTTCTTCCATAATATCATTACGCTCATGCTCTAATACACAACAATGTAATAATTCATCTCTACCTAGCTTGTAGAGGTCACCACTGATTAACATAAATGGTTCTGTGCGTATAGCAAGCTACTTCTTTTCTAATGCTTTCATTCCTTCTGGTGCCATACATGTTCGTAGAAAGATAGCAATGTCTTCTAATTCCATGGGCGTGTATTATAACCTATATAAATGTGCATAAGGCATTGTCTCTTCAATTTTTTGTGCATTCTCTCCTGAATTAATTCTAGATAAATGATTTGGTCTAGAATTGCTTTGCCCTAGCTTCACCACAACTGTGAATTCAAACTCTTGAAATAGGAGCACCCATCTGCATATGCACCCCTTTAAGATGAGATTTTTTACCAAGTAATTCAATGCCATGTGATCTGTATAAAACACAAATGTTGTTGCTAACAAGTACTGTCCAAACTTGTACAATGCATAGATCATTGACAAAGCTTCGTGCTTTGTAGTTGTATAATTTTGTTCAACATGAGTCAGCTTCCTACTAGCAAAATATATTAGATGATCTATAATACCTTTGCTAGGTTGAGCTAACACATCACCAATGGCCATACCAGAAGTGTCCACATGCACATAAAATGGTTTATCACATGAGGGAAAGCACAGAATGGGTGCGGTAGTAATTTTATCTTTTAATATCTCAAACACACGTTGTTGCGGTTCTCCTCAATAAAATGTACATTTCACTTTCAGTAATTCTTCCAAGGGTGTAGTAGTTTTGGCATACCCTTTTATGAATTTTCTATAACATCCTGTATAACCTCAAAATCCACGCACCTCACTTTCACTGGTAGGTGCTTCCAGGTCTAAAATGACTGCAACCTTGGCTGGATCAACTAGCAAACCTTCCTTGTAGATTATATGTCCTAGAATTATCCCAAATGGCATAGCAAATATGCACTTCTTGATGTTCAAATAGATAATCAATTGTTTGCACCGTTCAAAAATTAAGTGCATATTGTCACAATGATCTTTCACAAGCCCATATACTATCCAATCATCTAGGTAGACCTATAAGAAGTTATGAATAAAATCTTTAAATGCCTGAACAACTATGCACAAGAACACAGCAGGCACATTTTTCAATCCAAAGGTCATCACAATATAGGCAAAATTTCCCCATTTATTAGTAAATGTTGTGTTTTCTTGATCCTTCTAAGCAATCCTAACCTGGTGATACCTGGAAAATATGTCTGTGAAGGAATATATTTCGCACCCTGCAACTCCTAGTATTTTTTCAGTGAATGACGTAGGGAATGGATCTGTGACACATGCAACATTCAGTTCCCTATAGTCCACACATATCCTAATCCATCTGTCCTTCTTGATACTAATCACCATTGGGCTAACCCATTCTGAATCATCAAGGGGCTTGATAATTCAAGATTTCAACAGTTTATCAATTTCTTCTTTTACCTTTTTGCGCAAATTAGGATTCATTCTGTAAGGTCTCTTTCTAACTGGCCATGCACCATCCCTAAGTTTGATCTTCATTTCCCCAAGTGATTCATGCACGCCTTTAAGTTCATGATATCCCCGAGGGAATAAGTACTGAAAATCCTTGAGTAACTCGATGATCTTTGCTACCTCCGAATTTGACCAGTAATCTCCGATTATGGCCTCTTTAGGCTCAACCTCCGAACCTATATTCACCTTCTTTATCTTCATGGGTTCGTGGTAGGCACACGTATCCTTGTCTACATTTTCCAAGACCTCGCACATCCTGTGTGAATGTTCAATATCCAGGTTCTCAACTTCCTCGTCATCCACAATGTAAACCATCTTTCCTTTCTCTTTCTCAAGGAAAGCGCGTTCAAGTAGTAAGGAGTCCATTTCTTCTTCCTTTTCAAAACATGCTCCAAACTCTGCCTCACCGAATAATTCTTGTATATGATCTTGTGCTTTTGTACTATCTCCCATAGTTAAGCACTTGACAAATTTTAATTCCTCTTCTACATGAGGTTTAGTCGAGAAGTAGTCAAATGTTTGGATCATACCTGCAGTCAAATCTTACCAGTTTCTAGTTTCTCGATGTAGTTCTACATATACATACCAGGCGTGTTCACATCCTTGTAGCGTAGAATACAATCTATGCACCTAGAGTGAAGGTGGTAATGCTTCTTTTCCTGTTGTCCAGAGTCTCTCACACTGCTGAATGTGATGTTGAACAGGTTGATCACCATGATAAGTGCAAATTTGTGTAAGTGCATTATTTCTTATAAAGCTAGTAGATAAATGTATTCCAATCTCTTCCTAGTTTATAATATTATCTCCGTGGACTACCCACCAGTGGGCTATTGTCCCGCGTAGTGTATATACTAACATATCTCTCCTATTAATTTGATTTTTCCACTGTGATTCCATGGCCTTCAAAAATGTAGGAAGACCTTATGTCCCTGTATACCAAGGTATTGTGCTACCTATCCGTTGAATTGAACTAAGTCCATTCTTGCATGCAACCACACTTTTCACCTCGTGTCCTACTAATTCATACATACCATGAGCCCAATTTTCGCAAGCAATACTCATAGTATCACTAATAGAATGAGAATACTCCCACTGTAGGATGCCTTATTTTGATGGCTCATTGACCTCTGGGTCCTAAATAGTGTTTACATAGACTCTGTTTAAATTCTCCTCACTTAGAGGTTCAACATAAGGTGTAGACTTCCCATCTGTCAAAGGTATCACAACCCTTTCCTTCTTCTTTTCAAAGCTGATATACCCCTTATTGAATCTCAAGTTAGCATTATTTGCATAAGACCAAGGGCATCCAAGCAGGGCTGGAAAATTGTCTTCTTCTACAAGTACTAATACTTAGAAATCCCCAGTGAACTTCGACCCTTGTATAGTTATAGATGCATCTTTCAAAACTCCTATGGGAGTGGCCTTAGTCCAATTTGCCATAAAAAACACATTAGATGATGGTTGTAATGGAGGCCTCCCCATTTGTACCCATGCATCTAATTTCAACACATTTACTTCTGCACTTGTATCGATCAATATGTTACTCAACATCCACCCATACACAACAACATTCAGAGTAATTTCTGTCATAGTCAATGCTATCAGGGGGATGATTTACATATAGAATCTGTCATTCGGTCTCAAGACTTGCGCGTAGAGTGTTCCCTTTTAACCAAAATTCCTAATAGTGGAATAATGTTCTCCTGGCACAACATCTTGCACACCTCTCACAGATCATCGATATCAGTTTGGACTATCTCTGATGCTTTCTTTTGCTACTTTAGGTACTGTATATCACCCTGAAGACTCCTTAGCACTTCCATAATATCCTGGTAAACTTCCTTTTGATGAGCAGGATCTGGGTACCTTGCATGCAAAACCTCCTTCTTGGTGATCGTAGGATTCTGGTGCAATACCTCTCTTGCAAGTGCTTATTCAGCACATGTAGTAATATTCACTATCAATGCCTCAGGTCCTTCTATTATCTTGGGCATCCACTGATCTTCTACTGTGCGTTGGATTCTAACCATCCTGGTGCCTTTGTTTTCTTTCTTATGTTGCTTACTCAGATGCTCATATAATTCCGGGCACTCTTCATAGCTATGGTTCTTTCCACAGAAAGAACATGTAATATTATGAGGACATTCACACCTATAGTGGTTAGGATATCTACACATATAACATGTTCCATGAGGGAACTCACCTCTTCCTCCATATCCACCACGATATCCACGTCCCCTTCCACGAACTCCTTCAAAACAGCCCCCATTCCTATCATAGCATGTTTGATTATGATCCCCATCCTAGTGTTCATTCTTACCCTTAGATTTATCTGTTATACTTGTCTATCATACCCCAAGGTCTATAACATCCTGAATTTGACCAATCATCTGATAATCCTCAGTATCATGGGTCGTGGACCTGTAAATTTTACAAAAGCAAGATACATTCTTCCTTATCGCGCGTTGTAACAAAGGATAGTGGCTAGCATCATGATTTAAATGACATATTTCACAGTATAATAGTAATGAGCGTACAAATCTACGAGGGAAACTATACTTGGTGTGACCTTCCACTTCACAATCTGTACACCAAATTCCTGAGCGTGTTTCATGGGCTGAATTCACTAATAGCTTCTCTAACTACTTTTCCATAGCTGCAATTTGTGTTTCTAGGAATGGGCTAACACCAGTATCAATGCTCCCAACTACCTCAGCATGAAAATCTACTTCCAGTGTTTCGTGGGGATTAGTGTATGTCTTATGTGACAGTGCCCTTCTAAAAGGTGTAATCAATCCTCCAACGAACCACTGTGCATGCTGACTAGCATGAATATCATAAGATAGCTTAGATAGAAGTGTCTTAAAATGAGCTTCATACTCACGTACACTCTCAGTAGTGCCTTGCTTGATATCCTTGAGCACACTTATACTCTTCTCCTCAAACTCAGGGATATGGAAATATTTTAAGAAATCAACTCTCAATGCTGCATAATCCACGCAAGTTTGATCAGGGTCAAACTTCCTATACCAGCTGTGTGCGTGCCCCTGGAATTTAGTGGCAAATTGACTTGCCTTTCGCTAAGTTGTTGTGATCCCTTTAGCGCGCCACAAGATTTCACACATATGCACATGTTTAGAAACATCCTCTATACCTCTATACTCCAGGAGATGAAGAGACATCTCCATATAGATATTTTGTGGTTTCTGCAGACCTTGACCATCGGATCTGGAACCTCCTGTGTTCCCTCTACCTCTAGAACCACCTATACCACCTAATCTACCACCTGCAGTTGGGATAGGGGCTGTAGATGTACTCACCTATGCTCTGACAGTAGTACTATAATGTACCCCTATAGTCTGTGAGATAGTTCCACTTCCAGAGGTGATTCTAACAATCTGTGCGCTCACATTCTGTGTGGATGATGCGCCTAAGAATACTCCTCCAAATGACATTGAAGCCGTCTGTCCTGCCATTGATGTACTTGATCCCTGACTTATTCTTTCTCTCCTACTTCCCAAATTAGTTTGTTGGTTACTTGTCATACTAGATACTGAAAAACCAAGCGCAAGGGCTAGGTCACTAGGTGGATTAAGATGCGTGCCTGCGGTCCAGGTATTCTTTGCTGGCGCACTTCCGTGTGAGGCCGAGGGGGGGTCTCTATCATGCTTTCCAAGATGGGAAAGTTCCTGATGCTCTGGCTCCACGTCTTCTACGTGAGCTGTAAATCCTTCATGAGCCATCTCTCTCCTCCATACCATACTCTCTGCAACAAAACACTGCTTCTCTATCTTCCTCTCACGTGCCTCATTATACTTAAGTTGCCTTTCCTCTCTCTGCCTTTCTGCCACTAGGTCTACCATCTTAAACCAGACTTGTTCCTGCCCTCGCTCGTGGCAAAGTTTAGTTAGCCATCAGTTTACTCTCCAGGTTCAAAGTTACAATTAAGATCTTGATCACGAGTGGAATACCTTACAAATATGTTCCTCTTGGATACCTTAAAAAATGGAATTCAGCTACCTCTAGGCAAGAGTACGTCTAAATTGAATAGTCTAGAACATAACTATTTAGAACACCACGAAACCATGTATCCACCGTATGAGTCTAGATCAGATCAGCATCATAGAGGGCCTAAACTTCTTCATGTGTCTAGACAAGTGCGTGATACCTCCAATTCCACTGAGATGCATAAGCAGTAAGCCACTTGTATAGTTCTACTGGAAAGATAGCGAAAAATCTCTCATATAAGTTGTCATACAGGTTTTGTTCTTCCCAAGTGCATGCATTAAACTCAGATCCACTACTGAACCGTCGTGCATATTCTTCTGTGTATCCATTCCTCAATACTTGCTAGAGTTAACCGGTATGTCTTCATCGCAAACCATCCTGAAAACAACTGAAAAAGATGTCCCGGCAATAGAACCAATGACGCAGCCTAGAATTTACCAGATAACACCCTACTCACATTGGCACATCACTCAGCCTAGATTGAGCACTCACCTGAAGCATGCAAAGGTACTAGGTCCCTCTTTAGGGTTGTTATAACAGGATGTTAACACGATGAAGGAAGAAACATATAGATACATAACTAATCCATCATTCTACAATGCATGCTACCCTCATATCTATGAAAGAACAAGCTTTAAACAATAATCATGATTGAATTATTAACATGCACTCTTCAACTACACACATAATGACACTTAGATTCAGCCAATATCTTCCATCTATTAATGAATATAGAATCTCCTTACAATATTTTCAATCTATACCAATGCGCGTATAGAATTGATACAATGATTAAATCATATGTGTATATTCTCTGTTACACATGCTTACATCTCACACATTGATAAATACATCTCCTCTATGTACCTAATATCACATATATATAGGGTGAGGACTTGCCCTTCACCGCTTATCCATTCCATAAATAGGCCGCATGCTATTAATAGCCACACGCCATTTACAAGCGTAGCCACACATGTAAGTGCGCTACCTATAGTCCTCTCGCAGTTAACTGAAGTGTCAATTCTATTCTCAGCTTGACTTTATGCATAAACGCTTCGAACCGCTTCTGCAAAGATAGACAATGCATGGCGTGCACATCTCTGCATCGTTGGTGTGTTCTACCCACCATCTTCTAAAAATAGGTCTTCATGCTCAAAATCGGCTAAGTCCTAAAATCTAAACTTGGCTTCTGCGCGTGGGTCCTTCCTGTCCTTCTGCGCCCTTGGTTCCGGGCCTTCTATCCTACGTGGATTCCTTGTGTGATCTTTGACAAGTATTCTTTGATCAACAAACATGCTACTCGTCGGTAACATGGTAACATGCTACTGACTGGTAGCATACAAAATGCTATCGACTGACAACATGTAGAATGCTACCAACCAGTAGCATACAACATGCTACTAGTCGGTAGTATTCTGCATGCTCTTGGTTGGTATCGACTAGTACCATGTTGAATGCTACCGGTCGGTAGCATTCTTCATGGTGCCGGCCAGAAAGTATGCCATAATGCCATATACTTGCTACAAGTACAGAAAAACCAAAGTACCTTGAAAGTAGAAAGGAAATATCTTCCTCTACTCACCAGTCCTCCAATTTCGAAAGCAAAAAACCTTAATGAAATATTATGTAATTGCGAATTTACGAAGGTTCCAAGGTTTGATGTTTAGAACTATGAATAATAAACTATAAATACTTAAATAGAATATATATGTGAGGCAAATTTGACATATTTGAATTTCACTATAAGGGCAGTTTAAATGATAATAGTCGGTTGTTGGTGGAAACTCCTAGGCGAATCGACCCTAACATTATCTTGTACTTGGAAAATTCACCAATTTCAAATTTTGAAAACCGGAATATTCATGAATTAACGAATATTCACCACTAAAATTCTCCCTGAAGAAAACATTAGGGATACTTATCTTTGGAAGAGACCATTGGTGCATTCACCTCATTGGAGTTTGTGTGTGTGTGTGTGTGTGTGTGTGTGAGAGAGAGAGAGAGAGAGATGTGGGTGGAAAACAAGAGGGATATATAGAAGACTTAAGTAACCCAAATTTTGGGATTCTAATGATTTGGTGGACCTTACTAGAGTAAATCCTATTCTTGTTGTTCCTTGTTAACTAATGCTCCAGAGTATACTTCCATGTATAAGCTCCATTAAACCTTTAGGACCTTAAGATAAAATTTACAAGTACATGTCGAACAATAATGTGTGTGTTCTATTAAGAGAAAGGACTCAACTGGATCTTATTTATAGAAAAACATAATCTATAGTGAATAACTCTCTTAGCCAATAACATTGATTGTGGTCAATGTTATTAGCTAGTAGAATGTCATACAAAATGACATGAATGAGGGATCATGCCAAGGGGTAGTTATTGTTGACAGGAGGGTCTTAGAGGGAAAATGATTTGGAAGTGGAGTAAAGAATCAGGGGCACATGTAAAGGTGGTATGATGGTGTTGCAAGTAGGTGCAAATTTGATAGCACAGTGACAGCTAGATGATATCAAAGGAGGTGTCAATGAGGTAGTAAGGTATACAAAGGAATACTAGGATAAGGCATATGAAAAAGCAAATTGACTCTCACTTAGGTACCACCAGCCAATCCATCCATTCTTGACACGCTCTTAAATGTATATGCCTAAGAATATTAAGTTACCAACAATCGTCAAATAGAAATCATTAATAAGAGTGAAAAATAGAATGCATATACAATATCTCTCAAAAAAATTCAATAAATATATTTAAGATATCTATTTTTTTTATAAACATTTTTTACCAGAGCGATGAACCAAACACCTTTATGAATTTTTAAACCATAGTGGCACTCAACACAAGTGGTCTATTTCACTAACACATCTACACCTGTTGAAAATATCTTTCAATTATTATTTAAAATTCATTTATCTATGCTAAAAACAAAAAGGGCTATGCATTGACTTGACCTGACGATTAATTAAACTATGACAAGCTTGCGGAGTACATCAATCAATACGGTGGCAATCAAACCGTATTGACTTTATCGTGTGAAACTAGATACCTATGTTTGAATCATTTTAAAGAAAACCCATATTCTAATATATTTGTCATAAAATATGTCCTTTGGCTGGCTCCGTGAAACTGCAGCGCAAGGGCAAGGGGATCACTTAGGCCTGTAATCATTCACATCAATCTAAACCAGGAATTTGTGGAGGTACTTGACCTCATATCGTCAATAGTTTCAGCATAATATATATATAATCTGCATGGGAAGGCGTTAACTGCGACCTACACCGATGATGGAATCTCGTCGTATTTTTATATCAATAGTGGCAATCAAGAGCGAAAGGCATGCAGAATAGTCTTACCACGAAGGAGCCAAAGCCGAGAGATGTGGAGAAAGGTCTGAATGTGTCACTTTTCTTATGTCGACCAATTATATTTATTATATATTTGAAGTTGTAGAAGAAACTACCCACGATAGAGAAAGAGTCAGCCATGTTTTCCTATAAATGCAACTCTACATTCACCTCTTTCTCTCACACATACATGTAATTTAGGCGTTTAAAATATATATATCAACCTTAATAGTATGGTGTTTATTTTTATCTTGTGCATTATCTTAGTGCTTAGGCTTATAAGTAGGTCAGGGTGCAGTTTTTGTTATTCAAACAGAGATGGAGATTCGTACGAGGCCATTGGGAAAATGATTGAGATGATATTTGGTAATCCTCTGCGTGTGACTGTAGAGGAAGCCATTGTTGAGGAGGAAATGCCTCCCGAAGAGATAAAATTCATTTGTGGAACTCATGGCACGCAGTCTGGTGAAGTGGATTCATCAGAAAGAACAACGAAGATAAGTACTGATTGGAAAGATGAGGGTGCGAATTCATCCGAGCTCATGGTTGTGGAAGTTCCAGCTGATAATGTTGTTGATCATGATAAGAATAAATCAATAGAGGAATTTAACAAGAAGGTGGAAGATTTTATTGCCAAATTCAACCGCAGAATTCGGCTTGAGAGCCAACAATCTTCGTCCCGCAGTCAGCAAAGGTTGTCTGCACAAAGTTACATAAAAGCTGTTTAAGTTGAAAGTAGATATGTCATGGTTTCTGGCTCTGGTATCTCTTATTAGCAAGTAATTAAGTTGAAAGTAGATTATATGTCATGCTTTCTGGCTCTGGTCATTAGCTTTTAAA
Organism: Taxus chinensis; assembly: GCA_019776745.2. Taxonomy (NCBI): domain Eukaryota; kingdom Viridiplantae; phylum Streptophyta; class Pinopsida; order Cupressales; family Taxaceae; genus Taxus; species Taxus chinensis. The sequence goes on from CM034151.1 coordinate 200,249,018, forward strand.
ATGATGGACCGGGTATGTTAAATGTGTCCAAAGGGGTTTTGGGAAAGTGTTGGTGTTGGCCGTCTCTTATTTAACAAACAAACGTACATAAAAAGTGTATAACAGCAGCTTGTGGTTTACGTAGTGATTGTTGAAAAAAATCTTGGGATCTTTTGTAATGATGGAACGGATGTGTTAAATTTGTTCAAAGTGGTGTTGGGAAAGTGTTTGTGTTGATCTTCCATGGTTTAACACATAAATGTATGTAAAAAGTGTATAACATTCTGCAGTTTATGGCATTTGTTGAACAAAAAGTCATTATCCATAAGAATAAGGTTGTATAAATTGACGAACCAGACTTTTAAGTGTATTTGTTTAATTAGTTGGTCAGTGTTTAAAATGTTAATTTAAAGTGCTACGTTATTTGTAGATTATTTTGAATTGAAAGAGACCTCAAAGAAGATGAAATTTTCGTCATATTGTTGTCACTAATTTTTGAATAGTGAGTGTTTTTGTCTAATGGTATCAAGATAAACATTGGATAGATTCGTAAAACTAATTTTGAAATGTAGTATCAAAAAACACAGAAACATGTGTATATGTGTGTCTATGTATATGTATATATGTATATATAAAATGCTTTAACTTATGTGACATGGTGTCTGATTGTCAAGGGTTTATCATAGTATGATTACTTGTTTCCAACATAGTTGTAAAATGGTTTATTCACATTCCCTTCGATTGTTTTCGACTTTTGCAATTTTATATCAGAATTGGAGTTTGATTAGATAGGATGTTTTAATCTTCAATTTTTTGTTATTTAAACTACATAAAGCCTTATTTAAAATTGAAAACCGCACTTTTATAGATATAAACAGGGAAATATAATGTTGATCGTATAAAAGATGGGTGGAAGAGATCACACCCTAGAATGTCAATCAGATTGAGCCAACAAGGCCTCAAGAGGGAGGCCAATTAAATCAAAATAAAGTGCAGACCTCAATCAAAAAAGGGGCGAATAGAAAAAGGAGCCAGAAAACAAGGTTGCAGCTAGAAAACTAGGCCACAACAATGAATGTGGTGACAAGAGGCAAAGGCGGAAGACTATCTGGCTTATCTCCCCATCCGGAACCAGGGTGAGCCATGTTGGGGATGGGATCCTATCAAGTATAATCTTTTTGCTGTTGTTGTTGATTATAATTATCTAACTACCAAGAAGGAGAAATGACAAGGGCCAAACAAGAAAAAATTATCTTGCTGGGGGGAAAACCAGCCCAATCCGCAAAGGCGGTCAGCCAAATCTTGTCCTAAGAAGGGTAGGGGGACCGAAATAGAGGGGACCATTGACGAAGAGGAGAGGAGCTTCGATGCCTTTAGGAATGACACATGTGAAACCTCCACCCCTAGGGAGGAGGGGACAGTGGTGTGGACAAGACGATGAGTGGAAACGAGCAGGAGCTACAGGGGGAACAAAGTTGCCCGCGCAAGGGGCAAAAACCCAGTGGTCGAGAAGGTGCTGGAGGTGTTCAACCTCCAGCTTGACTTTATTGACCTGGTTCTAAATTTGGAGCATCACAGTTGATAAAGTAGCCACTTTATTAGTAACAGAGAAAATTTTATCTATAGGAACATTGTTAAACATGGCGTTATTTCTATCTTTCCAAAGATGAAAAAAATATCATCTATGAATATATGCTAATTTATTTTTGTAAATTGTAGGAAACACGATTAAGTCCCCAAGAGAACCATCTTCCAGGTAAAAAATATGGGGAGAAGAGTTGAAAAAGGGAGTGAATCCATTTCTAGGTCAATAAAGCACACAAACTGAATGATAAAATGTGCTTCATTGAATCAGATTGCTAACAAACTAGACAGGTAGGGTTTATATCCATATGCCTAAGTTGGTTCCTTGCGGGAATCCCTTGGTGTAGGATGCACCACATAAAGTGATTATTTTTTTGTTCAACAAGAAATAACCAAACCCTTTCGAACCATTTTTTCCACACCGATGCTTGGGAGGAAATGTTTTAGTAGTGGTTAATCGAATCAATATCGAACAACTGCGGGGTGAGTATGGATTAACCCAGACATGGTTTGTAGTGGTGGAGCTAAGTAGAGGAAGGCATGTTCCATTCGTGACAACACGAGATGCCTGAAGTGATGCCAATTTTGTGTTAAAATTCCTCAGGCATGCAACAATTTATTTTTGTGATTGATTCAAAATCTTGGTGTTGAAGATTGAATTTAATAGCTAGGGCTCCCCAAGAAAGCAAGACATAAAACCTTCATTGTCTTAAGGTTACACCGAAAATATGTTATGTAAAAGATCTATAAAGTCAAAGTGAAATGTAAAGGATTAAGAGTTTAATATGAATAGTTCAAAATATGTCAAATATTAGTTAATTAAAGAGGAAAAATTATTTTAGAAGATTAAATATGCAATTAAGGAAACAAAACAACCACTCTTCATATATAGAATGATATAGCCTGAGTTGTATAGATTGATCTTTGTCTAGTGACAATAATCCCCACTCACTTAATTAAAACAAGCATTTTGTGTATTTTGTTATTTTAACTTAGAATTTATAAAGGTTGTTGAGATTAGTTTCTATTATTAGGATGCCTTTAAAGTAAATGTTGTAATATATTTCTTTTTTGTAATGGATGAATAAAAAAGGTCATTGTAAACTTTAATTGGATATTGATGTTGGAGCATCTGGGTTTACTTGTAATCCTACATCAAATAAAAATATAGTAAGTTAGAAATAAGCTAATTCTAGTAAAACATAAGGATTACTATTTGAAATCCAATATTTTTCATATGGTTTTATATAATTTTTGTTTTATGCAAGTTGTGTTCCATGGAATTCTTATTCCTCGACTATCCTAGTTATTTTATCCATTGTGTTAACTCAATTTGGGTTGAGTTGAGTTTTTAGTTTTATCATGCATAGAGGATTGGAAAGTAATTTTGATGTCATATGGGTCACACTACTATAAGGGGGGTGATTTGAGACAATATTAGAAACAATAATTTACCAAAAAGTCTCAAATTGAGATAGTGAAAAAAGTTGTATATTGTCTCAAATATTGTATCAAAGTGGGTGTCTCTAATATTGTCTCTAATTATTGTCTCTCTAGAGACAATATAGATTAATACCTATTTTGTCTCTTTAGATACAATATCATATTTGTCTCTCCAGAGACAATATCATATTTCTCTCTTTAGAGATAATACACATCTTAATTTTTGTCTCTTGAGAGATAATACAAATTTAAATAATTATAAACTGAATTTCAAATATAATAACTAACTAAATATCTTCTAGTGCAATGAATGGATATCGATCCTCAATAGCACCAGAGCGAGTTGGTGATCAATATTAATTTGAGTTAAATTTTATGTTCACAAATGTATCCACAAACATTTTATTAATATCAAAAGAAGAGAATACAAAGGGTGCCTAAATTTCTTTAACTCTTGACATCGAATGGTACACCTATTTGTTGTGTTAAAATTACATTGTCATACCTCCTCCAAATGTGCTGCTATAGATTATTTAGCTAATTCTTTATAAACTATTTTTACAAGACAGAGTGGAACCTCCTTCAAACATGTTTCCATAGATTCTTGAGATGTCTCTTTCTAAATATTTTTACAATGATATATACAACTCCCTATGAGAGGAATTTTGAAACAATATCCATAGAATCATGTGTCGACATCACTGCAAACAAGAAAAATCACCATAATTGTCAGTACATCATTACATGCTATAAATATAAGACATCATTATATTGATCTCTAATAAAAATAGAGGTTAGTTTAGTTATAAAAATTACCTAAATACCAGAAATATTTCTATGGATTTCGTGACTTGTGGTGATCTTGCATAGTAGACAAATCCCTTGAAGGAAAATTATGATTACCTCTATTAAAACAAGATCAAAATGGTCAATTGGATCGTTTAGAAGTTTTCATGTTTGTTAGCCATTTGTAATAACAAGAACTGAAAAACAACATGAAACCCCTTATTTAATATCAAAATAGGAACATGTTGGTAAACAAATTGTTCACACCCTTAATAAATTGAAGCATAATTCAGCTAATATTATGAACTCTAAAAAACTCAAATCAATTTTAATAAGTTGTAGTTCAATTCAAATGTTGTAGCTGCAACATCGCTTGTAGGCATGCATTCAACATTTGGAAGCATAGACAAACTAAGTGAACCGTTTGACATAATTCCTCAAAGAGATGTGTTCATGAGGAAAATTTTTATCGTAGGCTATTCACAAAATGGATTTGTTGAAAAGGATTTAGAAACTTTTAATAAAATTCAATTGGTAGATTTATGAAAAATTCCATAACTTTTCCCAACATTCTTCATGCCTATACCAAAATGCGGGCTTTGGAACAAGGTATGGCTATCCATAAAAGCACAAATGCTTAAATAATTTTGTCTAATGTGGTTGCAACTTCCCTAGTGGACATACACGTAAAATGTGGAAGCATAGACAAGGTCAGTGAACTATTTGATAGAATGATGAGAAGAGATGTGTTTGTGTGGATGACATTGATCACAAGCTATGCATAAAGTGGATATGTTAAAAATAATTTATAAACTTTCAAGAAAATGCAATTGGAATATTTTAAGCCAAATGCAACAAACGTTTTAGCATCCTACCTTCCTTTGCCAAAATGGGGGATTTGTAACATAACATTTCACTCATTATACAACTTGTGCTCTTCTATCAAATATCTATGCAAAAGGTGGCATGTGTGGTGACGTTCAAATGCTAAGGAGATTGCTAAAAGATAGAGAAATAAAAAATATCTCTAGATGTAGTTGGATTGAAGCCAAAAAAATGACACATGATTTTTTTTGTAGGAAACATATCACATCTATAGATATAAGAGAGCTATGCAAAGTTGGAGAAATTGACTTGGGAGATGAAGGCATCAGTGTATTTTCTAGATTTAATACATTTTTTAGATTCAAGAAAATTATTTAAACAATTTTTTTTAGATTAAGGTATAATGAGTTAAGGAATATATGTGGAGAGATAAAAAGTAACATACAACCAATAATGGAGGATGGGATCATCTTACTTTCTTGCACGGAATCCACTCCACACCTTATGGAGAAAGAAAAAACAAAATGACTTGGAAAAAAGGAAAGGAAGAAGAAATGAGATGAGACAAATAAATGCAATCTATGAAAAATGAAAACAAAAAATAACAAGATGGTCTACATATTTAAAATAATACACAATCATTTGCAATATGCAAACCTTACAATAAAAAATATGAAAAAAAAAACTTTATACAGTGGGAATTTTTTGTTTAGATGAGGTTTGTACATACTTAAATAAGATGAGTAGGCCTTATTACATTACACCTATAATTGATCATAATGTGTGCATGCTTAACCTTCTTGCCCTTATGGGCTATCGAGAGGGCACCCTAAACATTTAACATTAAGATGCCAGTGGAGCATTTTACAGGAGTATTTCGAGGGCTTCAACCTGTTGATTTGAATATTTTTTAATGTTGTAACCTATTTTTTTCAGATCAATTTCCATTTTCCAACATAATCCAATGATATGCCAAAATGGGATCTTTAAAACGGGGTATGGACATCCATAAAAGCATAAAGGATACATGAATTTTGTCAAATGTAGTTGCAACTACCTTGGTAGACATGCATGAAAAATGTGGAAGCATGGATAAGGAAAGTGCACTATTTGACATTATTGTAACATCCCAAATTTCTTGTAAGTTAAATTAACGATGGTTAGGTCTAAACAAGATTAGACGAGATCATCATTAGGTATAAAGTTCATTTGACTCATCAGCTTCGGTTGCGGGGCATGGCATTGCAGAACAAATAACCCCGCAGGGCCGCACCCACCTTGATGATCCTTCCTAAAACATGATTAGGCCTTAATCATAGCTTTACGAGAATATTCAAATTATTATTATTTACGGACTTGGTAATTTTTTTCATTTGTTTAAATATTTTATATGGAACATGGGAATTTGAATAATTATTACGATAACATATTGTTGGCAATATATGGACTTATATTATGATGATTAATTTTACCATTAAAATTAAGTATCAATTAAAATTAATATTAAAACAAATGCATTTTTAATTTGTGAAATTATATTTAAATCCTAAAAGGATTTGGCATGTAAATTAAAAGTTAAAAAGTATAATAATAATAATATTTTAATGTTTAAAATTTGAGAGTTTTAAAAAGGGAACACCTTCATCTGACACCAAGTTTGTGGCATCACGGCATGCATTGATGCATAAAGCAACACTTGGAAGCCTGAAAATTCTCCATTATAGTATAGTTTCTTCATTATGATTACTTTTTTTCTCCTTTGTCTGCTTTCATTTTTCTCTTCTGGAATACTTGCGTGAGTTTTGGAGGAAAGAAGGATTCAACTTGGTGGAGCAGAAAGAGTAAGAGGTTGTTGATTCTGGGTTTACTTCAGGCATGAATATCTTCTCCTTTCTCTGTAACATTATTTGTAAATAATGAGGAAATATACATTCTGTTTTAAATGACAATTAAATGAATTTGTGGACAGCTTCTGATTTAATTACTTGGAAATGAAATCTAAAAAGGAAATTGATGGATTATGTATTCTCCTAAGTTTCCTTTATGTGGTTTTAGATAAATCTAGAAAAAAAAGGCAGATGGGTGTTCCTAATCAATTTCTATTTTATTTAATTAATCTATTTAAATTTGATTTCTAGAAACCCAAATCGATTTCTACCTCTGGGTTTCATTACAGTCAACAATAATTTATTTGTATGAGAAAAGTGATTTCTCGGTAGTGTGAAAAATGTTTTTACTAGATATTTCATCATTTTGCCTTATATATTTGCTTTTGGATTTCAATAATTTCTAAACAGAAAAGAAATTAATGCTGGAATGAACTGATTTGGATATGTATAAGTTGATTTGCCTATACTTATAGTTTTATTACCTGATTGAAAAAAAAAATTAGTGTTAACAGTCTATGTAAGATGACTTAGTTTTTCTCAAAGGATTTCATTATTGGAAGTGTTAGAAACTTATGGTTGTTATTCTATGCAAATAGACTCCAAAATTATAATCCTGTGGTATGTGGGTCAATTTGTTTTGTTGATCTGTCGGTTACCTGAAAGAACGTGTTAAAATGATTTAATAGAGGTGTTTGTACACTGTTTAGTTGGATATATATATATATATATATATATGTATGTATATGTATGTATGTATGTATGTATGTACATGTATGTATGTATGTATGTATTTTGATTGTTTGAAATAAAGTTATTGTGCGTTTATATATATATATATATATATATATGTATATGTATGTATGTATGTATGTACATGTATGTATGTATGTATGTATTTTGATTGTTTGAAATAAAGTTATTGTGCGTTTTATAGAGTTATTCATTACCTATAGGGAATATGTCTAATTGGTATTTGGAAATGATGATTTGAGACTGTTTTGTTAAGCTGTTTGGTGATTGGAAGGTAAGAAAAATAATAGTTGAATCTATACCATGTGAAGCATGATTTGCTTGTGGTTTAATCAGAATTCGGAGGTTGAATGATTATGGTTTGATTATGTCTTGATCCTTGTGATTAGAGTGAAACATAATTGTTGAAATAGAAATTGGTTGTTCTATTGGTATACATTCATAGTTGTATCTTGATGTAGAACATGTAATAATACATCCTCCACTGTATTACCATATGGTTGTTGATAAACTAACTTGTATATTGTTTCATATTTTATTAAATAATTACATCAGAAATTGGAGTTAATATTCATGCTAGTTCATTTTGAACTGACAGCATATCACTACTCCAGTCTTGCAGGACAATTAGTCATCACGTTCGGATGTGCGGAAATTTATGCCTTGTGAAGTTTAATCATAGCATGGATCTAAATGAGATCCTTGGATTTCAATTTTTAGAGGGATGATATCCCAGAATTTTGACTAAATTTATTGGGATCTTGGACCCATTATTGATATTCAAACCTCACTATGTGAGAGTTACCATAAATTGATATATTAATTTATTTGATATTTGTCAATGTATGAAGTCGATAGTTAGGAAATTATTGTAACAATCAATTGTTTTAAATATTTATATTAAATAAGCTATTTAGTGGCATGGCTAAACGAAGGAATAATTAAATATACATGTTTTAATATATATTTAATTCGGCCTTTCGGTAAACTTGGTATTAATATGATAAGATTATAAATCCTGTTGTATAGAGAATGGAAGAGTATTGTTGTAAAAGGTAATTTAAGGTTAAAGAAACCAAGCATCTGGAAAAGAGAAACTAAATGGGAAGATAAATGGATGAAAATATCCATTAGGCATATTAAGGGATAAGTACATGCGAAATGCTGAAATAGATTCATATTAGCATAACGAGTGTACTTATATCATGATGATACTAGTTGGTCTTTGGCATATATCTCGATATAAACTCTTGCAAGATAGGTTAAATTGGAAATAAAGTAAATACAAACTATAAGATCTAGATAACTATGAAAGGGATAGTTGTGAGGTGGCAAAAGACTTAAAACTCATAAGACTAGTGTGATGCCTTGAGTTTTGCTGTAACCTGCATAGGTGGAAAACTTTAGCCAAAGTAATGCATTGATGGTTGTGCATTGTCTGATCACCTAGTCCTCTAATTAAACTGAAATTGCTAGTAACCTGATCATGGGAAGTTGAACACTAAACATGAGGTAGGCAATGGTCGAAAACCAAAATACGAAGTTGGAAAAATAGCTTCATGGTAGACCCAAGGACTTTCACATAGTTCCCATGACCTTAAAAAAAAAAATGTTGATCCAAAATGCTAAGTAAGCATTGTCACTCGAAGTAGTGGCGAAAGGGGATCGTGGAGATCTGGATACACCCTTCTCAACCGCACTTGGCTTACACAGATGTTATCAGATAGATCAAAAGAAAAAATTTGATTAAATAAATTTGTAGGAATGCAGCTGCGTAATCTATTTTTATGTATGTATAAAAAAAATCCCCATTTTCCAATTCTAGTAATTTTGAGCATTACAATTATGCCTCAATAAGATGTGTTCACATGGACATCATTGGTCATAGGATATTCATAAAATGGATTTTTTGGAAAGGATTTAGAAACTTTCAACAAAATATAATTAGTAGATTTAAATCCAAATTCCACAACCTTTGCTAACATCCTACTTTCCTATGCAAAGATGGGGGCTTTGGAATAATGTATGGACATCCATAAAACCATAAAGAATAGAGGGAAAATGTCAGATAAAGTTGTAATCACCCCTGTAGACATGTGAAAATGCATAATCATAGACAAGGCAAGTTAAATTTTTGACAGAATGCCTCAAAGAGATGTTTCGCGTGGAGAGCATTGATTGCAATCTATGCGAAAAATGGACTCATTTCTAGAGGGCCATTTTGTATTACTGAACATCATAAATAAATTAAAAAGAAATCTATTTACATGTGGTAGATGTGTTTCTTCATGTAATGTATGATATCTAATAATTTAGTGTTTTATCAATGTTGGATGAGAATTTTAGGTATGATTGCATTAATTTACTAATGTAAAATTCCTAAAAAAGTTTTCAAAGAAATAATCACATAAACATTCAACAAAAAAAAACACCAATAAAAAATATGTGTTCACATGGACAACATTCATTTCCAGTTATACACAAAATGTATTTAAAGAAAAGGATTTAGAAAATTTCAAGAAAATGCAATTGGCAAATTTAATCTATGAGTCCATCTACTAATGGGCTCACAAACATTCCACTTATTGTTAAGGCCGAGGGAAATGTTTCAGGAGAAAGCAATATTTTCATATAGTTGTTTTTTAGGCATCCTCTTGGAGAGGGGGGCCTTTGAGCCACCTCATAATATCCAAAAACTTATTACCGAGATATTTAATTCAGTAAAGGGAGATATGAAAGCATTTCTAAGCATTGTATACATTCTGAAATGAGATTGAGGAAGTTTATAGAAAGCTTTAAGTTGTGTCCATTCCCTCCACTTCCAAAATCTATACAATTCATGAAAATATTTTAATTCCTTTCACAAACCAAAGGAGGGCAGAGCATCTAATTTACAAGGCAAGGATCTTGTCATTATATTTCAGATTCGATAAAATCGATTTGCAGGCTTGGCACCTAGTGTCAAGGGAAGAGAACAAAGATGAAAAGAAAACATATTTACTAATTTGAAAAATCATAATTTTTCATGTTTTAAAATAATACATGATACTTTTCATGTATACAATGTCTAACATAAATCATGAATTGAAATACAAACCCAATTATGTTTTGTAAGACTCAGATGCAACAAACTATGTCATGTGAGAGAAATAACCTTCAAAAATATGTCAATTTGGTCATGTAGTTGTCAATGTAAAGGTAACAATGATTGACAGTTCTTCAACAATGTGCTTTTTAATCCAACTCTCATAATTGCACAAAAAAGAACAATAGTATACTCAATATCGATATTTTTCATACCATGAACTAAATAGAATTGTAACATTAAACAATTGATGTATTGTTCTCTAGTGTAAGGAAAAACTTTCTAAAATATACCAAACATTACTCTATACCTCAAAATTAAGCACATTTAATACATTTGGTTTTTTAACATGAACCATTACATAGTGCATAATGATTTCAACATTGTTGCATACGCTCTAAAATTATAATTCAATAATTTCAAATTATAATTTCCAAATAGGTTATGGTATACAAAATAATGATATTGACAATAACATATTCCTCACTTTTCTATGCTTCTTCTATATGCAACAAACAAGTCTCTAAATCCAATTTAGATTTTCCAACGTACTCCCAGCTAATGCCAAAATGGAAGATTTGGAACAAGGTATGGATAACCATAAAATCATAAAGGATAGAGGATTTTTTCTAGATGTTGTATTTGTAACTTCCCTAGTAGACATGTATGCAAAATGTGGAAGCATAAGCACATCAAATATTTGATAGAATGCCTCAAAGTGATGTGTCCTCATATATAGAATTGATTGAAGGAAAAGCTATTTGACACAAGAAGAAATGATTTATTTATTGTTAAGGAGAATGCTTACATTTATGTCTATTTATACATGGAGAAGAAGTCTCTAGAGAGGAAGAATCTAGAAGAGAAAAGAACTAGGGAATATCATATCTAGAGGAAAAAGACGAGAATAGTAAAAGTAGTCTAGAACAATGTCTTAATTTTCTAGCTTTCCCCCCTTAATACATTGTTTTTACAAATGTACCCTTGAAATAGTTCTAATTTCTCTTTTCCAAGGGACTTGGTGAGAATATCTACAATTTGAGCATCTGTCAGGTAGTACTGCAACTGGATATGGTGGTTCAAAACTTGATCTCAAATGTACTGACATTCAACCTCTACGTGTTTGGTTCTCTCATGGAAAACAAAAATTTTCACAAGTTTTAACACACCCTATTTTTCGTAGTGAATGATGGGAGGCTTTTCTTCAGGAATTCCCATATCTGCTAAAATGTGACGTAACCAAATCACTTCACACATAGCTCCTCATGCAATGCGATATTCTGCCTTAATGGATGAGAGTGAAACAAAAAAATTCTTCGTACTAATCCATAAGATTGGACCAGACCCAAGATGAAAAATGTAACCTAAAGTTGATTTCCTATCATCAATATATCCAACATAGTCCGAGTCTGTATATCCCTATTGGAAGAACTGGGAGTTCTTCTAATACTCCAGCCCATAATCAAATGTACACATGCTTCACTTCTATCTAGTGACATTTCTTCAGTTCCTACATGAATTTGGAAAGGTAGCTCACAAAAAAGAAAAGATATGGTTTGGTATATGACAAGTAAATGAGACTCCCAACAAGCTATTTTTAAAGAGTACCATCTACTTGAGGTGAATCCTAAAATCTCGAGAGTTGCAAGCCTTTTTCCATTGGAGTGGATATATGTTTACAATTTGTCATGTCATACTTTTCCAAGAGTGTCTTAGCATATTTCATTTGGGAGACAAAAATATAATTATTTTTCTTCCATATATCCAAGCCAAGACAATACTGAAGTAACCCCAAATTTGTCATATCAAAATATTTCTTCAAATCATTCTTTACATCTTTAATGAGATTTTCAAAAATTCCTATAATCACAAGATCATCTACGTACAAAACTAAGATGAAAATATCTCTTTCTATATTTTTTATATACAGATTTGAATCAAAGGAGCTACGTGTGAAACCATGCTGCAATAAATGATCATCTATTTTTATGTACCATGCCCTAGGTGCTTGTTTAAGTCTATAAAGAGACTTAATTTAACAACATACCTTCTGAGGATGTTGTTCATCGTCAAATCCTTATGGCTGGGTCATGTATACTTATCCTCTGAGATCACCTTTCAAGAAAGCACTTTTAACATCCATCTGCCGAAGTCTCCATCCATTTTGTGCTGCTAGTGCATAGACAATCATGATGGTTTTGATCTCCGCAGTATGTGCAAAGGTCTCATCATAGTCAATTCCTTCCTACTGAGCATAACCGTTTGCAACTAGTCATGATTTGTGTTTTTCGATAGATCCATCTACCCTGTATTTTCTTTTGAATATCCACTTACATCTAATGGACTTCTTACCTGCAAACAGATTGAAAATTTCCCACATCCGATTCTCTATCAAAGAGTCATATTCTGCATACATGGATTTCTTCCACTCTGGCTGACTAGGTGCCTAACGAACTGAATTAGGTTTGGTGCCATCAACCACTGAAATCATGAGTGCAATATTTAATTCACTTCTCGCATGACTTCTCGTATGAACTTGTGTTGAAGTGTCTAGAAGAAAGTTTAGGTGGGAGTCTCTTATGGTGCTTTTGACCCATTTTAGACGGTCACATTGTTGCTGATGTGAAAAATTGCTTTCCAAATTTCCAAGATCAACAAACAATAATGTTTGCATCTCATCATTTTTTTCTATAAGATCCTCATGTTTGTCATCTAGATGTGTGAGAAATTTATGAGAGGGTATTGGTGTTGAATCTTCCTTTGTGGAAATAATTCAAATGATGACTCGTCACAAACAACATCTCTTCTCTCATATATATTCTTCGTCTCAGGATCTATGAGATGATATGCTTAGGAGGTGGTATTGTACCCCAAAAATATGCACTGGTGTGTTTTTGTATCAAGCTTCTTCCTTTTTTTATCTAGAACATACATATAAACAGTGCAACCAAATACTCATAAATGAGAAATAGATGGTTTGAAATTGCTACATACTTCTTTCAGTGTATTTTCCTGTAAGAAATTTGTAGGTCAATTCAATAGATATACAATTGTCTCGACTACTTTTGCCCAAAATCTATTGTTTAACTTCACAGTAGAGAGCATGCAACGACCCATCTCCATGATAGCTCTATTATGACGCTCTAGAATTCCATTGTGATGTGGAGTATAGGGGGAAATCAAATGTTGTGTTATGTTTTTCTTCTTCAACATTGCTAAGAAATTTGTAGACGTGAATTCCCCCCTTAATATGAGCAAGGGACTTAAAAGGGCTGCCCAGTCTGATGAACAACAATCTGATAAAAGATTTTGAATTTTTCAAATGCTTCGCTCTTCTTTCAAAGGAAGAACTCCCATGTCTTGTGGGAATAATCATTAATAAATAACTGGAAATACTGAAATCCCTTAAAAGAGGTAGGAAAAGGTTCACACAGATCGGTATGCACGACATCTAGAAAATTCTTGGCATGGAATGTACTTGTCTCGAATGGATCCTGATGTTGTTTTCCCGCCATATATCCAGGACAAAGAGGTAGTAACTAAGAAAGAGGAGGAAGTCCTCGTACCATCTGCTTCGAACTGAGCTGATAGAGGGAGATGGCTAAAGATGTTCAAACCGATAATGCCAAAGTGTTATGGACTCCACCATGGAGGTAGATAATGCAACTATAAAGGATGAAAATGCATCTAGTGCAAATAAATGATCCTTCAAAAATGCTCTAGCAAGTATCTTACCATTTTTAGATATCAAACAAGACGCAATGCCATTCTCAACAAGGAACTCAACTTTGAGCTTGTGATTCAACAAATGAGAGATAAACAAGAGATTTTTGGTTAGGCCAAGAACATACAGTACCTTTGTAAGAGTACATTTTCTTGTCCCAAAAGGAATGGTCACATTGTTGATTCCTTCTACTGTATACTCCTTATTTTGTGCAATGCAAATCCGATCACCAGTGGGTCGATTAGTCAGGGAATCAAAAAGCTTTCAATCTTTAGTCATGTTTTTGCTGGCACCTGAATCAATCAACTAAATATTATTTGATGAATTTTATGTTTGGGATACAAGTACCAAATCATCTTTGTGTGTGCCACAATTTACTGATTCTGGATCATCATCATCCAAGTCATCATCTGGTTGGGCTGCAACATGTCCTTTCTATTGTTTTCTATGAGGAAGCCACTTGGATGTATTTGAATCACCTTATCCAGATGTGCTCTCTTCTCCAGAATTATGTTTTGTGTGGGCATTATACCAACAATTTATAGTGTTGTGCATAGTCATGGAGCAGATGTGACACCATCGATTTTCCTTTTGAGACTTCTGCTTCTGTTGTTGCTTCTGCGGTTGCTTCTATGGTTACTTTTATGTATGATTCTCTTGATAACATTTGTAAGGCTTCTTTGTCTTCTTCTACCTGGAGATTGATGCTTTGTCCTCGAACTCCTCTTGTACTGACTAAATGGCTTCTTCCTGTTGCAGAAAATTCACCATCTCCGAAAATCTTAGATCCTTTTTGGTGATGGTCAGTGTGGTGATGAACATCTTGAACTGAGATGGAAGAGCTCGTAGTGTGAGTGGGACTGGCAATTTATCTTCGACCTCTTCTTTGAGTGAAACTATCTCTTCTCGTAACTCTGATATTTGACGTAGAAACTCTTCCACTTTCTCACCTTCTTGCATGCTCATGTTATGTAAATTTGACTACAGATGAAGAATCTACGTCAAGTTCTTGGCTTTGTAGATAATGGATAGAGTATCCCATGCTTCTATTGATGTGGTGAAATTCCGAATGTGTGGCTACACCTCATCGGATATGCCCAATGTGATCAACATTAACGCTTTGGTGTCGGCCTTATCGTACTTGATATGATCATTGTTGTCGGTGGGACGAGGGACCTCGCCAGTGATGATATCCCAGAGATCTTTAAAGAGAAGAATTGTTTTCATCTTTGTCTTCCATGCAGAAAAATTGGGCGCTTTCAAGAGTTGGACATCTGAAAGCAATATCTTTGGAGCTGACATGATGTCAAAAAGTAAAAAGTTTGAAAGTACAATGTCTTATTGATGAAGAGTAGATCTTAGATGGGCTTTATACTCTCTTGTAGAGAGACACAGACGCTTGTGTGGGCGGTTTATCTCACATTCATTATTTGCTTCGTAGCCCATTTCGAGCTCCACACCTATCTTCTTGGCTTGACACTATACGTCAAACAAGAACCACTTGAGTAGTCCTTGATGCACAAGATCGTCGAATTGTAGATTTCTGTTGTTCTGAAGAGCGTCTAGCAAGGAAAATTAAAGTCTGGTGCTTTCTTCTTGGCTTGGCGAGTTATTTTGCAGATTGTTTGCAGCGCTGCTCTCGGCAACTGGAATACATAACATATGTTACTTGCTCCTTCACGATTTGTAGCAGACTTCTGGTGCTCCAATAAAGATATTTTGACGCAATCTTCAATGCTTCAAAGTCTCCTTATCTCCAAGTTACTTATAGCTTGACAAGAACACAGTGGACGCCTCACATATGGCTCGGCTGGGATTATCTCCACAAGAGGGCAATGTATAATATTGGCGAGCCGAGATTATATTTGATGTTGCTTTATCTATTGGCAGCGAGACATATATATCACGGTGAATCAACCCACCTTAACTCTCATCTACTCGAGTCTCGCCGAGTCGCCACCACCTTATTTCTCCAAACATACACCCGAACCTTCTCTCAGTATGTGGTGGATATACCTCAGCCTCGATGGCTCACAATTGACTCGCCCCTCAATGGCCAGGCTGAAGAAAGATGGCTCGACACTTTGTATGGCGCAGAAAATGTTCCTTGCTCCCCCAAATTCGCTGTGACCTCGACTTGGGTGGTGTAACCAAACCCAACGACCCCGACGGCTGGATAGAATTAGACGTGGCCACCTCACCACTCAGCAGCGTCAAATAGTCAGCTCGGCAGTCTAAGCAAAACCTCGCAGCTTATAACTCGTCCAAGCGTTCTCAGTGTTCAACCTAGCATTTGCTCCACGTAAACCTGGCGTGCAAATCCCATTCACATAGCTCGGGATGGTAGTGGACAGCTCGACGTAGGGTTATTTGCAATTTCCGCCACGATACGTGGTCTCCCAACTTAGTGTTCAAACAAACTTTGGGGGGAGTTGGTAAACCAACTCGTTAGCACAACCAGAGCCCGAGATGGGCATTCTAATGGGAGCTGGGACGTGGAAAACCTCAAACACAGCGTGAAACACTCAGCTCACCAGTGTAAGCGCATCAATGGAAAGCTCCTTCTTATCCTCACAGCTCGGCTCCATGTTCATTGCGACCTCGACTCTGATCTTCACGCACTTTCCAGCATTACGCCCAGATGCATATAACTCGGTCCATTGAATTGGGTTATACGAACACCATGTCAAGACGTTTTTGAACACCTTGGTGCTGGTGTGGACGCCTTTGACTTTGCGTTGGATAGACTTCGACGTATATCTAACAGTTCACAGGTCACAATGATATTAAACAATCACATTGCAACTTCCACACGACTTGATCAATCACAACCAACTCCTTAGAGTGGTTGGCCGACCTTTTTCCAAAAAGTAGATGCATGTGGGACAAATCAATATTACATCTACCAAATCAGGTAGGCCACTAGAAACAAAGTTTATTCCCCGCCAACCGTGAAGGCAAAGCTATTTGACACAAGAAGAAATGGTTTATTTCTTGGTAAGGAGAATGATTACATTTACGTCTATTTATACATGGAGGAGAATTCACTTGAGATGAAGAATCTAGAAGAGGAAAGAACTAGGGATGGTCACATCAAGAGGAAAATGACGAGAATAGTAAAAGTAGTCTAGAACAATGTATTATTTTTCTAACATTGATTACAGGGTATGCATAAATGGATTCATTGGAAAGGATTTAGAAACTTTCAAGAAAATGTAATTGGTAGGTTTAAAGCTAAATTTAACAAACTTTTTCAACATCCTATGTTGTTGTGCACAAATGGGGGATTCAGAATAGGGTATGGACATTTATCAAACCATAAAGGATCTAGAGGAAACATTTCAGATGAAAGTTGCAGCCACCCTGGTAGATATTTATGCAAAATGTTGAAGCATATAGACAAGGAACATAAACTATTGATAGATCCTTGAAGAGACGTGTTCTTGTGGAATTTTTAACTAGGACACTTGTAACAACATCTAGGACACTTACAAGTACATGTGAAGATAATGTACTTCTATTATGTTTCAAAGGATGTCTACACTCTGCTCTAGATCTCTGCTTTTGGAAGAGGTTGGCTGATGCTGGAAAAGGTTGTAGAGTTTATCATCACACCAAAAAAATTGCGTTTTCTTGAAATTTTTCAAGGCATTTTCAACAAAGTTGGAAATGTCAAAGAATAACTTATTAGAGGAGGTGGTCGGTTCAAGCATAGGAAATGAGTAAAGTAAAATGGAGAAATTCATTTGAACATGGGAAGACGCGAAAAAATCAGGTGCAAATGATTTCTAAGGAGGTTTCATGTGCCTGAAAAAAAATGGGGTCAATTTGTAACATGATGGCAACCAAAACCGAAATCACCCAAGAGAGGATTTCAACTACCCAATGCACTATAGTTAATGAAATGAAAATCTAGACCAAACAACTCTAGTGCAGGTTTTTTTTTAAAATTATAGGTATATATCACTATAACAATAAATCATTTGGTTATTTAATTCTCTATTTCTCTATATCATGTCATCATGCTATCGAAAGTGCTGAAACTACATGCTAAAACAATTTAAGACTGTGCTTATGTTAATACCCCCTGACTCACCCTCCTTGCATGAGCACTTTGGTTTAACTTGTTGTTGAAATAAAATCTGACTATTCTTGATATTACTATGAATCTTTGAAACTATTTTTTGTTGTCGGCCCATGGTTTGTAGAAGTATCTTTAATCAGGATTTTAACTAGTCAGAATAAGCAATTAATGATAAATGATACTAGTCTTGCACTTAGATACAAGAGAAATGGTTTCAGATTTGAGCATCACTCCCCATATTTGGATTGTAACACTTTAACAATGATGATGTTTAATAGATAAGGGACATGAAGTTTATGTTTGCATAGAGCCTTGTGTTAGCTATACCGAATTAATAGAACCATTACTCTACAAAAGATTATTATCTTGAAGATAAAAAATAATATCCTTTTATAAAATTTTTTTATTAAAATTAAATTAAAACAAATTAAAAAATAAAATATTATATATATATATATATATATATATATATATATATATATATATAATTAAAAATAAATAAATTTTATACATTAAAATTAAAGTAAACAAATAAAAAACATTAAAATAAACAATAAAGACAAAACATACAAAATAATTATAATATTGACTCAATTAAAATCAAAATTTAAAGAATATTAAAAAAAATTAAACACAAAAACATAATTATAAAAGGTAAAACTAATAACATAATAAATGCCTTGACATAAAGAAAAAAATAAACTTTTAAGGTCTACCTATCTATGGGAAAGCAACACACGTAAAGGAGGGCATGAAGGGCAACATTGGGCTTTGTCTCCACTTATCAATCATAAGCCAATGGTTGCAAACTTACAATCATGACAGTTAGCGAGGTGGAAGGCATCGTGGCTAGAATCAACATCACCCAGAACAACATTGAAAGAGAGATGATTAGGCCGTAAAATCGGACCCTGGTGATCTCTATATATTTTAATACCTTGGTCGTTCTTTTTAAAAAAAATTATCACTTAGTACACGTGTAGGTGAGCGAAAAAGTGGAACGAAAAATTTAGAGAGGGGTAAGTGCACTAAATTGGGGGGCCGAAAGGGGGTCTTAAGTGGACACATTTTTCTGAAAAATAAAAAACTTCAACTTGTACAAGTTTTTTGAAATAGTTACACTCAAAATTGAAATATGTAGAAATATGAATCGTAGCATTTTGAGTCAAGTTTCTAAGATACTAAATTTGATTGAAAACGGATAAGTTTAAGTGGCTCAAACAACTAAAATACCAACATGTGCTCTTGTTTTTGTTAAAAAACATAATAGAGTGACTTTCATGCCCCCCACCATTTTTTGAGAACCATTGAGTATTTTTGAAAACCCTTTAGCAGAAAGATAGCTAAGAGCATCTAGTTTGTGTTAAAAAAAATTTAATATTTTTTTAAAGAGTATTTTTTTATTTATGATTTTTCTAGTACAAAAATTTTATGTTTTGAAAAATAACGGAGCTCCGATCGTGCCCCCCCTAACTAACTCAAAAAATATCGAAAATTATATATATTTTTAATATGTATAGAATTAGGCCTAGTTTGTGCTAGTATATTTTTTTTTCAATTTTGATGACCCAAACAAAATATACATGATGAAAGATAGACATATTTAAAATTTAAAAAATAGTTATAAAAAGGCATAGTTAGAAAATAAATAATATGGAAACCTTATATTAGTCAGAAAATTTGAAATTTTATATTTTAGAAAGAAGAAACTCTGCTCTACGTCATGGTATAATTTTAAAAAAATGGATCGATTGTTTTATTTTGATTTATCATAGAGGAAGTGACATTTTTACATTTTCCTGCAAAAACATGTTGTTTGTTGTGTTTGTGCAGGTCCATGCCTCAAGGTTGGGGATCCAAACCGGATCCCAAGCCTTGAGGCATGTGCTAGAAAAGGTAAAAATCATAACGCGTACGCGTTATGCTTTGTTTATATATTGTGGCCCCCAACATCCCTTTCATCTCTTTCACAGGAATTTTGCATATATTATGTTTGGTATGTAATTTTCTCTACATTCCTGCACTATTTTTTAGTAGTTCATTTTGTCCCCTACCCCACTAGTTGATTTTTTCTAATCATGGGTGATAAAATTTGAGCTAAGGACAAGAGGAAAGTCAAGAAAAAGACACCAAAGCAATTGGAAGAGATGAAAATAAAGAAATTGAAGAGAATGCAAAAACTTCATGCAAGGCAAGGTAAATCTACTATATCAAATGTATTAGAAAATGGGGATGAAATACATAATGAAAATGTAGAGAATAATGATTTTGCAATAAATAATGATATTAAATTGAATGATAATGTTGGTATGGATGAAGAAATTGATATGAATCCAATTGTTGAACCCTTACATGAGAGTCCAAATGCTAACCCCAAAATTTGTATGAAAACACTGAATGAAGAAAGTAACATTGTAAACGAATCTTCATCTCTAACAACACCTCCTTCCATTTTGCGAAGAAAACCAATTCACTTAATTGAAATTGATGAAAAAATTATAAAACCAATGCCTAACAAAATGTCTGAAAGAAATGCGAGAAGAAAAGCTAGTGGAATTTGGGATAATTACTTTGAGAATTTAAATGACACACAAAAATGTCAATTATTTGTTACATTGATGAAATTAATTAAGATGAGACCTATAATGAATACCTTGGGGTTAAGAACATCTAATGTTCTTAATTAAAATCCGTCAATTATTGAAAACATACATAAAGCATACTAAAATGTAGGTGGCAAAAGATGCACCAAAGATAGTAATGCTACACAGCATGCACTTACTAATTGTATAGTAAGTGATAAAATAGTTAATAAATGCTTGATTAGAAAAATAAGTAGTGCTTTGAAGCTAAACAAAAAAACATTAATGAAAGTAATAGAGAGATGTAAACGTCTTGAGTCAGTCAATAACACTGACTATTGGGTTTTCTCTAGCAGACTTTCATGAAAAGAAAATAATACATTTGATATTGTAAAATAATTAATTGTAAAATTTTGGAATGAGAACACAAGGGTGTCTCCGAATAGAAGAAATATAGTAAAAAGAAGAATATGTTCTCGTAATCATGAATCGCGTGCAAAAAAATTCTTAGATATGACTCAAGCACAATTGTTCTCTAAGTTTAAGAATGAAAATCCACACATTAACATCAGCCAAAGATTATTTGAAATGAGCAAACCCTTTTATGTAAAAATCAATCACTCACGTACCACTTGTTGTTGCAAGCATCATGTTGAATTTTCAATGCATTATGATGTTTTTTGTCAAATACATTGGGTTTTGCATACTGACATCATGTTGCAGGAGTGTGGATTAAATGTCTCACCAAAATCTTCAAGGGAATTTATTCCAACAATATTTTTTGAAAAATCAATTAGACAATTTTTTATAACAAAGCATGTTTGGATGGAACATGCAATGTATGTGGTGGCTTGCCAAATCTTAAAATTTGTATCCATAAGGAGAGTACAGATTTAATAGGAAAAGAATTGGTTGCTTTCACCAAATATAAATCAATGGTATATCAATTAAAAGATGGAAAATAATCTAAGAGGTGTGAGTTTGTTACAAAATAATTACTTGTATCAAAATATATGGTCAAATTCAGAAAAAAAAAAATTATGAGTATGCAAGGCACACACATAGATCTCGATGGTTGGATGAACAATTAAAGTTAAGCAAGGACACATTTTCACTAGGTACTATTGTTTCAGTAGTTGACTTCGCAGAGAATTACACATTACAACCACAAATGGAGGTTCAGTCTCAATATTATAACTCAGCGTAAGTTTCTATTTTCATGCATATATCATTCATGCAATCTCTAGAAAGCACTAAGAAAGATAAAAAAATATTAAGAGAGTATCATTTCTACATCAATGATGATCAAACACATTTTGCAGAATATGTACAAGGGTGTTTCTAGGTGTTTTATGTGAACTTGAATGAGAAGAACATTAGTTTCGATCAACATTACATTTGGTCAGACAACTGCACATCACAATAAAAGAATGCACATATGTTTTATTGGTTAAGCAGAATGCACAAAGAAATAAATGTATAACATATCTGTAGTTTTATTGAGGCATGGCTTGGAAAAGGAGAGCATGTGTGAAAAGAGCACTTACAAGAGAAGAGTTAAAGTTCAAGTTTGGTGCTAAATTTATAGATGTAAAAACATTGTTGATTGGTGTGTCAAGAATATGGGCCATGAATCTCAAGAGAGATCAATGGTTCATAGATATTTTTGGTTGATATAGAAACAACATATGACAAACTTTGAAGATTGTATGATAGTTGTAGGATCAAGTGATATGCACTCATCTTGTAGTTTAGATGCAAATGCTTGGACTATTTATACTAGGTGCATGGCATGTTTTTGTATATCATGCATTGATTTTACATGGAATGAATGTGATTCATGATAATGGGTGGATGAATGGACTTGTAGACCTCTAATTCCACTCGACACACATCAAGTTCCATGAGCATTACAACTTGCAGGGTCTTCAGATCAAATGAAAACATCACCTGACTTTGACCAAGTCTCTGATTTAGTGCAACAAGGTGTATACATATATGTATATGCCATGTTTTAGATTTATAAATTATTAAATGGTCAACTCTTAATGTATTTTAAATTTGACTTACAGTTTTACTTGGTGATGTAGGGCATGTTTTTGTAGTTATTGCGATAGAATTTAACGAAGATGAAATAAACTACTTCTTGTCTCGTTGTGTAGAGGGGGATTTTTTTTGAATTCCACAGTCATTGATGGTGAAGACCTTGAGTATCCCACTAGGTCAATGGTAGTCACTAGAGTTTGGCTTCAAAGATATCCTATCAAAAAATAAAACATTTGGTTGTTTGAAGACTATGAAGTACATCAAAATATACTTCACTATTCACATTTGGTCCTTGCAACAAATATTAAATTGATCAAATATCAAGGTCATCCATTAAACAAGAATATGTGGAAGGTTCATGAATCAGATCATTGTTGGTGTAGGTTATTTTCCATGTATTTATTTTAAATACATGGAATACCTCCACATAGGTGATTCACCATGCTTAGGTGTCCTAGGGTGTCGTTATGACTCTTACACACGTCATAGAGCGTCATTGGAGTTACATTTGACTGGCTATTCTGGGAATGTAACTCCCACTTCTTGATGACTACATTTGTGGGGGAGTTACACACCCCACTGTTATTTGTACACCCTTTCATCTTGATCAACACATGGGGAATGGAATAGAGTTTTGTTTTTTTAGCTCTTTTTTTCCCTCAATGCATACACATTGCTTCCATGAATGATTTCTTGCTTTGATCTTGAAGCTACATCATTTTGCAGTTGAGTGCAATGTTTTGGTGCTCATAGATTCCCTCTAGATCTTCATCATTCCTCCGACATGGTATCAGAGCATGGGGATCGGAATCATGTTACTCACAATAGTTGCTTACTACTCTCTGTCTCGTAGTTTCTTGTGCAAGCTATCATTTGCATGTTCTTTACTTGCATATTTTCAGAGTTTAGTCCTTCCCGAGCTCTATTGGTTGGCTGTGTTGCATTGGGTTTCGAGTTTAGTTGATCTATTGACTGCTTCAACCGTTTGCTTCAGCTACTCCGTGCTCATGCTATCGGCTACTTTGGGATCATGCTGCATTTGTTGACAGTTTGGTTTCCCACGGTGATGGATTTACGAAGCTTACTATTCCTATGTGGTTCTAACTACGTCTTCACATAGCCAGAAACCTAGCTGAATCTGTTGGCTGACCTCCTAGAATCTACGTTGGCTGTTGGGATTGTTTTTCACACGCTAACTATCCCTGCTCATGGATCGGGTTTTGCACCTTTACGGATGTTTTGCATTGAATTTTCTTGCTCTACATTATCCCCCTGATTCTACTTTGACCAGCATTTTTGTGCTCGATCAACCTACTCATCCTCCATTGTTTCTTGTGCTACGTTTTTGGGTGATTCAGCCTTGTGTTCTTCGACTACTACGTTAGCTTCATCTATCTCGTGACGTTGTGCTTGAATTTTAACCCTGATCTCGTGACTTGGATATGTAGTTTGTGCTCGGTTCCTGGTTTGAACTCCCATTTTCCTTGGCCTATGCTATTGAGGAATCTACGCTCTGCTCCGGCCTCTAATGTTACCCCAGTTCACTCAGTAACTTCCCTACATGCGTTAATCTTCCTGGACTGGTTCATTCTTCAGCGTTGAGTGAGGTTTTCTTCACCCGTCTAAGTTTTTCGGCCCTATGCGGTTACAATGCCTGCCTCGTTGAACCATTTGAACTGTGTTCTCAAATTGTCCTCTATGTGCATCGTGTTGTATCATTCTATCACTTAACTGCTCGTGCACTGTTCATTGCATCTGTGGTATCTTGGCTTCGATGCCTCTTGACTCCAACTGTGGCCCCAACATCAGCGTCCTGTTACAAAGTCCACCTTTGGCTCGTGGCTCAATGCCCTAGTTCATTCCATTCTGTTGCTCATCCTGGTCAAACAGTTGGTGTGGCCGCTCATCTGGCTTACTGTTTAGTGGTGTGGCTCATTGTTTCCTGTGTACCTTCTGGTATACCTCCTCAGCTCCAACACCTATGTTCAAACTCAGTGGAAATGTGGCTCATCTTAGCTCCGTCTGATCACCAACCTGCCAGCAATCCGTTACCACCTATGTGGCATTCACCCCCCCTCAAACGTGGTTTCCACAGGGAAGTTACAAACTCAGGCTTGACACGTTTCAATGCCTTCCAACTGCTTCCTGGTACGTGGATATCCTGTGCACCACGTGGAACAATCTCTAGACCAAGCACACATCACCTATCCAGTCTTACATCTCTCTAGACCAGTTTGCATTCAACTTGCCTCAACGTGGGGAGCTCTAAGTCTCCAACCTCGAACACCAGCTGGCTTATGTGGCATTCTCATCAGCTCGGTCAACACATGGAGTCAACATTCTTTTTTTTAATTGATTAGAGGCTAAAATCATTATCCTCTTTTTAATGTTTTAAGGGTCATAAAAATATTCCATTCATTGGCATTGTAAAATAAATTTTGATTTTTTGGCTGCAATTTTGCTTGTAATTATGTCCTTCATTTGCTGTGTCGAAGACGAAGGGGCAAGGTTCGGGGTTGGCAGGAGGCTAATCCCCCCTCGTAAGAAAAAAAAAACCCTTGCTAAAATTTTGATGCCATTTCTAACAAGTAGTCACACGATACCCTTTGCACTCGTTTTGAGCACCTTTTTAATGCATTTGCAGTGTTTAGTGGCATTTTTCCATCAATTGCGGGAATTGTTTTAATGCCATAACTTTTGACTCACAGCTCATTTTTTAGCACTTCTTTAGTCAAAGTTACATGATTTTTTGCACATTACGTGATGACATTATCATTTTTGTAAACACACTACTTTATAAAGTGCCACATTCTGGGGGGGTTGACTGTACTCTTGGGCTTTCACACACAGCTGCATTATCGGTCGAGTCTGACGTCTTGCATTTTGTGCTTATCTTTCTTTTTTCATCATGGAGAGTGCTCTTTCTAGACTTGAGCGTCATACGATCTCTTTACAACCTTCGCCACTTCTCACCAGGAGAGGGAACTATTTAGCTTGGCGTGATTCCATGCAATGTTACTTCACTCACAAGGGTCTTTCACCCTTCTTACTTGGGCCAGTTCCTGCACCCACTGATCATCGTCATCTAGAGGACTTCCTTGACACTTGTGACCATGTCTTTGGTCACATGATGATGCATGTCTCTCATTCTCTCTGGTTTCACGTGGCAGACTCAGATCCACCCCACCGTGTCTGGAGCATTCTTCAGTCCCTCTATGGAGACCCTTCACATACTGCCACCATTGTTGCTGCTACTGATTTTGTTGTCTCCTCTTCTTCGTGTGATGATAGTTCCACTGACATAGACTCGCTTGGTTCTACTTCTGGTGACGAGGATTGTGCACCCAGTTCTGATGTCGAGAGTACTATAGAGGACTCTTCTCCTCTTTCTCTCACTATTCTAGACATTGTTATCACCCCCCACATCTCATCAGATATCGAGCAGTCTCTACTCAGTATCATACCGTCATCACACCCGCCTCCTTTCCACTTCCAGTGTGTGAGCCCCTTTCACTCCTCTACCTTCATTGGATGACTCATACCTATCTAACATCACTCTTCTATTTGTTGAGCCCCCTCATTGGGACAAGTATCTACCTGACCTTAGTCATCTTTTCACAGAGTCCACTTGTGATGCTCTATAGGTTCCTCATCCATCTACATGTATTTCAATAGAGTTCATCATTTCTATTGTTGGGAGTGCCCCTTCCGGGAATCATGTCACTTTCACATTTCCGGAGACCTTCATGATCCACCCTTAGCTTATGGATCCCTTTTTTGTTGTGGAGGATGTTTTGTTCCCTTCAAATCACTTGGACATCCTTTCTGCGGGTGTTCCTCTTCTTCACTCTGATAGTTCTACGCACGTGGCATTACCTTCGGTTCCTTGGCACTCACTCGCTAGACCTATGACACACTTCAGTGCACCAGACTCAGAGTTCTTCGTGTTGCTGCCTTCAATTTCCTTTGTGGAGTGGGCAGACTTCCAACATGTCATTTCTGTCCTTCCTAAGGGCAGGCACACAATTTGGTGCGGGTGGATTTTCTTCAGTCTAGAGGTAGAGGATCTCATCATCAACATTATTTTGGGAGACCTCCTAGAGATGTAGAATTCAGATCTGTCCATGGCATCTTTTGCATTCCTCTCGTCTCCCTCTTCTTCTCTCTTCTTCTTCTTTATGAGAGATTGCCTCTTTGTATATGGGTACCTTTACAGGCTCGTATGTAGAGTCTAGGACCCATCTTTGGCATCTTTCTTAGATTAGAGAGTGGTATTGTCTCTCTTGTTGTGGATGTTTTTCCCACTGGGTTCTCCTTCACTGCTTGGGATCTTCTTCTTGTACATGGGTGCCTCATCAGGCTTCTTGCCTGGACCCACTTCTCCTTGTTTTCATCTATGTCTCCACCTAAGCTATGCTTCAAGGGGGGTGTTGGTGTAGGATATTTACCATGCACATATTTTAAGTACATGGGATTCCTCCACATAGGTGATTCACCATGCTTAGGTGTCCTAGGGTGTCATTATGGCCTTATACGTGTCATAGAGCATCATAGGAGTTACACTTGACTAGCTATTCTCGGAATGTAACTCCCACCTCTTAACAACTACATTTTTGGGGGAGTTACACACCCCAATACTATATGTACACCCTTTCATATTGAGCAGTACAATGGAATGGAATGGAGTATGGGATTTGAGCCATTTTCCCTTAATGCATGCACATTTCTTTCATGGGTGATTTCTTGCTTCGATCTTTACGCTACATCATTATGTGGTTGAGTGCAACGTTTTGATGCTCATGGATTCCTTCTAGATATTTGTCATTCCTCCAGCATGGTATCAGAGATTTGGTATCAGAATCATGTTGCTCACCTCAGTTGCTTACTACTCTTTGCCTCGTAGTTTCTTGTGCAAGATCTCCTTTGCATGTGCTCTAATTGCATTTTTAAGGGTTTTGGTGTCTTGATGTAGTCTCAATTTATAGTTTTCGAGGTTACAGATCAACTTTACTACCTGTGTTGAATTTCTCTAAATGGGTCTTCAACTATTCGAGTGCTATCTCCCGTTGGTGTCCTGGCTCGTGCTGTGTTCATTTACGAACTACTGTTTGTTTCATTACCTCGTGCACTTTGCTACTCCACATTCTATTAGCTCGTGCCATCTCATATTTGTAGTTCTTGGCTTGTATTGGCTTGCACTCACTCGGTTATTGTTGTTTGACTTGTGCTTCTACCTCGATAGCTTAGTTTTTAGTGGTTTAACTCTCAAACACCAGGTTATTGATATCTCGAATCCAATCCTTGCGAACTCATGTATTGGGTCATTCCGTCACTCATGACCGTTACTCAACATTCCTTCGATTGCGTTCACATTTTTTTTGCATTAGCTGAAACATTGCCATTGTTTGGCATCCAATCTGGTTGACGTTGCCTTATTGGCTTTGGCAGTTTGGTCTTGGGTGGGAGTCCATGTTTCACCATAAATGGATTGTGTTATCCTTCTGTGTTGGGTTTACCTTTCCTTCCAGTGATTTGCTAGTCCTACTCTATGTGCATCCACTGGATAGACTCATGCTTCATCAGGCTTGACTCTGACCAATGCATTTGACAGAGTTCTACCATGGACAACCTTTTTCATAGAGCTCTACCTTAAACTCTTACACATCGATTTTGGCTACAGCTCGTGCTTGGTTCGTGGTTCTTCTTCCCTCCACCTGCATGTAGCTCTTGGCGTGGCTCATGGTTTCTTGTTGGCTCGTGGACCTAGTTTGGCTCTCGAAACCTAACATCCACCACTCCAACTCAGCCCTAACGTAACATTTCCACCATCTCCGTCAACACAAATCTACCATTTCAACTCTGCAGTCAGTCTTCTGACAATCCTTCATCTCTACTTGTATTGGCATCCTGCAGTGAACGGTTACACCCTGCTTGTGGCTCTTATTGTGGAGAGATTGTTTTCAACCTGTTCAACTCCAATGTGGAACTCAAAATCTAATGTTGGTTTGAGACCTTCCAACAACCTCTGGCACGTGGCATTTCACTTAGCTCGGTCAACTATGAACCAACTCATCTTGGGCCCATTCCCTTTTAGACATTGTTTGGTGGTCAAAAAAATCCCTCATTTTTAATGTTTTGAGGTAAAACATTCATTATGGCATTGTTATAATTTTTTGGATATATTTTTGCTTGTTTGAATGTCCTTCCTTTGAGTGTCGAACACAAGGGCAAGATTTAGGGTTGGTAGGAGGCTAATCCCCCCTCGTAAGAAAAAATAACTCTGCCTAAAATTTGATGCCATTTCTAATGAGTACCCACATGACATCCTTTGCACCCATTTCAGGAACTTTTTAAATTAGTTTGCAAAGCTTATTGGCATTTTCCATTAGTTGCAAGAATCATTTTCTTGCTATAACTTTTTACTCGCTGCTAATTTTTGAGCACTTCTTTAGTCAAATTTGTATGATTTTTTGCACATTACGTGATTCCATTGTTAGTTTTTTAAATTCACTACTTTATAAAGTTCCACATTATGGGGGGGTCACTAGGTTACTCTTGTATGGGCCTTGTATTACACATAGATGCATTATCGGTCGAGGGTCCAACATCTTATATTTGTGCACCTTGCACTTTTGATTCCACATCATGGAGAGTTCTCTTTTCATACTTGAGCTTCATAAGACCGCTTTACAGCCTCCGCCACTTCTTATTGGGATAGTTAACTATTCATCTTGGCGTGCTTCCATGGAATGTTACTTCACTCATGAGGGTATTTCACCCTTTTTACTTGGGCCAGTTCTTGCACCCACTGATCATCATTGTCTTTAGAAATTTCTCGACACTTACGACCATGTTTTGGTCACATGATGATGCATGTCTCTAGATCTCTTTGGTTTCATCTTGGCAGACTCAAATCCACCCCACCATGTCTGGAGCATTCTTCAATCCCTCTATGGAGACCATTCACATACTGTCATTGTTGTTGTTGCTGCTGATTCAGTTGTCTCCTCTATTTCTTCATGTGATGATAGTTCCAATGACACAGACTTGCTTAGTTATAGTTCTGATGACAAGGTTTGTGCACCTAGTTTTGATGTTGAGAGTACTACAAAGGACTCTTCTCCTTCTTATCTCACTATTCCAGAGAGTGTTGACACATCCCACATCTCATTAGATATTGAGCAGACTCTTATACAGTCTCATACAGTCATCACACCACCTCTTTTCCACCTTTAGTGTGTGACACCTCCTTCACTCATCTACCTTCATTGGATGGACTCATACCTATCTAACATCACTCTTTTGTTTGTTGAGCCCCCTCATTGGGACGAGTATCTACCTGACCTTAATCATCTTTTCACAGAGTACACTTGTGATGTAATACAGGTTTCTCATCCATCTACCTAGGGTTCATTTTAAGAGACCTCTTGGAAATTAGAGGTGGAAAATACCTTGCGAATATCCCCAGAACTGGTTTCACTAAAAGGTGAATTTACTAATTTTTCATAACTGAATTTTCCCCTGCTGTTTTTGAGTACAATCAAGCTCAAGGACAACTACAATGAGTTATAAAACTACCAATCTGAAGACAAAAATCAAGCGTGAAAATACAGTCATCCCACAAGCCCTATCCATATGGGCAAGATAATCTACAGGAATCCTTTGTGCCCCCACATTCTAGACTATTTTACAAATGACTTCAGAATACAAGGATTTGATCGATGCATGTGAGTTTGGTGGGCTTGTTAAGATGCCCCTATTTTGAAACAGACCATGATATTTTGAACTACCTTCTCTCCTCTTACAATATAGAGGATAACCTGTTTAATGTTACTATGGATGATGGCTGATTGTTTTAATTCGGTATTGACCCAACTGATATTCATCAGTTTATAGGCCTCCCATTAAAAAATTTACCCTTTGTTACAACAAAGGAAACACTCGTCAAAGATGATAAGAAATATCTCGAATCGACTTTCAGTTTCCATGTTGATTGTAAGTGTAAATTATTTTCATTCGTCATTTTCTATTCAGTTTTTTTTATTTTGATAAAATTTAAATTTATTTTAATTCCAACTGGTTTTTTGGCATTTGTAGCTCATGTCAATAAATCCAGATGTGGTGTGGATACGCAAGTAATTGCACACCACTTTCTTACTGCTATGATTTCCTTCTTTCAAGCCAGAATAGTTTTGTAGGGTCAGAAAATAGATATACCAAACTGGGCCATTGCATACATTCTTGCAACTATCGTAAAGAAAAAATATGATTGGTGCACCTTTTTATAAAAAAATAAGAACTGACATTACAAATGCAAAGCTTTCAAAAAAACCATGTCATTTACTCCACAAACTATCTCCTTGGCCTTTATTACGAGGCTCTTTTAAATTTAAAAGACAAACCAATTCCCACTTGCACGGATGAGGCATTGATGAATTTGTCAATTCCATTTGAAGAACAACAGGTATAAACTATAAAGTTTGTATTTTGACATTAGACTGTGCAACATGTATTAACTATTTACTGTTTACAGAGAAGATTTATGGAGGCCCTTCCCTGAAAAAAGGCAACATCAAGAGGAAGAGGCCAACAACACGCTGAGGCATCGGGAGATTCACAATCTGAAATGGAAGCTCACTCATCTCCGAACCCCCAACCGTTTGAATTCATTAAATGCCAGAGAAGTAATACCCTTACATGTATTATTTACAAATTCCAAATTTATATTTTCATTTTCCTATTTAAATTTTTCCCTATTGAATTGACATACAATCATGTATTGATGACATTGCCAGGACTTTGGACCAAACGCATGTTTCTCAAAGTCAACCATCTTCCCCAACTCACTCAGTTCAGTCGCATGCATTTGTGTCTTCTCAACAACCACCTCAGCAATCCCAGCAACAGACAGCTCAAAAACCACCAATTACTACTCCAACACGGCCACCTCAAGCACCGCGACAAGCTACCCCTCAACAACAAGGTACAAGTTTTGAATAGTACTTCGTTTAATTTCATAGTTTTTGCATTGTTTTCTAGTTTTTCATATGTTTTTTCTTGAACTTTTCAGCACATTGCAGTCCTCCTCCTGTACAAACAGTGGCACCACCCCCCCTCCACCAATAATATTCAAAATGCCAACCAGAGGATCAGGAAAAAAGAACATTGGTAAACGCATGCCAATTGCTCTGGCCCCTAGTGGGACACTAAACATTGCCTCCTCGTTTCGAATTCCAACCCTCTCACTTGGTGGCTTGCCCAGCGCAACGGGCATATCAGTTTTAAATAATATAAATTTAGATGAAGATTACTTGGGCATTGATAGCAATGACCCAACTGGATTTTTCAATACACGTGAGATGATTCAAGGCCAGCAGGTATACTTCTATTTCAACATAATTTACCATATTGAATTACATTTCACTTTAGATTTATTTGTTTGAATCTTGATTTATTTTATCACAAATAGGATCAGGCCACCCAAAGGCAGAAACAAGTAGCAGTTGATCAACCCGAAAGCCCCCATACCTCTCCAGTGAGATCATCTTCATCAGATACAGATGGTGAACAGTTGCTACCTTTTCCTTTAGAGAACTTAATTGGTTATGATTGTCAATCCCATGTCGATGAGTTTATTCTACCTCATATCAGTCAGCTCATAGAATGGGAGAGAAGGGCTAAAGTACTTATCAATGAGATAATAAGTCATTATGAAAATTATTGGCAAAGGGATAGTTTATACGCTGCAGTCCAGAATCAACCTGCGAAGATGGATTTCTTACTTACCCAAGTAAGAAGTGGAACTGTCACGTATAAAAACAACTATAAAGATGAAACTTTGGATAAGACATTAAACAAATTGGAAAATATTAGTGTTGAGGCCCAGGCATATTTTAACAAATGGTCTAAGGACAAGGATCTGGTAGCAGTTGCAAATGCCGAGAGAGATAGAGCGGTCGTAAGTATTATCACTTTCAAACAATATTTTTTGTTAATTTAAAGTTTTCTTATTTTAGTAATATGTTGAATTAACATCACTTTTTTTGTGCAGTTGAAATATGAAAATTTGAAGAGTCAAGCAAAGGTTTTCCAAGTTCACTTGGAAACCGTGAAGAACAGTTTATCCGTAACGAAGAATTTGAAGGAAAATATTGTTTTGGTTAACAAACAAAATAATACACTGAAGCAGATAATTAAAGAGCATGGCTTCGACCCTAAAATTTTATTCAAAACTAAGGCAGCTGCTGATCCAAATTTGCTGTCCCATGGAGATGCGACAAAGCAAGAAGAAAGAATTTTAAAAAATCTAGACAGTGTTGCGGAAGATCTCATAAGTTCTGGGATTATTTCTGCCATTGGGGAAAGGGGTACAGGTGGAGAATCCATTGGGGAAAGGAGTACATGGAAGTGGAAAGGGGTACAAAAAATTGAGGGTTGAAAATTTTCATTATTGAGTGTGGAAACTTGAAAAATTGAATCTATATTTGAAAATTTGAAACATTGAATGTTGATGGTCATGGCATTTGAATTTTATTATCTGGATTTGAAAGTTGAAACTTGAATTTGATAGCCTTTGAAAATTTGAAATACTATATAATCTTTAATTTTATAACTTCCTATATATTATGTATAGAATTTCTAGATTGTATATGGTGTTTATGTTTCTTCTCTACTTGTAATGATGATTGCATTAGATGTGGATGATGACATTACAATAGAATCAGTCTCATAGATATGGATTATCATGAATTGTATGTGGACGTAGATTTAGCTTCAAGCACGATCATGGAATCTGGATGATGATAATGGATAATTGTTTTAAGAAAATTTGGAATGTTGTACGACAGAGACATTTAAACGTTCTCAAAATTCTTCTTCTCTATACTTGTAATGATATGATGATGACATTAGAATGGATATAGATGATGATGAATGATGATAATGGATAATTGTTTTTAAAAAAATGGAATGTGTTAGGATAGAGATTTCTGCACATTTAAAATAGATAAATAATTGTTTTAATAATAATTGGAGTGTCAGGATTATGATAATGATATGATGAAATAATAATAATTGGATGTCAGGATGATATGATAATGATATGATATATATGGATGATGATGAATTTTATGTGGACGTAGATTTAGCTTCAAGCACGATCGTGGATGATGA
The DNA here is from genome assembly GCA_019776745.2 of Taxus chinensis. Taxonomy (NCBI): domain Eukaryota; kingdom Viridiplantae; phylum Streptophyta; class Pinopsida; order Cupressales; family Taxaceae; genus Taxus; species Taxus chinensis. The sequence continues at coordinate 200,282,967 of CM034151.1, forward strand.
ATTGTATAATGGATCGTGGATTATGAATTGTATAATATGGAAAAATCTTCCTCTTTGTAAAATTTGATTGTGTGATTTTATCCCACAAAGTTTAAAAAATATATCAAAGCATTTTGCAAATATAAAAAATAAATTAAACATAATTGTAAAAAATCAAGAAAGGTCATATGATAGGGTTTAAGTTACCTCTAGTGTTTTAGATGGCTGTGAAATCATCACTCGTAATGTGCTAGATCTTTGTTTTAAGAAAACTCAACACGAGAAATGGATTAGTAGATAGATGGGTGAGTTGCCTGACATTGTCAGTCCCGAGAAGTACCAGCTTCCTCGGATGGATGTCAACCCACGTTTTCAAAAAAAAAAAAAAAAAAATTGTATTTAAATAAATGTAAATATATATACCTGTAACATCTTTAATGATAACAAGAGCTGAAACAAAATTTAAGGTGACAAACAATAAAAGTAAGGTGAAGGAGATACCTATTTAAAGTTGAAACAATCCATTATCAATAGCTTCTTCAAACTTGATGTTCTCTTCTGTAGAGTGTGACGATGTGCCAATTCCACTCTCATTGTTGGGAACAATTGTACTTGTAGCTGTATTATTCACACCTCTTCTTTCGCAAAGGGAATTCCAATGTGCAATTGCTCTGTCGAAAGGAAAGGTTTCCATGGAGTAGCGAGATACATAACACCTCATGCAACTTTCCAGATTTTTATCCAACCTGTTTCTCAGTTTTGATTTTATAAATGATAATGCACTGAAAACCCTTTCATCCTCCACAGACCCCAAAATCATTGTTTGGCATAACTCATATAATCTGAAATATTCACTGATATCTTCTTGTAAGATAGAACTTTGATAGATTCCTCGCCACAACCTTGTAATAGCACCACTTTCAGAAGGTTCGTCTAAATTTTTATATTGGTTCCTCATTGTTGTTGCAAAATTTGTTGATTGAAACTTTAATAAATCAGCATTCAGTATACCTTTGATTTCCATACCCTTGAACTCTGAAGTCTTTGTGAAATGTTCCATTATTGTACCCATGGATTTATGGAAATGCTTTCTTACAAAGTCAGCACGACCACCTTCAGTATTCCAAAAATTAGGATTCATCACACCCATTGCTTCAAGAATTTTATCTTTGGAGAAACGTTCTCTAATTTCTGATGATAAGGATTCTGAAATTTTTTTTAAGCTTTATTCTTGTTTCAACTATAACAGACTCAAAGAGATTACATGTCATGGGAACATCTTCTCATTCTGATCCTGTAATATCTTGACATTTTTACAAAATGTGCAGTGGTATGTCCCTCCCATTAACAGTGATGCAGAGGTGATCATGGATATTAAATCTCAAATAGTTACTGGGATTTTTAAGATCTAATAAAGCTTTCCAATTCTCAAAAATAGGTGTATCAAAACTATCTTGGGAACAGTACAAGATATCAAGACTTTGACATACCATTTTTCTCATCCGTATAAAATCCACAATATAGATTAATCTCCCCTGTGCATGCTTCATCAGTGTATTGATCTCCTGCAACATTGGAAGAATACCAACCAATGTAAGCAATGTCTCCAAATCAGTTAAACGGAACAACAAGTCCCTCACCCTATCAACTTCATGATGATATTTGTGCATGAAACCAACCAATGAAGGATACTCCTCACGAACTCTGCATGCAGGTTCATACAAAGAGATCCATCTAGTCTCAACATCTTTCAGAATTTTTTTGCCATCTGTAATTCCAATTGTGAATTTCTGGAACTCAAGAAATCACTTTGGGCTGCTTTCCATATAGGCATGAAGTTCTCTTATAAGGTCTTCTAATTTAGCAACATTTTCGTAGTTGCTTACCATTTTATACGCTAAATTCATTCTGTGAGCCATACAGTGAATTGGTAGCATATATGGGGCCACTGTTGTTTGTAATCTAACACACAACCCTGTTCAGTGACCCTGCATGATAGATGCACCATCTGCTCCGATGCATACCAACTTCGTAGCAATTTCATAATCAGTCATTCCAGCAATATCTTTCAAATGAGAAACAACTATTTTATGTAGGTTTTTGGCATTACAGTTTTCAACCATTTTCATAACACCCAACAGATGAGGTGTCCTTATATGATTTTCTAAAGTATAGATGTGGATACATACCCATGCAGTGTTGTCGACTGCTGTCACTTCATCAATTGAAAGAGAGATAAAATTTGATTTTTTTACATTCTCTTTCAAATCTTCCTTCTCTATCATCGAAAGGCATTTTTCCATTTCCCATCCACTACTTTCAGACCAATGAGACTGAGGTACGTTCGGCATTCCATTATATTGATACAAAACTTTGAAATCGAGGAAATCCAAAATCGGTCTTCCTTTCTTTAGTATGTGAAATAAAGTAGAGAACTGTATGAGTTTTGCATGTAGATTTGTTTGATTCATCTTACCAATTTGCGATGTGATCGTTCCTCCCTTTTCCATGAGATGTCTGTGTTTTTTCTGCTCTGCTTCATAATCCACTGCGTATTTAACATGCATGCATTCTTTTTCAGTTTTCCACCTGTGTGTTTTGATTTTCTGGCCATCCGCCCCCGTTACAGTCAAATATTGTTTTCCACAATGTTTTTCTATAGTGTCCAGCTTCATTTGCATTTTTTGTTGCTTTCCCAATTTCCACGTACATATTGTACATGTACATTCAGATGGGATCTCTTCTGAATTAGATGATTGTACAGGTTTGATAAATGGAAATTTGGTAGCCCAATCAAACTTGTATGTCCTGCCAATGGTCCACATATTCTTGTTCATTTTCAATGTTTTACTTTTTTGAGTAGAATTTTGAGCAATATCACAATCACCTGGTTTCCTCTTTCGTGAACCAGAATTTGAATTTGATTTATGTGTTCCATTTTGCTGAGTATTTGTATGTGTGATATCTTGATGCACTCCTGGTTACACCCCAACAGAAGAATAAGATCTGGCATCTCAAATATATCTTCAAGATATGACATATTATTGTAGGTGTCATTTGTTTGATACTGTGCAGAATGCATGTCCACCTCAATATTACCTTCCACATAGTCAGTATTCTGATTCTTTCTGGTGGCAGCTATATGGTTGTTGGTAGTTTCAATATCTGTATCAGCAGAGTTTCCAAAATACTTGAACAGGGACTTCTGAGATTTCTTAGTTACTTTTAGGGTCTTCACATTCTGAGGACTAGCACCTTCCATTATTCTGAACAGATTCCTACGTCATCAAAAGAACCAAGTAGCGTCAGAGTCAAAATTCACTGCATCAACTATCGCAATCCCGTCATGTGTCAACTAATAACCCCCTTGTCACACATCAACAAGTGCACTCAACTATCTCCGTCGTGCGTCAACTAATTAGTCAACAACGCATCCTTGTCATGCATCAACAACACGTCAATTATCCTGTCGTGCATCAACTCAACCCCTGTCTGCATTAACGTCTAACCCCCTTGTCACGCGTCTGCAATACCCCCTTGTCGCGTGTCTGCAATACCTCTTTGTGTGCGTCAACTATATCCCTATCATGTCAACAAATAACCCCCTTGTCACATGTCAACAATAACCCCCTTGTCACGCGTGTCAACTATATCCTGTCATGCATCAACAAATATCATCTGTTGCACGACTCTAAACTACTAACAGGCTAACAACAATCTCTGGTGCTTAAGAGTATGTGAGTTCACGGTATTGGTAATTTGGTAAGCTACTTGTGGTAGTACCGTAGTATACTACCCGTGAATCACCTAGGTTTTTATAGGAGATGTTTTCAAATGTAGGTGAAGCCGACCCCAAAAAATATATATACTGTAAATTTTAGGTGAACAGGACACCGACCCGCTCTGAAAAAATCACCTTTTCAAATTTTCCTAAAATGAAATTTTCACCATATATCCTATCATGGTTTTATCCATCTCCCATTTGGTTCTCTCACTGACCTATTGTTTGCAAACATGCTTGAAATAAGTGCAGTTTGAGTCCAGTGCATGGATTCCAAATGTAATAGTTTGTAAATGGTAGCTAGTCGCAATCAAACCGTCTATATGGAAAAACATCTAGAATGGCCTAGGTAAACACTAGTAGATGTTTCATTTTAGAGTTCCCTCTAAAATATTCCAGTGCTTCTCGGACTACCTCGTCCAAGTGCCTAGTCTCTTAAGAGCCCTAAGACCAAAACACTGCTCTATCTTTAACTGAGTGATTTCTCAGAATCCGTTGTACCATACAAACATCTTGTCAGATCCTACACATCCATGTCAGGGACCATCTAACAAAATTAATCTCACAATTTTCTCCATCTCTATTCAGTTCTCTCGTTATCCTATTGTTTGTAAACACAAAAAATATTGCAGTTTGAGTCAGTGTAAGGCTATTAAATGCAATACTTTGTAAATGAAAGCTCTTGGAGCCAAACCAACTATGCTAACATGTCTGGGGATGGCTAGGATGAATGCTAGGGGAGGCATGATTTTTAGGTTCCTTAAATCTCCCCATTATTTCATGACTACCTCATATGGGTGTAGGCCCTTAAGATCCCTCAATGACTAGATTAGCTTAAGAATGAATTTGGATAGGGGAATGTACTAAGAACACATAGGAGTCTATAAATCACCTAGTAAATATTTCTTGTTTACTTATAAATGGGATTTAACTAACCTATGACTCAGCGACCTTCCATTCATTGATAATTTATGCTATGATAAACCCATGGAAAATTTCAAAAGTGCCTTAAAAAAGATAGCAAGTAGTCATCAAGCATTAGTGAAGGGTGTGATGTGATTTTCAGACAAATTGAAATACATATAAATTTAGAGGTTATAACATGAATTGGACATAGGATTTTACAATGAATAATCATTGATTTTTTGAATTAGAATGTCATTTCATCTAGAGAGACACTCTCGAGCATTGGAGTAATGCATCTGGAGAGACATTCTCAAAATATTAACAAATGAAAGACATCAAAATGTGATGATCGTCTTTTAAATATTAAAGCTTGTAATACTTTTTGATCATCCTTAGATCCTTCTATCCATGCTTGTTTCAAAAAACATTGTCTTAATGATTGTCCTAATGAATGTATGCTCGGGTGTTTTAACAGGGGAGAAGACTAACAAACATTAAAGAGTGTAGTAGGTGCATGATAATATATGAACACAATACAAATTGACCATGAGACAAGAAGATGCGCGGGGTAAGGTAAATACACATGTATACACATTAATAAATTGAATGAATAATTACTCATATTAGGGCACTCTTTATATACATGCATCACATAAATGTTGATTTCCAAAGTTTGATGCATGTTATACATTGAAAATGTTTAGTACATGTACATAACCAATATATGAATAAATAATCGATAATGTTTTAAATATTTTCAAGTGCACATCATATTAGTTACATGCAAAAATAATATTAGAAATTTAAGGCCTCATACAAAAAATATCAAGTTCCAAATGGTATTTCAATTTTCACAATAAATATTAAAATTCCTGAATATGTCATATACCAGCAAGTTCAAATGCCATATAAGCATACATACAATTTCATGGACATAGGCATACAAAAAAATGTCATATAAGATTTATATATATTTCCTAATCATCAAAATCTATCCCTCTCTTGGCCTTTCTTAAAGAAGGCCCTCCCTTAGAAGAAGATGGAGATCTATGAGATGAATTTGGATCATCCGAGTCCATGCTATGAGTCCTCTTCTGCTGAATACTCGCCTGTAGTTGAACCTGTAAACGCAAACAATTTTTTTGTCAAAACTTAATTTATATATGTTTTCAACATGTATTTAAGACCATGCTATAATGAAAGTATTTACATAAATACATAAACTTACTGCAAGTATCTTCGATCACGCCGAATCTGCATCTCATGCTCAGATGAGTCATTGGGAGCTTTTGAAGCATGAAAGGGGGTATGAAGATGATGAGATCGAGGATTTTGTGCCCTCAAAGTCAAAATGGAGGGGGTTGAAGTTCCCTACATACACATAAGATCAAAAAATCAAACATTAGAATTAGCCAAAATAGAACTAAGTACATGTATGTGTAATGACAATATTTTAACTAATTTTATCAATATAGAACTATTGTTTTTACCCCGCCACGCCTATGAATCAAATGAACAGGGATACTACTTGTCATAGGTAACTCCTGCGTATACACAATGAAGGACATTATTAACATAATTTAATAATTCTATAATGAAAGACATTACTAACATGTAATTTAACATAATTTGAATTACACAAGAAATTTAACAAAATTTATATGTTGTTTGAATAACTCAATGAGCTGTTGTGCACATAAAATTGTAGTGCCAACACCTTTCTCTACTCATCACAATGGATGGCGGGGTGTCTAGTGAAGTCAACATCTTTATCAAATATATATCACATGACTTAGATGAACATACAATAACATACATATATTTGATTTCAAAACTAATACTCGCACACACACACATGTATGTGAAATATTTACACAATTAACATTGTAAATTTCCTCTATAAATGTACGTGTAAGTATGGTGCTCACAACACATGTGGTTAAGATTAAGACACCCCTCTTGTGCATGCTGCAATATCAATGCATGTACATGTATAAATACAATTATTTCAAAAACTTTAACAGATATATAAGTAAATCAAGTACTCCGATACTTTTTATAGCACACATAATAAAATATAACAAATGCTTATGAAGGTGAAATGCCGATGACTGCAATCTAAATTTATCACTCAATAAATGCATCTAGACATAGTGGCATTATCCTGTGGACCCCCAATGCACCAATTCCACAAAAATCAATACACATGAAATTATCATTCCTCCTTGGTCCCCTAAACATATGCTACCACATGACAACACAAACATGTGGCCTCATGCTAGTACTCCATGAGGGAATACTTTTTGTACCTCTATGAGCATATGGCTCATAAATCTCCCTCATAACTGTCGAGTAAGGGTCATATATAACCCCTAAAGTACATGGAGTGTATCAATCTCTACTATCTCCTTCACTACTTTAGGGATAGTGTCAAGGTGAGGGGGCTTATGTACAGGGACTTTACCATGTGGAATAGGTGCACGTTGTGCACCTGGTTGATCCTGTGTAAATCCTTTTCCTCAGACCTAGAGATCTCAGAAATCAAAATAATTTGGGATCTCGTTGAGGGTAAACTAACAATACAGTTTCCTTAGAAATTTTAGTGGCACCTCATTGTTATTACAAGGTGGAAAATAAAACACCATCCACCATTAGTCCCAAAAATTATTTTTAATCAAATCATTATTGTGCCAATGGAGGGGAAACCATTTGTATGACAATGGAAAACCAAAAAATTAGTGTGGGGGTCTATGAATAAGGTGCATATGAGATCTTATGTAATTTCTTTTTTCTTTACATCCACATATGACAATTTTTTAGAATAATAGACCCTACAACCCTCTTTGTAAGTTGTCTAATGATAATTTTTCCCCGTTTCCCCATCAACTTGAGCAAGTAATGCCTCCAACATGTTTATAAGAGAGGAAAGGTGGGGGTTTGTAGATTGTGAATCCCTCATTCTTTTGACTAAATCCTCAATTTCAATTGTGTTTTCAACTATGTGGGCTGCTAAATATTCTTGACTACCCGGGGGATGTTAAGAAATTATGGGAGGGTTGGGAGGGATGACAGGAATAAAAAGGTTTATTTGTGATTGGTTCCCTAGACCTCGAATTGTAACAATAAAAAAAATGTATTCAATTCAAATTTTAATCTATAATTATCATATTGCAATGCAATTTGTGTATGCATTTTGCTTTTTTCAGGTTTTTGGCCACTTTTTTTGGCCCCCCAACTTCGTGCACTTACCCAGAATTTTTGGAAGACCGATACCCTACTATTTTTTTGGCAAATTCTAACACAATTTTTTGATGGGTTTCATAATTTCAATGAATTTTCACTTCAATAAAAAAATTCATTAAACCTTTGAATAGATCATAGTAATTGAAAAACACAAACCAAATATCCCCACAATAAGGTAAAATATGCTCTACAAGTTCTAAAGAAATTACTGATATCAATAGTAAGATAGTGCTAACCTATAGGCTATAACCAAGGCAACTGGACATTACTAACAAACCTCACTAGAAATGGAAAGAAAAGTTCCATGTGATTCTTGCATCAAACATTCTCATAGTAAATATAATGATAACCTTACAACTGTAAATAGTAACACAAGAGAAACCAACCACTTGATTAGATGTACCTCATGAACTAGAAACTTCCCTAAAACTCAAATTCAACTTCAACATGTGTATGTATGTTTAACTTACAATTATGTTTCAATAATAAGAAGCTCACCCTTGCCAAAACAATCCAACCACCATTATTGACAAGAAATAAAACTATATATCATAGTTGTTCAAATGCATATTTCAAATAAAGAGAATTGCAATAAAAAATAATCATGTGTTACCAAACTCTCATGTTTAAATAGTCTAAGATGCACTTAATTTAATGCATTTTTAATAAACTATAAGAACACATCATGTGATATTTTAACAAGAAATATAATGAATGATAGAATTGATTTTTAAAATCATTTCTTAGATAATAAGACTCAACCTAATATTTTGTTATTCATTAGTGGGAACAACTTTATCTTGGTCTAATAATGATGTCAACATTTGAATATAAAATATGTACACATTGGTCACTTCCATCACTATTAATAAAATGTATGCAATGACGGGAAACAAAAAACACAATGGTAACTATAATTTATTAAAAAATAATGGGGTTGTTATTGCTTAGATAGTAAAATCTAGTCTAATCTCGGTTAGTCTTTAGTGGGAACAACCATTTTTAGTCATAAATATGTCAAGGGTTCTATTCAGAAAAATATGTGCAAATCAATTGCACAATTTGTCACTTCTCATCATCCGTTAATTGGGATGGAACTAGATGCATAACATCATCTATAAAATTCAAAACAAATAGATTTCTCGAATAAATATACAAGATAACAATGCATACCTTTAAAACCCACATCTTCTAGGGAATCAATAACAATAGTTTCTATTCTATCATGGGAAACATTGACCTGGACTTCTCATATCTACAAGACATAAATACAAAATATTAAGTAGAATTATAAGAAAAACCCCAGACTAATACAATTTTGACAATGCAATTCTTATGTGAAGTGGAGAACGAAATATACAACCAAATTTCATATGTAGCGCATTGGGTTAGTCCTTACAAAATAAATCCAATTTTTTCACGAACTGTAAGTGAAATATAGAAGAAAGCTTCAATTTGAAACAACCTGCATACATACAAATTTTGAAAACCCTAACTGTTAATATTTAAGATAACAAACCACTAGTTACAATGCATCAAATATTAAATACGTTTTGGCATTGGGTTCATTCTATGTTTTGTAATCTCAGTTGTTAAAAATCCTCAATTTGTTTTTTTTTTCATATATCTATGAAAGGATTTCATCTACAAGTAAGATAGATACATATTCTAGAATGAGATATAACTAACATATATGCAAGTCACAATCTAGAGCTATAACTGCATAATCAAGTCACAACTTGGGCATTGTAGGAAATCAAAAGAAAATAAGACAATAACTCAAGTACTTGTGTCTATCACAAACCTATTCTAAGACACAATTCTCATCTCTCATTAATAAGTATATTAATTAAAATTTTGTTTTCATCTAACATATGTTCTGTAGAAAATTCGCAGTCTTAAACAACGAACATCAAATAAACAGAACAATAAAATTAACTTGCATAAATAAAAATAGAGTAATTTACACCAATCAACACTATTGTGTGTTCTCCATTAATTAAATCTCCATACTTAATCAGTTGTGCATGCAGTTATGTGCATTCTATGCATTATACTAAACAAATACAATTGTTGCTGATAAAAACCATTTACAGATCTAAAATAGAGCTTTCCAAAAAAACAACTGTCTAAAAATATCGCATGCTTTCATGCTTTAAAATAGATTTCTTTTTACTTTATTTGATTTAAATCTATTTCCTAAAAATTAAAATCCAATGAAAAACTGGACTACATGCTAAACTAAAGCTAAACTTAGCTTTCCTAAAAAAGTTACAGGAGGAATTATGTGCTACACATGTATTTTCCAACACTCCTTAATTTTGACATGTAGATTTCATTTTTCCATAGCTGCGTTACAAACTTCCAAACCACCTCTTAATATTTGAAAACTTCGTTTTCCAAATCCTTTGTAAAAATGTTTGTAATATGATCTTCAGATCTAGAAAATTCAAGATGAATTTCTTTGTTGTTTACCATCTCCCTAATGAAATTATACCTCATATCAATGTGCTTGCTCCTCTTATGGAAAACTTTATTTTTAGACAACTCTATGGCTGAGTTTTTTTTCACAAAAATCTATGTAGCTTCCTCTTATTTCTTCGTCAAAGATTTCAAAACTCTTCTCATCCAAACAACTTGACATGTTTCTGTTTCTCCTGTTGCTGCTACATACTCTACTTTTGGTAAAGATAATGTGATAATGGGCTGCTTCTTTAATACCTATTAAACCACTCCTATTCCAAAGTGAAAAATATAGTCGGATGTGATTTTCCAATCATCTATACTTCCATCATTATCACTATCTATATACCCAATGAGTTTTAACTCATCTGAACTTGAATATAAAATTCCATGATTCTTTGTTCCATGCACATACCTCAAAATTCTGTTTTCCAGCTTGCCAATGTGAATCTTTGGAGATTCCATGAACCTATATATGAGTCTCACACCATACATAATTTTAGGCCTTGTGGCCATCAAATATATAAGACTTCTAACCAAATTTTTGAATAATGTTGGATCCAAAAACGATTTGCTATACTCTTTTCTCAAATTCAAACCTATTGCAATTGGGTGTTGGCGTTGGCTTAAAATTCAACATGTTAAATTGTTTTAGAACATCATTTGCATACTTTTCTTGTAAGATAAAAAATTCCTTATGATTTTTGGACTTCAATTCCCAAAACATATTGCAAAAGACCAAGATCTTTTATATCAAAAATTACTTCTTCATAGCTGATTTGAATGACTCTGTAGATAGATTTCCAGTAATGATCAAATCATCTACATATAAACAAACAATTAGAATCTTACCTTGGTCATTTTCCTAGTGTGTAAGGTAGGCTCACTACTGCTCCTATTGTAACCATTCTATATCAAATAAGAATCAATCTTGTTGTACCAAGCTCCAGGTGATTTCTTAAGGCCATAGAGTGCTTTCTTAAATATGTATACTTTCCTTCATGAACTTCTATCTCATAACCTTCTGGCTGATTGTGTAAACTTCCTCTTCAAGGAAATCATTCAATAATTCTGATTTTACATGCCATCTAATAAATAAGCCATTTATTTTGAGCTGTAATTGCTAAAACCATCCTTACAATGTCCGAATGTGTTACTGGTTCAAACATTTTTTTGTAGTTAACTCCATATTTCTGCCTAAAACATCTTTCTACCAGCCTTGTTTTGTGTTTCTGTAATTTTTCATCAGCATTGTATTTGGTCTTATATACCCACTTCACTCGTATCACGTCTTTTCTTTTGGAAGATCCACCAAATCCCAAGTCTTATTTTTCTCTATAGCTTCGATCTCATCATCCATGGCTTGTGCCCAAACTTCATTCTTTATTGCCTCTTCATAATATATTGGATCTACAGCTTCAAAAAATAATGCAAAAAAAATGAAAATGATTTATTTGAATCAACATTACAAATCTCACTAAGACTCCATGTTTTTCGTTGTGCAAGACTATTCGATGATGGACTGATTTTTGGTGATGGATTTTTTTCTAGTATCTCTTGCATGGCTAAATATGGCTGAAATCTTGGAGACCTCCGAGCTATAGAAGGATTTGTAGCTTGTGCTACGACTTGTGGTGCATGTACAAGAATTGTAGATAGAGTACCTTGCTGCTCTAAAGTTTCATCAGTTATATCATCATGTGGAATAGTTGTTGCTATACTCACTGTTTTCTCTATACTTCCATCCCATGCTTCATTTTCAATAAAATGAACATATTTGATGATCACAACCTTCCCTGTGACTGGATTTTACAACTTGTATGCTTTTGTATTCTCTGAATACCAAAAAAAAAAAAAAAATTCTCCTTTGTTGTCCAACTTCTTCCTTAGCTCATCATGTACATGTGCATACGCCACACAACCAAAAACTCTGAAATGTGAAATTTTATGTTTCTTGTTATTCCATACTTCTTGAGGAACCATGTTCCTAAAAAGTTTTGTTGGACACCAGTTTAGAATGTAAACAAAATTTTCTACTGCTTCTGCCCAATATTCATTAGGAAGGTGCTTTTCCTTCAACATACTTCATGCCATCTACATGATGGTTCTATTCTTCCTCTCTTCCACACCATTCTTTTGTGGTGTATACTTGGTACTAAATTGTTTGTGTATACCATAATATTTGTAAAACTTCATAAATTCATTAGAAACATACTCACCTCATCTTCCGTCCTAAGGACTTTGATGTAGTATCCACTTTTCTTCTCCACTAAAGCCTTAAACTACTTAAATGTATCAAAGGCTTCATATTTATGTCTCAAAAAATAAACCCATGTCTTCCTTGTGTAATCATCAATAAATTTCATAAAATTTGAACAACCTCCAATAGAAGTTGTTTACATAGATCCACACAAATATACGTGCACAATTTCAAGTGGTGTACTTACTCTTGTTGTTTTACCAACTAGGAAAGAATCGCTATGTTACTTCCTCGAAATACAACCTTCACATACCCTTTCTGGTTTTTGAATCAATGACAAACCTTTAACCATATTATTTCTATGAAGAAAATTCAAACCTCCAAAATTCAAATGTTCATACCTTAGATGCCAAAGCCACGATTCAACTTTTATGAATGAATGAAAAGTTGATTGTGTTCCTTCAGCATAGGACTTGACTGTATTAGTGCAGGAACCAGCGTAGGACTCGCTTACTGTAGCGTAGGCCTGATTTTCATTGGTGCAGGACTCTTTTACCTACGTGCAATACTCTTTTACCTTAGTGCATTACTCATATGTTTGAGTGCAAGACTTAGTAAAAGACTGATTTGACTTAGCGTAGGGCTTGGCTATGAACTGAGCTGTTATTTTTTCTGTAAATAGATCTTATTTCTTATTTTTTTCCTAGTTTTAATATCAAAGGGAACATCCTATTGATGCTCATCTTCTTTTTCAATCAATTGAGTGTTAGGAGTTATGTCCACAATTACACACTCATTATCTTCTATATATACTCTGTCTCCCTTCTGTACCAATTGTCTAATACTCATTAGATAATTTTCTTTAATCTTGCATCATAGTAAACATCATGCATGTTCATTTTCTCCCCATTTCTAGTTATAATACTAACCGTTCCTTTTCCTTTTACAAACATAATATTTTAATTTCCAAGAGTAGCATCACTCTTCACAGATTCATCCAAACTAGAAAATAAATCTAGATTACCTATCATGTGATTACTGCAACATGAATCCAAATACCATACATGACATGGAATATCTTTTGATAAATTTCACTCAATCGGGGATAAATAAGGTATTGCTTCAGCAATCCATGTGCATGTAATAAAGATAGGTTTAGAAGTAGAACGTCCAACCTAATTTTGATTTTCCCTCTCCTGATCATATTGATTTTTCTTGCAATCATAAGCATAGTGCCCATACTTCTTACAATAATGGCACTGAACATGAGACTTATCTTATCTCTGACCATAACTGTGTTCTTGAATTTGTCCTCTTCCACTTGAGTTTGATGAACCACTTCTGTGTCCTCTAGATGGAATATTCCTCTGCCTCTTGGGCTGAAATTACATCTTTTTTTCCATGAATACATGTTGTTTGAGATGTAAAATCCTGATCTACAACTACATGTGATCGATTCATCCTTTGTTCATGATTTATTAGTGATGTATGTAACTCATCAATATAAAAAATTACTTAGATCCTTAGTTTCTTCAATAGCAACAACTAGAGGATCAAATTTTCGTAGGGAAACTCCTAAGCAATTTTTCAATAATCCTTTTGTCTTCAAGAGTCTCGCTATGGGATTTGGTTTGATTGACTAAGCCAACTACATAAGTAAAGAAAGACTACATAAGTAAAGAAAGATTCCATGGAATCTGAATCTTTCATTGATAAATTCTCCAAATATCTACGAAGTAACTGTAGCTTTGTGTTTTTACTTTCTCCTTAGCTTGATATGTAACTTGTAGTGTGTGTCCCATGTTTTCTTTGCTTGACTGGTTACTACCACTCTAGGGAGAATGATTTCATGCATTGCCTCAATAATATAGAAAATAACTTAGTTATCTTTCTTTTGTAACTCCTTCAAAGTATCTTTCTCTTCATGAGAAAGTTTGTTATATGCCACTGCATCTACGAGCTCTATGTAACCATCCTCAATGATCTCCCACATCTCTTGAGATCTGAAAAGCACCTTCATTTTCAACGACCACTGCTCATAATTCTTTCCATTAAATCACGGTTTATGCATATCGGATGTAGAAGCCATGGCTTGCTACCAATTTAATAATCATCAAAAAAAACCTTCTCTGATACCAATTTGTAGAAAATTTGCAGTTTTAAACAGTGAACAAAAAATAAACAGAACAATAAAATTAACTTGCATAAATCAAAAAAATTAATTTACTCCATAATTAAATCTTCATTACTCAGAACTTCAGCTCATTACAATCAAGTTGTGTGTGCAACTATGTGGATTATATGCATTATACTAAACAACTAAATTACTGCTAATAAATAACCATCTATAAATCTAAAACAAAGATTTCCAAAATAATAACTGTCTAAAAACAATGCATGCTTTAAAACAAATTTTTTTTCTTTTTATAATTTAAATCTATTTCCTAAAATAAAACTCCAACTAAAACTGGACTACATGCTAAACTAAAGCTAAACTTAGCTTTCCTAAAAAGCTATGGGAGGAAATTATATGCTACACATGCATATTTCAAACATGTTTAAGGTGTTCTATTTTATTTACACTTATATATTCTTATATAGTTAAACATCTTCCCTTTATTGCTTACAATTTATAAGTTGCCAAGGAAGATGAGGGGTGTGTACCAAGCCAATTTGTAAACATGAAATTTTCATCATCACTGATTAAAAATTGTCATTTTTTTCCCATGAATATATATTTCACCCTATTCATCACAAACAATTTTTTTTACTTGAATCAAAACATCATACAACCTTAGTAGATTTTAGTTATGAACAATTATATGAAATGGGGAAATTTTACATTCGAAAACAATTCCAGAAACCTTGTCTGGAGAAATAACTCCAGCCATTATTATAAGTATAGTGGACTTCCTAGTACCAGAAGGTCCAATTATACAAGTAGCTTCTCCATATATTCTCTGCCATAACTAACAGTGAAACTTGTGAAAAATAAACAAGAAAAATCAAGAACAAAAAATTACATAAGATACATTAAAAAATAGACAACAAAAGTACATAATGATATTAGAGTTGCTATATAGAAATTTGACAGATCAATAAGTAAAATACAGACATATACACACACAGATCAATATATATATATATATATATATATATAGAAAACACACACATACGTGTGGAAAAATCACTGAAAAGTTTGCAGTGTCAATTATTCTATACATGGCATCTTTCCATAGTGTGATTTGTTGTAATTCTATTTGTGCCCAACATTTCCAGGATTCTAGAGCATATCTATCTAAACTCAAATGTTAAATAATAAAATATTTAATACTACACTTATCTTAATACATCCAAACACTCCCTCCCTGCACGAGCACATGGTTTTTTAACTTGTGGTTGAAATAAATGTGGCTATTCGTTATACTATTGTAAATCTTTGAAATCATTTGTTTTTTTTTTTGGCCCATGGTTGTAGAATTATCTCTAATAAGGATTTTAGCTAGTCATAACTAATAATAAATGACAAATGATAGTATTCTTTCTCTTAGATCTAAGAGAAATGGTTTCGGATTTGAGCATCACTCCCCATATTTGGACTGCAACGCATTAAAAATTATTGTTCTTAATAAATCAAGGACATGAAATTTTATGTTTATATAGAGCCTTATGTTAGCTATATAGAATTAATATAACCCTTACTCTACAAAAAGATTATTATCTTAAAGATAAAGAATTTTCAAAATGTTAATCCCCAAAATAAATCAACAAACTTGAAAATGATAAGTTTCAAAGATCTACAACAAGTCACAACTCTCCTGCCACATCAATTTATTTATTTTCTAGTAAAACTTGGTAACGACCAAAAAAATTGGTTCACTAGCCCCCATTCTACATTCATTTGACCCTTCATCGTCATTTTGCACACTCGCACCCATGTTCCTATTCAAAATCCCATTTCCCTCTTAAATCATATTTATTTCCTATGTTCCTATCTTAATTTTATTCCATCCCATCAATATTTCATCTCCCACTTATCACCGTGATTACAATTTGTCATTATGAAACACGTTTACATTGTAAAATATCCCATTTATCATTTCTAAACTCATCATCTACCTTTATTATATTTTCAACCATCCAAACACTAATTCTCATCCCTATGCAACTTGAACTCACCTAATTAACTTCTATCCATAATCTAAACATTAATTAGACCTCATGTCATGAGTTGTGCAATCATCCAGACAAGATAAATAAATAGTTCCCTGTAATCGACGATGATCATATTGAGGCATCAAGTCCTATATATACACCATCACCCCGCTTTCTAGGAGGAAAAAACTATTGAGATCCAACCTCTAGTAAAATTTTATAGGTTCTGTCGACACAAAAAATTTCCTCCGTAATTTCTATTTCATTAATGTATGTATTAGAATCGGATGTTGTTAAGTATAATTAGTAGTAGCGTCCGATAGAAGATAACGGCGCTGCCAGTATGACGCCGCCAATAATGTATAGTACGGTAATTGTCAAAGTACAATAGGAATGTTGTGGTAAAAAAGTAAATATTTGCCGTAAGTGGTCCGGTAATGTTAAAATGTCAAAGTTGGGGTAAGTAGAGAAGTAGGGTCTACATGATTAGGAATTAGAAATATTATATTGGTAATAAGGACAAGGAGTGAGGTCATAAATATTTTGTGTATTTTATTTGTAAAAAGTCTAAAAAATGTGGAACCCATGTGAAATGATAAGGTTTATCTTATCTTAAAAGATAAGCTTACATGTACAGATAAGAGTTAAGGTATGGAATATGATTCGTCAGAGTGGATTTCTTATCCTATCTTAGAGATAAGATGGATAAGCCTGGAAGTTCTATAAATAAAGAGGCCACCCCCCTCATTTAGCATAGAAGGAAGTAGTGAGAAATATTGTATGAAGTGTGTGTAAAGGAAGCCATCAGTTTAAAGGTGTGTTGAAGAAGCCATTAAGAGGTGTAATTGTAAAGTTTCTCCCATAGTATTAGTGGAAGGCAAGTGAAGTCAATAACACTTGAAGTACCTCATGGGTGAGATTGTAACAATTTCATGTTAATATTATAATTTACTTTGATATTTCAGATTTTTCATCATTCCTTCTTATCATAGCCGATGGTATTCTTGTGTTATGTTGTTGTTTTTTGTTTCCAGATTACATCCACCAAACTAAAGGCTGTGCATTAGTAAATAATCATAGCACGAGGAGTTCCCGGTGAAGAATTATCATAGTGCCGATTGATTGGTGATGACATTTTGGTTCCGTTGCTGGGACCATTCCTCGTTGGTGGATTTTCTGGAGAGATATTCCCACTTAGTCAAAAATCAATTTGGAGGGTAACCTTGTTTTTACTATACATAGTAGTTACCATGGTAAATTCATTTTTGCCATGAATAGTATTTACTGCAGTAAAGTCACTTTTTACTGTGAATAGTATTTACCGCAGTAAAGTCACTTTTTACCGTGAATAGTACTTACCGTAATAACTTCACTTTTTACTGTGAATAGTGTTTACCACAGTAAAGTCAATTTTTTTACCGCAGTAAGTCAAGTTTTACCATAGTTTACCGTGGTCATTTCTATTTTCTATTATAGTGATTTGATTATTTGTTGTGCACATAAGTCTTGTTGATTGTACTTGTGGGTTGGTATTTCACTGTGGTTACTTTGAAAATGGGAAGATTCCTGTTTTTTTTTTCAGCCCAATCTAATGAAGATGCTTCCTCTTTCATTCAAGAGTTTAAATGATCTTGTATTTGTAATGCCTTATAAGAAGGGAACAATGGACTGAATTTTTTTCCTACCTTTTTGGATGGTTCAGCCCTTAGGTGGGTTTGAAACACTAGGTGATAATGTGAAAAACTCATGGGATTTATTAACTGAAAGTTTTCTTGAAGAATTTGGTGAACAACAGAAATATGTAGATCTCATGATCGATATCACAAAGCTATCCCAAGGAGAGAAGGAGAAGATAAGGGATTATCATGCTCGTGTTCTAGAGCTAAGGAGGAAGCTCGATGCCCAGATCCGGAAGGAAGGATTAGCGGATGGGTTGATGAATGGCATGGATAATATCCTATGTAAGAACTTCATTCTTGGGATGAAGCCAGAGGTCATACAATGAGTGAAGTATGAACGCCCAGCTACCATTGAACAAGCAAAGGAGATTGCAAGAAGGCAAGAAGAAAGCATGGAAGAGGAGCCCAAAGAAATTGTTGCTAAAGTAGAGCCTACACCAGCACCTTTGGTCCAGAATCCACAACCACTCTCGGTGAGCACAAATATTTCTCCTAGTACATCTACTGAGTATGAAGATCTACTCAAGAAGATGGGTCAGTTAACTATTAATCTTCTTCAAGGAAAGGAATTTAGTTCTCAGGGAGGAGATAGAGGTCCAAAAAGAAATATTTCTGAAGTTATATGTTATGGTTGTTATAAAAAGGGTCATTATAAGTATAATTGTCCAGATAGAGCTTCTACATCTGGTAAAGAGATAATGATAAAGGAAAAGCACCTGTGAATTCTTTTGATGTAGTAGATAAGAGCATAAATAATGAAGTAGATGTTTTTGTAACAAAAAGAAAGAAAGAAAAAGATAATCAAGATGGAAATGATCCTAAGAAGATGAAAGGAGAAACTAGTAAGAAACATAGGAGAAGAAAGTTGGGTGTGCAGGATTTTCTGATTTCACAGGGGCAAGGACCATACTCCATCTTGGAAGATCTATCCAAAAGGCCTGCAAATATTACATATGGTCAACTCTTGGCTATGTCTTCTGAGAAGAGGCGGGAGCTGCGAAGTGGACTCAATGCTCGAAGAAGGAAGGAGGTTGAGGTCCCTGTTTTGGAGGCAGAGGCGGATCCCTATGCGCCACAGCTGAGGTATTATGTATGGTATTTTTAATTCATGATTCTTAGTTTGAGGGGGAGTTGTAGTTAATGTCTGAAACGATTTTGTAATGACTACGTTGTGGTTTAAAAAATTGATCGCCCTTCAACACTTTCTGTAAGGTCATTAAATAAGGGAAAAACTAAACCAGAAGGTGTAGTTTCAAATGTGGTAATATCTGTTATGGGTTGTTGTATATGTGGTAGACTTTCATGTGATGAAAAATGGTACTGTTGCGTACCCAATGTTGCCTTGGAAGACCATGGCTAAGGAGAGTTCATGCAAGAAACTACTGGAATGAAGGCTTCATGACACTTTGGATTGTGGTAGAGAGAGGGTGAAGATAAATGTGATCCCTCGGCATCATAAGGTAGAACATGTGGATTCAAGTGATGAAACTGATGATTGGACATCCTCTGATTACTCTAGTACCAGTGAAGTGGACACTAAAGATGAAGAAAGTGAGGTTGATGTTTCAGTCATGGATATCCTTCCAGTCACACCGACTCATGACCCCATAAAATTATCTGAAGAAGAAGTTGATGATCGTCTCCAAAAAATAAAGATTGGTGATGTTGTGAGTGGAGTGAGAAGGAATCCTACCTCCAGATCTTTCGAAGGTACATACACATATTCAATTTTGATTACAAAGAACTCATCAAGTAAGTTGGGTAGAACATTCTATTGAGCTGGTAGATGGTGCTAAGCCTATAAAACAAATTCCATATAGAATGAATCCTAATTTTTCCAAGACTGTAAAAGAAGAGATAGATAAGTTGTTTGATGTAGGATTCATATTGTTGTGGAGAATTCAGAATGGGTTTCTCCCATTGTGATCTCAATAAAAAAATGGGAAGCTCATATTGTGTTGATTACAGGAAGCTCAATAAGGCAACAAAGAAGGATCATTACCCTCTTCCATTCTCATATCAGATCTTGGATGAAGTAGCTGGCCAGGAGTGTTATAGTTTTGCTGATTGATATAGTGGATACAACCAAGTCCGTATAGCGGAGAAAGATTAGTTGAAGACCACGTTCACCACTCCTTGGGGAACGTTTTCTTATATAGTTATGCCTTTTGGGTTGTGTAATGATCCAGCAACGTTCCAGCGTTTGATGAATAGGGTGTTCAAACCCTACATTGGGAACTTCATCAGAGTATTTCTAGATGATTTTTGCATCTATGGGAGAAAGATGGACCACCTACACTAGATGGAAACAACATTTCAAAGGTTAGATGAAGCACAAGCCTCACTAAACCCTACAAAGTGTGTCTTTGGATGTTCTAAAGGTGTTTTGTTAGGGCATGTTGTATCCAGAGATGGTATTGGTACTGATCCTGATAAAGTTTCAAAAATCAAGATTTACCATTTCCTATGAATAGAAGTAAGTTGAGATCATTTTTAGGCCATGTGAGTTACTATAGAAGGTTCATCAAGAATTTCTCAAAGATTGCACAGCCACTAACCCAGTTCTTGAAGAAGGATGTTACTTATGAACCAGGAAATAAGGTGCATGAAGCTTTTGGAAAACTGAAGGAAGCCCTGGTGTCTTCACCTATTTTAAAAGAATCCAAATTGGAGCAAGCCATTCATTGTGTATATTGATGCCTCAGATGCAACACTAGGAAGTACTTTAAGCCAAAAGGATGAAAATGGGAATGAACATCTAGTTTACTTTGGGAGCAGAAAAATGAGCAGTGCTGAGGTAAATTATACTGTAACTGAAAAAGAGGCTCTAGCTATCATTTTTACTATAAAGAAGTTTAGAAATTACTTGCTAGGGAAGAAATTTATAGTTGTAACAGATCATCAAGCTCTAAAATATATTGTCAATAAGCCTAACCCATCAGGGAGGATAGCAAGATGGATAATTTTGCTACAAGAATTTGAATTTGATATTATAGATAGGCTAGGAAAGAAGCATGTCAATGCAGATGCACTCTCTCGAGCCTATGATGGTTTAGGATCATCTTGTGATGATGATGATTTCCCTGATGCAGTATTGTTCTCCCTTAACACAATCCCTAGTGAATACATAGATATTTGGAATTATCTGAATGAATTCAAGTTTCCTGATGGTGCCAATGCAAAGACTAAGAGAAAGATTACTCAATCCAGTCATCCATATTCTATTCTGCATCGAGTATTATTTCGAATAGGACCTAATGGACAGTACAAGAGGGCAGTTGGACGTGATCAAGGGAAGGAGCTGCTAGAAGAATTCCACAATGGTACATGTGGAGGGCACTTCTCTGGACAACTTACAACAAAAAGGATCTTGAATGCAGGTTATCACTGGCCCACTCTTTTTAAAGATTGTTATAATTATTGTAAGACATGTGATATTTATCAAACACATGGTAACCGTAAGACTTCAACAGCTCCATTATGCCCTATTCTTCCACTTGGTCCCTTTGAAAAGTGGGGAATAGACATTGTAGGTCACTTCCAACTACCTCACGCCCAAAATAAGTATATTGTAGTTGTCATAAATTATTTAACCAAGTGGGTTGAAGCTAGGCCATTGAAAACAGCTTCCATGGATGAAGTGGCAAGGTTATATATGAACGTATTGTCACCAGATTTGGTTTGTCCATAGAATTGTAACAGATCAAGGGACGCCACTTCATTAATGAGTTGGTAGAAGCCCTAGTCAATAAGTTTTCTATTAAGCACAGGAAGGCAACAAACATATAAGCCAAGCACAAATGGACAGGTGGAACGAACAAATTTTGTGTTGTGTCAAATTCTAGCAAAAGATGTAGCCTTGCAAGTACATAAATGGGATAAGAGGATTCATGCAGCATTTTGGGCATATAGGGCAACATCAAAGTCAGCAACGTGATACTCCCCATTTCAGTTGGCTTATGGCATTGATCCAGTTCTTCCTATTGAGTTTGATATTCCCACGGTCAAAGTTATGGAAAATGAAAGGATGGATGAAAGTGATTCAGTAAAAGAAAGGTTGGTACATCTTCATTTTCTAGAGGAAATGAGGGAAATAGCTAAGGATACAAGCTATAAGAAGAAAATGAAGCAGAAGGAATACTTTGATCAAAATATCCGTTGATCTCCATTTCATGTGAATGACTTGGTTCTAGTATATGATTCCAGATACAAAAAAAGAAGATAGAGAAAATTTCTTCCAAAATGGATGGGGCCCTACAAAATAGCAGCTGTGCATGAAAATGGTAACGTACCAACTGGAGGAATTGGATGCACTCCCATTACAAAATGGGTCAACCATGACAAGTGAAGATTTCCAAGCACCAGAATAGTCTACTCCGAGGATGGAGTAGAAGCTAGGAAGGGGGAAGATGTCGACACCAAAATTTTCCTCCGTAATTTCTATTTCATTAATATATGTATTAAGAATAGGATGTTGTTAAGTATAATTAGTAGTAGTGTCCGATAGAAGATAACGATGCTACCAGTATGACACCACCAATAATGTATAGTATGGTAATTGTCAAAAGTACAATAGGAATGTTGTGGTAAAAGTAAATATTTGTCGTAAGTGGTCCGGTAATGTTAAAATGTCAAAGTTGGGGTAAGTAGAGAAGTAGGGTCTACATGATTAGGAATTAGAAATATTATATCGATAATAAGGACAAGGAGCGAGGTCATAAATATTTTGTGTATTTTATTTGTAAAAAGTCTCAAAATGTGGATTGATAAGGTTTATCTTATCTTAAAAGATAAGCTTACATGTACAGATAAGAGTTAAGGTATGGAATATGATTGGTCAGAGTGGATTTCTTATCATATCTTAGAGATAAGATGGATAAGCCTGGAAGTTCTATAAATAAAGAGGCCACCCCCCTCATTTTAGCATAGAAGGAAGTAGTGAGAAATATTGTATGAAGTGTGTAAAGGAAGCCATCAGTTTAAAGGTGTGTCGAAGAAGCCATCAAGAGGTGTAATTGTAAAGTTTCTCCCATAGTATTAGTGGAAGGCAAGTGAAGTAAATAACACTTGAAGTACCTCATGGGTGAGATTGTAACAATTTCATGTTAATATTATAATTTACTTTTATATTTCAAATTTGTCATCATTCCTTCTTATCATAGTCGATGGTATTCTTGTGTTATGTTTGTTGTTGTGTTTCCAGATTATATCCACCAAACTAAAGGCTGTGCATTAGTAAATAATCATAGCATGAGGAGTTCCTAGAGAAGAATTATTATAGTGCGGGATTGGTGATGACAGTTCCTTGTCTTCTTGTGAGCTTCCACTAACCTCTTGAAGCCACCTTAGAGCCTTTGTCTATCATCTTGGAAGATCTGAAGCTTGGAGAATGTTGGAAGATCTATCTCGTTTCATCACTTCTTCATCATCCATTTACATTCCCATTCTTCATTTTGGAGCTCTGCAATCACATTATTCAACCTTCTTTCCTTCACATTGCTTGTTTGGCACCCATTAACCCTCATCAAAACCTAAGTTAGCTCCAGTCGCCATCAATTATCCTCTGATCACTGTCGAACCGATCTATCTCACTTATTTTTACTGCATCATGTCCCTCATGTTATCAACTTTTATGGTCCTTCAACATCCAAATCTTTCAAATCTCTATATTATTCCTAATATACATCCCAAAAAGCCATTTTTCTGTCACAATAGCCATCGAATGCCTCGAGTCACTATTGATCCTCGTCTAGTTTACATTCTTCTCTCAATTTATCATTACATCTAATCTTTATTTTAACATATCTTTAAATATTTTTGTTCTGGTTATCTTCTGTATGTTACCTATTTCTTATTTTTAAACAATCTTCTAAAAAAGTGGGCTGACATCCCTCCTACGAATTTCATCACTTCTTAGGAATGGCTTTGGTTAGGAAGCCAACCATAAAAATCTACTAATCTTTTCTTTTGTAGTTTTCGTTTGTGTTTTTTAGGTTATCAAACTCACTACGTAAATGTTTTTTACGTATGTCTTCCATCACCATCACTTTCATACACTGGAGGTAGCCTTAAAACCTCTTATATTTGTAGTTTCTTTTTATCTAGCATACTATTTCATTAACTTGGAAAATGAGTGGAAAAAGCATCAAACATTATGGCATTCCCGATGGGACCTATCTACTCCTTTGTTAACTTACTTTTTCATTTTAAGTTTCTATTCTATATTTTATTGTCCTCTTTCCATTCACTCTACAGGCCAACGTTCTTCACTTGTGTGCTTGGGTGTTCAATTACTTGTTTAACAATGCATGTCTAATTTGGAAAAAGGAAAAGCGTTATCCAAATATGCCTCTTTTTCTTTTTTTCCTTTTCTTGCATCACTATTCCCTTCCTTTTCTCACTTATTTTCATTGAATGTCATATTTGGGCTTGGATATAAAACAAACTCTTTCATATCTAGTTGATCACATAACTTAACTAGGTGGTAACTCTTTAAATTCACATTTTATTCACACACAACCAAACCACATGCACAATATACACATCTTAAAAAATTCTACCCAGGTGGGGATATTGGGATTTCATCACCGAATAAGGAAGCCACTATTGTGTTCTATCCATATAATAAATTGTTTGACTATTGGTATATCAGCTAAGCACCCGACACCCTTATCATTGTGATGCATGAAATATTGGGGTAGGCCCATATATAACAACAAGTACCAATAGTCATAACAAATTTGGGCCTCACGTACCTTTGGGTGTATCAAGGAATCCATCCTTAAACACACCTAAAAGCATCCATAGAGTGGTCATTTCTCTAGGTTCCCTTTGAGCCTCTTCCCTCTTCACATTCTATAAATAAGAAAGATAAAAAAAAATTACTACTTGACTTACATGTTGCATTAATAGTTTACATAGGAGTTTTCTTGTTTATTTCATGCCCATTGTTACTCTCTCCCAAGATAAAATAATGGAGTAATAAACCACTTCTAATGACATCCCCACCTCAAGTAACCCCTTACAAAAAACATCTGCACTCATTCGTTTTTATTCTACATATTTGATGACTTCATCCTTGGCCTCCTCATCAGCCCCATGTGGTTCAAGGAAATCCCCATATTGATACCAATCCCTTCATTTACCATCACTCCTTCCTTTTAGACCAGCCACACCTCTCCCACTACTTCCTTAGGATAACTTAGACCCCCCACTATCCCTCGTAGATGTTTGGAATTTTAAGAGCTCCTTGATGCTAACCTTGGTACCCTACATGACTATCTAGCTTATAAATCCATCAACATCCCTATTTATGGAATCCCTCTTCAATAGATTTATAATTATCCCTAACAATCCAAATCTATTAAGTTATCATTTATAAATTTTATGTCTTTTTCCCTAGGTCCATGAATGAGCTAGAATTAGGCCAAATCGAACATGTCCTTCATGAATCCTCTATCATGGTTCTCCAAATCCAACAGTCCACACAATCAGTGGTGCCTATTCCACCTAATCTACCTCTTATTAATACCGTTATGACCATCCCTGCAACCTTTATTTGTATTCCCTCTTCATCTACCGTTATCATAATCTCTCACTCCCAAACTCTTCAAGACTCCAACATAACTCTACCACCACTCGAGCAACACTTTAAAATCTTGATGCCTCTTTTAACATCCCATGTCCATTCCAATGTTACTATCTCGTAACCTCACCCTTTGGAGTTGACTCAAACTAACTAACCTCCACTTTGAAGCGTCTTTCAGAATATGTTTCCCAATAAACCCCTTCTAACATCCCAACCACCTCATGTACATACCCGAACGCATCCTAAAAAAATCCAATCTAATCCCCCTATCACTTAACAATAACCTTCACAATCATACCCATATAACTACATCCATTCACAACTCTTACTTCGTAACCCACCCAATGAAAAACTTCTAATTATGTCCCTCCCTACCAACCAACCCCAGAAACTCCCAATTATGCCCAACATTATCAATCTTAATCATAACCTAATCCATCTAATTCCTACAATTCAAAACTATGTAAATCAGCTCCCCATCCTCATACATCAAATTAACCTATACAAACCTTATTGAATAGAATGGATAGCTTAGAGGCTGCTACCTTAGGCCCCAAAAGAACATTTACTTATGAGAAAATTTGTGATGAGAAAAACATTCCATCTATTTCTGTTAAGACATATCCTCCACATTGGTAGATTTTTAAAATATCTAAATTTCATAGCAAAGAATATCCTCAATAAAATTTTCATACTTTTATGCAATCATGATACCTTATTGCAAATGATCAAGATATTATGCTTCGTAACTTTCCCATGTCATTAGTTGGCCCTGATCTAGATTGGTACAATGACATCCCTCATCATTCCCTCTTTTCCTTCACACAACTTGCACAAATCTTCCTAGAACAATTCTTGATCAGCATAGTGTGCAAGATAAACATCACTGACAATGACACCATCAAATAGTTTGAGGATGAATTAATTTTTGATTTCATCGCTAGGTGGAATGGAATCATTAACCAACTATCCTCCTTACTACCTTAAAATAAATTTATTGAGATAATTTCTAGAACATTTGGTAAGCACATTTCATTTACACTCCAAATTTAGCCCTTCCAAACCTTTAAGGAAGATTTTACAATGGCTCATAAGTTAGAACTACACACACTTGATCAAGGCCATATTAAACTTCTCTAATAAATCCAAGACTGAATTCACCAAACCCTTCACACAAAATGAAAAATCCAAGAATGTTGAAAACAATATTGTTGTCAAAACCTCCTCCCAATCCACATCTCATACTGAGCTTCTGCAAATAGCACCTTAATCATCCCTGAACTATGTTCATATTAGCAAATCATACAACTCCATCTTTGAAAAGTGCATGGTTGTACACCTTATCCAACTTCCTCCCATCCTCCTTGTTCATGACTTACGCCCTAAACCCGCATGGATATCCTGAGGATAATTACTTCAAATATATGATTGTTAAGTATGTGACCATGACATCGAGAAATTATGTTCCTTTAAAGATTTTTTCCAATGGCTTATTGATCGTGGGGACCTCTAACTAGAAAATATAAATGCTCCTCCTAATCAACCATTGGATTTTTTCAAACAGGCATTCCTAAATCATCCACTAAGAAACATAACCAATCCTATCACATATCCAACACCTCATGCCCATGCACTTGACACCTTAAGTGAAGATTCAACATCTATACCCCTATCTACACCTATATCTACATTTGTATCTACACCCTCATCTACACCCATAACTACCTCTACATCTACATCTATTTCCACATGTACATTTACATCCACATATTTACCCTCATCTACATCCACATATACATCCATATCCACAACTATATCTACATCATCTCTTGAAACATCTATTGAATATATATCTCCCCTCAATTTTGTCACAATTAATCTCTCTACCCCATCGTCATCTCCAAAAAATACAAGAAATCCTATATCTAAACTTCTAAACTACTCAAAATCCTCAAGACCTTCTAATTCCATCAAAGGTTATACTCAAGAATCATCCCCATCCTCAACCATCATATCTACAACACAACCCGCATCCAAACCATCTTATCATACTTCTAAAGAAGACTCCACTGTTGAAATCATTATTATCTCTGCCAAAGGTAAAAATTCATGACAAACATCTAAGAACCTTGACACCCCCATCCAAAGATCCATTACTAACCCATACAAGAAATTAGAGCTTCCCCCTCTAAAACCCCATAAATCCAAACAACCCACTATCTAACCATCCATCTTAAGACCTCGAAAATCCATTTTAGGACCATATGCTTCATCTAAGTCTCCCATCACCACCACATTCTAACCAAAATCATCGACTTTTATCTCCAAATCCAAATGTAAATCTAAGGTCACAACAAAATCACATAAGAATAAGGAACCTCTTTTTCCTTCACCTTCCCCTCCTAAATCAAATCAACCCAAAATCCATGAGAATTCATATCCCAAAACCCCTAGTATGTATTATGCCAAAATCCTCCATCTCCTTATCTAATCATCCATGATTACTCTTTCCCCCATCAAGTACTTTGAATCATGTGAGTGGAAGACCACATGGCTTGAGTACAATGTCAAGTACACCTATCATCATGCCCTACAAATGACACAAAAAATTGTAAGGCTCTCCAAGTACTTATCAACAACCTCGTATAAGAGGATGATCTTATCATCAAATAATACCACCCCCTTCTATTCACTATCTCATCTACAACTAAGAAAAACCCCTAAATCAAATCCACAACTTCCAAATTCTTTAAATCTGGCCCTCCTTCCACACCTTTCCCACCACCGAATTCTACTCCTTCGAAAGAGGGTCCCTCTCTTAACATAAATTTCATCCATGTTACCACTCGTTCTTGTCCCGATGACTCTCAACATTCCACCTAACAAAAACTGAGAGCTATTATCGTTGCTCCTCCTAACAAACATATATAATCTCCTTCTTCATCTAAGGCTAAGGTATTTATTCTAGCCACTATACAAACCCAAGGGCCTATTACTATAAAATAAAGCATCGCAAAATAACGACATAATGATCCCATCAAAATGTTTCTTTATGATATTATCCAAATTCCCCTTCACCATTGGAAGGCTCTCATCAAATATTTATAATGAATTTCAATCACAACCGATGAATCCCAACCTTTCATGACCATCATTGGAGATCTTACAACTTCTTCTGCTATTTGCTTCGATGATTCTTATATCCCCAACATTCTACCCAAATATCATGACCTTCCCCTCTTTATCATTTTTTGTATTAATGACACCTTCATTAGATGATCCATGATTGATAACAGTGTTAGCAATAACATTATTTCATCACACACATTCAATCAACTCAAGCTTCCTATCACTATTGTTTCCCCATCATCCATGGGCCTTTAACGAAACTTTTTCCCATGCATTGGGAAAAATCATATTTCCTATCCACATTAGTGAGAAACTCCTACATGAAATCTCCTACATCATAGAAGTGGAATTCTAATACAATATCTTGTTTGGACACCCATGGATCCAAGCTATGTGTTGTGTCCCATCCACCCTTAATCGTTGTCTTAAGTATGATCATGAGGGGAAAATCCACACTCTCCCCACTGATCTTCCTCCTTTCAAAGAATTTCACATGACCTATAGGATAAACAATGTGCCCATGCCCATGTAAGACTCCTCTATTGAAACTTCCACTAGTTCATATGTACCTGCATCTAAGTTACCTAATGATGAATCCTTCGACACCATCATGCATCATCTCTTATTAGGGGAGTATCAAATTTTTTCTCTTAATTATCTCCCCACTCTAAATCATTTTTTAAGACCTGACAAAGCTCCCATGTTCTAGTCTAACATCAGGGATATTATTTACTTCATCTCACCTCACTTGAAAACTAATCTTGTTTACAGTGGTCTTGATCTCCCTTCTTCCCACACTGATAATCAATCCCATACCAAGTTATACACTAATGGATTTGATTTCCTTTACATAAAATATTTTACCTACACTTATCTCCACCATTCTATGTGTAAGGGATTTGGTATGGGATACTACCAATAAAGTATACATTATCTTTCCCTTGATCAGTCCTACAAAACCCTAACAAAAGTATAGATTATGATTCAAGGAATACCCCACCTAATCTCTTACTAACACTTCTTCAGAATCCCCCGTGAACATGGATCCATCATCCCCTTTCCCATCCAATGACCCCATGGACAAGGATGACAATATGTCCCTCCACCCAAACTTTTTAAAAATATCTACGATTAATCTAAGATTGAGCACCTAACAAGATGAAGGTGAAACTAGGCCCCTTCCTCTTCAATTCCTTGACATGGAAGAGGAGGATTCCCCTATCATCAAAATTCTTCAATATAGTGATGATGAATATATTTTTTCCTATATGGAGGCACAATATTATCATCTTTATAAGGCCTTAGCTCCTGAAACATCCACACTTATTTAGAAATCCACCATCGATATTAACATAGGGAATTTGTAAGAGCCCTGCATCCTCAAATTTGTCTAATCCCTTGAACCACAAGAGCTAGAAGCCTTCACTTATTTCCTCTCCAATAATAGCGAGGAACTCATATGGTAATACACCGACATTCCAGGCCTTGATCCTAGTATCGTCATCTATAATGTCATCACCGTCTGTAATGCCAAGATAGTTAAGTAGAAGCTATGTTGTATGTATCCCTCCTTGTTATGGAAGAATTTATTTTGACCAAATTCATCCAACACATCGAGTATCAGTAATGGGTTTCTAACATTATGATCACTTCTAAATCCTCTAGGAAGCTTTGCATATGCATGGATTTTTTAGACTTAAATCTCGCTTGTCCCAACGACAACTTTACCCTTCCTAACATCGAATAGCTCATCGAATTCACTGTTGGCCATGAAACGCTTTCTCTTATAGATGGATTTTTTGGTTACGATAAAATCCTTATCAGACCATAAGACCAACATAAGAGATCCTTCATCACCCCTTGAATAACCTTCTATTATTGCATTATGCACTTTGGTTTCAAAAATTCAGGGGCCACCTATCAATGCACCATGAATTATATCTTCGCGATGTCATCCACAAAATTGTTTAATATTATTTCAACAACCTCTTGGTTTAATCCAAACATAAAAAATACTATTTTAATATCCTTAAAATACTCTTTGTGTGCCTTATCTGATACTTCCATTGTCTCAAATCTCACCAAGCGCATGTTTGGTCTCTAATATTAAAAACTCCTTGGATTCATTATTTCCATCAAGGGTATTGAAGTTGATCCCACCAAGATCAAGGCCATCGTTGAGATGTCTCCTTGTATAAACCTAAAAACAATGTGTAGTTTTTAAGGCCAACTTCAATCAGTCCACTAGTTTATCTCGCAACTTCAATATCTTTGCCAACCCTTTCATCATGTCCTTCGAAAAGAAACCCACTTCAAGTGGGATATAAATTGTCAAAACTATTTTAATGAAATTAATAAATATATTCTATCACCACATGTGTTCATGCCTCTATGTGAGGGAGATACTTTCTATCTCTACATCTCCACCATCGACCATGCTCTAGGTTACATGTTGGCACACCACAATGAGAAAGGTAGGGAGAATGCTATTTATTATTTCAGTTGTAGGCTTCATGACTATGAAATATGCTACACTGAAGCCAAAAAGTTGTGTTGCACTCTCTACTTCAAAACTTCCAAGATTCACCACTACCTTCTCAATCACAAGAGATACGTCATCACTATCTTTAAACCACTTAAAACCATGCATTTAAAACCCTATCATGATGATTACATAACTTGATGGATCATGCTCATGACTGATTTTGACCTATATTTCATCTCCTAAAAATCAATCAAGGGCCAGACTATCATTGATCAACTTTTCAAAGCCCCTCTTCTTAATAATCAACTCCCTTGAGAAATTTCCTGAATAATCCATCAACACAATTGATCATGAGTATTCTCCCCTTAAAATGACACTGTTCTTTGACAATTCTAAATGTCGAGCAAGGGGGATTGCCAACATCATCATTATTCCTCCTTGGGAGACTCCTATCCTCGTCGCCTTACAATATCAACTTTGAATGTACCAATAACATGGATGATTATGAAGATCCTTTATCTTGGGCCTCCAAACCACTATCATCTAGGCATCCAAATCCTTGACATCTATGGTGATTCCCAACTTATCATCAATCAAATCAAGCTAATTTTATCAATGTAAAAAACTAAGTCCTCCAAAAATACAAGGACATCATCAATTTTCTCCTCAAATCCTTCGATCTAATACACTATCCAAATCATTCCTTCATTATCTAATTACTTCACAGATCACCATGGCATCCCTTGCATCACTCATCCCTTTGATAATAGAAGAATCCAAAATCTTCATTTTTGTACATAGAGTCATTGATCAACCATCCCATACCAATGAACTTATTTGTATCAATCTCATCAAAACTAACCAATCTGATCTCTATTATACCCAGTTCTTTGATTACATCTCTCAATTCAAAATCCCCTCTGACCTATCCAAAAACAGTAGGAGGTCATTCCTTAAATGCAAAAACCACTAATCCTTAGAGGAACATCCTTTGTGGGTTTGATTTTATTTTACTACGTTGCCTTAAAACCCATGAATCTATTCGAGCCATACAAGAAGTACATGATGGCATCTGTGGTGGACACTTTAGTGGTTTTTCCATCGGCAAGCATGTTCTTCGAATGGGATACTATTGGCCAAACCTCAAACAAACCTACTATGAATATGTTAAGAAGTATGTCAAGTTCCAGCAACATTCCAATCTCACACATATCCCTAGCTAGGATTTGAAACCAGCTCAAGATCTATGACCTTTCTCAAAATGGGGACTCGACGTCATTGGTCTCATTAATCCATGTTCTTCTAAAAATAATCATTCGGTGATCACTAATACTGAATAATTCACTAAATGGGTGGAAGATATTCTACTCGTGTCAACCAAAGCTAACAAAATCGTCAACTTTTTCTACCAACACATCATCTGTCACTTTAGCATTCCTCCGAAAATCATCACGGAAAATGGAAATTCATTCAAAAATTAAAAAAATTAAGAAGATTTGTGACACCTTAGATATCAATATTATCTTATCTTTTCCTTACTATCCACAAGGTAATAACCAAGAAATATCTACTAACAAAACTCTCTGCAACATTCTTTCCAAAATTGTCAGTAAGGTGGGTCAAGATTGGAGCCTTCATATCCCCTTTGCTCTTTGGGCTTATCGTACTAGCATCCACACCTATATGGTAAATACTCCCTTCTCTCTTGTCTATGGTTCTAAATCTATCCTTCCTCTTAAAATTTAAATCCCATATTTGTGTGGTACTCTTTGTGACATCATCTCTTACACGGACTATCTCCAAGAGCATCTAATACAACTTGAACCACTGGAAAAACATCACTTAATTTCCATCTAACATCATCACATCTATCAAGAATGTATCAAATGGGTTTACAATAAACAAAACAAAAAACCCGACTTTAACATTGGTGACCTTGTCTTAAAAGAAAATTAGAATGTCACTACTCTGGAAAGGAGCCAACATGGAAAGTTTTCTCCAAACTAGATTGGACCATACATTATCACTCATAAGTATGGGTGAGGGGCCTACCACTTAGCCTCCCTCAATGGTAAACATGAAATGGAACCTCTCAATGCCTTGCACTTGTGGTCTTTATATTGTTAACACATATTACTAATGTTCTATTAGCCGCATTAATGATCCCGCTGCCATCACCAACTTTATTTATTTTCCATCCTAATGATTTGGAAGCATGTGGTCTTCCATCACTATCCTATTTATGACCTTGAATATGAGCACCACCGATCTGATCATAGCACATTACTTATGGACAAGTTCCTCCTTTCAGGTGGGAACCCCACAATCATTACATTCATCTCCTTCTTATCTACCTACTGGAACCATGACTATGGTCCACATGTGTGGTTTGTAAATATTAATTCCCCTCTCTAAGTGGTCTACTAGGATATCCTCCACTCAACCATGAAATCAGAAAATTATGGATTCTCATATTAAATCTATATTACCCAAATACATACTACTCCCTCGAAGGATAGTTGTTCAAATAAAGTAAATATCAAAAGTATAGAATGATACATCAAAGGATTGTTATCACATATTTTATCCTATCATCTAAAGCTAAAAAATCTAAATAAGAAATTACAGACCCTCCCTTAAAGGATGGATACTCTATCATATTGTGGTAGTAAAGGCTTCCCACATTGATCAACCTTTAAAATATCTAAATTAAAAATGCATCATTATAAAATAATGTATCCTAGGAAAGCTTTCCACATTGATCAAATTTTCCATTAAAAGTAAACTTCCCACATTGATCAATTTGTGCAATAATGCTAAGAGTTTGGGCATACACCTAGGAAAACCACCTAAGGAGAAACTATTTCCCCCATTCAAGCTACATCATAAACCCCTTGTCATGTCTACATTTTTTATATAACAACACGTTCCATATTCCCCTCACGATCTTACATGTGCTAACTATCATTAGTTTTGTGTTAGCCCCTTCCATAGACTACAAGTGCATTATTTTGTTCATGTTCCTTCTCATGTTTTACCTCCAATCATGTCTCATAGTGTCTATCCTACGTACACTCCTTACTATGATGAAAGTGTACTACCTATATTTTGATCACCCGAATAGGGTCGCGTTCGATTCATATCTTTCAATCTAACCATTTTGTTATCCTATTGTATCACACCCATCCACATTGAACAAGGATTTCCATTATGATCTATGTTATCATCTATCACATTCAATCCAATCCAATTAACACATCTACCTCTACATAAAATCAACACAGTATCTAAACCCATCACATCATTTTCATATCTATTCTAACATCTAAATCTATCACGTCAATTCCATATCTAATTCAATAAACACATCATATAAATTCACATAAATACATCTATCAAATCAACACCATCATATAAGTTAATCAAAACATCACATCAATTCCTAAATCAACATATATATCCATAAAATCATTTTCATATCCATACACTACTCAACATAACATAATCAACATCCATTTCACATCAAAACATAAAATTAACACATACATCTAATATACTCATCCACATATCACAACACATATGAGACACAACAAAAACATATATATACCAATATAATCCAAATTTTTGTACATCAGTGATAGGCCTCAACTAGAATCTATCTAAATAAAATATATACCTATAAAATGTTCACCCACTAATTGGACACAAAATCAAAGACTATCTCCTAGGACAAGACCATGTCCTCATGTCTGTTCTCCTCCCTACCCACCATCTAGACCAAGATCATGCCTAGGATGAAATACATTCATTGTACTTCCTAATGCTGCTCACTGTCTTGATCTACTCTCACCGAACACGTGTGCCACATAGCATAGTACATTAGAAAGTCTCATAATCACTATGTGCTCGTAGTACCATTCCTCCTCCCTTAGAGTCGTATACTACTCCATCATAAAAAAACTAGGATTATCTATATTTCTAATCCCCTTTGGATCTCCTTGGGTCTCTCCCCCTTTCTTGTATGAAGGAGTAATTGGATCTCCATATCTAGCTCGTAAGGCCTATCTCTACTTTTGATACCTATCTCTTTGCTAGATAACAAGGTCTCTCTCCTGGTGCATCGCATTAATCTCTACTCATAACATTATATCTATTTCATTATACCTCCATCTCTCTCTATCCCCATCATCACCTCACTAAGCCCTCTCCTTAACTCCCTAGGCTCCCTCCTCACATCCTTGAGCTCCCTCCACACCTCCATCCTCTTCTCTTGCCTATTTTTCCTCCATTTCTCTAAGAGCCTCCCATTATTGGGCCATCCACTCCATATACCACTCTTTAACCTCCACATCATCCTCACCATGTCAAGTGGCTCCACCTCCTACTCTGATGGATCTGCCATGAATGGACTGGGTAAGTCCCTCTCCACTTCATCATGCCTATATCTGATCGATGCCCCAATAACCATGTGCACTAATCCAAACTATCTCATCACCCATGGAAAATCTATCACCTCCACCATCACTAGTATCTTACCCTAAACCCATCTCACCATATTGAGACCTGTGCGATGGATATCTATGGAAAATCATGTGAAGTACCCTTTGTATGGCCTCTATTTAATATCATCGATCAGGAGGCTCCCTAGTCTCTCTCCATATTACTACCCTACCCTCTCCCATATCTTCATGAGATTGATCAAATCTCTATCATATTAATCCAATTTTCAATGCTATATGACCACATTTGACCCATGGAATCCATTTTGGCCTCACCACTACTATGTGCTCATATGCCCAACAATGCAATAGAAATATCACATCTAAACCAGATCTCCTATCAGTGACATACATCCAAAGATCATGGTATATTTGTTCCAAGGAGACCTTCCCTGGATGCAAATATTGTCATGTGCTCAAGAATATCAACCACTACTACTTCTAAGGCCTATGAGAATATCACCCAACCTGAATCTAGCAATGCATAACATGATATTGCCATCATCACTAAACATATTAGTCAGTTCCTTAGCACCAATGGATGATAATGTGTCTCAATATGAAGATCCCCTGATATAAAGGTGATATGCAAGGCCTCCACTCAAAAAATCCATCTCAGTGCATCTACCCACACCTTTTGTGTGATAAGAACTTTAGGTACCCCTTGAATTGACAGTCTCAAAATATGATACACATCCTCTAATGTGATCATCATCTCTCCTATGTAGAACCTGAAGGTATTGGTCCTGGGGTCCCATCTCTCTATCAAATCTATGACTAGCCATGTATCTCAAAGCACCCTCTAATAATGGTGGAATCCACCTAATCTAACTATGTCTAAATGATCTTACTCTGCATGTGTGAAATTCAATTTGATCATCCCCAACATGGTTGAGACTCTATCCCTCAAATAGAAGGTGTCTTGGGCTTGTAAAACTAACTAAAACACATCCATCAGCTCCAAAAAATAATCACTAATCATCTAAAACTATTAAAAAAATTCTACAATCTACCCAGTTGATGTTGACCCTAACTGGTTAACACCGAATTGTCCTAGGTCGACGAAAACCATGCCTAGTCATCGTTGATCAACCTTGGCCACCTTAAAACAATCCAAAATTCAAAAAATAATATACTCAAATAAAATCAAAACAAATCTAAGTTTTCGACACTTACCTCTCTCTATGATTTCTGGCACTTCCTTCCACCTCTATAGGGTCTATTTTTCTCAAATCACATGATTTTATATCACTCAAATCTCTCTAATCATCAAACTCATTTCACTCAAATGAGCCTTGTTGGTCATCTTCATCAATTTTATAGGGTGCTAATCGAGTCACCGTTGACCCCCTAGTCACGGTCAACCCAAGACCTTTTACCGAAGAATCCGACCCACTTACCATTGACCAAACCATTTTTTTTCATCTTTCATTTTCTCTTGTCAAATCTACTTATCCAAATTATGTTTTCTTCTACTTCATACTTGTTTGTCACCCATAACACATTATTCCTTTCCTTACATAACTTATTTTACTATTTTTTCCTATCTACCTATCTTGTAGCACATCCTTCCTCATATGCAAATTCCCACTTTATGGCTATCTTTGTGTTCCATCTTAGGGTACCATATCTCACCTTAATTTTACCTTTGTGGCCATTTTTTCCTTTTCATCCCACCAAGATGCATGTTTTCTTTCCTCCTCATATTTGAAGGACATCTCATAGTCTTTTTCCCTGCTTTGTTGCTCAACATTCTATCAGACCATTGTCTTGACCATATTCACATTTTTGCACATACTTTTGATGTATTCCTTTGGACCATTGGTATCATGGCTTGCACATCCATACAACAAGATTCCCATTGGATTCCCTCCAAACTGTAGTGATATTTTCTGACTCACGGGTCTGTAGGACATTAATGCCACCTATATTAAGGTTGTGTTATGTTACCTACCGATGTGTTTCTAGGATCACCACCATATTTATTTTAGTTTATCCCATTCTTCTTGGAATGGTCATATCACTCTTCACTTGGGAAATATTTTCTAATGATTCCATCCTTTCCTCACTTCCTCCATATATCTCTTTCAACCTAGTAATCAATTTTGTTTGTTTCATCAATCCCTAGTTTGAGGGGGAGCACCTCATCCATTTTCTATCACTTTTAGTTTTTTTTTTCTCATGGATTGCTTAATATAAACCACCTAACAAAAAGAGGGAAATTTAGACACCAAAATTTGTTTTACTATCCCCCAATTCTGTGTTCTCTTGCCCCTTTTTCATCAATGTGCACACTCACACCCATGTCCCTATTCAAAATCCCATTTCCCTCCTAAATAAAATTTATTTCCTATTTTCCTATCTTAATTCTATCTCTTCCCATCATTATTTCATCTCCAACTTATCACCCTAATTACACTTAGTCATCCCTAAACATGTTTACATCGTAACATATCCCATTTATCCTTTCAAGACTCACCACCTACCCTTATTTAATATTTCCAACCATCATACCACTACTTGTTATCCCTATAGAACTCCAAATTGCCTAGTAAACTTCTAGACCTAATCAAACCCTAATTAGGCCTCATGTCTTGAGTTGTGCATAATGCACACAAGTTAAATCAATGGTTCATGAAAATTGATGACGACCCTATCGGGGCACCGAGAACCCTATATATACACCATTACCCCCCCTTTCTAAGATGATGAAACTCTTGAGATCTGACCTGTAGCAAAATTTTGTAGGTTTCTTGTCTTCTTGTGAGCTTCCACCAACCTCTTGAAGCCACCTTGGAGCCTTTGTCTATCATCTTGGAAGATCTAAAACTTACAAATTGTTGGAATACCTATCTTGTTTCATCACTTCTTCATCAACAATTTGTAAGTCCGTTTGTCATTTTAGATCTCTGAAATCATATCAGCTAACCTTGTTTCCTTCACATTTCTTGTTTGGCACGCATAAACCCTCATGAAACCATAAGTCAACCCCATTCACCGACGATTATCCTCTGGTCACCATCAACCTTATCTATCTAAGCTATTTCTATTGCATCATGTCCCTCCTACTATCAAATTTTCTATTCCTGCGACATCGAGGTCCTTCAGATCTTTGTATTCTTCTTGACAGAAATCCCAAAACCCTATTTTTTTCACATTCACCATCAAATGCCTCAATTCTTCGTTTATCACTATCTATTTTACATTTTCTCTCAATTTATCATTACATCTAATCTCTATTTTAGCATAGATTTAAATATTTCTATTCTGGGTATCTTCTACATGATACTTGTTTCTTATTTTCAATCATTATTGTAAACAAGTAGGTTGATATCCCTCCTAGGAATTTCATTGTTTTTTGTGACTGGCTATGGTTAGGCAGACCACTATACAAATCTACTAATATTTTATTATGTAGTTGTTATTTGTATTGTGTAGGGTATCAAGCTCGTTGTGGAAAGGATTTGTGTGAAAATATTCCATCACCATATTTTTCATACACTAGAGGTATCCTTAAACCCTCCCATATTTGGAGTTTATTGTTTTCTAGCATACTATTTCATTAACTTGGAACATGAGAGGAACAAACACCCTGTCAGAACCCAGTATTTCTGGAAAACCTTTTTTTTCTTTACATTATTAGTACATATTTATCAATGGGAATTCCTAAGTTCCATATTTTATTACTGATAAGATGTGAAAATGGGGCTCATCTCTTCCAAGTTATGTGTGATAATTTGAAACCAAACTCCCTTCTTTATAGCCTTGTGTTTTTCCAATTTTGATTTTTCCAAATTTTGATCTCTCCTTTGAAGCATTATAGATATATTTTTAGTAAAATTATACAACTCTGGCTTAAGTTTAATTATTTGAGATGAAATTTAATCTGGTTGGCCACGAAAACCCAATCTGATTGCTTCTAGTTTTATGAATAAATTTTACAATTTATAGAATATCCTTATAAATATTTGTACATATAAATGATTAAGTTGAAATTTCTCACATATATCCCTTAATAAACCTCAATAAATTCTAGAATTGGTCATGATTTTGCATCTATAGAGTACAAAATTTGAACTAGAATTGGACCAAAAAATAACCGATTTTATTTTAAATAGAAAACTATGTTGTTTTCATTATATTTTATTTCAGAACTTTCATTGAAATTATTATTAATTCAAAATAATTTTTGTTTTATTGATGCAGGTTAGTGAATGGGGTGTAAATATGTTTGAGGGTGATGCATAGGTATCCAAAATAACACCACTTCATTAGATCATCGAGTACCAAAAGAAGAAAATGAAGAAGACAAGGAGTGAACTATATTTTTACATTACCATCACCTTGTGTAGAGTGGAAATCCTGTAACCACCCCTAGTAGAGAGGAATTCTTGTAGCCACCCCCCTATGCTAGGTGGTGGTCCTGTAACCATTGGTCTGCAAGTGGCGGTGGTTCTATCACCTTTTGATGAAAAAAATGGAGTATGATTAGTCTCATATTTGAAGCGTCTTGACTGTGTCTCTTCCCTTCCCTAACATTTCTCATTATCCAATGCATGGGAGGACATTAGAAGGGTTATAAATACATGGAGGACCAATAGAATTGGGCATCAAAAGATCTAAAGACAAAAGAATTCATGGGAGAAAGTGAGAAAATAATCTTTAGTGTTGGAACTTATGTGTATAGGAACATAGAAAGGAAGTATATGATAGGAGAGTTGATATTTTGTTTCTTTTTCTACTCATTCTATTTTTTATTTTTGAACTATTGGTCAATACATGAGTGGGAAGAAAGAGCAGTTTCCCTTCCCGAATGGTTTTACCTCACATTAGGGGTTTCCATGATTAAATTTGTGAGTTGTGTTGTTGTATTTCTTCATCTCACTCTACAAGTTAATTCTATAGCATTATAAATATGTCAATAGCTTCAAATTTTTCATTTTCCAAAGTTTAAAGTATAACAACATTAAATTTTTTATTTTGGTGAATTTTGAAAGTCAAAGATTATAGATTATCTTGGTATCATAGTTGATTATATATCCAAGACTGCGGTATTCGTTCTTGTTATTTTTATGATAGTGACAAGGTCAAAAAGCGAAGAAGTTTTACCTTGCGAACAAGATATTTATATGAAGAACTAGAAACAGAGAATTCAAGTGCAAATGGAAGAAGAGAACTTGATCTGTAGAGTCGAGATGCTAGAGCCCATGAT
This sequence comes from Taxus chinensis, assembly GCA_019776745.2. NCBI lineage: Eukaryota > Viridiplantae > Streptophyta > Pinopsida > Cupressales > Taxaceae > Taxus > Taxus chinensis. The sequence goes on from CM034151.1 coordinate 200,324,286, forward strand.
GGAAAGGTTGTATAGACAACAAAAAGAACTCTCAGATCTACAAAAGATGGGTTAAGTTAAGCAATATTTCATGGACTCAGTGGTTCAAACACTGGCCAAAAATTATGGCATATGAAAGAGATAAAAAGAGTAATATGATATGGAAGAGCATGAAGAAGAAATCCCAATTGGAAAGGAAAAGGAAAAATCTGATCATACTCCCTTTAAAGTTGCAAACTAAGGTTGAAATTAAGAAATTTGAAGGACAAGTAGATACAGATCTATTAGATAAATGGTTGAAACAATTTGAGGTTTATTTTAGTGTGCATAATGTCATAGAGGCACAAAGGATTACCTTTTCATGTCTCAAAATTGATGGTCATGCTCTGGTTTGGTGGGTAACCCATATAACCACTTGTGAAAAGAGGAAATGTCCTATTATCAATACTTGAAAGGGTTTTAAGGAATTTATTATAGCTAACTTCTATCCCATTGGCCATAAGACTGGCTAGATTATTAAATGGAAGTACTTTAGGAAAATAAGTGGTCAAAGTGTGTAGGAATATACTATGGAATTTTGGAGACAAGCCATGTTGCTCAATATGAAATTGGAGAATGAGGACATTCTAACCAAATATTTGGGAGGACTTCACACTCACCTTCAGAGGAAGGTAATCTCCACAAAGCCCAAGGATCTCAATGAAGCTTGTATATAAGCATACTACATTGATGATGAGAAAAAAAAAGGAGATATTGAGCCAAAGGAAGAGAAGTCAACAAATCGCAATAAAAGAAGCATAAATAAACATGTAATAGAGGTAAATGGAAAGGTAAAAAATCCACCACTACTTTGAATACTTGTAAAGATCATAATAATTTCTATAAGAATTGTGATATAAATGGTCATACTGACACCACATGTTTGAAGTTGCATCTGGAATCGCACCCAAAGCACCGAACCAAGGATTCTAGGAAATCCATGATGATTGTAAAAATAGATGGGGAGGTAGAGAGTGAGGATGATTCAGATCTAGATGAGATTTCAAGATGCATGAATACTAACATGTACAGTGGTGAATAAGAAGAAGAGATGAATAAGCTATTCCAAATCAAGACAAGGTAAATGCTTTGGTTAACTCTAGTTCTATATCCAATTTGATTTCTAATGCGGTTGTGAAGAAGTTTGGTCTTGAAACTTACGAACATCCATATATATACCCATTGGGATGGGTGAAGAAGGGTGTAGAAATTCAAATAACAAGGAAATGTAAGTTCAATTTTGGGATAAATTCTCAATATGTAGATGTACTAGAGGTTGATGTTATTCCACTTGATGAATTTGATGTTGTTTTTGGGAGTCCTTACTTGTATAATAGGGATACTATATTCACAAGGAGGGAGAAATAATACAGATGAGTCAAGGATGGAGTCAGATTCAACATCTGGGCATGCCTACACAAGTTAAAGATTGTTATGGTAAGTGATAACAAAGAAAAGAGTCTAATTCAGGGAGATCATTTTTGTTTACTTTTATTAAAGGAAAAACAAAATGGAGTAGAGCTTTCAGATATTTCTAAAAAAATGATGGAAGGTTTAGGTAGCAATATTTAGTTTGATCGAGAAGATTCCCAGACTCTCATTAATATTTCACCAAGATGAGAGGTAGAGAATGAGCTAGAGTTCCCTCTATTAAACATGAGATTACATGGGCAGTCCTTGCTGGAGAGTACAGAAGTGAAGAGACAACCTTAGGGACTATTAGACCAAGGGGAAGTTCACACTTCCATGATGTAGTCATCATTTGATACATTATTTGAATATCTACCTACTAATCCATTGGACATGATAGTTGGGAAGCAGGAATAGGAGGAGATACATGTTTTGGAGATGACTATCACAATGAAATTCATTGGGAGGATCCAACAAATTTATCTCAAGCTTAAGGAACACCAATGTCAAGCAAGAAGAACCAAGCCACTACAGTATGGACCATTCATCATACTTGAGTAGGTTGGAGAAAGTACCTTTAGACTTGGCTTTCCACCATTCACACGGATGCACTCGGTATCATACTATGAAAATTTGTACCTACATGAGATGTCCATGCTTGATGGAAGAGACATTCAACTACTACCTTCTGTAGAAGATTGGGTCTTGGATTCTCAAGGAAAATTGTATGAGAATGAAGTTCTGGAATAGAAAATCAAAGATCCACAACAGTCCTGATAGATTGGAGTAGAAGGAAAGACACCAAGGTATGCTCAGAGGTACTCAAAGGAGAAAGAGAGGGAATTGATTCCTCATCTACTCCCCTACTAAGATTTTGTGGGACCTAAATCCTCCTAAGTAGGGGAGGTATGATCCATAGGGATCCAAAACAACACCACATCATCAAATCATCTAGTACTAGAAGAATAAAATGAAGAAAACAAGGAGGAGGTTGTAGTTTTACAGAACCGCAACCCTATGTAGAGCGGTGGTCTTGTAACTTCCCCCCTATGTAGGGTGGTGGTCTTGTAACCATCATTCTGCAAATAATGGAGGTCCTGTAGATTTTGACAGAAAAATAAAATGGAGTACGAATAGTCTCAGATTGTAAGAGTTTGGATTGTTTCTCTTACCTTCCATGACCTTTCTCATTCTCCAATGCATGGGAGGACATGAGAAGGGATATAAATACATGGAGGAGTAAGAGAATTGGGAATCAAAGGATCAAAAGACAAGAGAATTTATGGGAGTAAGTGAGAAAATAATATTTAGTGCTGGAACTTATTTGTAGGAGTTAAGTGTATAGGACCAGAGAAAGGAAGTATCTAAGGAAAGGAGAGTTGACATTGTTTGTAACTTTTCTACTCATTATAATATGTATTATTGAAATGTAGGAAAATATATAAGTGGGAAGAAAGATCAGTTTCCCTTCCTGACTGGTTTTCCCTCACATCGAGGGTTTCCAAGAAACAAATTGTGTGTTGTGTTGTTTTATTTCTTCATCTCACTCTATAGGTTAATTCTATAGCATTAGAAATCAGTCACTAACTTCAAATATTTCATTTTCTAAAGTTGAAAGTAGAACATAAAATTTGTGATTTTTTGAATTTCAAAATTTGAAGTTTATAGATCATTTGGCCAAAAGTAGCGAATAGTGATAGCAAGGGAAATTCTAAAACATCCTTCGATCCTTATCTTAGACAAGGCCACCAGTGTATTAGATATAAAGTCAGAAAAAATAGTTCAGGAAGCTCTTGACAAGACTTACCTAGGCTGTCCAACACTGGTAGTGACACACCATCTCTCCATCATCTACAATACATATAAAATAGTAGTTGTTAACAGTGGTGGGATGCTAGAAACTGGCAGACACGAAGAAATCATTGAAAAACCTAATGAAACATATACATCTCTAGTTTAATTACAACAGGTGAGCTCAAAGAATGAACAAACACCAATCAATAATATTATTATGAGTATTACCCTAGCTAGTATCTTAAGAGAAACGTAAGATGAAAACGTCACATTGGAGGAAAATAATTCAAATTATTTCCAACCTTGTTTATCCTTAAGTGGATATAAAGGCCACTCAAGTCATGTTATAAGTCCTAATATCCTAGGAAATCTAGATTACCTTCATACTTGAATAACTGGAGATCACTACTTCTAAAACTTCAGTCAATTTGGAAGGCGTGAGAATAAATGAATCATTTGGTAGTTCGGAATCCTATCTTCTCTTCCTTTAACACTACATGTCAAGCCTACAAATCAATTTTATTGAATCTGAAATATAATGAAAAGATCATTTCCTTGACAAGAGACTTCTCTTTCATCCTTTTGCTTGAGAAAGGAATTACAAAATTTCACGAATTGTACAAATTTGGGAAGTGGATGGAATGGACAGACCTTAAATCTGTCTATAAGCTTCCTTAACTTTAGTTCATAATGTATAAAATGATCAGAAATTATTTCACAAAATTAGAGCTATGAAAAGGATTACAAACAAATATAAGTTAGTTGTTCTCTTATCAAGATTCTCAAAACCCTAGCTTAGGGTTCATGGTAAATCCTTCATAACTTTGTTTAGACAATCTAGTTTTTCCTGAAATTTTTAAGAAACCATCTATGGATTATGCCCTTTAGGTTGGTAAAATATTAGGGTAAATGTAGTTTTCACTTAATGGATCTTTCTAAAATAAATATTCTCAGATGAAACTGAAACTGATAGGCCTAAATGAACTACTACAAGTGTGAACTAGGAAGATTGTATGAAGAATTGGATAATGAAAAATTTTAGGCTGTAAAAGAACAAAACGATATTCGATATTATTAATAAAATGTATAGAAAATTAGATAGAATAAAAATCAATCTAAATTTCCTCTCTAGTAGACCTACTAGTAGGGTAGGATATGGTATAAGGAAGAATAATAGATCTTATGGAAAAGGATAATGATGGTCCATTAATATCAAATTTTATGACTCTACAAGATTGAATTAAGTATAAATGATGACCATTCCATTTTTTATTCATCAAGGATTAAAGAACTCTTGAAATCCTTTTCAAGCATATAACAAATTAATTATCATATCTAAGGTCAAGGGTGCAATTTATTTTTTAAACACTAAAATGTAAAGTCTCTTAGAAAAGTACCAACAAGTACTAGTCTCCAAGGTACATTTTTTAGTTGGAGATGAGTCTTTTTACACCACTACAAAAAACAAATACAAGAGGTTTGAGTCAAAATTATACATATGAACAAATTCATAAGATCTTTCCCTTCAAGGCATTAGCTACCCAGTCTATGTTTCAATGGTTCTCGAAGACTAAGGCTTCAAAATAGAATTTGGGTCAAAATTTTGTTTTATTTTTATTTTATTCTATTATAATTTTCCTTTTGAAAGGCACAACCAAGGAAAAGAAATAAAATCTTATGAAATAGGTACATTTATGCATATCCAAGGCAATAGGGACTACAAGTCCAAGAAAATTGAGTGTCCCTAAACTTAGCACAAAGAGATAAGTTATTTTGGTGAATGATTATGGAGCTTTGCCATCCTTGAAATAAAACATCCAAAGCTAAATATTTAGATATTAAGAACTATGACATAATCTTCATGGCCTTATCCTTCACAATAGGCTCTCAAACATTTCAAACTTCAGAAGGAATTACAACAACAATCACCACCAAGATGCAAAGTTAGAAATGTGTAATCCATAGAATTTTTGGGATGACTATTAGGAAAACAAAATCCCTCTATTCAGTAGGGAAAATTTAATTCAAATAAGAGACTTGGAAATTCCACTTTTGGGATATAAGATGTGCAACTACTACAGTGAAAATCAATCTGCTCTAGGCACCTCAAGACATTAGAAAGAGTTCTTAAAATTTAGCTCCAAATACATATGCATTTTTCAACTATCATGTCATTTTAAGGGATTCTATGTGTATATGTTGTGCACCTTCCAAAACAAGAAGAACAATGCCACATTTTATTTACCATTCTAGAATCTATTGTAAATGAATTTATGGGAGCTTGTGGGGACTCACTAGACCAACATGAAGACAACCTACTCCCATATACAATTTGGAAATGTGATCATATTGAGGCTAGAAATTATTTATTTCCTTAATGATTGTATTTAAAAAATTAGCAAGTGGTTGAAATTATATGAAATGAATGTAGATGTAATTTTTTGTGTGATTTATCAAGAGTTTTAATTATGCAATTTGTATCTTGGGTTCCATGTTAATGTGCGCATGTGGCATATAATCATAAATACTAAAATAGAGATCAATTTTATTCGTTATTATTTATGAATCTATGAGTGCAAAAAGGACTAATCAAATTGATTAAGGAAAGTTATTATAGGTAGAAATAATTCTATACCAGCACAGAAGTTCCATCCATTAGTATGGTTTTATAAAAGGGTGTAAAGAAATTAATGGGGATTACAATCCAAGCAAGTTAAAAGTTTTGGTGTTGAATTGTCTTACGAATAGAATAATATTTGGACATAGGGACTAAATAGTTAGATTAAAATAATGTTCAACAAATTTTTGTTAAAGAACCAAATAAAATCTTAGTAAATTCGTGTTCCTACCATTAATATTTGTTATGAAATCGTTATGCTAACAAGTCAAAAATATTATTTAAGTTCATTATTTCTTTATGCTGGGAAGAGACCAATGTTTTATTATAAGATATATGATCATAGAAGTGGGAATCCATTCACTAAGTAGATACATGATATAATCTAGTATTAAGGAAACAAAAATAAATAACAACCATACTAAGTATTTACAAAAAGGCATGTGCAAAAAACTAGACTTATTAGAAATGCCAAGTACCCATGTACCATGCCTAATACGTACTAGGTGTGGGTATAGTTTGGGTACATTGTGGGTAGATACCCATAGGCCCTACGTACGTCCTGGGTATAGAAATCACGGGTTTTTCTTAAATGCAAAAACAACTTGAGGGATTTTACCAGAATTAAACCTTAGAAAGTTCTTATGGGCTTTGAAGGGTCAAGAGGGATGAAAAGGAATTCATTTGGTTGACTTACTATTTAGGGGATTTATTGTTACTCCTCATGGGTCCTTTATTCTTTAGTGAATTTGGAAGGCATGGGAACACGTGAAGCACTTGGTGATTGACCAACCTATCTTCTCTTCCTATGACACTAGGTGCCAATCATACAAATTGATTTCGTCAAATCTGAAATATTGTGACAAGATCATTGCCTTGAAAATAGGCTACTCTTCCATCCTTTCATTAGATAAAGGAATTAAAATATTTAATGACCCTTACAAATTAGGGAAACTTGTATGGAATGGAAATACCTTAAAGCTTTCTATAAGCTTCCTTCAATCTCAGTTCAGAATGTATACAATGATGAGAAATTCTTTCATAGCTCCCCCTACTAGACTAATTATGGAGGATTAGAATGAATTTTGGGATACTATGAGGTGGCTCAAAGGGACCCCTCTCTAAGAGGCAATGTACCTCCAAATAACTCCATGAAAAGATTTCCTTCTCCCCAATCCTTTCCCTAGGCCTTACCAAAAAGTGGAATGTTTGTGGGCCCATTAGGAGATGGACTCGTATATTTAATGTTTTTTGGTATTCTTATATCTAGTCAAATAAATCTTGCTTAAGGTGGATTATGATTCATAATAAGCTTGTTGTAGGCTTTTAATATTTTATAGGTTGCTGACACTATAAGCTTGTCATTTTCTTCAATATTTTATATATATTTATATTTTTTACTTTATAAATATATATTGTACGAAAGTAACCATAGCGTACCATACCCAAAGGTTTTTAATTTTTTTGGTTTCAAGGTATTGTACCCATACCCATATTGGTACCCATATCCATACCAAAATAGTTTAGGAAAAAAAAAGGAAATCAAGTAAATACTTTCAACTCCCCAAAAAAAATAGAGAACAAATATGCCACATTGATATCTCTACCATATCTACTTCTTAGTGTTTATACAATGAGATTTCAAGTATGAGCATTATAACTAGGGTCCAACTCCTAAATCATAATGTCATCACTCAAACTATTTATTCTAGTGTAAAATCACCTAAAATCTGCATAATCCTTCTGCTCTTTATTTTTCTTACTATCAAATCCATAAATGCCATAAAAAATTAGATCAATTATTTCCCCTATGCTTAGAACCATATAAATTCCATTTCCCTAACAAGGTATAAGCTAAATCCATAAAAACAAGGTTGTTTATCCATGCGTGTATATCCATATAAAGACCACATACATTAGAGAGAAAAAGATAAGTATGGAAGAGAAAATTAGTGGGGAAAAGTGCTTTGATCCACTGTATTGACACACATATGGAGAGTGGGTCTAAAAAAAATCTCCATCATACCCATACATTCATTATCGTAAAATCAAATTTATAAATGGAGGATAATCTTTGATGAGCAAAATTACCAGTTGTGAAGGGAATTGTATTTTATCACACCGATCTCAGAGGAAATACTACAATGCAATATATCATTTAAATGTTGGAAAATAATTATCTCAAATAATGCTCATGTTGTAGTAGTGATTCACCCAAATAAACAGACACATGTATATAGAAACACAATCACACAATATGCATATACAAATTGTTTTGGAACTCTATGAAATTCCACTAATAATTATGCATCATAAAAATAGGAATAAACATAGACCTGAAAATTACTAAAGTCAAAAATATCACCTTTGAGTGTTAACCAAACCAAGCTTGATGCTCTTTACCTATATCCTAAGGAAAAGGTAGTTATTGGCTATCTGTTACCTCCTTCACTTGTTAGGATGAGCTTCTCCATTCATTTTGGATTACCTTACAACAAACATACTTGAGCCTTTACACTTATCTATACCCATGGGTCTCTATAAAACAATCCAATTTCTATATTTGCATATACAAATATTAAGATAACATCCCCTAAATCTTAGAGAATTTTAGAAAAAATATAAGAGACTAGGAGGTTGTTTAATACAATGGTAGTTATAAACAAGCTCACACGACACTTGAGGAGATCAAATAATTTTATTCTCTTTTATTAAAAAAATTCACCTATAGATGGGAAGAACGTTATAGAAGAACAAAAAAATAACTATTAACTTGTGTTAATGCCTGCTACATGGGATAGAATAGATCAAGACAATTATAAAAAGGAGAAGAAAGATGAAAACACATGCAATAAATGGAATAAACAGAGTAGAGATGGGTGAGATATTTCCATACAAGTGCATGAATAATTATTTCATCCCCGTATTTCAATGAAATCCATTTTAGAGGGAGACAAAATGAAGCCCTGAACCAATAAGAAGAAATTTTAATGTCAAGCTAAACAATATGGGATGTAAAAAGTAGATTCCCTATAGGTTTATTTACATTATTTACTTTCCAAGGGACTCTAGAGAGGCTTAGAACTCTTTAAAAAACCCGTTTCATATATCCCAATTACAAATTCCCTCCCTAGATGTGTATTTGAATGAAAACCTTTCTAGAGCACAAATTTGAACTATAACTACAATAATGGTCTACCTGCAAGAAGAGAACTATTTTTCACAATCAACCGAGTCTCTCTTATTTGCAGTCTGTGAAAATAAAAAGATGAACATGATTTTTACTACTAACTCTAATATAATCAGAGAACCAGTCACCCCTACATTATTTCATGTAATATAAATTCCAGGGGTCCTAATTTCACTTCCCTGGGTGCCCATAACTAATCTCGCTAGGATAGTGATATTAAAAGTAAAAACTAAAGTGACGAATATAATTGTATGTCTCAATATATTGTCAAAACTCTGCTGTCAAGTAGCATTTAATATATTATAATCTTAGATATGTACTAGATGTAATGTTGAAAGACAAAATATCCTCTTGGTTCAATGGATTTTCACATGAAGCAAGATTGGACCCTATCTATAAGCCCTAATGCATTAAAACATTGTATACAGAAAGGGCCTAAAATTTGGCCTCCTCAGATAGAATGAACTTGATGTAGCTATCTCCCTTCAAGCAAAACCCCAAGCAAAAACAATGTGTTAGAGGATTCAAGAAAGGAACAAGGCATATGGGATGATCTAGGAAAAGAGTGTGCGCAATGGTCACAACTCCCTTTGTAAAAAATTATCCGTTGTTCACACTAGGAAACATACGAGTAGCGTAACATGCGATGCCACCATGCTTTTGTTGCAATTAGGGTTAATAATAAATCACTTGAGCGTAGAAAGGCTGAGGGGAGAGATGAAAATGGAAATACACTCGTAATAATTCTTTACAAAGTAAGTAAACTATTAAAAGATGATTTAAAACTTTAAAAATAACCCTAGAGACAAAAGTAGATTTTTGTCTCATAAAGACCCCTTTTGTATTAGTGGCACTTGTGGATTCAATGAATTAATGTAAGTAGGTGGTTCTTGTGTTTATATAATCATGTCACTACACATTCGTATTTTATTAATCTTGTGCAAGTTGTGCCATAATCTAGACTTACCATACTTGCAAATACTATCATGAGTTAGTGAAAATAAATTTGATGATCATTAGTTGTATATCATATCACCTATGAGATATCTATTCATGTTAGATTGCATTGTAACTCATTTTATCTTGAATAAATAAATTTGTTGAGTTCTAATTTTATATCTCATGTTGTATGAAATTTTATTCCATTTAATTTGAGTACTCTTAGGGTTCCATACTATATCCATTCCCTTAATTGGGACCCCTAACCGCACTTGCATCAATTGATATGAGAACAAGGTTTTATTACCTATAATTTTAACATCTTCTTCTATCAAAGATCAATATATATTTTTATTGTTTCTCTCAAAAAATTATGAGTGAGTGTAAAATGATTGTAGGAATTTTGCGAGAAATGAGTTAAATATAAGGTGTACAGGAATTAACATGAAAGAAATATTTTATGAAAAAATATAGAGTAAAGGAGATTGATTTAACTTTTTTGGGAACTAAATATTTCATTCCTTTTTAAGTTTTAAATTTTTGATCTAACATACATAAATGGATGAAATGATGTTACAAGTGGATATTCTGATTTAATTAACTTCCAACATTAACTGTAAAAATTAGAAGAATGCTTTCTAAAGTGACTATTGATCTAGAAACTATCAAAATAAGAGGGAAGAGTGAAATTATCTAATTTTGTGTAGATATAGAAGGTTCTAGGTGATTTGAGTTTAGGAAAATACTAATATGTGATTGAAAATTCTTTTTTGTTGAAAGTATGACCTGTAACCGACCCTGGTCAAAACCATACAACTCATTGCAAAGCGTTCATACAGTCTTGGAGCTTCTATATAGTCATGGAAATGTTTAGAATATGGGTTTTCAACTTCTTGAGTTCTTTCCTTTCTTGGATATGTGTGTCACTTTATGTTAATCTTCTTCGATCACCTTCAGGATGGTTCTATAAACTCTGCTAAAACCCTAGAACCATTGTAGTCATGTAAGAAGGATTTCTTGCATTATAAAGCTAGGTGGGTTATGGGAACCCATGTGCCCTACTAACATCTCCACAACTCTGAAGAAGGATCGAATCACACATTGTTCTCCTAGAATGTGATATCTACCATAGTTCAATCAAACTTAACAATTATGCTTTGACAATGCTTTGCTTGATTTTCAAACTTGCTCAAATACTTGGGAAGGGTAATTTTATTTGTGTTTATGATGAATACGAAGACTCCTAGACATGGAAGGATTTATCATACCTTTAAAGGTTACTGCCCTAATTTATGTGCATGAGTTATTTCATATTTTAGGAAGCATTAGGTGCCTTATTTTCTTACTTTTACATGAGTCCTTAAATTGTGAGGTTTTCAAATAAGGTATGATTTACTTGCTTACATATGCTCCTGAAATCTTTCATGTCATGAAAGATGACCAAGGGTGTATATTTTTCTGTAAGTATTTTGTAGAACTGAAATATTTAACTCAAGGAATGGCAGTCCAAAACTGTACAATAGGTTTGGATTGACATTTTTCTTTACCAACTGAAAGTAATGTTTTAGGACTAATGGATTTTTTTTTTAACTTTATGCACCTTAGAATGGATATTTGATGTAGGAACATTAGAAGAACATCATGCAAGTCTTGTAAATATGTCTTCAAGAGATGGAATAATGTCTTAGGGATCTTTAGAATTCTGTGAATATTCAAAATCATCCATCATAGAGTCAAAACTCATTTTACCTCCAAAATGAGTAGTTTTAAAATTTGAATTATTTAACATGAGTCATAAGAATAAAAAGCATTTGTTTCAAATGTGTTGTTATGGTCCTAAGCAACTATTATTATATTACGAATGTAATTTCACCTCCATGTAAATATTAACTCACTTAGAGAGTCTTTTATACTTATCACCAACATGGATGAGATAAAGACAAGTATATCTAGTGTATTTATGAATATTATTGATATTTTCTAAGATAAGGAGGTTGGGTCAAGATGTTGTAAGGATAAAATCATCCTTATAGGATCCAAAAATAAACTATTGAATTACAATAGGGATGATAAATCCGGCATTTAGAGGTGGATGCAGGTGTATAAGTAGAACATAGCAAAAAATATATATGAAAAATGAGGAGATTACGTAAATATAGATAAGTCTTTGTTTCTAACATGTGTTATTTTCATTTGTGAATTTCATGTAACTACAGGCATGAATAAATCTATAAATGGAATATATAAATGTTATGTTAAGCCACATTTATGAAGACTTGCAATGCAAAATTTGGATATTGTAAAATGTATTCTAGAGGTACTCTGCCCAATCAAGTTCCAAAGAGAAGAAATTACTAATACTTGACTATAAATTACCTTTTATGATCTCTTTTATTGTAGATTAATGTCTATCAAGAGTTCAGATATTTAATATGTGATGAGAGTTCATAGTCTCTTGTAGTTACTTTTAAATCTTCTCATGGTTTGTTTATTTCTCATATATTCCTAGGTAAATCTTATTGTACATACTTATACAAATAATATTATGCCTTTAAATAATTGATGGGGAAAATTGTATAGGGGTGTCTTAGAACTTATTAAAATAATTATGGGCTTTGAATAGATGGAAAAAATAATTTAAATCCAATTCTTCCCTATTGGGCACTTACAAAACCTGATCTAGGGTTTTAGAGTAAATTCATTATATCTCGCTCATTACAAATTTTTAACAACTAAAACTTAGAATATATAACTGATGAATAGTACTCTTTAAGATAGAAGCTTTTGCATGTTGTTTTAGTATAACATAATAAATTTAGGCATGACAATTTCTTTGGGCCATATTTTACACCTATCTAGGACTAATTGGTCCTCATACAAAAGTGAACTAGGTTAAATCCGTGGAGATTTAAGTCATCAGATTTGGCAGCCTTCATATTCATGGAAAATGGTGTCTGAAAGGTTTAGTAAATTTGAAAAATCTAATTTTATGGTACACTACACCAAAATTTGTCCTAGGATAGGCCTAATAGGCATAATTAAGGTAGAGTATAGAGCAAGTGCAAAAATTGCATGTGATGTCATGATGGAAGGGAATAAATATTAGATATTAAAAAAATCATATATGTTACTAAGTTTTAGGAAGGTGGAGAAATCTTTTTAAGAAATATTTCAATAGAGATTCACTATGAAAGTCCTCTTGTATTACTAATGGGATAGAATTTAATGTGCGTTTATAGCTGAATGAAATGATTTAAGACCTAAGCGAGAGTGATAACTTGGAATTATGTAACAGAAAAGAGAGATGAAATTGTAAAAAATTGATTAAAGGAATTATTGTGATAAAAAAAAAGTATTGTATTCAGTTTATAACTCATATTTGAATTCCCATGATCTTCAATGGAACTGTGTAGGATAGAGGATATGGAGAAGGGGATATGATGTATTTTCCTCAAGTGTAAATCTTGATAGATAATCATAAAGAAGGAGCTTAAAAAATAGTATAATATTATAGGAGGGGTATATGTTAATGCAAAATCATAGCACCCCTGATTGCTTCCAAGTGAATGGTTAAGGCAGTAAGTGTGACTGCATAACATGGAGATTTTTCCCAAAGTGTGGGAATTTCCAATCGAGAAATCTCTTCGGATGAAGATTGGCTTCCTATCCTAACCTAGTGCCAACTACTACAAAGTGCAGAGAGTTGTAGATATAACCCTAATCTAATATTCCCAAGGAGACAAAGATAGATAAAAATGCATGAAAATTAAAACCTACTCTAAGGGAAGGTGATGCACCAAGAAGGATGTTGGAAAATTTTCATAATAAACACATCACTACCAGAACCTTGTAATGAAAACAAAACACTACACAATACCCTTGCATACAATGAAATATCATAAAGTTTCAATATGACACAGAAGAGGGTTTGAAGCATCCACATATCTAATTTTATTTCTCTTAAAGTTGATACAATACATCACATTTAGGGCTAAAGTCATAGATTTTGCATTACAATGTTCAATAGGGAGGTTTGAAATCTCCAAAAAATTCTTACAAAAAAGAAATAAGGGAGGGGCATATACAAGTTTTCTAACCTTTTGAAATGAGCCCCTCTTTACAATATATAGAAAGAGTGAGAGAAGGGAGAGATAAGGATCTGAAATCTTGCTTGAACCACCCTAAAATGCATTAAAATAATCTTCAACAATGATGGGTGCCACAGAAAAAACCATACCTCCATGTAGTTTGCCTTGTTGGAGAAAAAAGGAAGCCCATACCTCTTCATTTTGGTAGGTGGGAAATATGGAAACACCCTCTAAAATGGCAGACTATAATTCTTAATTTTTAAATACTTAGCCTTGCTAAAATTAAGAAAACTGACAGACACTGAGAGATTTCCAAAAAGTCCTATTTTGTGTAAATCTAAGCTCCCAGTTAAAAATTTTGGCCATCTAAAGCTGAGGGTTCCATACTACAATAAATGCCAATGGTTAATATGCAATTTCATACTCTGAAATTGCATCGCACCCTCCAAAATCTAAAATTTCAGACTTTTTTTATTCAGAGCTTCGAGAGTTTGTACTTCGGAGATCATCATTACTATTCATTTATTTGAGCTCATGAAACCTCCAAAATTTTGAAACCCCAAATTTCGAAATTCACACTTCGGATTTCAGCGTTTCAGAACTCCAGGTTTCGAGGTTTCAGGACTTCAGGTTTTGGGGTTTCGGAACTTTGGGTTTTGGGGTTTCGGGGCTTCGAGGTTTCGGGAATTTGGGTTTTAGGGTTTCAGGACTTTGGGTTTTGGGATTTCAGGGTTTTGGGACTTTGGGTTTTGGGTTTAGATTATCGGCTTGGCACATAAAATATCTGAAATTCAGAAAGCCGAAAGTCTGAATTTTGGACTTTGGGTTTCATACTTTCTTCTCCCCACATGGCACTATTCACTGTGAGCTTTTGAAACCTACGAAACTCCAAAACCCCAAAGTCTAAATTTCAGACTTTGGGTTTCAAACTTCCAACTCCTTTTTTACGATTCTTTCTACTGAGTCCCTAAATTCACTTCGGCCTACCTCTGAACACCCTCACCTCTGAAGTCTGAATTTCACACTTTGGAGCTTCTTCATTTCCCAAACATCTCTATGCTCAGCCTGCTTCATCGACTTCCTCAAATCGAGATCAAAACATGAGCTCCCATGGTCGAATCGATCCTCCTATTTTCTCTCCATGGGGGTTTGTTTTTCCAATTTCTCTCAAGGGGAAAAATTGTATAATAATATCCAAACATTCTTAAATTACAAGTAGAATAAGTAAAAAAGAACAAACTTGAATTTCTTACTCTTTGAGGTTGTATGCCATCATTGATTAAATAAGAAAGTGAGCATTGAAGGAGATAATAGTTCATTAGATTGGTTAGAAACATCAACAAAAGGTCCTAAGGACCAAATTGATTTGAATAAACTTTACAAGATGTCTTTTATTTAATTCTATATGGCTTAAGGAGAAAGATAGTTCTAATTCAATTGTAAAATTCTTATGAATGGTTCTTTAACATTTTATCTTGACGAAATTTTGGATAGTGAACATGATGAGTATATATTGCTAGTAAACATGTAAAATATTTTTTAAGGAACAAGGTGGTTATCAATATTTCTAGATGTATTTTATGAAGTTAAAATTCAGAGACAAATGATAGGGAAGTGTGCAAAGATAACAATTTTCAAGAAGTGCTATTAGGGTGTGCTAAGAGAGATTGAGGTGAGTGCATTTATCCATGCAAATGTGCAATATAAATATCAATAGTGTTAAAGGATAGATATTTAATTTTGAGTGTCTACATTTCATCCCCTTTCACTATAAAATGAAAGTACATTTTTAAAAATGAAGATACCAGAGTTTTTAGACACACTGTGTATTCTCACAATCACTTTATTTTTTTGCATCTTGGTGTTGGCATGCTTAAAAATGAAGCCTACAACACATAATTTAGTCAATTCGTAAGATAGAAAATTGAATTAGAACTCGATATGTAATGAAAGTAATGTAAATAAATTTACATCAAGAAATGCCAAAAGAGATGAAAAAATTGAAGGACTACACTTTCCTTTTTTGGAGAGGGAATGTGCTTCAATTCTTATGAATTGGGGATTATAGATTTACTAAACTCCGAGTAAGAATTGGGGGTGATCAATCCCTAATTTTTGCTAAGGAGAGATCAATATGTTAGATGTACAAACCAAAAAAATTATCCCAAAGATAAAACAAAATATGAAGAGCTAATGTACCCTGCCAAGGAAGAACACCATCTATCAAAGTCATTTAGTAACTACATGATATATTATCTTTATGTGGAAGAGGATACAAAATGTTTTCCTTTCAAAAGCATAACTACTTCGATGCCTTCCATAAACCCATGGAACATGTTGGTGTAGATTGATATAAACCAAAAATTTTATATTAGGGAACACATTAAAAAGGAGAAATAAGTTCCCCCATATACTTCCCATGTGCCACAACTAAGTAGAAATTAAGCAGAGCTGATTGAATTCTGGAATCTAAGTGGAGAAAGGAGACCAATATGCCCAATGAGTCTAAAAATTAAGGTACAACTGAGTATCATGGAGAAGGAGAGAATGAAATACTTCATGCCCCTTGAATTGTTGCCAAATTGAATCAATCTAAGCATAAAACCATATGAAAAATTAGTTCCAGTGATGAAAAACCTAAGACTGTTAAAATATATGAAGAAAGTGCCCCTACAAAAAAACCATATAATAGGGTCAAAACCATCCATACGGTCCTGAATAAGTTAGATATTTTTAAACATGTGTAAAATTTACTAAATTGTTATGTCTGAGTCCAATTCTGAGGCATTTGTTTTATCCCTACATATTTCTATGCCGAATAAAAAATACCTATGTCTATTGGAAAAGTATAATAATCCCCATATGTTTCCCCCCTATTTTTAGGCATGTGATGAATAATTTGAGAGCGTGGCTAAAAAAGAAAAGATATATACCCATGTATGAGAACTTGACAACTTGTGTATAACCTCTGAAAATATGATGTGGTGGCCACTAAGAAGATATTCTATATGTAATGGGGATTCACATGGTAGAAAACATGATATAAAAACAACAAGAAACATGATGATAATAACAGGGTTGAAGCAACAAAACAATAATAAAAATATATATATATATAAAACCATGTGTTAGTAGAAAATCACTACATACATTGATGAAAAAAGTGTAAACATGTCAAACAGTTTCACAAAAATGGGAAATGCATGCATACGTGGGACACCCACGGTGTTGTAAGAAAATCAAGGCTCTTGATCTTGTAAATAAGAGGCATATAACCACACAAGGCGTAATGCCAAAAACATGTGACACCCACAGTGCCAAAATAAGATCTAGGACATTACGTAACAATCAAAGTAGAAGATGAGCATACAAACATAACTATGAAAGATTTATGAAAAAAGTGTGTAACAATCCCATGAGGTAACCATTGAAAGTGAAAACACCACATTAAATGTGATTTTTTGTGTTCCGTAACTTTCTCACATTTTGTATTGTAATTTTTGACTAGATCGATGGGCATTCAAGCAGGATTTTTTTCAAAATTTGAGGGGCAATTTGGGCATCGATCATGGATCTCTCCCTAAGGGATCTTGGGCTGAGCGTGCTGCAGGTAGAAAAGATCTTGCCTCTTCCCTCCCTCCCTTGAACCCGACTAAGAATCATGAAGAACCAACTTTGTTTCATCCCGGAGGAGTTGGTTAAGCCGGCAAGTAATAGATATGGGCTTGCTCTCTTTGGAAGGTTTGCGGGCATCAAGCCAAATGTTGATCTTGTCAAGGATTAGGCAAGAAGAAAATGGGTGCCGTCTAGAAGCATATCACTGGTGGTTATTTCTAATAAATCTTTTTTATTTCATTTTGACATGGAGGATGAGTATCTCAAAGCCATTAATGGTAGACTCTAGCTTTATGGGAAGACTATGTTGCACTTAGTAATATGGTGACCTGGGTTAGACATGAAATTTTTTGAACTCAATGCTTTCCCTTTTTGGCTGAAGCTCCCTGACTTGGCTCTCGAGTTCTGGTAAGTTGAAGTGTTGAGGGAGACTGCAAAATCCATTAGAGACCTTTTGGTCATCGATCCAATGATCCTCACCAGGACTAGGATGGTCTCAACTAGATTGTATGTGAATGTTGTCCCGGGGAAAAAATTTCCTGATTTTATTCGGCTTTTCTCTATGCATTGGGATATCGAAGAGCAGCTACAATATGAGAAATCCCCTAGTTTTTGCAAAAAATGTCGATGTGCAAGGCAAGAGACAAGGTCTTGGAAGGGTCTCGAATTTTGATTAGAGGATGAAGGAACGCATGGAAGCTAGTGTGGTCTTTCCAAATCCATCTCCTCTTATTATTTTAGACTTATCTGATGGTGGGGTAAATGGGGATATGTTGACAGTTGGTGTTAAGCTGATAGTGAGTTGATCTATGCCCTCAAATCCTGTGCCTCTTGGTTAGACCAATGGCATGCAATTCCCCTGAGTTTGGATCGTGATTCTTTTTTTTTTTGGAATATTAGTGCGTAAGACAGTGACACATCTGATGAGATGGAGGAAAAGAACAATAACACCTCAGAATATTAAACGGAGGACTCAACGAAAGTACCGGCTATTTCATCCCATGTTTCATTAGAGAATATGATGAAGATGGAGGAGATGTTGTAAGAAGAAAGATGGAAGTATTATTCAGAAAAAAATAAATTAGATAGTACCATATCTAAAAGATCAAATCCGAATGGAGGGGAAATACCGGAGGGAAAATTAGAGGTTGTTTTGGAGATTAAAAAGGAGGACAATTTCAAGTCTTCCAGAACTTTCAAAACCCAAATCATTCTGGATTACCTAAAGGTTCTGGCCTTTTAGGAAAGTGAGAGATAGAAATATTATATCAAGGAGACTTTTGGGGGAGTCCATAATCCAGATGGTTGGAAAACTGTGCATTCAAGAAGAAATAAATGTTACCATTGACTATCTATAGACTGTCTTTGTCTCTTGGGCCGGTTTGACCTTTTCTGGTTATCTATCATGGCCATGGCCCTTCTCGAGTTAAGTTTGTTTAACTCTCTCTTTTGGCCCTATTTATTTATTTTGTTTGTTTTTCGGTGTCTTCACAATGCATATTTTCTTGTATGGCTTCTGGGATCCAAATTCCCTTTTTTTCCTAATCTAATAAAACAAATTTCTCACATTTGATGGACAATTGAAGTTAAACTTATAAAAATATTCATCATGAGAAATTTTTTGATTGAGATCTATGAAAATTTTCTTTCTAGATTGTAACTTTGGAAATAAATTTTAATTTGAAACACAATGTGTTCTTGAACAATAAAACCTCCCTTATGTTTATCACTTTGGACATGCACATTTTTACTATTATAAATCATAATCATTACCCATCAATATTATACATATATAATAATAGATATCAGTATGTTAAATTTGTTACGGATATATTGTTTGTAACATTATTAATATTGTATTGTGTGTGAGTATTTAATATTATTATTTAAATGAGATGTCAAACTCATTTAATAATAATATAGTGTGAGTGAATGCGAAGTTGTAATAATGTAACTCATAGGTAGTTTAATAGAGTTGAGTGAAAGAATAAAGGGATGAGAAGATAAACTAGAGAGATTTGTGGGATTTATAGTTGGAGAAAACTCCTTGATAGTAGGACCTATAATGCTCTATATATGTAATCACTTCTCTATGTAATATATCCTGGATGAATAAAATTTGAGTGTTGTATTATTTTTGGTGTTATTTGATTTGTGTGCATGTAAACTAAACCAAAATAATATCTTGTATCAGATTAGGTTCAAGTGATGGAGGCTGGAGGAAATAGAGGAAGGAGGTTGATCAGCGACCTCTTGTCAGGCACCATCGACGAGACTACCGTACTGATTTGGTGGCCAAGTATTTTTAGTTGTGTGTTTGCTTTCAGCTGTGTGGTAGATAATAAAAATAGATGATACATTCCTATTATTGTAATGTGTGACAAATTCCTATATGTAACCTTCTGATGAAAAATATAGTGGGGAAGTAAAAAAACACATGCAGACATGGATCTTGAAACGCTTTGTGGAGATCCAAAAAACCACATGAAGTGAACAATAGAGTGGAGAATTGTTCATGTCCATGTTGGTGGTAAACTTGTTGTATGACTATAGAAGGTTGAGTGTTTCTCCTTTCATTTATATCAAGGTCATGAGCTACATGCGTGCTGCAGGGGTTGGCATTCTACTGAGATGTGTAAACATTTTTCTACCTTGTTCACATTAGGGGAGTGTATATCAGGAATTAATAATGTTAACAATAGGGGAGTAAATGTTACAAATATATTGTTTGTAACATTATTAATATTGTATTGTGTATGAGTATTTAATATTATTATTTAAATGAGATGTCAAACTCATTTAATAATAATATAGTGTGAGTGAATGTGAAGTTGTAATAAACAACTCATGGGTAGTTTGATAGAGTTGAGTGAAAGAATAAAGGGATAAGAAGATAAACTAGAGAGATTTGTGGGATTTATAGTTGGACCAAACTCCTTGTTAGTAGGAGCTATAATGCTCTATATATGTAATCACTTCTCTATGTAATATATCCCAGATGAATAAAATTTGAGTTTTGTATTATTTCTGGTGTTATTTGATTTGTGTGCATGCAAACTGAACCAAAATAATAAAATTTCCAAGGGAGAAAAAGTATGGATATTGAAAATGGTCAAAAGAACCTCTTTATGTTTGTTACTTCATTTGAACATGATCATCTAGCCAATAGGCTATATAATCAGAGGAAACTCTCCCTCAAAAAACTCATCATGCCGATAAAATAGTCTTCATATTGGCTAGAAAAACTCCCTAATGTCGTCTTTAGATAGTGTAATACATAGAGTAAAATAAGATCGTAAATTATTATCCACTTTTTAAGTCTACCTAGCGGTAGTCATTGTCTATCTTTTTAATCTCCATATTACCAATTCATTGAGTTATTTTTTAGTGAAATATTTAATATCTTTTTGGGATTAAGATCAAAGATATGTAAAACTCCATTTCATCATTATTTTAGTAAAATATAATTGGAAACAATATATTAAAGTGTGATATGTTTCCCTATCATATAATGCCTACTCCTTTGTCTTCTATTCAAAAAATGCTACCAACACCAGCGAAGGGGGTGACCATGAACATGGTTGGTGTTGTTGGCTCAATGGATCTTGTATTTTCTTCTACAAGTCTAACAATCTACATGTTCAATAAAAAATCAATCGCAGCTAAATTGGTTGGCATTAACCATGGCAATATAGTAAAATATTTATGCTAATAGTGACAACGTCACACTGGAGGTGGCCCTCTCACTAATATAATGGTCGATTAGTTGTGGGATTATATTTACTACCTAGCCACCCAGGATAAACATTCATTTTCATTACATCTTGGAATTTCTCCACCGAATCTAGAAACTCTCGTATTTTTACTATCGGCATAAAATTGCACTTTATGTTGTTTTAAGTTCTAGTATATTTCTTTCTAAAAGTATATTGTCGAAACACCATGTGTTAATTTAAGAGTGTTAGATTAGGCTATGACCATAGGTATCCAAGTTTTAAACCAATGTCAGCCTTGATCAAATAATTTTAGCTTTAAACCTAATCACAACAATCACCACTTTTTTCAAATAGAAGTAATGTCATCCTAAACAATTAAAATGTGTACTACAAATTGCAATGCATATGATAATAATGAGAAACAAAATTTAGATATGATGCATCATGGTGCTTATCCCTCATGCAAATTCACAGTTAACAAGCTTCCCATTTTCTCATTGATTGTGAATTTGCATAAATGTTTTGACACTATATATGTCTTGATCTTGAACCTACAACCTCCAACTTTCCATGTCCATGTGTTACCTTTTCGCCTTGTATTTGTCTTTGTACATGTTTTTGGTGCATTATTAAAAAGGTAATAACACATTACATTGTTAAATTTTTATGTAACAACACAATGTGTTGGTACCTTTTATGTTAAAACTAATGGCGATACTAACGGAAATTACTTTTGACTGGAGAACGTTTTATGGGAGCATACATGAAGGATAGGCTAAAGACTAGACATGAGGGTTGTCACCATGTTTTTATTTTTTTATCAACAATGACATGTGGTGTCAAATGCATGCATGCATGTTATCTACATCAACCATTATGATTTGTTCTTTTATCCTCATTGAGTTATAGAGTTAGTTTCATTCAAGCTTCTAAGTAAAGGAAACGAAAGAGATGAGTGAGAGAGAAGGGCATTGAGAACAAGTTGGCCTAAGTAAATCAATTAGGACCTTCCAAGCTAGTTATAACACATTCGTTGTCTTTCCATTCATTCTTTAAATCTTATGACGAATTTACTATGTGACGTGAACTGTAAATCCAATAATAATAATTAGTCAATGCAATGGATCCAGAAACATGGAACGTTCATTACCGTCGGTATTTTTGCAGTTGTTTCGATTTTGATTTGGTGTCAAGAATATCTTTCTTCCTCTTGTAAAGTTTCACTCCTTCAATTTAAGTTTTTCAACACATTTTTATTACCATCTCTGTCTCATGGAAATCCTTAAGATACAACGTTTGTAATCGTCAATATAAATGAAGTTGGGGCATATATTTAGCATTTGTGTGTGTGCAACTCTGAAGCGGTAAGATACAACGCTTGTAATTTGAAAGTCAGCAGTTTGAGTGTTTTGGAAGTCGACTTACGCTCATTCCTTCTCACATATGATTGCTAGTTTATGACCACCTATCTAAGTATCAAACCGTTGTTATCTTGAGCTCATACTTTAAGCTTATCATCTTTGAAAAGTAACTCTTGGAAACACTAGTCAAGGTTATCAAACCCAACAAAAGTCACTCTTCGAAATATATACTTTGCGTGCTACACAATTAACATGTGCGGCGCAAATTGCAAAGCATGTGGGCTAACTATCGATGTTTCGCTTTTGCTCAACCCACCATAATATTACCAACCCACAGAAACTTACAAATTCACACGCACAAAATTTAGATATGAGGCGTCACCGCAAACCTAAACATGAGGCTGCCACCCTTTTTGGATTTTTATGTCAGCTATAGCAGGTAGTATCATATGCATGCATCTACGTTTTTACGTCAACCATTACGATTAGAGTTTTTATCTTCATTCAATTACAGAATTAGTTTCGTTTAGGTTTCTAGGAAAAGGAAACGAAAGAGGTAAGTCCAGGGAGGTAAGAGCATCGGGAAGTTGGTCTATATAAATCGACTACGCCAATTATAACGCATTCGCCCTTTTCCTTCCATTTTTGAAATCTTATGAAGAATATTTTACAGTGCGACGTGAATTCTACCACAGACAATAATAATCAGTCCATGCAAATAATCCATAAAATTGGAACGTTCATCACTGTCGGTATTGTGGCAGCTGTTGCGGCTGTGTTTTGGTTCAAAGAATATCTTTCTTCCAGAGCTCCGAGTGCACCATACATGTTTTTACTGTCTATCATCATGACAGTCATTCTCACCAACAGTTCAACACTGTTAAGAAATTCAAATGTGGTTCGAGATTACTCTGTTTCGTATGAAGATGGAGTCTTTGGCGAGATAAACGAGATTCTGTTTGGTGATCCTTCTGCAGTGGAATCACCCACAAATAATGGTGTTGATGACGATAAGACTGACTTGGAAGAATTCAATAAGAGGGTGGAAGATTTCATTTCCAAATTCAAGCGCCAGATGCGTCTTCAAAGGCAACAATCTTTAATGGCTCGCTGTTTTCAGAGTTATATAAAAGCAATTTAAGTTCTGCGGACTGTGGACACCTGACTCTGAGCGTAAACAGCAAGCGAAACGGTTGCGACAGTTGCCTGTCGACTGTCGTCGAAATGCAAAATTATATCCATCTAACATGTGGCGGCTTTATTTAAAATGAACGGTCTGACTACTGACGGATTGGGGCCCTTTGGGGGCTGTGGATGCAATGAAATTTACGTCCCTCTGAATTAATGTATTAACCGACAAAAAGGTCGGCTGTTTTATTTTATTAAATTCTGAATAAATCTTTGCAAAGATCGTTTGTGTGACGGCCACATTATCAAGCCACGTGGAGCCCATAGATTTACGTGTTTTGTCGGCCGCTTCGCATTATGTTTGGAGTCGTTAGGCAATTGTTTATTAATGTATTATTTCTGTCCTTTTAAATTATGTTTTTCAATACGGTACGAAATGGTCGGCTGTTTAATATTTATTAATATTACTTTTACTTGGGAAAAATGTTTTAAATTCAATTCAAACAAAACAATCGATAGTCAAGTTTTTGTTTTCAAAGCTAAGTAGTTTTGGTCAAAAACTTTCGTCACAATCAGTCGTCGTGTTTTGCATCAAAATATTTTAATTGACTTTTAAAGGTTTTCGAATTATTTACTTGTTTTTCGTATAAAAATTTGTATTATTTAAAAACGACACTAAAATTTTATGGTATATATTTTAAATTAGCATCAATGATTATGTGTTAAAAATTAAGTGTTTGATCAAACTAATTTTTAATCGAGTTAAATGTAGTATTTTTACTATTAAAATTGCCTTTTATTCGTTGGTAGGCGTTCACCTTTGAAGATGCCTTCCCTGGAAAGTGTCAAATTTCGGCGGTCTTAATTTTACAAGTTGTCGGATTATAGATATTTACTATCGTAGACATCCAAAGATTTTAGATATTTTCTATCATAATATCTAAGATCTAATTGCTCTAGTTTAGAATTGTTTTTAGGCTACAATGTTTATCTATTTTTTGGATTATATATAATCTTCAATCCGATTGGTCATTCTTGACTTTGTAATAAGAGAAATCATTTCCTTCTGTAGTTGCAGTCTTGCAGATATGCACAATCAAACTCCAGCGAAGGACATATATCATCTTGGGCACAGGGTGGTGTCAAGTGAGAAAGATGTCTATGAAAGGCCCAATTATTATAAGAGTATGTAGAAAAAATTCGACTTCTCCTATTTGTGGCATTGTGGAATTCTACAGAAAGAGGTCGATACTTCCCATTTTGGGCCTTTTCATTAGTTGAAATCTAAAAAAAATGATTTCTTCATTTTCAGGGACTTTTAACAGCGGAGACAACGAGGTTGTGGGAAAATAATGGTACTTTATAAGATGTAGAATATTCTTCGATGTTTCAGATTTGGCCTAGATTATTTGTAATATTTCAGTCACCCAAGGCCTTTTTGATTTGGTGTGGATTGTTGAAATATTTCATCTTCGCTCAATTTTATAATTTAAAGGCTTTTCTTCTCAACAACTCTAGATGACCTATAAGTTTTAATTTTTCGTGGCTCAATATCATGCTGCTGGCTTATTTAAGTAAGGTTTCATTCAAAGATTTCAACATTCATTGCTTTGGCAATCTATAATCGATTTTCGATCTAGATAAGAAATTTCTAGTTATAAACCATTTGTAGAATTGAAGTTGATCCATCATTATGATGAACCACTTGAGCGATCTGTAGTTGACCAAAAGAATATGTTGGTGATTTATGTTACTAAATCTAAACGTGGTAAACACACGACACGACTCTATGGGGTTTTGTAATTTCTTTCACGTTTCTGACCACTCAAATGATGAACAACTTGAGTTGTCCTAAATGTGTGTAACGCCCGTAAAAACAACCCACTTAACCAGGTTACAAGACAACAGTTGTCACAAGCAAGTTTCAAAGCCAAATGCTATTAATAGCTTATAGTTTTATTAATATGACAATTATAAAAGATCACAAGGTCCAAACTTAGGGTTAGATTAATCAATTAGGTTAAGAGGGTAATTTATCACTATACCACTCTCTAACATTCACTAAAAGTATTCAACTTTATTTTTCTCAAAATTAATGCACTCAAAACTTCCTAAAAACATTCCCATTAGATAGGAAATTTCCTCACCTTTCCAGTGATATAAAGAAGTCCTCCTAACTCCTCATATTTCTCAAGTTATGGGTCGCGAGCCTTGGGGTGAAAATTTTCCCAAGAATGGGCCTGCGGGCCTAGGGAGGAAAATTTTCCCAAGGGCGGTCCTGCGGACCGCGGGGAGAAATTTCACCCAGAGAAGGAATCGCAGAGTGGCGGAGTGAAATTTTCCAAGGCACAGGGCGGCGGAGCGGGGAAGGAATTTAGCACTTTTGCCCTTTTGGGACAAAGGCACAATTTACCTCCGCGCGCTTGCGAACCCGAAAGGGGAAACATGTCAGCATTTCCAAGTGCCACGTGTCGATCCTCAACGCATGGGAAAAATAGAATTACAGGGAAACACAATAATTTTAGACTTTGATTTAAAAAAATGCAAGGGTTAAGATTTACCCGGGACGCCAAACATACGTGGCATGAATTTTGGAGGGCCATAGGAGACTTTAAAAGAAAAAGGATACAAAGGTGTTAAAATGCTCCGCACCTTTGCTGACGCCTAAGGCCACCATGTGTCAGCCAACCATTGGATGCGGGGCTACAGGATGACGGAGAAAGTTAAGAAATTTTTTCCAAAGGGTTTTAATAAAAAAATTAAATTGAACGCATGGGCCCGTACGCCCACGAAAGTACATTTCCTAGGCAAGGATGGGGATGCGGGGCCGCGGAGAATTTTCAGAAATTTTGCCAAAGTTAGAATCAAAAGGGTTAAGTTAAAGCGCGCCTACCTGCCTGCTGGAATGCATTCCAAAAGCGAAGGGCGGGGCGGCAGGGACGTGGGGAAAATTTTCCAAATTTTCCCTTTCTGAACTTAGACTAATTTTGATAACAATGAGGTTTGCGGGCCAGCGGGGCGGCATAAAACTTCATAACTTTAGCGCTTTTGGGAAAAAAGAGCAAAAGGGAAAACTTAAACCCGCGGGTCCGCCAGTGAATATTTTAATCATTTAAATTTGACAGTTAGATTAATTTTGAGGCCAAAAATGAAGTAAAACTTCAGAAGGCCATAACTTTTGATAGGGAACTCAGTTTTTGGTAAACGAGGACTTTCTAGAAATCTCTTGATGCCCTCTTTGCATAGAAACCTTAAGAATTTAATTTTGATGAAGTTTAAAGTGTCAATTTTGAGAAAACGTTTTTCTATCACTTAAAAAGTGAACTGGTCATTTCAACTTGTTAAAATTTTTGTTAAAATTTGTCATTTTCTCTTTCTCAACATGCCTACCAGGCATGGAGGATTTCACTAGGAAGGTTTTGGGATAGATTGCAAGGTTAAATTTATTTGATTGAGTTGCATTTAAAATTACCAATTTTTACAGCAAAAAGGTCTGCAATTTTTCCTTTGCTCGATTTGAAAGTTTCTTTAAAAATTTCTTAAGTGTTTTAGTTTGTTTGGTGTCATTTTTCCTTTACAAATACAAATTGATATTTAAATTGGTCTTTTAGATATTATAGTGTCATGTTGTTAAATTTTTTATTAATATTTGTCAGTAAGAAAAATTACCTAACAGAACTTCAAATTCGAAAAGATTTGTTACATTCACCAACTTAAAACTATGAATTCATTCCATGCTAGTAAGTTGTATATTTCATCTTTCCTTCAATCCAAAGCATAAAAACACAAATGCAGTTTCTATCTTTTTCCAAAGTCAAACATTTCAGACAAAATGGATTAATACATTTCCTTCATACACATTTCACCTTTTTTTTAAACTTTCCTACAGATAATTCATAGTGCATTTGAATGATCAGATTTCAATATAACAATGCCATTATGAAACAAAGTAAGACAACTTCTATTATTTCCATGAATCTTTTACAACCCTTTTTTTAATTTCTCAAATACAATATACAAAATACAATTTCTTTCACATTCCTTTCAAAGACAGAAACAAAGTATATCTCTTTCACATTCCAAATTTACAATTTTCATAGATGATACAGAAACATATTTCCATCACAATAAAAATACATGGTCATCCACTTCAAAGTGAGAAAGGGTTACAATAAGAAATAATTTCAACAAGGACTGTCAAACTATTTTCTTTTTTTTCTCCTTTGCTCCAGAATCAGCAACATGCAGTTTCTATTTTCATTCTTCCAATTTGATCACAACAAGAGTAGGGGAAAGGCAACGCTCTCCACCCAACCAAGACATCCAATGAAAAGGAGAATCCATCCTTCTTCATTGGCCCCCGAGCCCCAACCATAATGCAATAGAAGATGTGATTCAACTCATGGCAACAAAGGCTTCCACAACACACAAGCAACATTTTCACATTTAAAACACCATCCAAAATAGAATGTAGTTTACAACTACATTAAAGCATGACAAACAACACTAAGGCTTCATCAAGCAAGCCAAAGGAGAAAGAAACTATGGGGGATGCTACTTATGCCTCCCAAAGGGGAAATGGGTATCACCACCTGATTTCAAACCACCAAAATATAGTATATCAAAGCCCTGACATGCCCTTATGCCTCCCCCAAGTACCCCTTATTCCTCACATTTCCTTATGCCTCCCCAACCTCTTATGGCACCCCATAACGAGTAAAGAAATGCAAGCTATTTCTTTGTAAGGTGGAACCCAAATCCCAACTCCCTCCACACTTATACCTCCCCAAAACACTTGTGCCTCCCACAAAATGAACCCCATAGTCTTCTCCTACACCATTCCTAGGCCATCTACCCAACATCCCACAAACATGCCAAAACATTCACAACAATAACAATTTCATAAACAAAAAGAAGCATTACAAGAGCCAAGCTCCTACCTCTCCATGATGGAGTTGTTCCAAGTTCCAAAACAACAAGCTTTATCCCAATGCAAGCAATCCAAATCAGCCAAGCACAAGCATGCAACAATCTTCCAAAAAAAACTTCTCCAAAGCAAGAGCTCCAAACAAGCAAAAGAATTCACCCCAAAAGAGTTTCCAAAAGTGAAGCCAACCCAAAACAAGGCAAGAAATTCAAATTTTATAGAAGAGGGAAGAGAAGAGGATGAGGTGGATCCATGTAGGATGCCACATCACACATCCTCAACCCCAACCCAAAAGTCAACTTCATTCTCCAATGCATAATAAATAGGTGGGTGAATAATATGACAGTTTACTTACATACTCAAATCCAACCCACACCCCAAAGGACTGAAATTAAACCATGTAAGAAAAGTGCAATTAAAACTTACAATTTGTCTTCTCAAAATGCATTATAAAAGTCTAATTTCAACTCTCCAACCATAGGTATGGTTGGTAAATAAATTTAAGAGGTATGGGACAAGTTTAACTTGTCCCACAAGCCTCCAAAATCAGCCTCCAAGGACAAATTCGAATTTCCAAGAAGGTGGAGTGTTTCACACTCAAAAGTTAACTTACATCATTACTTACATCATCTCTTACAACACTTAAATCAATAACCAACAACCATATTAATTACATTCTCATGATATCTTCTAATTAATTAACTTAACAACATGATTACTCACAATATTAACACCACAATTTATTTAAATAAAAGGGATAAACACATCACTTAATAAACACATACAAACATCAATAAAAAGGAACCAAATAAATAAATACACATAACCGCTAGGTCACATATTTAAAGGTGATCCCCCCATGGGAATCCCTAACAAAACAACCACACACAAACAATACAAGTTGTCATGGTGACCTTGTTGAATTCATCTAGAATTCCAATGTGGTTGGTCTCCAATCCCCCAATGTTTGTTGTGATATTTTAAACCTACAAAACACAAATACCTCCTTCGGCCTCGTGGCCATATCAGAACATCCAAAATAATATAAATAAAATTCCAAAATCATCTAGATATATGAATCACAACAACATCCAAGAAACCAACAAGATCATTTACAATTTTACTCAACAACTATATCATCATCAAATAATTTCCATTTCTAGGTCTACTCACAATATCCAAATATCACATGTCGAACAACATCCATAATATAACCATGTCAAACAGTATATCATCATCAATATATAAAGTGTCTCTAATAATCATCATGCATCATATATGAATCAAAGTCAACCATAATCCATGATCTAATATCTAACATCACACTAAGCCAAAACTATAATAATGTCCATAATATAGTCAGCAGTATCATGATCAGTAACAAAAGTGTCGAAGGGAAGTGGGCACTACATCCCCCTCCCCTTAGACTCGACTTCCTCCTGGAAGTCACTGGAACAAATGTGGGAATTGAGCTCGTAACACAGTAGCATCCTCCCAAGTAGCTGCAGTCTCATCGTATCTGTCCCACTGTACTCGCACCTGATCAATCTCTCTACCTCGAAGGCCTAGGGTCCTACGATCTATGATGCGAACGGGCTCCACCATCACCTGCCCTTGATCCTGCACCTGCAATGATGTCTAATCTAACACATGAGAAGGATCTGCAACATATCTCCTAAGAACTGAAACATGAAACACATTATGTATGCAAGACAAGCTAGGTGGAAATGCTAGATGGTAGGCCAAAGGGTCGATACACTCCAAGATCTCAAAAGGACCAATGAATCTAGGAGCTAACTTAGAACCTTTTCCATAACGGATAGGGCTCTTATGTGGCCTGACATGAAGGAACACCTTCATGCCCACATCAAAACTATGGTTGGTCCTATGTTGATCTGCGTACTTCTTTTTCCTATCCTATGCCTCCTGCAGTCTTTGTCTGATCAAAACCACCTGCTGTTCCATGTCCTGCAACAAAGTTGGTCCAAGAGAAACCATGTCCTCTAACCTGTCCCAACTAAGAGGTGTCTTGCACTCTCTTCCATACAAAGCCTGAAAAGGAGACATGCCTATAGAACTCTGAAAACTATTATTGTAGGAAAAATCCACTAAGTACAGGCACTCTTCCCATCTAGATTGTTGATCCATCACATACATCCTAAGCATGTCCTCTAAAATATGATTCACCCACTCAGTCTATCCATCTTTCTCAGGGTGATATGTTGTGCTGAAGTTGATTCTTGTCTCGAGGGCATACTGCATAGTAGTCTAGAAATGGGAAGTATGCAAAGGATTGCGGTCACAAATAATCTTCCACGGGATCCATGTGCAACATGACAATCTCATCCAAATATACCTGTGCCACTGCACTAGCTGTATAAGTGGTCTTCACTGGAGAAAATTGAGCCACTTTTTTCAATTTATCAACCATGACCATGATGGCGTCATGGTGATATCTCGACATTGGTAGCCCAATAATGAAGTCCATGGAAATGGTGTCCCATTTCCACTCCGGTATAGCATGAAGAAAGAGAAGGCCAGCTGGATGTTGATGCTCGACCTTCACATTCTGGCACTCTAAGTAGTGTGACACAAATTGAGCCACATCTCTGCGAAGTCCTCTCCAGTGATACAACTATCTCAAAGTAGCGTGCATCTTCTTCACCCCAAGATGGTCTGAATTATGCCTCTGTCAATACGTCTTGCCTCAAGCCTACATATCTGGGAACATAAATCTGACCTCTGTGCTTGAGAAGTCCATCTACCTCTAGTGAGAAACCAAAAACTTCCCTTCAAGGGGTCCTGTTGGTGTCGAATCACAGCACACCTGGGACTCTGCAACTCAATGGGTTGAGAATCTCAGTGCGATTGCACAACATGGAGCTTTTCCCAAGTGTGGGACCTCGCGAAATCGGAAAAGCTCTCTGGATGAAGGTCAGCTCCTATTCCTCTGTTCAGATGCACCAATAAAACGTAGAGGTTTACCCCAAAAACCTAAACTAACCACCAAGGAGACAGGGAGAGAGAAATGCATGAAAAATAAACCTAAGCTAAGGAGGTGATGCACCGAGGAATGAAGAACATATGTTTTGCCAATTAAACACAGACCACAGAAATGCAATGCAATATCATGCATAGAAAAACATATTCACAGTGAAAGATCAGGAGGATGCAAAATGAAACACATAGAGGGTTGAGAAACATCCACAGTCATGCATTTATTTTGCTCCAAAGATTGATACAACACACTGCAAAATGCCAAGAGGCAAAGCTGTATTATAGTTTTAAATGGGAGGTTTTAACTCCACAGATTCACCTGCCAAAGAGAAGAAGGGAGGGGCAAAACAAGAATGTCCAACGTTTTTTAAAAAAACAGCCCCCTCCTTACATTTATATGAGAAAAATGAGGGAGAAGAGAAATTCGGAATTTTTTCCAACCACCTCCACATCCGCACCTAACTCGTCTCATTATGGCGGACTGTACTTCGAATCGGGTTTGGAAGAAGCCCCGGCATGTGTTCGATGCTTGCGTTTTCCCAAAACCCGCTTCCCTCGTGATTCCGAGCTTTCCTTTGTGTCGGGGCGGAAGATGAACCCGCATACGCATCGGGTCCGGAGGGGTGCTCGACATGCTTTTGCCCCGTGCATCCCCGACGTGTTTTCCCGACCTCGAAACCCGCATTTCTTTTGCGTCGGGTTTTGGAACCCTTGCGACATGTCTTTTGGTGTCGGGTTTTGGTGGACTCCCAACATGCTGTTTCATCATGCGTTTCCGACCCGAAAACCCGATTTGCTAGGTGCGTCGGGTTTTGGAGACCCCCCCGACACATTTTTCCTTTGTCGGGTTTGGAAGAAACCCCGACATGTTTCCCTTTGCTGTTCACCCGACTTGTTTTTCCGATTGCATTCGCGTCGGGATTATCCCTCTCTCCGACATGCCTGGCTTCCTGCTCCTCCGCACCCGCGCTTTGCCCCGGTGTCGGGTTTTTCTGCCCTTCCGGCATGTTCTCTTCCTCCCATTTGCCCGACTCCTCCGCCCGCAATTTGCCCTGGTGTCGGGCCGGAGAGGAAGAAATATACAACAATTTGGCGACTCACGGGGTGACCTGTCTGCTAGGTAGAAGATCAGTGGCCTTTCAGCAATCCATTGGGCATGGAGTCATAAGCAATAACCTGAACCAACCGATATCTGATCCTGAACCTGATACCGCAACTCCTTCTCTGAGAGCACACTGAACTTAAGAGTTGTTTTCACAAAAAACTGCTGCAATGAACCATGCCAGAGCCAAACCAACACCACAAAAACTATGTACAAAACTGAAAATCATACATGCCCCAAATGGAACATGCAGAGTGTGCACAAGCACTTCTTCTGCTGAAAGCAAACCTACCTACTCTACTCTTACTGGAAGCAAAGGCAAGCTAAACAAACCCTGCAACTGGTTGTGCAAAATAGCTTCCTTTCTTCAAAATGGGCAGCCATACAATCGATTTGGCACTGATCACGGCTGTTTGGATGAGTGGGAAATCAACGAGAAGCTGGTCTTCCACCCAAATCATCAAGGTGTCAGCCTCATGCTCAGAAGCAAGCATGACCGGTTGTGGCTTCTCCTTTGGCTCGAATGAAGCCAAATACCTGATTGGGCAAGGTCTGATCCATTTGATATGCCCATAGCTCTGATTTTCAACTCCAAAAATGGAGTTCTCTTGCAGACCCTCCGAGATGGATGACATGGAAGAAATGGTGGAATCCTTCTGTCCTTTCTCTTCCTCCATGGCTGATTGTGAAAGATTAAAATCTTCCAATCTTGGTTCCAAAGAGCTGCTATAAGATGCAGGCTGCTGTAAATGAATGTTCTCCTTCATGACAACAGACTCGAGTGTTTGGAATGGGGATGATGAAAGAGAGAATGGTGAAAACTCAACCGGCTCCTCCCCATCAAAACAATCTTCCAAATCTGACAGGTAAACTGCCTCATTGCTGTCCTATTGCTCGTGTTCCACTTCCTCCATGGTGTCCTCTTGATCTGCAACTTGACCACCATGGTTTCCTTCACTCTCCAATATTGAGTTTGAGAGATCAAACTCCTTTTCAGCACTGGAACTTGAGAGAGGTGAAGTAGAAAGAAGAACTGAAGGTTCTCCTGTAACTTGCTTTGTGCTCAAACCCTTTGGATCCGCAATTTTCTCCTCCACAACTGGGATGTGCTCCTTTTCTTTTGCCTTTGGAGCAGCTTCTTCTTCCTCCAATTTTCGAAGACAATCTTGCTCTTGAATGAGCTCCTCCTCCAGCATGAAGTTCGTCAAGTCAAACTCTTCGATCTGCTACTCTAGAGGACAAGTTGGGACTACAAGATCTCCTTCTTCTACTGCAACAGAATCAGTCCTGACCACCATTTGTTCTCCAACCTCAACCTCTTCTGTAGGCCTAACCATCAAGGGGATCTTTGTCATCCCAAATCTAAGAGCCCAACTCTTCAGGCTTTGAATTTCTTCCTCTTTGTTGGCACTCTCTTTTTGCTGTGGTTTTCCTTAGCTGGCATTCTGATTTTCATCCTCCCAACATGGATTAGGGAATGCAATAGGAGGGATAGGTTGAAACTCAACTGATTTGACAATTTTGTGTGGTGGTGGAGGCGGTGAAACCTCTTGTTTCTTTGGAATGGAAGGTACTTCATTTAGCTCTTGTGGAGGGGGTTTGGATTTGGAAGAGAAGAGGGCAGAAAAACTGAGATGGGATGGAAGACTAGGGGGTGGAGGGATGGATTCAACATTTAGGGCAGCAGATGGTGAGTTTAAAACTTGACACTGCTGAAATGATATAGATTGAGAAGGAGGAAAAGAAAGAGTATGAGGTGGTGTGCTTACCCATTGACAAGGTTGCAGAATACTTCTCTCATACACCTCTATTCCTTCAATCCACCTTGTAAGTAATGGCAGTGTTGCAATCATGAAGTCTAACTTCTCTTGAGAGCTGTAGTGCCTTGGAAAAGGTCCCACCCATGGACAAGGTGCTCTGCAACCAATTCCAAATGCTTTCATTTGTGCCTGAGCCCTAGATTGCACCATGTTCACCTCCATCTTTTGGATTTTCTCCAGCAGATCTGCATTTTCTTCTTCATTGTCTTCATTGCATGCGTACCCTTGCTCTTGGAAATCTCCATAGCCAAACTGATTTTGGAATTGCTGCTCATATGGGTATGCATGTTCATCCTGAACTTGACCAAAATGTTGATTTGGAGGATTTGTAAAACATGTTAGAGGTGTGATATATTGCTGCTGTTGATGTGGATTCCATGATGGAAATGAAGTCATGATTGCACAACTTCATGGAATGGACAAGAATGAAAGAGGTGGAAAGAAGGATGGGTGGAAATGAATGGGAATGGGTCTGTAACTCAGAGAAATGGGTTGCTGATCAGGTGGAGTCGCCAGATGTGTTTTTTGAAAATGCCTCTAAAAGGCTGGATGTTGCCAAGTTACACACCAAACTTGACAATATCGAAATCGAGATTTAAAATTTGAAAGACCCGGAGGAATGCAATCTTCAGTTTGGAACTCATGTCATGTTGTGCAGCTGCGGATTCCCGAAAAGCACAGTTGGAACTCAGGTCATGCGATGCAACTCACAAAACCCGAATTGCTATGTGTCGGAACTTGGAACATTTCTGACATCCCTCAAATCCAAATTTTCTTTGCTTTCGGGATTAGGACCATGCAATGCATCTCCCAAAACCTGAAATTGCTGTTTTGATGTTCTCGGGTCCCGAAAACCCAAAATCACTGAAAAACCTGAAATTTT
Source organism: Taxus chinensis (assembly GCA_019776745.2). NCBI lineage: Eukaryota > Viridiplantae > Streptophyta > Pinopsida > Cupressales > Taxaceae > Taxus > Taxus chinensis. Next base: position 200,359,891 of record CM034151.1, read on the forward strand.
GAAAATCGAAATCTCAAAAATCTAAAGATACCCTTTTGAAGATTACAGTCGGATCTACCAACTGGTGAAATTTTGACTCGTTTTGAGCAAGTTAAGCCCTTGAAAATTGATTTCGGGGTTCAGGCTGGGAGATGTAAAATCTGAAATTTGTAAAAAAAACTGCAATTTTTAGTGCGAATCTCATGAAAACTCCTTCAAATTTTTAAGGAATGACCTCTTGGTCCCACCGGGCGTGCCAAAACTGTTGGTGTCGAATCACAGCACCCCTGGGACTCTGCAACTCGATGGGTTGAGAATCTCAGTGCGATTGCACAACATGGAGCTTTTCCCAAGTGTGGGACCTCGCGAAATCGGAAAAGCTCTCCGGATGAAGGCCGGCTCTTATTCCTTTGTTCAGATGCACCAATAAAACGCAGAGGTTTACCCCAAAAACCTAAACTAACCACCAAGGAGACAGGGAGAGAGAAATGCATGAAAAATAAACCTAAGCTAAGGAGGTGATGCACCGAGGAATGAAGAACATATGTTTTGCCAATTAAACACAGACCACAGAAATGCAATGCAATATCATGCACAGATAAACATATTCACAGTGAAAGATCAGGAGGATGCAAAATGAAACACATAGAGGGTTGAGAAACATCCACAGTCATGCATTTATTTTGCTCCAAAGATTGATACAACACACTGCAAAATGCCAAGAGGCAAAGCTGCATTACAGTTTTAAATGGGAGGTTTTAACTCCACAGATTCACCTGCCAAAGAGAAGAAGGGATGGGCAAAACAAGAATGTCCAACGTTTTTTAAAAAAACAGCCCCCTCCTTACATTTATATGAGAAAAATGAGGGAGAAGAGAAATTCAGAATTTTTTCCAACCACCTCCACATCCGCACCTAACTCGTCTCATTATGGCGGACTGTACTTCGAATCGGGTTTGGAAGAAGCCCCGGCATGTGTTCAATGCTTGCGTTTTCCCGAAACCCACTTCCCTCGTGATTCCGAGCTTTCCTTTGTGTCGGGGCAGAAGATGAACCCGCATGCGCATCGGGTCTGGAGGGGTGCTCGACATGCTTTTGCCCCGTGCATCCCCGACGTGTTTTCCCGACCTCGAAACCCGCATTTCTTTTGCGTCGGGTTTTGGAACCCTTGCGACATGTCTTTTGGTGTCGGGTTTTGGTGGACTCCCGACATGCTGTTTCATCATGCGTTTTCGACCCGAAAACCCGATTTGGTAGGTGCGTCGGGTTTTGGAGACCCCCCGACACATTTTTCCTTTGTCGGGTTTGGAAGAAACCCCGACATGTTTCCCTTTGCTGTTCGCCCGACTTGTTTTTCCGATTGCATTCGCGTCGGGATTATCCCTCTCTCCGACATGCATGGCTTCCTGCTCCTCCGCACCCGTGCTTTGCCCTAGTGTCAGGTTTTTCTGCCCTTCCGGCATGTTCTCTTCCTCCCATTTGCCCGACTCCTCCGCCCGCGATTTGCCCTGGTGTCGGGCCGGAGAGGAAGAAATATACAACAGGTCCCTAGGACTTGATCTTTGCTCAAATTGCAATGTAGAAGCTATCAAGACGAAGATGATGAAGGATCCTTCTCCGTAAATCTGTGTCCACTAAAGTGGACATAAAAACATGTCTCCATCTATTGATAGTGTCTACCACCACATTCTCCTTCCCCTTCACATGCTCTATCTCCATATCATACTCACAAAGAAACTCCATCCAACGCCGCTAACGAGCGTTAAAATTGGGTTGCGTGAAGAGGTGGGAAAGACTCAAGTGATCTTTCCTGAGTGTGAATCTCCGACCAAGTAGAAAGTGCCTCCATAGAAGCAAAGTGTGCACAACTACTGCAAGCTCAAGATCATGAGTTGGATAATTAAGCTCATAATTTTTGAGTTTGCGAGACTCAAAAGCCACTACTCTTCCCTCCTGCATCAACACACCTCCAAGCCCTACTAAAGAAGCATCTATGTAAATGAAAAACTCACCCTGTGGATCTAGCACTATAAGGATAGGTGTTGTAGTGAGACATTCCTTCAGTTTCCTAAAGGCCTGCTTGCACGTGTCTAACCAAACAAACTTCTTCCCTTTCCACTGAAGGGAAGTGATGGGTTGCGTAATTTGAGAGAATTCTTGAACAAATATCATGTAGTATCCTACTAATCCCATGAAGCTGTGCACCTCTGTCACAGTGGTGGGTGTCGGCCAATCCATAGTAGCACTAATCTTGTAAGGATTAATGGTGATACCTTCTCCATAAATGATATGAACCAAATATTGCACCTCCGTTTGAAAGAATGCACACTTCTCCAAGTTCTCATAAAGCCACTGATCCCGAATACACTGAAGAACCTGGTGAAGGTGCACCTCATGCTCCTCACGTGTATGTGAGTAAATCAAAATTTCATCAAGGAAGATGAGCACGAAGCGATCTAAGAAGGTCCTAAATACCCCATTCATCAAATTCATAAACACTGCAGGGACATTCGTCAAACCAAAGGGTACCACTGTGAAATCATAGTGGCCATATCTCGTACGGAAGGTGGTCTTATGAATGTCCACCTCCAAAATCCTTAGCTGATGGTAGCCTGACTTAAGGTTCTATCTTAGAGAAATTTGTGGCTCCCTTCATCTAATCAAAAAAATCATCAATGCACGGAAGGGGGTAACGATTCTTGGTCGTTACTTTGATCAGCTGGAGGTAATCAATACACAACCACAAGGATGTGTCCTTCTTCTTCACAAAGATCACCGGTGCAAAACAAGGGGACACACTAGGGATGAATTAGGCCTTTCTCCAGAAGGCCCTCAAGTTGTAACTTGATCTTGCAGAGTTCTGGGGTGGTCATCTGATAAGGTGCTCATGAGATAGGCTTTGCTCCCTGTTGGTCGTCAAACAGGACTTTTATGAAGAGCAAAAGTCAGGAGACAAGAAGTCCCTCCTCTTTAATGGGAGAGATTCCCTTATTCAGAAACAAACTTATTTACAAATATACAAAATATAATTTTCTGGTTAAACTTGGATATTACGAAAGTGTCTTTCGTAAGGATCATCAATCACAAAAGGACTGAGGAATGAGAGTGTGAGAATGAGCAGAAAGGCAACATGCAGAATTATAGATAGCAGAGTAATTCTTTATGTATGCGAAGTTACAGTGAATTTAAAACAAGATCATTCATATCGTATAAATAAGAGGGAATTTAAAAACACAAAGTTCTGTAAATAACATCTGCCATAAAACAAAGTTTCTTAGCATAACACAGATTCATTAATCAAGGACACAAAGTTCCTTCTTGGTTGTACAAGATCACCATGTATTGCAAAGTTGAAGAGTATGCAATCAGCGAGACTAACAAACTAGTAACAAATGATCTTCACAAACATTAAACGAAAGCTCAGAGATAACGGAGATTAGATAGACAAAGAATGGAAAGCCCTTTTGTATTGATTTCTTTGTAATCTATTTACACTTTCAGAAAATATGCCAAGTTCTTCCTCCCTTCAGAATGGCGTAGAGAGGCCATTATATAACTTACAAATCAGTTACTCTTCGTAACCGCTTCTTTTAACCAAGAATAGTTAAGGACTGCCAACCGCAATACCTCAACCTTCTTACAAAGAAAACGGAAAAAGAAAGGGAAGAAGAGAAAAGAATAAGGAGAAGAAGACAGGTGGCCGGTTACTGGGAGGGACCCACTGACTTCAAAATCTGCTGCCTGAATTTCTTCAACGCCTCAGCTATGTCTCTGCCACGAGGGACTGACGTGTTGGCCGTAGACTGAGTCCAAAATCCAAGACACTTCTCCATCTCTTTATCAAACTCGACATGAGTATGATAATCTTTATTTGCTTCTTCAATGGCAGATTGAAGAGAGCAAATCTCCTTCATTTTCTCCTTGGAGATGGAACTTTCCTTGAATAAGTTATCTTTGACAAAAGCTCTGAATTGAGCTTTGATTTCTTGCAAGGAAAGGGGTACACCAGAAGTTTCATCTTGAAGATGGCAGTGTATATCTTTGAAAGCAGAGACAACCAGTGTCTTGAAAGCTTCACCCTTCTGCTAGCTGTTCTTCAGTTCTCCCAAAGCCTCCTCCAAGACTTTGATTTTCCACTCCACACTGTAAACCCAGGATTTTGACAGATTATCCTTTGCATCATCAAAAACCTTATTCGCCAGTAAGATATTCTCATCTGTCTGTCCCATAAGGCGGAGGTCTACTATGCAACTGCTCCAGAGTTTGAGCTCTTTATCCATGATCCCAATAGTAGAGGAGAGCTTCTGTTGCAAATTGTTCACTTTTCCATGGAGTTTGAAAGCTTCATCGATGAAGTTCAACCCTGCAACAAGCATATCATCCACCATGGCTTCCATAGCTCTGCCATAGACGGAATACTTGTGCATGTCTTTGATACTCTGTACTTCATCTTGGCTCAAAATTACAGGTGGTGGAAGAGTGGTCAATGGAGTAGGGTCTAAAACTTTGTCCTTAGACAAAAGAGACTTGATGAAACCTGTGAGAATTTGGGCCTGTTCTTCCAACTGTTCAATAGTTTGCTGCCCTTTCTCTACCCTCCCAATGACTCTTGTGACTGTTTCTTTGAGGTTGTGAATCTCACCTTCAGGGGTAGACTCTCCCATTGGAATCCTCGAGAGCTCTAAGTCAGATGCCTGCAAGTCCTGCTCTGACTTGTCCACTGTAGGCTTAGCAATCTCCAGGAATTGCTGACCTTGAGCATCAGACACTATTCTGGAGGTAGTTCTGGCTTTCTTGGCACGAGAAGGAGTGGTGCCCAACAAGGCTGCGACAGCATCAAAATTTGACCCTGAACTCCGAGAGGAAAATTTTCTCTTCCTATTGTCAACCAAAGGTTGCACCCACGCAAAAGAGGAAGAGGAATCAGCAGGAGGGGCAAGAGGGCCGAGAGACAGAGAGCTCATGACACTCAAGGTCTGCGTAGCTGTGGTCTCAAGTTGAGACGTGAGAAGGGCGCTGGACACAATTGCTGCTGAAGAATCGACAGCACTTGGAAGTTCAGTGCTCTGGACTTCCTTATCTTTATCTGCTGGACCTTCAGGAGCATCCGCAGGGGCTGGCACTTCACTTTCTTCACTTTCACTGAGAACAATGATGTTCTCCGGTCCCATAGGCACTTCTACCTGCTTTCTTTGAGGATCATTTTCCACAGGCTCCTTCTTAACCTCCTTGAGTTTCTTCTGGTACACTTGAGTGGATGAAGAAGGAGTGGAAGCTGCAGGTCCTTGTATTGATGAGGCAGGTGGGGTTTGCACTGGTGTTTCTGACCTGGGAACCGATGCCTCTCTCCTTGGTTGAAACATCCTTGGAAGAGGATTCTCCTGAGTGCCTTCTGAGCTCTCGAACTTTCCTGTCAAACCAGACCTTAGTCCTGACTAAGACTGGAGCAAGGATCTCAGCCAGATCATCTTTTTCTTTCCTGTTCCAATCCAAGTCCTCCAAGGGGGTGTGCTTAATCACACTGTCATACTCATATGAGTATAGATCAGAATTGTCATCCTGGAGTCCTTCGGGAACTTGGTACAAGCCGAGTTCTTGGATCAATTGCAGGGAGAACCTGCCACAATGCCTTCTCCTGGCCTCAAAATCATCTGCACAGTCAGCCCAGTAGTCTTCTGTATCTGCCCTATGATGGTAGATTATCTTGATGTTCTGTTCAATGAACTTCTTCAAGTTGAAGCAGGTTCTTGGCTTGAAGAAATGAACGGTGATAGGGACCAGGGCTCTCTCTATGTTCTGTGTGTCCAGGGCTGTTTTACAAGTGTAATTTCCCAAAGAAATGGGAAAGTGCAAACCAGAAATCTTCTTGTCTCTGCAGGTTCTGTGTAGTTTGTCTAATTGCCTGCATACTTCGATCAAAGCCATCTTATCATTGCAGAACATGGGAAGCCTCAGAGGGGTGCTCTCATAGCCAGCAAGCCTGATATAAGAAAATTTCCTGAATTGGATGAAATAAGCACCGTAGTGCGATATCAGGTTCATGGCTTCATCTGAAAACCTTCTAGCAGTATCACCTTCGAGCAGCCTGACCACATACATGGTGAAAGCGTCATTCACCCTTCTGAAATTACGATTGCTGGTCTCTAGGGTGAACTGCGGGCAGTAAGCATATACTGGATCATCTTTGTGAGCGTCAATGTAAGAAAAGCCAAACCATTGCCGTGACGCTGCTAGGGTATACATCAGGTAAGAAGTCATGTAGAACTTCTTCGTTTGCTGTACATTGGACAGTTGCTCTGCCAAATTCATGCTGATGATCTCTGCCCAGTTGATATTTTGCGTTCCCTCGCACACCATGCTGATGAGCGGGCACATCCAGAAGTGAAATTCGTTGGTAGAGGGCAAACCCATAACCCGAGCCAGTAGAATTATAAAGTCAGACAATTCTTCATTAAAATCTACCCAGAAAAGAGTTTTGGACAGGCGAGAGGCTCCTTTCTTAGGGTTCTTCAGCCAGGACTTCACCACCCGCGCCTTGTATTTGTCGTTGTCTTGATTGAACAGAGCCTGTGCTTGATCCCGGGAAACGACTATGGCATTATCCATCTCTGGGATTCTCAGTGCGGTACTAATGGCGGCAGCGTCCAGCTTGGCGATGAGTTCCCCGTGTATATTGGTTAATTCACTGGAAACAGGGTCGAAGTGAGCTCCGCACGAAAGCACAGTATCAGCGCACTGTACCGAGATCAGGAAACCTCCAGCAAAAGCCAAACCGCTATCGTGAATCATTTGTGCCATTGGTGTAGGGTTTGCATCTGCCACCCTCGCCCAAAAATCACCAAAGTCAAGATGCTGAGCTTCACTGTCCCCAATATTGGGAACGGCAGATTCTAGTGGTGAAATTTGTTCCTGTCCCTGGAACTTGATCTTCATATTGATAGCAACAGAGCTGCAACCTAAACTCGGGAAGGAATTATAGAGAAAAGGGATACTGCGCAGGGAATTAGGTTGCAAGGGTTCGAGCAAGGATAGCATGGAAACAATGTGAAAAATGCAAAGGGGGGATGCCCGTTATATAGCCGTTTAGGAGAGAGAAAGGCCATGAATGCGCATTTAATACATACCCACCAATTTAAATAAGCTGGATATTCAGGTAGAGCGGCAAAAACTAGCACGAACGACACTTGGTTCATTAGGGACATGTGAGACGCGAATGCGCGAAACACGCGGCTCGGCCGATTTGGGCGAAGCGGGGAAAAGGTGCACAAATGCCTTTTGGGACACGCGGGACATGAGTGCGTGAAGTACGCGATTCGGGTGAATCGGCCGAAAAGGTTACAATGGGTCCGGAAAAGTTTGGGACATTTGGGATGAAAATGTGCGAAGTACGCGATTCGGGTGAATCAGCCGAAAATGGAACAACTTGCACAATTTGACTTGGGACATTTGGGACATGAAAGTGCGAAGTACGCGGTTCGGGTGTTTCGGCCGAAAATGGAACAGCTTGCCTGATTAACTTTGGGACATTTGGGACGAAAAGTTCCGACGGGCCCGAAAATGGAACAACTTCGGGGATTTCGGCCGATCGGGGAACAAAACGCACTTTTGAACTTGGGACAGTTGGGACAAAATTGTCGACAGGCCCGAAAAACACACAAAAAGACCCAAAAATGCAGACTTTTCTCAATTTCACGACCTTCTAACAATTTCAGCACAACAGAGAAGACACTAAAACTCAAAATTTTGAAAGTTCACTTTCTTTAAGAGTAGGGAATTTTGAGTGGACAACAGCTGGCTCCTTCTGGGGATGACTTGGCATAAATTCAAGGAATGAGACAAGGCAAGAACTTAGACAAACTCAGGGAAGCAGACCAGTACCTTATCCATTGGGCAACGGAGTCAAAAAGCAGACCAATACAGAGGACAACACACCAAAACAAAAAGGAAAGAAAAGCAAAAATGCTGTACAGAATATACAAGGGACTCCCTAATCACCTAGGACTTGAACAACTTGAGGTACTGCCCACTATAAGGAAGTGGGAGAGGAGAACCATCCATGTAATCAAGATAAAAGGAATTCTTACCAGCAAAGTGTCTGATCTTGAAAGGTCCGAGCCAAAGGGAATCAAATTTTCCGTGGCTGCCACGAGGTTCATGCCTTTTATCCCATAACAGCACAGTGTCTCCAACTTGGAAATCTCTGAACCTAGCTTTCTTGTCAAACAGGACCTTTACCTTCTGCTGGTGAACAGATATCCGATCAGCAACCTCCAATCTGTCCTCATTTAGTTTGTGAAGGTACATAATTCTCTTATCCAAAGCATCACTGAAACTAGTATCTTCAATGGCCTTCATTAGATGCAAGGCCGGCAGTTCCACTGTTACTGGCAGTTGAGCTTCTACTCCATATACCACTTGAAAAGGAGACATTCCAATAGCTCTCTTTGGTGTAATCCTGTCTGCCCAAAGAGCATCGTAGAGCTTCTTGTGCCAGTTTCGTTGAGACTCATTGACTAACTTCCTTATAATAGTCACCAGATTTTTGTTAGTGGATTCTGCTTGCCCATTTCCCTGAGGGTAATAATCTGAAGAATGAGCCAGGGAGATGCCATATCCGTAGCAGAAATCCATTATCTCAGCTGAAGAGAAATTCGAAGCATTATCTGTTACAATCTTATTAGGTACACCATACCTTACCAAGATGTTCTCTTTAATGAAGCTGCACACCACTTCAGAAGTAGTACTCTTAACTGGAATAGCTTCCACCCATTTGGTGAAATAGTCAGTGGCAGTTAGTACATGAGTATGACCAGCACTAGAAGCAGGATTAAGTGTTCTAATGAAGTCCAAACCCCACTGTTGAAATGGTTCTTCAATTACAACTGGCTTAAGAGGCAAAGAGGCCAATTTGGGTCTTCCCACGAAGGTCTGACAAGCCTCACATTTATCAACCCACTTGGATGCATCTTTGAACAAAGAAGGCCAGTAATATCCTCCACGGAGTATCTTATGAGCCGTAACCGTTGATGAATAGTGCCCTCCACATGCCTGATCATGAAAAGCTGAGAGCAACTTTCTCTGTTGTTCCTTGTCCACACACTTCAAAAATCTCCCATCTAACCCACGCTTGAACAAGGCATTTTCCCACAATACATATTACACTGACCTCAATTTAACAGTCCTCTTTTCTTTGGCAGTTAAATGAGAGGGGCATTCCCCATAGGTGAGAAAATGGGCGATGTCAGCATACCATTCATCAACTGAGCTAAGGAACAGAACGGTAGGAAGGTCAACTTTCTTCTCCAGCAACTCATGTTTAGCTCCTTCAGCAATGAGCTCACAAAGGCCTTTTCCACAAACCAGCTTGGTCGGTTTGATGTCAATGTCATACTCTTGGAATTTAGTGACCTAGTTCCCTCTCTTGGATCCAAATTCTTGCTGTGTGAGAATTGACTTAACAGTTGTATCTGGGACCAACACCATGGAATGAGAGTTGAGGATGTAAAAGCGAAACTGCTTGACAGCTTTAACCACTGCAAAAGCATGTTTCTCCATCATAGTGTATTTCAACTCATGATCCTTCAGAATATAGCTCATGAACGCAATTGGGAGCTCATGCTTTTGTTAGAGTCTTCTTGAGTCAAAACAACAGCTAAGGTTTTATCTGTGGCATAGCAATAGATAATAAAATCTTTGCTGAAATCAGGACAGGCTAAAACAGGAGTTTTAGCGATAGCTCTCTTGATACCTTCAAAGGATTCCTTTCCTTCAGAAGACCAACCAAATGTTTGCTTCCCTTTCATCATCTGAGAAATATTCAAAGTTAACTCTGCAAAATCAGGGATGAATCTTCTTAAAAAATTGATCTTACCAAAGAAGGAGTGCACGCCCTTTTTGCTGGTTGGGAGAGGAATTTGCTGGATAGCTTGTACTCGTTCAGGATCAATCTTAATACCATCTTTGGAAATGATGTGCCCTAATAATTTTCCCTCTGTGACACAAAAGACAGATTTTTTAGGATTCAAAGAAATCCCATGCTCTCTGCATCTTAGCAGAACTGTCTCTAGGTGATCAAAATGATCTGCTCTTGTCTTGGAAAATACTGTCAGGTCATCAAGATATATGACAATACACTTCCCTTTCAAACTTCCAAAAGCCAGATCCATAGCTCTCTGGAAAGTGGCACCAGCATTAATAAGCCCAAAAGGCATTCTCTTGTAAGCAAAGGTACCCCAAGGAGTAGTGAAAGCTGTTTTGTGTTGATCTGCAGTATCAACCTCTACCTGATTATATCCCGAGAATCCATCAAGCATAGATAACATTTCAGATCCTGTTACTGCTTGCAAGACCTGATCCATCATAGGCAAAGGATAATTATCTTTCAAAGAAGCCTGATTCAGGTTCCTGAAATCAACACAGATGCGGATCTCACCATTTTTCTTCCTAACAGGCACAATATTTGCAATCCATGTTGAATGGTGAATGGGAAAAATGATTTTAGCCTTCAACAACTTCTGTATTTCCTGAAAGATGGTGTCAGCTATTTTGGGGTTGTATTGCCTCTGTTTCTGCTTGAAAGGCTTAATTCCAGGCTTAAGAGGAATAGAGTGCTGCATATCTTTTGGTTTGAAAGCTTTCAAATCTTCATAAGAATAAGCAAGAACATCCTTATACCTTTTTAAGAGATCAATTGCTTTTCTCCTCTCATCTGCTGTGTAACATTTTCCAATATTCACTAGCTTAGGGTCATTAGGACTCCCAATATTAATTTTTGTCATGTTCAGCTGATTGCTGAGGTCCAGTAGAAGCTCTAGACTTCACATACCTATCATGTTTATCAAATAGTTCCTCCAAACTCACCAATCCTTTAGGAATCTTGTTTCCTTTGAGATTGATGCATCCATCCTGATCTGTTTCTTCCCCTTGGGTGACTGCTTTGTCAAAGGGCACACTCTCACGAGGTAGGTTGTCACTTCCCTCAAAATACAGTTGTTCGAAATTACCCTTGAGTTCCAGGAAGGAAAGCAAATGTTGATCATCATTGAAAACTTGCCAGTTATTGGTATTATCAGGTACACTAGGCCGATGGACCATCTCAATGGTGAACTTATCCTGAGAGAAGTCAGGATGAGGAATCAGTAGTGACCCTGAGACTGCTAGTGAATCAGCCCTGCTGTTCTTCTCCCTAGGTATTGCCTCAATGGAGAAAGCATCAAGAAATTCAATGGAATCCCAAACCTGATTCCGGTAATGTTTCAGCCTCCCATTTTTTACTTGAAAAAGGTTTCTGACTTGCTTTACAATCAATTCTGCATCACCACGAGCCAGAAGATTCTTTACACCTTGTTCTTTGGCCATTTGCAGTCCAAGAATGAGAGCCTCATACTCTGCTGTATTATTAGTATTTTCAAACTGCAACTTGAATGAAAAAGGATGTAGGCTTCCTTCAGGTGACACCAGTAGGGCACCAGCTCCAGAACCAGCTGAGGAACAACTTCCGTCAAACTCTAAAATCCAAACACCATTAGGATCTTTAGGAGACACTTTGGGGAGTCGAATTTCATCAGGGGACATAATCATGTAGTTACCATGTCCCATATCCTCATAGAGTATTTGTGCTTTAGGATCATCCGTTTTTTGCACAATATACTCAGATTGCTTCTCAGGCATCAGCTTCTTCATTTGTCCATTAACAGGTATGAGTGCATGTGACCAGTCCATTTGGATTTCCCCACCCACATCTTTGCAGAAGTTCCTACTTAGCAACATCCCGTATGAAGGAGGGATATCTGCTACTAAGATGGTAGCCAACACTTTCTTTTCAGGCAAAGCAGCAAAAGCTACTTGTGCATCTTTAATTCTTCCGACCAGGGGCACTTCTTTACTCTCCATGGAGTAACAAGATCCATAAGTGCGTGTGAGGGTCAAGCCTAAAGCATGAGCTACTTTAGCGGGCATCACATTATCTGAGGCTCCTGAATCTATGACACAATTACTGAGCCTATGGCCAGCTATAAGAAGTGTTACATAAAAAGGCTTGATTTTGTCATTGGGCGAGGTAACAGCGGCTACCAGACTAGGCTGTGGTGTAGAAGAGGAGTGGGAAAAAGACCTTTAGAGGTGGTCTTAGAATGGGAATTAACAAAGTGAATCATTTTAGCAAAAGCTTTAGGATGGGTTTGATAATACTCAGCCTCTGAGATTTGGACCTTGGTCTTTTTCAGGTGATCAATAATATCAAAGGACCCAGAAGTGGACGGGCCATCATCATTTGAAATCCTAGGCTTATCAACTTTAGGAGAAAAAGACGTAACTTTACTAGTAGGATTGACAGGACTCACCTTTGGTGTAGATGAAGTAGGGATAGGAGATCCTCTTTTTGCAATTACGGGAATAGTTGCCGACTGCTCCTTAGATTTCTTGATGGGCTGTGTCACCTTCTCCCTCTGATTTGTCTACTCTCGAGTCATGACAGCAAATGATTCGCTATTCATGTCTGCTACCACTTCATCATAGTCATCTCCATCATCAATGCCCTCAGTGGTGAAGAAATTTACTCGAGATCCCTCAAGTTCGTCTGCTTCATCATCAACTTCTTCCACAAACTCCTCGCAAGCTTCATTATCCACATCATCATCTGGCTCTTCAACTTCACAGGTTGCATTGACAGGGACTTTAATAGGAGGTCCTTCGAGTGCTAATCTTGTTTGAGAAGCAGGCAAATGATTTCGGGGCTGGAAATTCCTCTTGGGAACATCTGCATAAGGAGCATGCTGAGCCAATTGTTTCTTTATAGCGATGAGATCATTCGCAAGTTTTTGAACTAATGGATCAGTATTAGGTCCAGGGGTGGAGGAGGAGGAAGCAACAGACTTAGATTTGGAAGGGTCTCTCCTCAACTTCCCTGACATGATCAGATCATCCTCGACACTAACAGCAAGAGTTTGATCCTCCACTAATGTTGCGAGATTAGCCCTTCTCAGCACATAGCTAACTTCAGGCATTTAGGCATTTAGGCATTTAGGAAGAAACATTTTTGGATTTGATCAACAGGTCGAGTATTTACCGGAATTTTATTTATTAGCCTGTTGAATCGGGCCACAAATTCTCTCATGGGCTCTTGCGAATCTTTCTTTATCTGAGATATTTGAGCTAGCAAGGCATGCACATCTTCTGCTGGTTTGAAATGGTTTTCAAACCTAGTTCTCATGGTGTCCCAGCTAGTGATAGTGCCATCCGGAAGGTGATAGAACCAATCAGCAGCATTATCTTGTAAAGTCTCAACGAACAGTCTCACGGAGACGTCTTCATGTTCAACTCCCAGGACTCCACACGCAACAATGAAGGCTGCGATGTGTTCATCAGGATGCACTTTGCCATCGCCTTTGAACTTAGGAAAGTTCTTCCGGTTACCTCTGGGTAACTCATGCAAAGGCTGAGGAAGAGCAAGGGGCCCGACACGATGACCCCAGGGCAATGGTACCGCCATTCTTGGAAAAATGGCTTGGAGAGGAACTGCAACACCAGCAAGAATCAAAGCTCGAAGATTAGGGCTAGCTGGCTCTAAAGGAGTACACTACCCGTAGGAATTCTATCTTGAGCAGGTGGAGTACTTATCGAACGAGTCCTTCTATTTGTTGTTGAAGGGAAAGGAAAACCTTGCTGCTCCAAAAGCTGAAACTGAGAATCTTCAATACCAAGGGCCTTCCTCCCTCGAGTAAAATGCGGAGTCGCCAGATCAAAAGATGATAAAAAATTACAGAACTGGAATATGATTTTCCCCAGCGGAGTCGCCAAAAACTGTTAGTCGTCAAATAGGAATTTTATGAAGAGCAACAGTCAGGAGACAAGAAGTCCCTCCTCTTTAATGGGAGAGGTTCCCTTATTCAGAAACAAACTTATTTACAAATATACAAAATATAATTTTCTGGTTAAACTTGGATATTACGAAAGTGTCTTTCGTAAGGATCATCAATCACAAAAGGACTGAGGAATGAGAGTGTGAGAATGAGCAGAAAGGCAACATGCAGAATTATAGATAGCAGAGTAATTCTTTATGTATGCGAAGTTACAGTGAATTTAAAACAAGATCATTCGTATCGTATAAATAAGATGGAATTTAAAGACACAAAGTTCTGTAAATAACATCTGCCAGAACACAAAGTTTCTTAACGTAACACAGATTCATTAATCAAGGACACAAAGTTCCTTCTTGGTTGTACAAGATCACCATGTATTGCAAATTTGAAGAGTATGCAATCAGCGAGACTAACAAACTAGTAACAAATGATCTTCACAAACATTAAACGAAAGCTCAGAGATAACGGAGATTAGATAGACAAAGAATGGAAAGCCCTTTTGTATTGATTTCTTTGTAATCTATTTACACTTTCAGAAAATATGCCAAGTTCTTCCTCCCTTCAGAATGGTGTAGAGAGGCCATTATATAACTTACAAATCAGTTACTCTTCGTAACCACTTCTTTTAACCAAGAATAGTTAAGGACTGCCAACCGCAATACCTCAACCTCTTACAAAGAAAACGGAAAAAGAAAGGGAAGAAGAGAAAAGAATAAGGAGAAGAAGACAGGTGGCCGGTTACTGGGAGGGACCCACTGACTTCAAAATCTGCTGCCTGAATTTCTTTAACGCCTCAGCTATGTCTCTGCCACGAGGGACTGACGTGTTGGCCGTAGACTGAGTCCAAAATCCAAGACACTTCTCCATCTCTTTATCAAACTCGACATGAGTATGATAATCTTTATTTGCTTCTTCAATGGCAGATTGAAGAGAGAAAATCTCCTTCATTTTCTCCTTGGAGATGGAACTTTCCTTGAATAAATTATCTTTGACAAAAGCTCTGAATTGAGCTTTGATTTCTTGCAAGGAAAGGGGTACACCAGAAGTTTCATCTTGAAGATGGCAGTGTATATCTTTGAAAGCAGAGACAACCAGTGTCTTGAAAGCTTCACCCTTCTGCCAGCTGTTCTTCAGTTCTCCCAAAGCCTCCTCCAAGACTTTGATTTTCCACTCCACACTGTAAACCCAGGATTTTGACAGATTATCCTTTGCATCATCAAAAACCTTATTCGCCAGTAAGATGTTCTCATCTGTCTGTCCCATAAGGCGGAGGTCTACTATGCAACTGCTCCAGAGTTTGAGCTCTTTATCCATGATCCCAATAGTAGAGGAGAGCTTCTAATTGCAAATTGTTCACTTTTCCATGGAGTTTGAAAGCTTCATCGATGAAGTTCAACCCTGCAACAAGCATATCATCCACCATGGCTTCCATAGCTCTGCCATAGACGGAATACTTGTGCATGTCTTTGATACTCTGTACTTCATCTTGGCTCAAAATTACAGGTGGTGGAAGAGTGGTCAATGGAGTAGGGTCTAAAACTTTGTCCTTAGACAAAAGAGACTTGATGAAACCTGTGAGAATTTGGGCCTGTTCTTCCAACTGTTCAATAGTTTGCTGCCCTTTCTCTACCCTCCCAATGACTCTTGTGACTGTTTCTTTGAGGTTGTGAATCTCACCTTCAGGGGTAGACTCTCCCATTGGAATCCTCGAGAGCTCTAAGTCAGATGCCTGCAAGTCCTGCTCTGACTTGTCCACTGTAGGCTTAGCAATCTCCAGGAATTGCTGACCTTGAGCATCAGACACTATTCTGGAGGTAGTTCTGGCTTTCTTGGCACGAGAAGGAGTGGTTCCCAACAAGGCTGTGACAACATCAAAATTTGACCCTAAACTCCGAGAGGAAAATTTTCTCTTCCTATTGTCAACCAAAGGTTTCACCCACGCAAAAGAGGAAGAGGAATCATCAGGAGGGGCAAGAGGGCCGAGGGACAGAGAGCTCATGACACTCAAGGTCTACGCAGTTGTGGTCTCAAGTTGAGACGTGAGAAGGGCGCTGGACACAATTGCTGCTGAAGAATCGACAACACTTGGAAGTTCAGTGCTCTTGACTTCCTTATCTTTATCTGCTGGACCTTCAGGAGCATCCGCAGGGGCTGGAACTTCACTTTCTTCGCTTTCACTGAGAACAATGATGTTCTCCGGTCCCATAGGCACTTCTACCTGCTTTCTTTGAGGATCATTTTCCACAGGCTCCTTCTTAACCTCCTTGAGTTTCTTCTGGTACACTTGAGTGGATGAAGAAGGAGTGGAAGCTACAGGTCCTTGTATTGATGAGGCAGGTGGGGTTTGCACTGGTGTTTCTGACCTGGGAACCGATGCCTCTCTCCTTGGTGTTAAAACATCCTTGGAAGAGGATTCTCCTGAGTGCCTTCTGAGCTCTCGAACTTTCCTGTCAAACCAGACCTTAGTCCTGACTAAGACTGGAGCGAGGATCTCAGCCAGATCATCTTTTTCTTTCCTGTTCCAATCCAAGTCCTCCAAGGGGGTGTGCTTAATCACACTGTCATACTCATATGAGTATAGATCAGAATTGTCATCCTGGAGTCCTTCGGGAACTTGGTACAAGCCGAGTTCTTGGATCAATTGCAGGGAGAACCTGCCACAATGCCTTCTCCTGGCCTCAAAATCATCTGCACAGTCAGCCCAGTAGTCTTCTGTATCTGCCCTATGATGGTAGATTATCTTGATGTTCTGTTCAATGAACTTCTTCAAGTCGAAGCAGGTTCTTGGCTTGAAGAAATGAACGGTGATAGGAACCAAGGCTCTCTCTATGTTCTGTGCGTCCAGGGCTGTTTTACAAGTGTAATTTCCCAAAGAAATGGGAAAGTGCAAACCAGAAATCTTCTTGTCTCTGCAGGTTCTGTGCAGTTTGTCTAATTACCTGCATACTTCGATCAAAGCCATCTTATCATTGCAGAACATGGGAAGCCTCAGAGGGGTGCTCTCATAGCCAGCAAGCCTGATATAAGAAAATTTCCTGAATTGGATGAAATAAGCACCGTAGTGCGATATCAGGTTCATGGCTTCATCTGAAAACCTTCTAGCAGTATCACCTTCGAGCAGCCTGACCACATACATGGTGAAAGCGTCATTGACCCTTCTGAAATTACGATTGCTGGTCTCCAGGGTGAACTGCGGGTAGTAAGCATATACTGGATCATCTTTGTGAGCGTCAATGTAAGAAAAGCCAAACCATTTCCGTGACGCTGCCAGGGTATACATCAGGTAAGAAGTCATGTAGAACTTCTTTGTTTGTTGTACATTGGACAGATGCTCTGCCAAATTCATGCTGATGATCTCTACCCAGTTGATATTTTGTGTTCCCTCACACACCATGCTGATGAGTGGGCACATCCAGAAGTGAAATTCATTGGTAGAGGGAAAACCCATAACCCGAGCCAGTAGAATTATAAAGCCAGACAATTCTTCATTAAAATCTACCCGGAAAAGAGTTTTGGACAGGTGAGAGGCTCCTTTCTTAGGGTTCTTCAGCCAGGACTTCGCCACCCGCGCCTTGTATTTGTCGCTGTCTTGATTGAACAGAGCCTGTGCTTGATATCGAGAAATGACTACGGCATTATCCATCTCTGGGATTCTCAGTGTGGTACTAATGGCGGCAGCGTCCAGCTTGGTGATGAGTTCCCCGTGTATATTGGTTAATTCACTAGAAACAGGGTCGAAGTGAGCTCCGCACAAAAGCACAGTATCAGCGCACTGTACCAAGATCGGGAAACCTCCAACAAAAGCTAAACCGCTATCGTGAATCATTTGTGCCATTGGTGTAGGGTTTGCATCTACTACTCTCGCCCAAAAATTGCCAAAGTCAAGATGCCGAGCTTCACTGTCCCCAATATTAAGAACGACAGATTCCAGTGGCAAAATTTGTTCCTATCCCTGGAACTTGATCTTCATATTGATAGCAACAGAGCTGCAACCTAAACTTGAGAAGGAATTACAGAGAAAAGGGATACACACGTAGGGAATTAGGTTGCAAGGGTTCGAGCAAGGATAACATGGAAACAATGTAAAAAATGCGAAGGGGGGATGCCCGTTATACAGCCGTTTAGGAGAGAGAAAGGCCATGAATGCACATTTAATACATACCCACCAATTTAAATAAGCTGGATATTCGGGTAGAGACTAAAAAATTAGCACGAATGGCACTTGGTTCATTAGGGACATGTGAGACGCGAATGCGCGAAACACGCGGCTCGGCCGATTTAGACGAAGCGGGGAGAAGGTGCACAAATGCCTTTTGGGACACGTGGGACATGAGTGCGCGAAGTACGCGATTCGGGTGAATCGGCCGAAAATGGAACAACTTGCACAATTTGACTTGGGACATTTGGGACATGAAAGTGCGAAGTACACGGTTCGGGTGTTTCGGCCAAAAATGGAACAGCTTGCCCGATTAACTTTGGAACATTTGGGACGAAAAGTTCCGACGGGCCCGAAAATGGAACAACTTTGGGGATTTCGGCCGATCGGGGAACAGAACGCACTTTTGAACTTGGAACAGTTGGGACAAAATTGTCCGACAAGCCCGAAAAACACACAAAAGACCCAAAAATGTAGACTTTTCTCAATTTCACGACTTCTAACAATTTCAACACAACAGAGAAGACACTAAAACTCAAAATTTTGAAAGTTCACTTTCTTTAAGAGTAGGGAATTTTGAGTGGACAACACTCCCAAAACCAGATCTATATGAAAATCAATCTCACGTGGGGCTGGTAACCCCGGTAGCTCCCCTAGAAAGACATCTGTAAAATCTCTCAAAATGGAATGATCATCTAGTGATGGTCCACTAGACCCATCCTCTGATCGGTCACTAACTGTGACAGAAAACATCTGACAACCCCATCGCACACACCGCTTAAGTTGCATAGCGGGGATGGTGAGAATAGAAATGGGTCTCCCAACCCCTGAAATCACTGACTCAACTCCCAAATCATTTGCACAAGATATAATATTTTGGTAACAATCCATCCTGGCCCTGTGTGCAGACAACCAATCCATACCCAAGATGACTCCATATGAGCCCAAAGGAAGGATACGGAGATCCAAGGTAGTGGTTGAAGGTCCCAAATCCACTACACACTCCTTGACTAAGGAGTCTACAGAGATCTTGGATCCCAAAGCCATCTCAATGTCCCAACTAAGACCCTACCTAGGTGCCATAAGCCTGCATCGCTCTACAAGAGATGGTGCAATGAAAGAATCAGAAGAACAAAAATCAAACAAAATGGAGGCATGAATGCCACCAATGCTACCTGTAGTCTCAATAACTGTATTTTTATGCTCTTCCTGGTGGTTCTCAACTGCTGCATAAATCCTGTGACTACGACCCATGTCACCAAAAGTAGGCTCTGAGATATCTGTCTTACCCTTGTTATTACGGTTGTATGGGAAGTATCTCCAAAAATGTTCAGTAACACCACAACCAAAATAACCACCTGATCCTCTCCCCTATGTAGCATGTCTGGTCAGTACTTTGGAGGTCTGTGGTGTGGATCCTGATGATATAGCTGTGGTCTAGTGAGGTCTCTGCTGGTGAGCTCCTGTTAAGTGAGCTCTCTGGGCACCCTGTGTCCTGATGGGACCCCTAGGAGGAGGCCCCATACTCCGACCTCTCTATGCATCAAACCTTTGTGGAGGTCTATAAGGTGGGCAGGACTGCTACTGCGGTTGCTATGGTCTAAAAGATGACTGTGCTGAACTTTGTCCACCACAAGGAAGAGGTACTGACCCCTCGATTTGTTGTTATGCATCTATTGTATGTGGCTCCAGACTTAGTCTCTAGCTTGTTGGGTCTTTCCCGGAGTCTCCTCTGCTATATAGGCCTTCTTGACAACCTCAGCTAATGTTTGTTGACAATGGATCCATACTGCACCTCCAATGTCTAGATTCAGGCCCTGGATGAACCTATGGATCCGCACCTTCTCATCCTGCATGTAATCAACACTACTGGAGTAGATCTAGAAATCTACTCTCATACTCAGCCACAATAAGAGATGCCTATTGGAGGTCATGAAACTCATCAATCCTCTACTATATGAACCTCCGTGACAAATATTTTCTCCTGAATCACTCCTCAAAGAGCTCCCAGGTAACTATCTCATAATCAACATGGAGCTTCTGCTCCTCTATCCACCACCAGACACCAGGTCCATCCCTCAGTAGGTGGATCACAACACGAGCTTTCGTGTTGCTAGAACAAGGACAAAGCTTGAAGCATCCACTCAAGCTCACCAACCAGGCCTCTGCTTGAAATCCACCTATGTCACCAGAATAATGTGATGGCTGAATCTTCAGGATCTCCTTGATGTGATCTGCAGCTATGGTCTGACGGCCTCTAGGCCTCTGTGTATGATCATCCCTAAGCCTACGGCTCCGAGACCTCTCTCTATGTCTTGAAACTTAGTCTCCCTATCCCCTCTGCAATGACTCAACTCTAACTGACTCCTCATGGGATTTCTCTCCTCTATTCTCCTCGTTTTGCTAAGGAGATGCACGACCCTCATTGGATGTCACCCTAACATGTCCAACTGAATTTGCCCCTATGGTCCCTCCGCATAGAGCAACATTAACATTCTAAAGAGTCTTCAGAATATGTGGTAGGATGGCTACTACAACATGATCTGGAGGTGGTATGCCTAGGTCTATGTGAAAAGGCTCCTCATCTTCTATGTGCCTCCTGCATAGAGAAAAATGAGAGTTAGTTCCTTATTCTAGGTTTTACTTAGTTTCCATGTTTACTAAAATATGCAATTTCTAAACTAAGTTGTTTTCTAGATTTAAAAGTGTGTTAAGTTTAAAGTTCATGTCTCAAGTTTTCTAGTGTGCCCAATGGCCCAATATTTTGAACCATCACTCTGATACCAAGTGTAACTCCCGTAAAAACAACCCACTTGAGACCCAAGAACAACCTAGGATTAGTTAGGAAAATTATGGAATATTTTTTTTTGTTTAAAAGAGTCTACAACCAGGTTACAAGACAACAGTTTTCACAAGAAAGTTTCAAAGACAAATGCTATTAATATCTTATAGTTTTATCAATATGACAATCATAAAATATCACAAGGTCCAAACTTATGGTTAGATTATTCAATAAAAATAACAGGGTAAATTCTCACTTATCCATTCTCAGAATTCACTAAAAGTTTCAACTTGATTTTTCACATAAGTAACACACTCAAAAATTATTGAAAATATTCTCATTAGATAGTAAATTTCCTCACCTTTCTAGTGATATAAAGAAGTCCTCCTAACTCATATTTCTCAAGTTATGGGTCGATGGGCCTTGGGGTGAAAATTTTCCCAAGAACGGGTCTACGGGCCTAGAGAAGAAAATATTCCCGAGGGCAGTCCTGCAGACCACGGGGAGAAATTTATCTTGGAGAAGGAATCACAGAGTGGTGAAGTGAAATTTTCCAAGGTGCGGGCCGGTGGAATGGGGAAGGAATTTAGCGCTTTTTCCCTTTTGGGACAAAGGTGCAATTTACCTCTGCACGCCCGAAAGGGGAAATGTGTGAACATTTACAAGTGCCATGTGTCGATCCTTGATTCACATGAGAAAAATGAACTTATGGGGAAACATATGAATGTTAGAATTTGAGTTAAAAAAAATCAAGGGTTAAGATTTACCTGCATCTCTGCCGACGCCAAAATGCTACCACGTGGAAAAATCTCATTAGTTGTGGGTCGGTGGGCCGTCGGAGGGACTTAAAAAATTTAGACTTTAAAAGAAAAAGGATACAAAGGGTTAAAAACCCCGCGCCTCCACTGAAACCTAAGGCTGCCACGTGTCAGCCAACCATTGGGTGTGGGGCTGTGGGATGGCGGAGAAAGTTAGGAAAGTTTGCCAAAGGTTTTTAATAAAAAAGTTAAATTGAATGCGCGGGCCCGCGTGCCCATGAAAGTATGTTTCCTATGCAAGGATGGGGATGCGAGGCTGTAGAGAATTTTCAAAAAAAATTCCAAAGTTAGAATCAAAAGGGTTAAGTTAAAGTGCCCGCCCGTAGAAACGCATTCCAAAAGCGAAGGGCAGGGACACGAGGAAAATTTCCAAATTTTCCCTTTCCAAACTTAGACTAATTTTGATAACAATGAGGTTTGTGGGCCAATGGGGTGGTGGAAAACTTCATAACTTTAGCGATTTTGGGCAAAAAGCACAAAAGGGAAAACTTAAACCAGTGGGTCTGCCAGTGAATATTTTAATCATTTAAATTTAACAGTTGGATTATTTTTGAGGCCAAAATGAAGTAAAACTTCAGAAGGACATAAATTTTGATAGGGAACTCAATTTTTGGAAAACGAGGAATTTCTGGAAATCTCTCGATTCCATATTTGCATATAAACCTTAAGAATTTAATTTTTATGAAGTTTAAAGTGTCAATTTTGAGAAAACATTTTGCTATCACTTAAAAAGTGAACTGGTCATTTTAACTTGTAAAAATTTTGTTCAAATTTTTCATTTTCTCTTTCTCAACATGCCTACCAGACATGGAGGATTTCACTAGGAAGGTTTTGGGATAGATTGCAAGCTTAAATTTATTTGATTGAGTTGCATTTCAAAATTACCAATTTTTACAGCAAAAAGGTCTACAAATTTTTCCTTTGCTTGATTTGAAAGTTTCTTTAAAAATTTCTTAAGTGTTTTAGTTTTTTTGGTGTCCATTTTCCTTTACAAATACAAATTGATATTTAAATTGGTATTTTAGATATTATAGTGTCATTCTGTTAAATTTTTTATTAATATTTGTCAGTAAGAAAAATTACCTAATAGAACTTCAAATTCGAAAAGATTTGGTACATTCACCAACTTAAAACTATGAATTCATTCCATGCTAGTAAGTTGTATATTTCATCTTTCCTTCAATCCAAAGCATAAAAACACAAATGCAGTTTCTATCTTTTTCCAAAGTCAAACATTTCAGACAAAATGATTAATACATTTCCTTCATATGCATTTCACCTTTTTTAGCTTTCCTACAGATAATTCATAGTGCATTTGAATGATCAGATTTCAATATAACAATGCCATTATGAAACAAAGTAAGACAACTTCTATTATTTCCATGAATCTTTTACAACCTTTTTTTTTCATTTCTTGAATACAATATACAGAATACAATTTCTTTCACATTCATTTCAAAGATAGAAACAGAGTATATCTCTTTCACATTTCAAATTTACAATTTTCATAGACGATACAGAAACATCTTTCCATCACAATAAAATACATGGTCATCCAATTCAAAGTGAGAAAGAGTTACAATAAGAAATAATCTCAACAAGGACTGTCAACACTGTCTTTTTTTCCCCTGCTCCAAATCAACAACATGTAGTTTTATCATTCTTCCAATCTGATCACAACAAGAGTAGGGGGAAAGGCAACGCTCTCCACCCAACCAAGACATCCAATGAAAAGGAGAAGCCATCCTTCTTCATTGGCCCCTGAGCCCCAACCATAATGCAATAGAAGATGTGATTCAACTCATGGAAACAAAGGCTTCCACAACACACAAGCAACATTTTCACATTTAAAACATCGTCCAAAATGGAATGTAGTTTAAAACTACATTAAAGCATGTCAAACAACACTAAGGCTTCATCAAGCAAGCCAAAGGAGAAAGAAACTATGGGGGATGCTACTTATGCCTCCCAAAGGGGAAATG
Organism: Taxus chinensis; assembly: GCA_019776745.2. Taxonomy (NCBI): domain Eukaryota; kingdom Viridiplantae; phylum Streptophyta; class Pinopsida; order Cupressales; family Taxaceae; genus Taxus; species Taxus chinensis. Next base: position 200,383,467 of record CM034151.1, read on the forward strand.
GGTATCACCACCTAATTTCAAACCACCAAAATATAGTATATCAAATCCCTTGACATGCCCTTATGCCTCCCCAAGTACCCCTTATTCCTCACATTTCCTTATGCCTCCCCAACCTCTTATGGCACCCATAACGAGTAAAGAAATGCAAGCTATTTCTTTGTAAGGTGGAACCCAAATCCCAACTCCCTCCACACTTATACCTCCCCAAAACACTTGTGCCTCCCACAAAATGAACCCCATAGTCTTCTCCTACACCATTCCTAGGCCATCTACCCAACATCCCACAAACATGCCAAAACATTCACAACAATAACAATTTCATAAACAGAAAAGAAGCATTACAAGAGCCAAGCTCCTACCTCTCCATGATGGAGTTGTTCCAAGTTCCAAAACATCAGCTTTATCCCAATGTAAGCAATGTAAATTTGTCAAGCACAAGCATGAAACAATATTCCAAAAAATTCTCCAAAGCAAGAGCTCCAAAACAACAAAATAATTCACCCCAAAAGAGTTTCCAAAAGTGAAGCAACCCAAAACAAGGCAAGCAATTCAAATTTTATAGAAGAGGGAAGAGAAGAGGATGAGGTGGATCCATGTAGGATGCCACATCACACATCCTCAACCCCAACCCAAAAGTCAACTTCATTCTCCAATGCATAATAAATAGGTGGGTGAATAATATGACAGTTTACTTACATACTCAAATCCAACCCATACCCCAAAGGACTGAAATTAAACCATGTAAGAAAAGTGCAATTAAAACTTACAATTTGTCTTCTCAAAATGCATTATAAAAGTCTAAATTCAACTCTCCAACCATAGGTATGGTTGGTAAATAAAATTAAGAGGTATGAGACAAGTTTAACTTGTCCCAAAAGCCTCCAAAATCAGCCTCCAAGGACAAATTCGAATTTCCAAGAAGGTGGAGTATTTCACACTCAAAAGTTAACTTACACATCACTTACATATACTTCTTACTTAACACTTAATTTTTACAACAAGATCATAACCAACAACCATATTAATTACATTCTCATGATATCTTTTAATTAATTAACTTAACAACATGATTACTCACAATATTAACACCACATTTAAATAAATAATGAAAGGGGTAAGTGCACCACATAAAACACATGCAAACATTAAAAAAACGGAACCAAATAAAAGAAAAACATAAAATCCCTTAGACACATTTAAAGGTGATTGCCCCTAAGGGAATCCCTAACTAAACAGCCACACACAAACAATACAAGTTTCCATGGTGACCTTGTTGAATTCATCTAGAATTCCAATGTGGTTGGTCTCCAATCCCCCGATGTTTGTTGTGATATTTTAACCTGCAAAACACAAATACCTCCTTCGGCCTTGTGGCCATATCAGAACATCCAAAATAATATAAATAAAATTCCAAAATCATCTAGATATATGAATCAAAACAACATCCAAGCAACCAACAAGATCATTTTCAATTTTACTCAACAACTATATCATCATCAATTAATTTCCATTTCTAGGTCTACTCACAATATCCAAATATCACATCTCTAAACAACATCCATAATATAACCATGTCAAACAATATATCATCATCAATATATAAAGTGTCTCTAATAATCATCATGCATCATATATGAATCAAAGTCAACCATAATCCATGATCTAATATCTAACATCACACTAAGCCAAAACTATAATAATGTCCATAATATAGTCAACAGTATCATGATCAGTTCAAAAGTGTCGAAGGAAAGTGGGCACTACAATGTGGAAGAAATTCAATTTGAGAGTTATGATGAATCAAGTGGTCCATCATTGCGACAGATGAAATTCAACAACCACTGGAGTGGTATGGAAGAAATGTAATTATATGGTTTAGACAATTCAAATGGTTCATCATTGCAAGGGATGAAATTTAAGTGTCACTAGTGTGGTATGCAACTAGGAAAAAAAATAAGTATAAGCTTTGGACAACTCAAATGGTTCAGTATCAGATGAATGGAATTTACACACACCATTGCTTTTAGATATTTTAAGATATTTTATTTGTTTGTTTAGATAATTTCAAGGTGACCTCCATAAATATTCATTAGTAAGTACATTAATACACCCTTCTTTCATTTCAAGTAGATGGAAGTGTCTAGGATTTCCTAGGTAAAGTCGAAGCACATGTTATTTATTTTTATTTGACAGGTTATTAGCCAGTAAAAAATACTATATACAGGGAACACCATTTCCATAGAATTGTGTGACTAAATCAGCTTATGCAAGAGGCAAGGTTGTGTTAAAAAGTGAGCTTATACCATGGGGTATTTATTTGTAGTATAGACACTAGGGCAGCATGCAAATTATATAAAATTAAACCTATTGGGCAGGATGTCATCTCTATGGCCATTATTGATCCCTTCACCTAACATGCCAACATCAACAAAAACAACAATATAAAGTGAGGACTTCAATTTCATTTCCCATTTTCCCAATATTGAATTGTTGAAATTTGAAATCCTTAGTGAATTAGTTTCTAATTCCAATTCAAGAATTGAGCATAAGGGGAACATTTAAATGCCAAAAATGGGAGATTTAGTACATAAAATCCAAGTGTTCGACTAAATGTCGAAACATGATATATTTTTAGTAAATATCATAATTAAAAATTACAGAAAACATGGCCATCTTCAAGAGCCATTGTGATTGTTCTATCAAATGAAACAAATGGATATTCAACATGATCATATCACTTTTGCGAACATACTCACTACATTGTTCTCTCCTTCCCTTCACACAAACATCAAACATTTTAAGATAACATATATTTCATCGCAAATTTATAACTCCAAAAAATGACAATTGTTATACACTCCAGCAAAAATTGCAACTCATGTGCAATTACTAGTATTAATTAAAATAAAAGAGAGTTGTAATAACAGGAACGACCGATCCATGTTATCAAAGACTAGCGGAAGAGAGTTACATAAAAGTATTTTAAGTTAGATAAAATTCAAAAGTTTGAATCATCGCAAAGAATGTTTGTGTGACGGGGTAAGTGCATCAAGTTGGGGGCCCAAAAGGGGGTCTTAAGTGGATGCATTTTTCTAAAAAATAAAAAAATTCAACTTGTACGAGTTTTTCGAAATAGTTACACTCAAAATTGGAAGATGTTGTAGAAATATGAATCGTAGAATTTTGAGTATAGTTTCTAAGATACTAAATTTTATTGAAAACGGATAAGTTTAAGTGGCTCAAACAACTAAAATACCAATAGATGCTCCTTTTTTAAAACATAATAGAGTGACTTTCGTGCCCCCCACCATTTTTTTAGCACCATTGAGTATTTTTGAAAACCCTTTGGTAGAAAGATAGTGATGAGCATCTAGTTTATGTTAGAATTTGTTTTAGATTTTTTTAAAGAGTATTTTTTTATTTATGATTTTTCTAGTACATAAATTTTATGTTTTGAAAAATAACAAAGCTCCGACCGTGCCCCCACTAACTACCTCAAAAAACATCAAAAAATAGATTTTTGTTTTTTGACTATGTATAGAATTATGCCTAGTTTGTGCTAGTATAATTTTTTTCAATTTCGATGACCAAAACAAAAGATACATTATGAAAGATAGACATATTTAAACTTCAAAAACTAGCTATAAAAATGCATAGTTAGAAAATAAATAATATGGAAACCTTATATTAGTCAGAAAAATTGAAAAATTAGATTTTTAGAAAGAAGAAACTCTGCTCTACATCGTGGTATAATTTTTTTAAAATGGATCGATTGTTTTATTTTGATTTATCATAGAGGAAGTGGCATTTTTACATTTTCTTGCAAAAACATGTTGTTTTCTGTGTTTGTGCAAGTCCATGGCTCAGGGTTGGGGATCCAAACTGGATCCCAAGCCTTGAGGCATGTGCTAGAAAAGGTAAAAAGCATAACACCTACGTGTTATGCTTTGTTAAGCTTTGAAAATCATGTTTGAAGGAGATAAAATGATAGAGGCTTGGGCCTCTTTTTTTTATCTATAGAAAACATAATGTGTACACGTTATGCTTTGGTAAATCCCAAACCTAAGAATTTAAAATGTGATCATGTTATAATAGAACGCGTACATGTTTTACTTTTTTTTGGGGCTTTTGTCCACTTTTTTCCCCCCAACTTCGTGCACTTACCCGATGACCAAGTTGTAGTGTCCAGCTAATAAAACAAATTAGATTTTTTTAAAAGGAGGGAAATGCATGGTAGAAGTTGCTAAAGATTAAAATTGGTTAGTGAATGGAGAAATGTGGGAGTGATGGAGGCATGTGGAAGGGGTAGACGTGTAGCAGGAGGGATGGCACAACACATGGGCTTCATCAATGCCCAATCAGATCCATCATTTCCATGCATAATAATACAAGCACTTTATTTTTAGATCTGCATTTTTTAACCACACTTAAACCCAAGGAAGCATGTAAATTTAGTAGTATTTGGAAGGTTATAGGGAGGAACTATTTTAACAAATGAAATAATGAGACAACTTCTCAGAGAATATGTTTATAGCAATGTACACTGAGACATGCATTCCTCATGAAACAGTCAAACAATTTCACTTATGTAATGAACAAGTCTCCAACTGGATCAGTTTACTTTGCCACACACTCCAATACCAAATGCCAGCATTGGAACAGGGTATGGACATCCAACAAAGAATTTAGATAGAGGAATTGTTGTCAGATGCTGAAGTTGCAAGTTCTCTAGTAGGTATGTAAGCAAATGTGGAAGCATATGCATGGCATGTGGACTTTACAACTAAATGTCTAAAATGTGACCTCATGGATAAAAATGACAGTAGGATATGTACAAAATGGGTTTGTTGAAAATTTTTAGAAACTTTCAAGCTAATGCAAATCCATACTTCGCATCCTTTTGCCAACGTCTTCAACCTTGTGCCAAAATAGAGGATTTAGAACAGGAAATGGACATCCATCCCATCATAATGAAAAGGGGTTTTTGTCAGATGTTGTAATTGCAAGTGCACTGGTTAACATGGAAGCCCTGCCTTTGCAAGAGAAAGAGGAGTGGAAGCACAAGAGAAAAATAGTAGGAAAAATATATGCATGTGGGCATGATACGCATGTCACAATGCTTCTTCGGGAAGCCAAATTTAGCCACCAACAAAGGGACAAGCTCAAGGGCATTGTGAGACTTATATTCCAACCTCGAGAAGAAGGGAGAAGTAGTTGTAGATCTTATGATCAAGGAAGGTGTGCTTGCAGATGTTGAGGCTATTTCTGGAATGCATGTTGATCATTTATTGCCAACTAACACCATTTTCCTCAATACCATGGCCATTATGTGTTGCCACAGCTATGTTTGAGGCAACAGTACATGGAAAATGTGGGCATGCAACATTTCCACATATAAATGCAGACCTTATTATTGTTATGTCATTTATAATTTTGAGCTGTAGCAGATAATTTCTCAAGAAATAGATCCTCCTATCTTAGCCAATTTTCACTCTATAAAATTCCCTTCATTCTTCATATTCTTGATGGTGTGGATTCTCGTGTATATACATGCCCAGAATCAAGGAAATGTAACTTCATGAGTTTGAGATAGCTTTTGTAACTCCATGATTATGGACATGTGGATAATACTCAAATAATTTTATGGAATGGTTATTGAATCATTGGAGAAAATACAAAATGGTGGAATTGTGGATGCATGTAAAATGCTTGACAAAATGCCTATTAGAGATACATAAGCAAATCCCACAATTTTGACTGGCTTCAGTGCGTAGGCATGGTTCATCTCACCTTGTCCTTCATAATTATCATACATTACTTTTTCCATTTTCTGAGTAATAAATTTAAAAACCTTTGGTTTATCATACATTCGACTATTTTATATAAGCTTGTTTTGGAAAAATGGTAAAATGTCATCCGGTATTTATGTAACCTGAATAACACTTGGTAGTCAAGCACAAACTTAAACCCTCCTTAAGACATAAGTTGGAAAAATTCGTAACCATATTATATAGTTGTGACACCCTTTTATTGACAAGTTGAGTTTGTTCCCTCGTAAACCCACCAGTTTTTCCTCTATAAAAGCTAGTGAGTAATGATATTCATAGACCGAAAAAGCAACCTTCTGAAACCCAAAAAGGGGATGTAAAGTCTCGTTTGTGTTCCTTGTTATGAGGAGAGTTGCCTCAAGCTTTAAGTTCGACCTCAATCAACTGTTTATACTCTCTTTTTCTCTCCTCTAGGAGCCATGTTACCTTGTTTGCTGGTTTTAGGAAGTTGTTAAAATTGAAAAGTTGGGTTAAGTATCGGCTCGCCATTTGAATCTTGGAAAACAAAATGTTTATCTGCCTTCGTAAACCTCTAGTAATTTTACTAGACAATTTTCTAGAACCTTCAGTTTCAGTAAAAACACTCATCTTGATAGTTTGGCAAAGGCATTTTGTAGGCCTCCAGTCGTATTTTGACTAGGTCCAACTTGACCAATTATGATAGGTGGCTCAAGAAAACCTGTCGTCGATTGAAAACCGTTTGCTAGTTCTCAATCTCGTCGACTCTGGTGAATTCTCCATATATAGGGGAACTTGTAGGAAGTTTCTCATTGTGCGTTCATCCATCAAACATCAGTTTTGGGAATGGTTTTCAAATCCCTCGAGCTAACTTTTGATCATTTATAACTAGGTCAATTACAACCGATGGCCTCGGAAAACTAACCACCAATTGTAAACCGTTCACCGGTTCTAATTTCTGTTAATTCCAATTCTTGGTGTATAGGAAGACACGTAGAAACTTACTCGTGGTATGTCTGCTCACCAGAAGACAACATTTGAAAGTGGTTTCTTCTCCTCCAAGCCTAAATTGAACATTTTTGCAAATAGCAAGAAAACGTAAAAAAAGAAAGTTGTAGGACCCCCATTAGGTTACCAAACCCCCATGAATTTTTTTTTAAACTTGTAACTAACTGTTTGAAATTCTATCAAGTGGCTTGTGTGAAATTGAACTTTTGGCAAAAATAGTGGTTCTCTATCTCGTTATCTCCCTCTCTCTCCTTGGTTAAGAAATGAAGTGAAATGAAATGGAAGAAATATGTGTCTCTAACCCTCTCCCTTGGAAGGAAAATTATTATTATGTAAATGGGAAACTAAAAACTTTAATTATGCTAGATCTAGGTGGATTCCATGTCAGTGATTTATCATTGATTTCATGCTCACATGGTTTTTTAGGATACAAAAAATATGGTGAAAAGGTGTGGCGTAATTCATTGCTTATTATTGCAATTTATAGAGGTCATTGTACAATGTATATGTGTATAATATATTTTGCATGTTACAGAAAAAAATTTAATTTAAATTGTTAGGAAATAAGGGATAAAAAATGCAAAACAATCCCTCACAGAATCACAATGATAGAAACTAATATGCATAAAATATTACAGATCTCAAATAAAATTGCAGAATAAAATAACACAACATAAAGAGATAGTATTTAACGTGGTTCACCCAATTTGGGCTACGTCCACCAAGAATCAATTTCTCAGATTTTATTACAAGCCACTACTCTCTCAATACAATACCCATATCTGTTTGGAGCTATGCTCAACAAACTCTACAGAATTCACACCCGAATTCAAAACACATCTGCAATGTTACATTATTCCTACCATATGCATAAAACTGTATAAGTAGACAACTGCTTAAGAAGTTTTAAAAAACTATGGGTATCAAAACCATGGGCCAAAACCATCCCATAAACCTATGGGTAAAAAATCCCGCCCATATGAGAAACTCACGTTTCCCGGTATATCAGGCACATTTTAAGGCCAACAAAAAAAAAATTCGGGGGCTGCACCCCCGAAACCCTTGCTACTGGGGGATGCTGCCCCAGACCCCCGCTCGAGGCCCGGCCCGACCCTAAACCTCCGCGAGACAACTGTGGAGAGTGTATAGTACTCTTAGTGTACAGTTCTCACATGAAAATAGGCTCCACAACCTAACCGAAATTCGGTAATATGTATGACACTTTCTCACAGATGCTAGTTTTAGGGGTGCTTTGGGAAAATGTACATTTAACTATAGGTGTTCTTTTGATCTAAATTTACATATAATAAAAAGGTGGTTGGATATATATGTTAATTGAAATGGTAGAGGATTGTTCACATATTATGGATTATTGAAGGGTGTATTAGTGAAGTTTTGTAATATTGTTTAAAGATGTTAGTGTTTGATGGAAAAGTTCATCTAAATATGGGTGTTATTTAATTCCAAGTTTAATATTGTATAAGTATAATATTGTGTAAATGAAATTGAAATTGATATTTTCTAGTCAAATTACAATGTGCAATTGATGATTAAATAATCGGTGTTGTGTTTCTTACTTTGAAAATGTAATAAAGGAATCTAACGAACCAGTCAACTCTAGTAAAAAAATTCATGCATAACTAAGTTTCTTATGTGATTATTGTAACATAGAAAACTAAAACCTTATGATGAAATTAACTATTCACACTCAATGAAACCTCCTAGCTTAAGTAAATGAGATCCCTAGTTTGAGTTTTATCTTCGGAACCTATATACTTAATAGCATCTTCATGAACCTGACAATTAGGAATGAATGTTGTCAAACATTATCTAGAGTATGTGGTTCCCCTTCTAGGTTTTGAAATCATGTATGTAGAAAGAAGAATGTGATTTTCTTAAGGTAGTAATCCTATGGGAACAAACATTAATCTTAGTGTAAAATCCTCTTGGAACATATGTACAGTGAACATGTATGAGGTGGCGAAGACCACCAACTAACCTTGACAGTCACCCTGTAATGAGTTAGGATTATAATTGAACTCAGTACTCAATCTCTTTTATCATTGGGTTCTAATGGTGCAATACTAAAGAGTTAATTGTGAAACTTAGCAACATTATTAAGTAACGATTAGTTGTGTGAAAATGTGACCATAAGATGATATGCTTGGAGAAAGGTGAAATTTTAGATCATTCATATAATGTTATAAACCATCTCTTGTGGTCGAGGGATGAGAAACCTCTTGATCTGTGTATCATTTAATGATGAACCTTAATCCTTTTAAATGAACGAGTATTCCCTCTTATTGTTCTCTACTTTTCCTAATGCGTGATTGAATGTATTTGTGAAACTCAGTGTGACCATGTTCCTTGACAATTCCCTAGGATGAGAGGCTAGTAGACTCATGAGCATGGGAATGTCCCTATTAATAAATGGGTTACACAACAAATTTCAAAAAGGTAATTAAATAAAATTGAAGTGAAACCATTTAAGATGAATGAAAAGAATTCGAGTGCATCCAATGTTTTAGTTAACCAACACATTATAATATTGAGTGTGAATTCCCTTAAACCCCTTTCAAATTAGTGTGTTATCTTTCCAAGAATTATCGAATGTACCTAGAGTTACAAGATGATTTTTGAGATAAGGGTGTTCAATCACTCTAGTTGTGACCTTAGTAAGGTGTGTAAAATTTATAATTTAATGTATCCTCAATACACACATCTAATACTTAATTGTCTAGGAATCCAAACCTGGTGGAGTGTGAAATCATACTCATTATTACCTTGATGACTAAGAAATTAAGTGAAGTAGAGCAGATACACGGTTATTTGTCATAACGTAAAATAATATAGAGTGACCTTCGTGCTTATATAAAAATAACATGTAATCTACCTACTCTTAAATCAATAAACTCCCTTTGCTTCATGAGAACCTTCCTTGTTGCAACTAAGATAAATGAAAAATCCAATCAAACATGCAACTTAGAAAATGAATCCTTGGAACAAACACTAAAAGGATCATGTATGTACATATGTTCATACCAACAACCAGGTTACATCATTCTGGTGTGATGAGGGAAATAAGAAAAATTAGATGGGATTACTACAAGTGAAATGTTAAATAAAGTAAAGATAATGGAGTCTAGTTATAAAATAATTGATAAGTGATTTCCAAGCAAATAAGGTCAATAACGAAACATGAATGTAATAAATATGTAAACCGAGAAAGTGTTGTCATGGATGGTGCCCATATGGGATTCATAATGTAGTTGAATTGTTATGTTGTGTCTTGTCATAAAAAAAAGTGGCCTTGATGTGTGTCACGTGTTTTCATATTGCCTATGTGGGTTAGTGTTTGTGCAAGAAGATTAGGTGTTGTGTCTTGGCATAAGTGATCCCCTGTAGTGTCATGTGAACTACAATGTAAGTCAAAAAAATTATTCTGGTATTTTTAATGTTGTATTTGTGTGTGTAAAATGTGGGCGTTACCCAAGTGGACTCTGAGAAAATTGGAATAGGTGTCAAAGTGATTTACATCGTTTGTCAAGATTCACTAAGTTTTACACTATTTTTCCTTTAAATTTATGTTTTCAAATAACGTTCAGACAACAGGGTTAGTTGTTTAATACTAAAGACATTAGTTTTATTTGAAATATTATTATAAAATATCATATATAGTCAAATTTGGTTTTCAACGTCAATCAATTCAATTTCATGGGCATCATTTTAAAGCTAAGCCTTCCCAAATTTTACATTTTGGTGGTGTAGTACCTTTTTTGGAGAAGATTTATTGTGCTGGAATCATTGAGGATTGATTAATTTGAAATTCCACACTAGAGAACATAAAACCCACCGGGCTATTCATCCCTTCAATATGTCAGCATTTTGTGTTCTTTCATTTTAGCTTTTGAATCTCTAGTCTTATGATCATGAACTATTTTATATCCTCAATACTAACTACCAAATTCATCTAGATATGTTCGAGTAGCAACGCTCTTTAGTAACAATTGGTAGAGATCATGACAATGTTGTTTTATTTTGATGTGTTCGCCACATAAAACCTTATCAAGATCATCTACAAGAAAGGTCATCAAAATCATTTTGGTTTTGAAAATCTTGCAATATATAGAAAATATGCACTTAATATTAGAAAATGACATTTAATAAATTATAATTATTGCATTTAATTTTAATAAATTGCTATAATATTTATGAGAATACACATACACTTGGTCCTCTATCATCTTTTTTCACCACTTCCTCATACTTTAAAGCCCTATAACAAAAATAAAATAAAATAACAACCGTAAGATTATGCATATGGAAAAAGATTCAAATTTAATGAGTGTTAAGAAGCTGAAATGTTGAGGAGACATTAGCAAATAAAAATATACACAAAAACCTTTTGTGGCTGATTTGTTTCATTTATTTCACAAACATGGAGGATGGCCTATGATAATGGTCTATAAAAATGACATAAAACCACTCGACATGCCATGTTTTGTAGTTATTGAATTCTACTGCTTCATCATATGCACATGGGATGCTAAGGCCACTCAACATGTCCCTGTTTCTAAACTATCATGTACACAGATTGGATAACTCTCATATACTTGTGTTGTACGCTTACTATCCACAAAACATAAGTGTTAATAATGGAAAAATAACTATTGACATTGTGAGTATTGATCTACAATGGATAACTTTTAGAGGTATTGCCAAATCACTTTTCCTCGATGATCTTTGCATCACACCCTTTTTGTCCTTCAAATGGTTGAAAAAATTGGAAAATGGTTAAAATGTGTCTTTTAGAGGAAATACTATTATTCGATATATTCCCCCCTAATTTATCACTCCCTCAAATTTCTCTTCCCTAAAATTGTGCTCAATCCCCTTATCCTCCAACCCTCTTCCTCATAATATTTCAACACTTCAAGTTTAATATCTTCTACCCATCCCTAGAATAATTTACATTTCATCACTTGCATGAGATTGTTAGTAGTTAACACAACAATATTGTTGTATTTAAGTCTACTATGAATTCTACCCAAACCAAAAAACTATTCCCCCATAAAAAATTCAACACCTTAAAGTGACATACATTGGATCATTTTCTTTTCTTCATTCAAGTACCATTCCCAATCATAAAGCTTTATGAGAATATAGATTTTTTCTTGGTAGAGTGGGATGATCATAAATCATCAAAATAAGGAAAGAGCACCTTTAGTCCACTAGGCCTACATATAAACAAGACACATCCTTTATCTTGCATCTATGGTGTTTCTACATTGGGATACATGTTAACAAGAAAACCTACAATAAATAAATTTGATTCAATATAAATTTGATCCTACTTACCATGTCCCAAATAGATAGATTAGTAAAAGCACCTAGACAAATTAGGAAGAGAATGACATCTAGTCTTATGGCCTTCCTACACATTTTGAAAAGTAAATTCAAAACGTCATCATATATGTACACTTTGAACATGTTCTGTAATCATCACAATCCAAGAGATCACATCTCATTTGTGAATATTTCTAAAACGATTGCTTTGCGCTATCCATATTTATGCATTTTTTAGTATATATCAAACATGTCTTTCAACACAATGGAATTAAACTTAAATCATGTTTTAACAATTTATTTCATCTATAGGATATATAACACTGAGAGAAATCTATGTGCCTGTGCTCCCGCGCGCCCGCGCCCGCGCCCGTGCATGCGCCATCTCTCCCGCACTCCCGCACCCGCACCTGCGCCTGCGCCCGCGTGCCCTAGCCATGGTTTCTACGCAGGCTTCATTTGAAAATAGGGTTGGAGGAGGCACGAAGGTTGCCAGGGATTCACCCCTCTCAGAAATTCGAAATGAGGTCCCTACCAATGGCGGTGGCTATGGGAAACCAGTGGTATCTGTGGGAGGCGGATGCAAAAATGTAGAGGAAAATAAAGCACCAATCTCATGGATTGGTATGGCTTTCAATACTAACCAAGACCCCCATATCAAAACAGGGGTGTTCTCTCATGGGACAGGTAAAGATGGTTCAGTCAAAGAATCATTATCTCCTTTAAAACTCAACACTAGTAACTGCAGGTTGCAAGGGACTAAGAGTGGATCTGGTGATGGAGGAAGAGATACAGGTGTCAGCCAAAACCAGGACAAACAAAACAGCGACAATAGGTCCAGATCTTATGCTTCAGCGGTCTCCAAACAAAAGGAGAATGTCAGAAATGAGCTCTTGAAACCCTCCTAGGAGGTCCCGACGCTGAAATTCAAAGAGGATTTAATTCTAAAGGTTCTTAAGGAGGAGGAAAATCTCTCCCAGCTGGGTCTCATATGCAAATTTCAAAAATTTTGGCCTAAGCTTTCTTAGCTTCATGACTGGATAGCCCAGAGATGGAGAGAAAAAATACAAGGTAAGATTGAGCTTTATCCTTGTGCTAAAGCTTACTTCATTGCTATCTTTGAAACCCCTGAAGATAGGGATTTAATTTTTAGTGAAACATTGGGTTTGGGGGGAACATGGGCTTATGTCCAAACCATGGTATCCATCTTTCGACCCATTAAAGGAGTCTTTTGATACCTACCCGATTTGGGTTCGTCTACTAGGACTCCCTTTGCATCTTTGGAACAGATCTTGTCTCATTGCTATAGGGGATACTTTAGGCTCATGTGTAGCAGTCGACGATAAGACCTCTATTCAAACCCATACTACTTATACTTGAATCCTGGTTGATCTTGATACCTTCAAATGTTTACCAGTAGAAATCAATCTACAGATTGGAGCCAAGCTTTGGGTGCAGAGGATAGACTATGAGAGACTTGCCTTCAAATGTCGGCATTGCTTCCAAACTGGTCATGTTATAGATGATTGTGAACACTCCAAACGTAAGACCAAAACAGCCTGGTGGATGGATTCTCTACCTGAACATCTTACAATCGACTCAAATCCAGCTAAGGAATCGAGTGCCCCCCTACAAGCTAACTCACCCATCATGGTTGATTCACAGACCAATACAGAGAATCCTCCAGATTATTCTATTGTTGCAGACTCACAGCACCCCTAGATGCAGATCAGGCTTCTAGGTTGATCACTTTAGCATCCAGTGTGATTGCACAACATGGAAACCTCTCTCCAAGTGTGGGGACTTATGGAACTAAGAGAGTAATCTCCAGATTAGAGGCTGGTTCCTCAAAATCCTCTAGTTTAGATCTATATTTTACAAAACTACAAAGGTTCAGATCCTAATCCTACTCTAAACTACAAGGAGACAGGGATAGAAAGTGCAAAAATAAAACTAAACTAATAGGTGATACACCAAAGGAGGGGTGGTGAACACTTCTTGTTCTACAGATAGACACAGATCATAAAATGCAACATAAAACATCATGCACAAGCTAATAAGATGTAATCAGAGATCTGAAATGAAACAAGCAACACAAACAGAGGACTGAAAATTGATCACAGAGCCTGTATTGTCATTTCCACTGTCAAAATCCTTGTATTACAACATCAAAAAGGTAGAAAACCTGCTACAATTTTAGAAGAGGTCTGATAATTGCAAAAATCACTTGTTACAGGTGAAAGAAGAAGCTTGCTATGCCCAAAAAATGTTCCCCCCTTTAGAAATGAGCCAAATCTAGCTTTTTACATGCATGGGTCGAGCCCAGGGGATAGAAAACATACAAAAACATGAGAGCCCATCACTTCTTGATTGTAGGTGCATTAAAATGGCATGGGGGACCTTAAAAACCCATACCCTATCATTTTGACCGAAATACAAGAGAAGGCAACCCATTCTGCATTAAATCTGGTCATTGAAATGTCACTTCTGGCCATGAACACGCGTCAGATCTGTTTCTCGATTTTCTCTCTCCAGAATGCACAAAAATTCAAGATTAACCCCAAAAAAATGTAGATAATTTCATAAGCTTTCCGTTGATATAAAGAACGTGCAAATCCGAGCTCTGGATCAAAAGATATGGAGATCTGAAGATTTAGGGCACAAAACAGGCAAAAACGGATTTTTAAAATTCTTCCTGCGCTCTGCCACCTGGATGACACGTGGCATGCATTGATTGGTCGCGTTATTCTCTCTCCTTCTCTACTTCATTGGACACATGTCCTCTTTTTATTGGCTCGGGTCAGTGCTTGATACCCCGCCCCTTTGACTTTTGGACTTTTCTCCTCGTGACACGTGTCATGATTTGATTGGTCCGCGGGTCAACCGGCTTTTCACGCCCTTCGCGTCTTTTTGTTCCGGATGTCCCAGTGCTATTTGGGAAAGAATCCTCGAATCCACCTGAAATGGGCTGCCTTGTCCCTTATCTGCTGATGACACGTGGTGCAATCTGATTGGCTCTCGGCTTTTTCGGTTATCCGCGTCCCTTTGTCCCGGTTTTCCCAGTGCTAAATTTCCCCGTTCGGCCGAACCAGCCGGTTCACGTCCTTCGCATACATTTATTCCACTTGTCCCAGACTGTCTGGGACAAATTATTCCGAACCGCCTGAAATGGGCTTCCTTTGCTCTTGGTTGCTTTGCCTTTTCGCGTCCTTGCGGCCCAGATGTCCCAACTGCTTAGTGCGAAAATTCTCCATTTCGGCCGATCCGGGCGGTTCGCGTCCTCAAGGCCCAAATGTCCCGAGTAGTTAGTCGATTTTCTTCTCCTTCGGCCGAACCGGCTTTCCGCGTCCCGCGTGTCCCGACGGCCCGGTTGTCCCTTTGCTTAAATTTTCCTTTTCGGCCGAACCGGCCGGTTCGCGCCCTTCGCGTCCATTTGTTCTGGATGTCCCTTTACTTCGCGAGCAGCATGGAGGCTTTTCGGATGATCCGTGCCTTGATGTCCCAACTATCCCAAAGGCGACCTAGAGTAGGACTTAGCCAATTTCATGATTTTTTCCTGAATCGACCTACTGCTTGGAACTGAAAACTCTGATGCATGTTATCAAAATTTACCCTGGGGGTGAACTTTCGATAACAATTTGGTGAATTTTCGGGGTCGCCTGCGTGCTAGGTGAAAAGACCAGTAGCCAGAAGCAGTCCATTGGGCATGGAGTCATCAAATATTCTGCTTAGAACCCTAACTGACTCAGAATGTGCAAGGAGGAAGATGGAAAGTCACCTGATGAAAGCAAGGACTGCAAAACATCTCCATGGACAACAAGTTGTGCCAAAGCACTTAGGGAAAACAAAAATAACCTACAGCAAAACAATGTGCACAAGCACTTGGAGGAAAGAAAATATAATCTAATATTTATAGAGGTAGTGAACTTCCCTCTAGAAGCAACGCTTGAGATAGATTCCATTGACTAGAATCTGCAGCTCTTCACCCTCCAGTGAGGCCAATTGGAAAGCATTGTTGTTCTTGCACTTTGTGACCATGTATGGGCCACTCCAAATGGCATCAAATTTTGAATGCCTTCCTGGTTTTGCTCTGTCCGCATCCTATTTCAACACTAGATCTCCAACTTGAAAATATCTATCTTTGGCCTTTCTATCAAAGGTCTTCTTGATCAAAGCTTGATCCTTTTCCATTGCTTGGGATGCCTGATTTCTGATCTCTTGTAGCTCCATCAACTCTGCATACCTCACCTCCATGGGCTCAAATTCTAGCAACTCCAGCTGCTTCATGAGTTCCAACATTGGCAACTCAAGTGACATGGGCAAGATTGCCTCTCTTCCATAGAAAAACTTGAATGGAGAGCTACCTGTGGATCTTTTGGGAGTGATCCTATCAGCCCATAAGGCTGATTTTAGCTTGGTATGCCAAGACCTCTGATTCTCATCAAGAGTCCTCCTAATGATCCTCAACAAGTTCTTGTTTGTAGACTCGGCCTGGCCATTACCCTGAGGGTAATAGTTCAATAAAGTTCTTAGGTAAATACCGTTCTTGACAGCCCACTCAGTCACCTTGGATCCAATGAATGCCAATGCATTATCAGAGATTATTGTGGCAAGTACACCAAATCTGGTTGTTATCCCCTCATAAAAGTCTAAGATGCTAGACTCATTTGCCTCTTTGAGTGCTACTGCTTCTGTCCATTTGGTGAAGTAGTCTGTGGCTGTCAAAATCCATTTGTGCCCTTGGCTTGAATTGGGATTAATGACTCCAATGAAGTCCAAACCCCATTGCATGAATGGCTGGTCAACTGAGATTGGATGCAATGGAAGGGCAGCAAGTCTCTCTTTTCCTGTGAAGAATGCACAATTCTTACACCTCTTGATCCATGCATAGCAGTCACTGAAGATTTTAGGCCAATAATAACCAGCCTTCATGATTTTTAGAGCTGTCACTCTTGGTGCAAAATGGCCACCAGCTGGTCCACCATGAAACTCTTCCAACACCCTTTGAATCTGACCTGTGCTAATGCATCTCAGTAGCACTCCATTTACATCTTTCTTGAACAAAACTCCATCAACTATGGCATACAAGACAACCTGCAATCTGAAATGTCTCCTTTGGGTCTTGTTCATCTTTGGAGGGCATAGGCCTGTGTCTAGGAAGTGCATAATACCTTGGGTCCAGCAAGGAGTCGGGGCAGCATTGTCTTCTTCTTGCCTGCCACTTGGCTCATGGCTGTCTTGGACTGTCAAAACAGTTTCTTCTTTATTGCATACTTCTTTTTGCTTCCCCAAAACCAGCTACTCACACAATCCTTTCCCTCTTACCAGCTTGGTGATCTTGATATCAATGTCATATTCCATGACATGGGTGATCCAACCTGCCCTTTTCTCATTCAAATCCTTGTTGAGGAGGAAGTCCTTAACTCCAGCATGTGAGACCAGCAACTGGACCTTGTTGTTTGAGACTAAATGCTTGAATTTATTCAAGCTTCTGATTACTGCAAGTACATGCTTTTCAATAAAAGAGTACCTCACCTCGCAGTCATCTAGGCTCTAGCTGAAAAAGGCAATCAGCTGCTCATCATTATCTTTGTTCTGCTGTACTAGAATGGCAGAAATAGTGTCATCGCCTCCAAATGCATAGAGGATGAAATCCTTGGAGAAGTCTGGGTTGATGAGAGTTGGTGCCTGAGAGATAGCTTCTTTGATTGCTTCAAAACTCTCCTTGCCTTCTGCTGTCCACTTAAAAGCCATGCTCTTATTTAACATTTTGGTGATGGGCTTGACAAGGGCTACAAAATCTGGGACAAACCTCCGAACAAAGTTGATCCTTCCCAAGAAGCTTTGAAGAGCCTTCTTGTGACTTGGCAATGGTAGTGCTCTTATGGCTTCAACCCTCTCTAGATCAATTGCTAGTCCCTCTTTCGAGACAATATGGCCTAGAAGTTTCCCCTTGTGAGCCAGGAATATGCATTTTTTGGGATTCAATGATACCTCGAACTTTCTACACCTCTAAAACACTTGCTTGAGGTGAAAGAGGTGGTCCACTGCATTCTTTGAGAAGACAGTGATATCATCAAGTATATCAGCACTATCTTGTTGATCAAGCCTTTGAATGCCATTTCCATTGCCCTTTGGAAAGGTAGCACCAGCGTTGGACAACCAAAATGGCATCTTCTTGTAAGCATAGGTTCCCCATTTGGTGGTGAAAGCCGTCTTGAACTGGTCATCTTCTTTCACCATCACCTGATTATAGCCTGAATATCCATCTAGCAGATGAAAACCTCTCTGAACCGGCTACAACCTACAATATTTGCTCCATGGAAGGGAGTGGATAATGATCCTTGAGAGAGGTCCTATTGAGGTCTCGGAAGTCCACACACAACCTGATTTCTCAGCTCTTCTTCTTGACCGGAACCAAGTTAGCAACCCAGCTTGAGTGCTTGATCGGGAATATGATGCTTGTCTCTATTAGCTTATTTAGCTCTTTCTTCATTAGAGGATCAATGTGAGGGTTAACAGGTCTCTGCTTCTGCCTGATGGGCTTAGCTTTTGGATCCAATTCTATGGTATGTTGTGACAAATTTGGATTGAATCCTCTCAAGTCTTCATAGCTCCAAGCGAAGACATCTGGAAATTCTTGGCAAAGATGTATGAAATATGATTTCTCCTGCTCAGTGGCCACTTTACCAATTTGAAGTGTTTTGCCTTCCCCAACTGGAATTGGCTCTAAATCTTCTCTCTTGACCTGTATGTTAGCCTTTTCCTTACGGAACTGGTTGTTAGGGTTCAAGATAGACTCCAACGTTACTAAACCTTTGGGAAGCTTGTTCGTCCGCAGCTGCACTACTTGATCCCCATACTGCTGCTCTAGTATGTCCTGATTCCTAGCTGAGAATTCAGCCTCTTTTTGTAAGAAATTGGCGATCTGTTGATCATTCTCAAACACCTGCCAGCTGGTGTTATTATCTGGAACTGCTGGCCTCACAATCACATGGATATGTGGCTGTTTTTTTTCCCTTTTGATGTTGTCAACCACATCAAACGTTGCTCCAACTGCTGCGAGCCTATCCACGGATTCATTTTTTTTTCTGGGTATGGACACAATGTTGAAAGCTTCGAAATCCTCAATGAGGTCCCATACCCTATTCTTGTAGTTCTTCAGCAAGTCATTCTTTGTAGCATGTTGTCCCCTAACTTGGTTGACGATTAGCTCACTGTCACCAAAGACCTGCAAGTTATTTATGCTCCTTTTCCTAGCCCAATGAAGTCCATGAATCAAGGCCTCATATTCAGCTGTGTTGTTTGAACAAGAAAACTGGAAACGAAAAGCTGAATAATATTTGATGCCTTGAGGTGTAATGAGCATAGCTCCTCCTCCTGCACCTTGTCTACTCCTTGATCCATCAAAGAATAATTGCCATACTTCATTCTTGTCTTTATGACTTGGCTTAGTGACTCTAGGAATAGGCTGATTTTCTTCGTGTATACAATAGACTCCCAGCTCAGATTCTTCTACTTCTTGATAGGGATCAAAAGCATGTATCTTGTTTGCCCATTCATCAAGAGTTAGGTCCGGGATGCTTCCCACCTTAGTGTCAGCCTCATCTATGTTTGGATAATCTTCTTGATCAAATGCTAAATAGTTGGCATTGATTTGGCTTGGAGTATGAGGCTCAATATGAAAGTTTGCAATTGGTTCGGATCTGATTGTGACCTTAGTACCATATCTTGTTCTGAACAACATGTATGACCAATCAGCAGATACGTAGCCTCCAATTTTGGCTGTGAAGTCCCTTGACAAGCAAAGGGCAAAGAGTGGTGGAAGGTCTATGACTGATACATCTTGTAAAACAACAATATTTGGACATGCATGCAAGGTAAGACTCAAATTTCTAATCACTCCAACTGTTGCTATTGCTGTCCCATCTAGCTGCACTACCCCTTTAGATGTTATTTCATACTGGAGCCCTAGTTGATCAGCTATCTGTTTAGGCATTACTGAGCTACTTGCCCCAGAGTCTATCATGCAATTATGTACTAGCTGATTTCCAATGATTAATGAAACATAGAAAGGAGGGGGCTTCAACATTTTACCTTGTTGTCCTCCATGACTTCCTTTAGGCTGGGACAACATTTGTAAGCACTTTGTCTTGCATCTGAACCTGCTGATTCGAAGTTGGCCAATCCTTCATGGCAGCTTGCAACAGATCTCTTTGTCCTGGGATGGATAGGGATTCCCACATTGATATATTGACGTTAGTCTTCTTCATCTGATCAATGATACTGAATGGTGATGAAGTAATCTCTCTGCTGTCCCTTGGTTTGCACATTTACTCCTTGCACGTGGGCAGCAACAGCTGGCATTTGAGTTGGCCTAGGGGCTGTTCTTGGCTGCCCTTGTGCATTTGAAACTGGACTTTGCTTGCCAATCATTTGTGGAGCCATGGAAGGTTGTGGATTGGCTGGGGATAATGGCTGTTCTTCACCCAAATTTCTCCTCTTTGACCTTGTGTTGGCTGCAACACCTTGAGAAACTGCTTGATTTATGCCACAGAAATCGTCTGCTTGCCAGTTCACCAATGTGGTGTCATTTGGGGCTGATTGCTGTTGGAATGTTTCTTGTTGTTGACTGTTTCCTTGACTACCCTCACCCTCCACACCAGTAGTTGTCACCATTAGTGCTTGATTGAGAGCACCATTGAAACACATGGATTGGTTATGAGGCTCGTTGCATGGAAAGCACCAATCATATTCCTGAGCAATGTTGTTCTGTGTTGGCACTAATGCCTTAGAGGCAGATATGGCATTTGGATTATAGGGCTGGAATGGTCTATTGGCAGGAGGCCTTACTTGGCTTTGATTTTGATTCATATTTGCAGCTGGATTAGGTGGTCTTTGTGGTTGGTATGGCTACCTATTAGGCTGAGCTTGGGGTTGATAAGAAGGTCTGAAACCTTGGGCTTGCTGCCTCTTGAGAGTAACCAGCTCATTGCCTAGGTTTTGCAACTGTTTCATGACCTCTTGGAGTTCATTTGAAGCACTAGAGGATGAAGTAGAAGTTTCACTTGAACTTTGGTTTCTAGGGGTGGGAATAGGAGCCAAAGTGGGTGCTTGACTAGTGCTTGGATTTTCTAAGTTTGGATACAAGGGCATGGGAGGCCTAGGAGCCAGTTTACCAGCTTGAACAAGACAGTTTTCAGCAATGCTATAAGCCATAGGGATTGTTGTGCCTCCCATGGACTGAATTAACATAGAAATATCAGAATTCAAATCTTTAAGGTAATATAGAAAAGCACCTTCTGCTGTTGGCCTGACTGCCACTGGAATCCTATCCCAAGACCTTTGAAATCTGAAGTTGAAATCAGCCAGCTACTCATTGGGAGCTCTCTTGATAATCGTCAGCTGCTCCAAAAGAGACAAGTTGTCTCCCTTCTCTCCAAATTGCTCATGAAGTGCAATACACAGCTGATTCCAGTTTGCGATAGAACTAGCTCCAAGGCTCCTAAACCATTGCAATACTTTACCCTTGAATGAAGATGCCAGTAACTTGACAGCCACTTGCATTTCATTGATTTCATGGATTGCACAAAGGTTAGAAATATCTTTAACATGATCACCTGGAGTAGTCTGATTTTCTCCGGTGAAGTAGGGAATGTTCTTCAAGGCTGCAATAGGAACTGGATGTTGTGCATTGAGAGCAAGTGGGCTGCTGCCTGTGAAGTTGACGTAGGGATTGTTCTGAGCCATTCTAATTGGTCTTAAAACCCTTGTATACTGAATGAAAGGCCTGTCAGGTGGAGGAGTTGAGAGAGTTTTGTTTGGTGGAGATGGAGACCTTTGAATCCTTCTTCCTCTTTGCCTTCTTCTTGGAGATAACTACAGGTATTCAAATAACACTTCTTCTTCTCCAACTCTTGACCTTGTGGTGATTCTTCTCATGAGTTTTCAGGCCTGCACTACTGAAACCAGTTGATTCTTCCCCTTGGAGTCGCCAGATATGCAAATAATAGCTCTTATAAGCAAGAAAGCTGCAACAGATGCATATCAACTTTGCTGCAATAAAAATGAGACCTCTAGTGTCCCACCGAGGTGTGCCAAAACTATTGTTGCAGACTCACAGCACCCCTAGATGTAGATCAGGCTTCTAGGTTGATCACTTTAGCATCCAGTGTGATTGCACAACATGGAAACCTCTCTCCAAGTGTGGG
Source organism: Taxus chinensis (assembly GCA_019776745.2). Taxonomy (NCBI): domain Eukaryota; kingdom Viridiplantae; phylum Streptophyta; class Pinopsida; order Cupressales; family Taxaceae; genus Taxus; species Taxus chinensis. The sequence continues at coordinate 200,405,818 of CM034151.1, forward strand.
GACTTGTGGAACTGAGAGAGAAATCTCTAGATTAGAGGCTAGTTCCTCAAACTCCTCTGATTTAGATCTATATTTTGTAAAACTACAGAGATTCAGATCCTAATCCTACTCTAAACTGCAAGGAGACAGGGATAGAAAGTGCAAAAATAAAACTAAACTAACAGGTGATACACCAAAGGAGGAGTGGTGAACACTTCTTTTTCTGTAGATAGACACAGATCATAAAATGCAACATAAAACATCATGCACAAGCTGATAAGATGTAATCAGAGATGTGAAATGAAACAAGCAACACAAACAGAGGACTGAAAACTGATCACAGAGCCTGTATTGTCATTTCCACTTTCAAAATCCTTGTATTACAACATCAAAAAGGCAGAAAACCTACTAAAATTTTAGAAGAGGTCTGATACTTGCAAAAATCACTTGTTACAGGTGAAAGAAGAAGCTTGTTATGCCCAAAAAATGTTCCCCCCTTTAGAAATGAGCCAAATCTGGCTTTTTACATGCATGGGTTGAGCCCAAGGGATAGAAAACATACAAAAACATGAGAGCCCATCCCTTCTTGATTGCAGGTGCATTAAAATGGCATGGGGGACCTTACAAACCCATACCCTATCATTTTGACTGAAATACAGGAGAATGCGACCCATTCTGCATTAAATCTGGTCGCTGAAATGTCACTTCTGGCCATGAACACGCGTCAGAACCATTTCTCAATTTTCTCTCTCTAGACTACACCAAAATTCAATATTAACCCCAGAAACATGTAGATAATTTCATAAGATTTCCATTGATATAAAGAACGTGCAAATCTGAGCTCTGGATAAAAAGATATGGAGATCTGAAGATTTAGGGCACAAAATAAGCAAAAACGGATTTTTATAATTCTTCCTGCGCTTCGCCACCTGGATGACACGTGGCATGCATTGATTGGTCGCGTGATTCTCTCTCCTTCTCTACTTTTTTGGACATGTGTCCTCTTTTTATTGGCTCGGGTCAGTGCTTGATACCCCTCCCCTTTGACTTTTGGACTTTTCTCCTCGTGACACGTGTCATGATTTGATTGGTCCGCGGCTCAGCCGGCTTTTCGCGCCACTCACATCTTTTTGTTCCGGATGTACCAATGCTATTTGGGACAGAATCCTCCGATCTGCCTGAAATGGGCTGCCTTGTCCCTTATCTGCTGATTACACGTGGCGCAATCTGATTGGCTCTCAGCTTTTTCGGCTATCCGCGTCCCACGCGTCCCTTTGTCCCACTTGTCCCAGTGCTGAATTTCCCCGTTTGGCCAAACCGGCTGGTTCGTGTCCTTCGCGTACATTTTTTCCACTTGTCGTGGACTGTCTGGGACAAATTCTTCTGAACCACCCGAAATGGGCTTCCTTTTCTCTCGGCTGCTTCACCTTTTCGCGTCCTTGCGTCCCAGATGTCCCAACTGCTTAGTGCGAAAATTCTCCATTTCAGCCGATCTGGGTGATTCACGTCCTCAAGGCCCAAATGTCCCGAGCAGTTAGTCGATTTTCTTCTCCTTCGACCGAAACGGCCTAGTTGTCCCTTTGCTTAAATTTTCCTTTTCGGCCGAACCGGCCGGTTCGCGTCCATTTGTTCCGGATGTCCCTTTGCTTCGCGGGCCACCTGGAGGCTTTTCGGCCGATCCGCGCCTTGATGTCCCAACTGTCCCAAAGGCGACCTGGAGTAGGACTTAGCCAATTTCATGATTTTTTCCTGAATCGACCTACTGCTTGGAACTGAAAACTCTGATGCATGTTATCAAAATTTACCCTGGGGGGGTGAACTTTGGATAACATATTCTTTACAGGTTGCTGATTCAGTGATTAAAGATATTTTGACCTCCCATTTGGATCACTTCCCCATCAAACCTATTGTAGTTTTTCCGACTGTAGTGGATGTGGGAAATCTGGAATGGACAGTGGTGGATCGGAAAAAGAAGGGTAATGCCAAATCTAAATCCCCCACCATATTGGACAAGGTTTGATTCTTGTCTTTTTGGGTGCTATTATTGCTACATTTTGGCATATGGCCTGCTATGCAATTGTTAGACAGCTGTGCTGTTGTTTTGTTGCTGTTTTTTTGTTGTTTTGTTGCAGCTGGTTTACTTTTGTTGGTTCCTTCCTTGACAGATTTTTTTCTGTTGTTGGGCTCTTTTGAGATGAAATCTTGCTGCTAAGCACTCTTATATAAGGGTATAGTCCCTTTCAAAAAACTATTTGCCCATAATAAAAAAAAACAATTTAAGCATGTGTATGCCAATCAAATTTTAGAGAAGAGGAAATTTTTAACTTGAATTTGGAACTCTTTTAAAATCTATGATTAATTTGATAGAAATGTGTATAAATTAGGAAAATAAAACAACGTATAACAAAAATAAAATAAAGAATTCAAACTCAAATCAGCATTTATGTGCATATATATATTCTTCCCTGTCATAGCTCCATCTCAATATAATATGTGTGTATAAACACTTAAAAATGACTCCAATATATAGAGGGATTTCATATAACAATAGAACACACAACTCTAAAAATAGAGCAAGATTAATAATAAAACTATCATCTATAAATAGTGTATGCTTTTTTTCATACAAATAAAGTTATTTTTCTTATTATCTTTTACCTAAAATATGGACATCTAATTAAAACTAAACTATGCATGGAAAAAAAAAATTCTTTTTACTTTTCCTAATAATAGCAAAAGCATGTGGGGAGAAATTATCTATTTCCAACACTCCTCCTTAATTTTAACCTTCAATTTTTTATTATTCTAGAGATGAGTGCACATTTATGGATCTGAAATATTCCTAGTTACAAACTCCCAAACAACTTCTCAAATACTCAAAAACTTCCCTTCCTAAATTTTTCATAAAAACATCAGCAAATTGATCTTCTGATCTAACTCATTTATCTTGATCTATAAGGTAGGCTTGCTGCTGCTCCAACTGAAACCATTTTGAATCAACTAAAAATCAATCTTGTTTTACCAAGATCTAAGTGCTTTCTTGAGACCATAGAGTGGTTTTATCAACCTGTATACCTTTCCTTCATGACCTTGAATCTCATAACCTTCTGGCTGATTCACATAAACTTCCTCTTCAAGAAAACCATTTAAGAATGTTTATTTTACATACATATAATAAATGGGCCATTTTTTTTTAGCTGAAATTGCTAAAATCATTATTATCTTGTCTAAATGTACTACTGGTGTAAAGGTTTCATTGTAATCTACTCCATATTGTGTGAAAAACCTCTTGCAACCAACCTTGCTTTATGTTTCTATACTTCAACATTAACATTATATTTGGTCTTATAGACCCAATTCACTCCTATCATGTCCTTTCCTTCTAGAAGATCTACTATTCCCCATGTTTGATTCTTCTCTATAACATCTATCTCATCATCCATGGCTTGAGCCCAAACTTCATTATTTATAGCCTCTTCATTGTATACTGGATCTACAGCTTAAGAAAACAATGCAAAGACTGAATAAGAGTTAGTTCTATCAACATCATAAATCTCACTAACACTCCTTTTTTCTTCTACAAAGGGAAATCTGATGATGGAATTTTTTGTACTCAAGGAGTTGCTTATGGTATTCTTTGTGGTGTCTCTTGCATGGTTGAAGATGATTGAAATATTCGAGACCTCCTAGTTATAGATGGAGGTGTAGCTTTTACTACAACTTGTGGTGCATGTCCAAGATTGGAAGAGGATATAATACCTTGATGCTCTATAATATCATCTATCATATCATCATGAGGAATATTTTTTTCTACACTGACAGTTCTCTCAATAATTCCATCCCATGCCTCATTTTTAACAAACTGTATATCTCAAGTGATTATAAAATTTCTGGTGACTAGATTAAACAACTTGTAATCTTTTGCATTCTTTGAATATCAAACAAATATGTACTTTTATCCTTTTCTGTCTAACTTCTACCTTAGGTCATTAGGAATAGGTGTATATGCCACACAACTGAAGATTCTAAAATGAGAAACATTGTGTTTCCTGTTAGTCCAAACTTGTTTAGGTACCATCTTTTGAACAATTTTCATTGGACACCTATTTAAAATGTAAACATAAGTTGCTACTTCTTCTACCCCATATTCATTTGAAAGATGTTTTTCCTTCATCATAATTCTTTCCATTTCCATAATTGTTCTATTCTTACTCTCTGCCCCACCATTCTTCCATGATGTATACCTGGTAGTAAACTAATTTTGTATACCATGATATTTTTAAAAATTCACAAAATCATTAGAAACATACTCACCTCCTCTGTCTTTCCTTATAAATTTGATGTAGTACCAACTTTTTTTTTCCACTAAATCTTTAAAGTGCTAAAATATATCAAAACCATCTAATTTTTGTCTCAAAATTTCCACCCATGTCTTCCTTGTACAGTCATCAATGAATGTCATGAAATATGGGAAACCACCAATAGAATTTGTTTACATAGGTCCATATAAATATGAGTGAATAATTTCAAGTGGTGCACTTTATCTTGCTGTTTTTCCAATTGTAAAGGATTCTTTGTGTTGATTCCCCAAAATACAACCTTCACTAACTCTTTCTTGTTGATGAATCAAAGTAAAACCTTTTACTATATTTTTTGTGTGTAACAAATTCATTCCTCCAAAATTTAAATGACCAAACATGAGATACCATAGCCATGATTCATATTTTTCAATTGACTGAAAAGTTGATTCAATTTATTTAGCTCTAGACTGATCTTTAGTATGAGCTTTGGAATTGGTTGGTCTTATCTTCAACGAAAACATTTTATTTCTTTCCATATTCACTTTAGAAATCAAATGAGTATTTGAAGATTTATCCACACTCACACATTCATTTTCTTCAATGTAAAATTTTTATCCCTTTTGTATATATTAACCAATGCTCATAAGATTGTACTTCAAACTTGTAACATAATAAACATCATGCATAATATTTTTCTCCCCATTTTTAGTTATAATGTTGATTGTTCCTTTTCCTTTTATAAACACTATATTATTATTCCCAAGGGTAACATCTTTCTTTACTGACTCATGCAAATTGGAAAATAAATCTAAGTTACTTGACATGTGATTACTGCAACCAGAATCCAAATACCATACATCACTAGGAATCTCTTTTGATAGATTACACTCAATAGGTGATAAATAATGGTACTTTCTTAAGATAATATTTTTGTATGCAATAAACATGGAGCTTGGAGTAGAGATCCCAACCTGATTTTGATTCTACCTAATATGATCATATTGTTTTTTCCTACAATCATAAGCATAGTGCCCATGTCTCTTGCAATAGTGAGACTGCACATGTGACTTATCTTGTTTTTGACCAGAAAACTAATTATGATTGTGCTCTTGACTATGTCCTCTTCCAATTGAGTTTTATGGATCATCGTGTCTTCTTCTAGAAGAACTTCTTCCTCTGCCTCTAGGGCTGAAACTTCCTCTTCGTCTTCCATGAATTCCTGACACCTATGATGAAAAATATTGACCTACAATTGTATGTGATCTATTCAACCTCTATTCATGATATATTAGTGATCCATGAAACTCATCAATTGACGACTAACTTTGACCCTTAGATTCTTCAATAACAACTACCAAAAGATCAAATTTTGCAGGAAATTTTCTAAACAACTTTTCAATAGTCATTTTGTCTTCAATAGTTTCACCATGGGATTTAATTTGATTCCCCAAACCAACTTAAAAATTAAAGAATGATTATATAGATCTGAATATTTCATTTACATATTTTCAAAATCCCTTCGAAGTAATTATAGTTTGGGGTTTTTTACTTTCTCCTTACCTTAATACACAACATGGAGAATGTCCCTTGTTATTTGTACTTTACTAGTTGTTTCCACTTTAGGTAGGATGAATATAGAAAAGATAGTTTTCATCTTTCTTTCTTAAATCCTTCAAAGTATATTTCTCTATGTTTAAGAGTACATTATACGTTGTTGCATCTATGGGTTATGTGTACCCATTTTCTATAATTTTCCACACATCCCCAGATCTAAATAGTTCCTTCATGATTATTGAAAAAATCTCATAATTCTTTATTGTGAATTGTAGTGTTTCATACTAGATGTAGAAGCCATAACCTATTGTGAATTAGAAAATTTCTGAAAAATGACGCTTTGTTACCAATTTGTAGAAATTATTAAAATTAAACAGCCTACAATAGAAATAAAATAAAGAATATTACAAATAAAACAGATTATTCCAAAATCAAATCAGCACTTATGTGCATAATAATCTTCTTCCCTATCAGATCTTCATCTCAATACAATCTGTGTGTATAAATAACTACAATTTCCTACAATATATATAGGGCTTTCAAATAACAATAGAACAACTCTAAAAATAGAGCAACCTTAATAGTAGAACTATCAGCTACAAATAGTGCATGATTTTGTTCATGTAAAAAAAGCTATTTATTTTATTAGCTTTTATCCTCAATAGGGACATCTAATTGAAACTAAACTATGTATTGAAAAACAAGTTTTTTTTTGCTTTTCCTAATCATAGCAAAAGCATGTGAGGAGAAATTATCTATTTCCAACAAAATAATGTAGGAGTTAAAATAAAAAAATTAATTTTCCATTTAAAAAAATATTTCTAATATGCAAATAAAATATCCCATAGGAATTATTTGTTGTACCTCTTAAACAACCACCAAATATTCACATCTAATCAATGTAGTGAGAATTAAAAACCCATTGACCATTTCATCTCTATGTTGCAGATCGCAAAATACTCCTAGGGATTCTATTATTATGCCCATGTGTGTACACCCTGTGATAAATATATTCCATGATATAATATCTCATTCATGCATTTTTCTCATACAGTTTCCATGCATCTAAAAATATATTAGGATTAACATATGCACTAATGATAACATTCTAGGGTAAGCGCACCAAGATGGTGGACAATTAAGTGGACATAAAAACCTAAAATTTAGGTACCGTGCTTGCGAAACTATTTTTATAGGCTCAGTGATTTCTGAACCTAAAACCACAATCATGGTTTTCAAACCATGAGCGAGGTTTAAAACCGCTATCGCAGTTTCATACTGCGATTGCGGTCCTCTGAGACAAAAAAATAGACCTGCGACTCCTCATTTTCCCTCATTTTTCCTTTCCAACCGCGATTTATCCTAGACCTTTTGCACTCATGCTTTGAATACCCCTTAAAAATTACTATTTAGACTTACGGATCATGATAGTTTCAACCATGCCACCAATACAAAGAGGTAAGCCCTCAATTTTGATCAATTTGTTTACATTTTAGGTTATTTTTTGTGATTTTCATGGGTTTTTCAATTTTTTGTTTATGTATACAATTTTTTTTTGTCAGTTGCTCGACAAGCTCGTAATCCTACAAACCGGAAAAATATTCCTCTAAACCCTCCAAAACATCCACAAAACCCTCCAAACATTCCGCAAAACCCTCCTCCAAACATAGATTTGCCTCCTGTGGCTCCTTCTATTCCCACAAAACCAACTGGAACATTAGATGATATCGTTGGAAAAATCTGACAAAATAAAATTTCCATTGAGAACCTTATTCATAATATAAGACAAAATCATGACACAAATCTGTCCCGTAAGACTTTAGCCAACACATTGCAAACATTGATTAGCGAAGTTGACTCCGCAACCAACCAAATAGATAGATGGAATACATGTAGAGGTGATTGTAGGCAGTGGTATGAAAATAAATTATATCCTGCAGCCGTAAAAGACAAAAAATTGGAAAAGACTACATTTGTGCATTATTTGCTGACCCAAGAACCAATGCCCCCCCACAGTTACTTGCAAATGGTTCCCAATCCATTGGTGCCATGATGACCAAATCAAGAACAATTTTTGGGACCTATGGTGGATGGTTTTTTATTATCCACCATGCAACAACAATGAGGTTCCCCTCTATTTTTTGAAGAAATTATATTGCGAGTTCGTGCTTAATGAGGTCACAAATCATTTTAAATTTTCTATTTTTTATGGACGAGGTGGTGGCTCTGCACAGAGTAGACTAGTGCACACGTAGGTCAACCAAGGATCCCCCATACCCCAAAACCTCGATTGCCTTAAGTTCTCCCTCCTACAGTGAAGGAGGTTGTAGAGATTGACACACTACATGCATTGAGGGAGCTCACTGACACTCTGACCCAGCATAGTGAGCAGATTACATCTAGTGATGTTGGTGGAGACGCCAGTTCTAATGCACCACACCACTGTGGATCATGTGGTGTTGTATGCACTACGTGTGAGACATCATTTGATAGATCACATGATTCCTTTTCTCTAGATGAGATGAGGGTGAATTTTTTTGGAACTGGTGCAAAGGATCTTGGTCTTTCACAAGTAAATGTCAAATAAATATTTAATATATATATCCAATAGTTTAATTCATGTTTGAGATTTTAATATATATGTATTTCATTATGCATTATGTACATACATGTAAAAACTATATTTTTTTAAATAGCAAGAGCCGGTGAAGGAAACATCCAGTATCGACATGCTAGCTACTGTAGCTGGGCATGTTACAAACTTAAGTTTCAAGTTGTACTTAAATTTCAAATTTCATTTGATTGTGCACTTTTATTATTATAATGTTTCACCTATACATGTACATATTAATATATGTTTGTCTTTTATATGTGCATGAGCATGGCGGGTTGTCATTTGCTCTAGGAACTGAGGCTATTAGAATGCCTCACATGACTTTTACACAGGTTAGTTTCTCTTTACACTTTATTTTTAATTGTGGAAGTTCATGTGGATTATGCTTTGGCTCTTTTATGTGGCAGTCATGTCAATTGTATAGCTTATGAATGCCAGAGAGACTCCTCCATATATGCAGACTATGGAGGCTACTGAAGATACTGCCATAGCATCTGTAGATCCACTAACTAAGGTACAATTTTTCAAATTTGTTAAATTTATTTAGGAATTATTTCTTATTACTTAAATCTACAATATCAAATTTTTTACACATGAAATATTTAATTTAAGTGTTTATTTATTTGTATATAGCTTACCCCTCATGATTCTATTGTTGTCCCTGTCATGCGTCAATGATAAACTGATAAGGATCATGACATTGCGGTAAGATTTCACATGCATTTTAACTAAATTCTAAGTTTATAAATTTTGAATGTATTTTAAAAATATGGGTGTTAAAAACTTGTTGTTTATGAATGTGCAGGTTAGGTTGCAGGCCTTCTTAGAGATGCTTAGGACCACATGGAAGAAATCCATAGTGGCATCTCCCTCCACTACATCCCTAAGTCATTCACATGCTACTTCTAGTAGGACAAAGAGAGGGAAGATGTCTCATGATTAGATTCATAGGACGTGGATGTACATATATATATATATATACAATACATATATATATGTGTATATAAATATTGTGTATATATATATTGTATATGTATATATATGTGTGTGTGTGTGTGTGTGTGTGTGTGTGTGTGTGTGTGTGTGTATGGGCCAGCTGGTCCTAGTTCATGATTCTTCATAGGACATTGCATATATAGCCTTATGTGACTGCATGTGGTCCTATATGTATGACACACTTGGTTCGAGATGTACACATATTATGAACTTGTATTTTCAGAGACATGCGTTCAACACACTTAGTTTGATACATTATATATCCATGTCTTGGTTTTCATAATGATATTACTTCTATGTTTGATTCAAATTCATTACACATGATATCCTTCTATGTATGTATATTCTATGTATATTAATTCTATATGTATGTTTGATTTAAAATTAAAAAACTATGGTGCAACATATATGAATATAACATTACTATGGTGCAACATTGCATGGTACATTTGTTAAGAAATTAAGGGAAGCATGTGTATTCCTCCATCAATATGGGAAAATTATCATTTTCCTCTTAAGTCATGAAAAAATATTTCATACCTTGAATCTTGAAATAAGATTTTTTCCCTTGGCTCATTTGATTTTTGAACTATGTATTTAATTTTATTTATCAAAAGGATATTATTCATTTTACCATTGATGAGTATGGTGGTGTATGACCAATCCATCTTTATATCCCCACCAATATCGTGATAGAAACTTTGGCTCAACAATATACCATACGTAGCTAACATGTCTTCTACAAGTATTTCCATCTTGATTTTCTTGTCAGGGAAGTCTGCAAATTCTAGCTTGAGAATATTTCACCTGGCCGAAAAGAGGTAATTATTTTGTTTTCATGTAGTAACAATGGCCATAGTAAGGCTGAAAGTAATACCAATAGAGTCAAAAAAATTTATAAGCATGACATTGTTAGAGGCGCCAGAGTCAATAATGCAATTATTCAATTTATAGGTCCATTGACCAACAAGGAAAGATAGAAAGGTTCATTTTTCCTAGAAGCGTGAGGATTTTAAGGAAAGAAAGTTCTAGGAATGAGTGGTTCTAGGAGTGGGAAGTGATTCTTTAGTGTTGGTAGGATTCTTGGAACATGTATTTTTACTACTTCCTTTGATAAACTAGACGAGGATTAAAGTGTTTTACTTGGGAAGTAGAAGAAGAGGCTTATTTATTTTTTTATGAGTGGGTAAACACTAAACAAGAGTAACTATTCATATCATCTATCTAGATTATTCAGGATCTTTGTTAGGTGAGTATTCACAATAACCAAAAATTACATAACCATCTTCTTCTTCTCTTTCAATTTCTGATTTAACAATTTCTTGAAAAGTTGTAATTGTTGAAAATTTTGAAAAAGTTGTAATTGTTGAAAAAGTTGTAATTATTGAAAAAGTTGTAATTGTTGAAAAATTTGAAAATGGTGGGTTATGGCACCAAAACAACTGTGCAGAAACATCTGGGTGGCTAGGTGAATGCTAGATGAGGCATCCTTTAGGTATGTGACAACGTCATTCCTTCTGGGCTACCTCGTTCAGACATAGTCCCTTAAGAGCCCTGAGACCAAAAAATTGTTCACTTTGATGGGTGACTATGCGCACTCCATGGCACCTAGAGATGTCTCGTCTAATCCTAAACCTTGGCATAGGGACCCTCTATAATAGCCTATCTCAGTTTTCTCCTTCTCCAATCGGTGCTCTCATTGCCCTATTATTTGCAAACACGCTGAATAGTGTAGATTAATTCATAGACGGGATGTACATATATGTGTGTGTGTGTGTTGTGTGTGTGTGTGTGTGTTGTGTGTTGTGAGTGTTTGTGTGTGTGTTTGTGTGTATGGGTCAGCTGGTCCTAGTTCTGATTCGGCACGGACATTGCATATATGCCTTATGTGACCTTCATGGTGTCCTATTATTATGAACACACTTTGTTCGAGATAGTACACATATTATGAACTGTATTTTCACAAGACATGCGTTCACCCACCTTAGTTTGATACATTAGATATCCCTGTCTTTGTTTTCATATGATATTACTTCTATGTTTGATTCAACTTCATTGCACTGATATCCGTCTATTAATTTATAATTCTATGTATATAATTCTATATGTATGTGTGGGGGATGGGAAAATTAAAGCACTAGGGTCACATATATGAATATAACATTATATGTGGCAACCTTGGCATGGTACATTTTGTTAGAAATGAAGGGAAGCATGTGTATTCCTCCATCAATATGGGAAACTTATCATTTTCCTCTTACGTCAGAAAAAATATTTCATACTTGAATCTGGACTACGATTTTTTCCCTTGGCTCATTTGATTTTTGACTATGTTTATTTTTAGTTAGCACAAGGAATATTATTCATTTTACCATTGATGAGTATGGTGGTGGTATGACCATCCATCTTTATATCCCCACCAATATCTGATAGAAACGTTTGGCTCAACAATATACCATACGTAGCTAACATGTCTTCTACAAGTATTTCCATCTTGATTTTTCTTGTCAGGGAAGTCTGCAATTCTAGCTTGAGAATATTTCACCCTGGCCGAAAAGAGGAATTATTTTGTTTTCAGTAGTAACAATGGCCATAGTAAGGCTGAAAGTAATACCAATAGAGTCAAAAAAATTTATAAGCATGACATTGTTAGAGGCGCCCGAGTCAATAATGCAATTATTCAATTTATAGGTCCATTGACCAACAAGGAAAGATAGAAAGTTTCATTTTTCCTAGAAGCGTGAGGATTTTAAGGAAAGAAAGTTATAAGAATGAGTGGTTCTAGGAGTGGGAAGTGATTCTTTAGTGTTGGTAGGATTCTTGGAACATGTATTTTTACTACTTCCTTTGATAAACTAGACGAGGATTAAGTGTTTTACTTGGGAAGTAGAAGACGAGGCTTTTTATGGTTTTATGAGTGGGTAAACACTAAAACAGAGTAACTATTCATATCCTCTACTAATTATTCGATCTTTTGTTAGGTGAGTATTCACAATACCCAAAAATTACTAACCATCTTCTTCTTCTCTTTCAATTTCTGATTTAACAATTTCTTGAACACTTGAAATTGTTGAAACATTTTGAAAAAGTTTGTATTGTTGAAAAAGTTGTAATTATTGAAAAAGTTGTAATTGTTGAAACATTTGAAAAGGGTGGGTATGGCACCAAAACAACTGTGCAGACACATCTGGGTGGCTATGTGGAATGCGAGATGAGCCATCTTTGGTATTGACAACGTCTTCCTTCTGGGCTACCTCGTTCAGACAGAGTCCCTTAATAGCCCTGCGACCAAAAAATTGTTCACTTGATGGGTACTACGCGCACATCCGTGGCCCTAGAGCTGTCTCTTCTTCTAATCGCTAACCTGGCATAGGGACCCTCTATAAAGCCCTATCCCATTTTTCGCCGCTACAGATCGGGTGCTCTCATTGCCCGATTATTTCAACAGCCTGAATAGGTGTAGTTTAAAAGATACCGTGTAAGGCTGTCAATGTAACGATGGTGAAACAATTGGTCATGCACCAAACTGAATGCATGGACATGTTGGTGCTAAGTAAACACTAAGAGGCATCATTTGGTGTCGTCAACACAACGTCGTTACTTCTCTCTTCTGGTTACTCAAGGCAGGCGGAGTCCCTCAAGAGCATTGGACGAAAATCATTCCACTTTTGACGGTGACTACGTACACTCCATGGCACCTATAGAGTCTTGGTCCCTATCCTACTAATCCTACACCTTGGCATAAGGACCCTCTATAATATCTTGTTTGTTTTCCTTCTTCAATCGGTGTTGTCGCTACCCTATTGTTTGCAAATGCTCTAAATAATGTAGTTTGAAATAGTGTAAAGCTGTCAAACGGTATATTTTGTAAACAGTGGGTCATGGCACTGAACCGACTATGCCAAAATGTCTGGGTGGCCAGGTGAACACTAGAGGAGGCATCATTTTAGTGCACGACAACGTCGTTGCTTCCGGGCTACCTCATTCTAGTGTAGTCCCTTAAGAGCCCTGAAACCAAAAAATCATTAAACTTTGAAGGGTGGCTATGTAGACTCCATGGCACCTAGAGATGTCTCGTCTAATCCTACACCTCGGTGTAGGGACCCTATATAATAGTCTGTCTCATTTTTTTCCTTCTCTAATTGGTGCTTTTGCTGCCCTATTGTTTGCAAACGCGCATATTAGTGTAGTTTGAGATAGTTTAAGGCTGTCAAATGGTATTTTTTGCAAATGGTGGGTCATGGCACCAAACCGACTGTGCTGACACATCTAGGTGGCTAGGTGAATGCTAGAGGAGGCATATTTTTGGTGCGTGACAGCGTCGTTGCTCCCGGGCTACCTCGTTCGGGCCTAGTCCCTTAAGAGCCCTGAGACCAAAAAATCATTCAACTTCGACGGGTGGCTATGCGCACTCTGTGGCACCTAAGGACATCTCGTTTAATCCTACACCTTAGCTTAGGGACCCTATACAATATTTTGTCTTGGTTTTTTCCTTCTCCAATCGGTGCTCTCGCTGTCCTATTGTTTGCAAACGTACCAAATAGTGTAGTTTGAGATAGTGTAAGGCTGTCAAACAGTATATTTTACAAACGGTGGCTCATTATACCAAACTGAATGTGATGAAACATCCAGGTGGCTAGGTGAACACTAGAGGAGGCTTCATTTTGGTGCATGACAACGTCGTTGCTTTCGGGCTACCTCATTCGGGCATAGTCCATTAAGAGCCTTGAGACCAAAAAATTGTTCAACTTTGACGGGTGGTTACGCAGACTCCGTGGCACGTAGAGACACCTCTTCTGATCCTACACCTTGGTGTAGGGACCCTATACAATATTTTGTCTCAATTTTTTCTATCTTTAATCGGTGCTCTCACTTCCCATTTGTTTGCAAACACGCCGAATAGTGTCGTTTGAGACATTATAAGGCTGTCAAATGGTATATTTTACAAACGGTGGGTCGTGGCACCGAACCGACTATACCAAAACATCTGGGTGGCCAAGTGAATACTAGAGGAGGCATCGTTTTGGTGTGCGAAAATGTTGTTGCTTCTGGACTACCTCATTTGGGTGTAGTCCCTTAAGAGCCCTGAGACCAAAAAATCATCCAACTTCGACGGGTGGCTACACAGACTCTATGACACCTAGAGATGTCTCGTATGATCCTACACCTCGGCGTAGGAACCCTCTGCAATATCCTGTATCAATTTTTTCCTTCTCCAATATGTGCTCTCATTGCCCTATTTTTTACAAACACACCTAATAGTGTAGTTTGAGACAGTGTAAGGCTGTCAAACGGTGGGTCATGGCACTGAACTAACTGTGCACATGCATAGGGATGGTCTTGTAAACACTTAGGGAGGCATTATTTTGGTTCTCTAAGCTCCAGGTCCTTCTAGGCTAACTCCTTCGGAGCCAAGAACCCCCTTCACAGGTACATAAAAAATTGTTATATACCTCTCTTTTCTTATAAAACAATGAAAGCTTCTCTTGGCTTAGAGAATTTATAATTCTCTACTAAAAGTGCTAACCATGTGAAGGTGGAAGCTTTTCTGACACCACTAACCTACATATAAAAGTGTTAGTCAAAGAAATTTAAGTTTCAAATCAAAACCATACTACATATATAAAAAATACACAAATTTAATAAAATATATGAGCTTAAATTTATCTAACTAACAAATTTATATATACCAAAGAAATTAGATATACCAAACATGAGCATTGTAAATTCATTCCAATGAACCATCAGGATCAGATCTACTCTGAATAGCGGATAAGATTGCTTCATGATCTGACTCTTGAACCTTCCAAAGAATCTTGTTATTAGGCCTTCCTCAATATCTATATAGCTGAATATTTGTCGCTATAACTAGATGCGAATATAAGAGTATTTTCTTATGTGTCTCAAAGTCTTCAAACACCCAAACAAAAGAGTTTTTTAATGGATACCATTGAAGCTAAGTTCCAATAACTACCACTGACCCTGTAGGATACTCAATATCTTCACCATCTATAACAAGAGAATTCAACTTTTTTCTTTCCTTAATGTAATGACATAAGAAATAGTATGTCTCTTCTTCATTGTCTTCTGTCACAATAACTGCAAACACATGTCCTACAAAAAAAGAGGTTTCAACTCAAATTTAAATTGTACGTATTAAAATTTCAATGGACACAACTCAATACAAAAATTATAAATAACCATAAATACCTTGTCACACCAAAATCAAAATTTCATCAAATTCCTTGGATGTTACAAATTCATCCACAGAAACAAGTCGTAATGCTTGTGGACGTTAATAACTAGGAAGCGGAGTTAAAGGCCTATAAATCCATCCATCCACCCATTCTTGTGAATCACACTCAACAGTGACAAATTCGATACAAGATGCACAAAAACATGTCAAATTTCTTGTCCATGTGGCCCATGATGTAACGTCTGAGCTAAAAAATGAGTGTATATCACTGGACCCAGTAAGTGTTATACAATCCTCGTAGTTAGCAATTTGTTGTTCCTCTATCAACCAAAAATATCTGTAAACCATGGAAATTTCTTGAGAACCTCAGGCCATGTTGTCAATACACCATTCCACTATGTTCTTTGCATCTTTCAATTTAGCACCATCTTTTGAATTCAAGTCTTCTCTTGTAAGATCTCTTTTCACACATGCCCTTGCACCGTCATGCTCTCCTTTTCCATGTCCAACCTCAGTGAAACTCTAAATATATTACACACCCATCTTGACCTGCATCTTTCTCATCCAATAAAATATTCGTGCATTCTTAAACTGAGACATGTAATTATCTGACCATATATAATGTTTTTTAAAGTGGATGTCCATATCAAAAAAGTTTCCATAAAATAACTGGAAACACCCTTGCACAAATTTAGTAGAATAAGTACGATCATCACTAATATAAAATGATACTTTGTTTAAAAAATTTGATCATTCTTTGTACTATCAGGAGAATGTATAAATGTTATATGCACAAAAAATGGCAACTTGTACTGAGTTGTAATATTGTGATTAAACCTCCATTTGTGGTTACAATGTGTAATTCTTTGTAAAATCAACCACTGAAAACAATAGTACCAATAGGAAATGTGTCTTTGCATATCTTGAACTATTCATCCAACCATCGAGCTCTGTGTATATGCCTAGCATACTCATAAATAATTTCATCTTTAAATTTTTCTCATAAATTGAAAAATAGGCATTTGTTCTATAACTAGCTCACACCATTTAGACTTTTTTTCATCTTTCAATTGGTATGCAACTAATTTATATTTATCAAACTCAACTAAATTATTTCCTATTGCACCTTCAATTTTCTCATGGATGTAACTTTCCAATTTAGGTAATCCGCCACATGTACCACAACTTTCATCTAAACAATCCTGACTATAAAAAATTGTCCAACTTCTTTTTCACAAAATATCGTAGGAATGAAATCCCTAGAAGATATTGGTGGAAATTGAACACCACATTCCTATAACATAGTTTCAAAATGCAAAATATAATGAATACATAAAAATCTAGCATAATGCATAGAAAATTCAACATGTTGCCTACAACAAGTGTTGCAAGCGTGGTTGATTTTCACATAGAATGGTTTTAACATTTCAAAAAAATGTTGACTAATTTTAATTTCTAGATGCTCTTGTTCAAACTTATGAAAAAATTGAGTTTGAGTCATATCTAAGAAATTCTTTGGATGTGGTTTGCGATTAATAGAACCAACTCTTCGTTTTACAACATCTCTTGTATTAGGTGAAACTCTAGTGTTATCATGCCAAAATTGAATAACAAATTCTCTTATAGCATCAATATTATATTTGTCCTTATGCGGTGCTCTAGCAGAAAATACCTAAAAATCGGTGTTATTGAGTGATTGAAGGATATTACGTCTTTCAATTTATTTCATTAGATTTTTTTGATTAACTTGCAACATTCGACTTGTTTTTGTAATCAAATGTTTTCTTTTATTGATTCACTTACAACACTAGTAGCAAGTACATGACACACAATATTACTATCCCTAGTGCGTCTCCTGACACCAATAGTGTGATATGCATCATGAAGGTTTTCAACAATTGTAGAGGTTTGACCACATATATTAGATGTGGTCAATCCTAAGGTGTTTAATGTAGGTCTCATTTTATTCAATGACATCCAACTAGCCAACAACTAACATCTTTGGGAATCATTTAAAATTTCAAAATGATCATCCCAAATTTTAGTGGCTTTTCTTCTGATTTTTTGTTCAGAAAGTTTTTCACACATTAGTTTCAAAATGTTTTCATCAATTTCAATAAAATAATTAGGTTTTTTATGGAAAATCCTAGGAGGTGTTTTTGTTAAATTTTGTTTGTCTATAGTTTCAACCTGAATTTCTTTATTCACATTTTCATTGTCTCCTTCAATTTCAACATTTGCTACATCACGAGTATTTAATTCTTCTTCAACATTGACAGTAAAAACATCTTCATCACGAGTATTTAATTCAACTTCAACATTGATAGTAGAAACATTACCTGGTTCCTCATTGCTTACAATAGTAGGGGTTGAAGATGAATTTCTTCTTGATTCACGAAGATTTCGCATTCGCTCGACATTTTTAAATCTGTTTTCCTCTAATTAGTTTGGTGTTTTTTTACTTAATGACTTCCTTTTTTGACTTTGTTTCTTGTCTCCCATGATGCTTTACTTTTGGTGATAGTAAAAATGTGTAGAAAATGACAGAATTTCACAGTAATTCATATGGTAAATTTAAACAATAAAAATCACATGGTAATTGGAACATTGGGATACGTATAAATATGATTTATGAACCGCAATCATGCTTTATAAACCGTGCTCACGGTTTATAAAGCACAATCGCGGTTCTTATTTAAAAAACCACGATCACAGTTTGTAAACCGTGATTGCGGTTCTATATGTATTATCAAATACGACCTTGAGGCTTGGTAAATCTTTGTTTTTCCCCAACCAAAGCTATGGAAGGTCATTATGAAGTGTAAAGGATAAAAACTTCAAATTTTCTCTTCCACAGACTTGAACCATGCTAAAAAACTAAAAACATTTCACAAAAATGGTGCCATCACGTAGGGGAGACTGTTAGTTTCGTAGAAATATTGATTTTAAAGTGAATAGAATAAGATAAATATCATTTTATAAATTTTTACTAACAATAGGTGTTTAAGACATTTTTTCCTGCGAATGTTCATGTCTACATTTAAGACTGCAACTTTTGTTTCGCTTATTAAAATGTGATAAAATTTATACCATCCCAAGCGTGGAAAAATTCTATACACGTTCTAAAAAATATTTGATTTCGATATTTTTTGATATAGTTATGGTGGAAAAACGGAAAACGCTCCATTTTCTAATCTTTTTAGACAACTTTCACGGAAAAAAATCATTTAAAAAAACATTGCTAAAAAAAATACAAAATAAAATCCATCCCAAGATACACAACTACATCTAACTTTTCACCAAATAAAAAAAAAATAACAAGATTTGGTCATCCAAATCGCGGACAAACGGACTACAATCTTATAGGTTTTTTCAAATACAAAAACCAAGTCATATAATTTTAAGTGTTTAATATAGCTAAACTTGTCCATTTAAAAAAAAAAAATTAGTATTTTAGAAACTAGATTCTAAATGCAACGATTCATATTTATATTTTTTTTTCTAATTTTGAGTGCGCGTATTGTTAATAATCCCCACAAGTTAAGAATTTGTTGTTTTTTGCAATATGACGTCCACTTATGACCCCTTTTTTATCCACCATCTTGGTGCACTTACTCTCCATTAACATTCTTTTCATTGAAAGATTTTTACAAACATCTAATTTGCAGCCTATAGACAATCATGCTTTACATTAAAGTTGTTAAAAAAATTCCTTAGGATGTCTCTGGTTCGAATTCTAATATGAATTTAGATTTCCAAAAATCATACATCCACAACATATAAAACAAAATTTATATGTAAAAAGTCTTAAAAACATCACACTTATTTATGAGTGCTAACAATTTTCTACTACTTTTTTTTATAATATAAAGATATAAGATAATTTTGTTATGCAATACCCTTGAAAAGATCAATATAGAACATGATCATGAATACAAGGGAAAAAATGATAGCCAAAGAGAACATTTTCTCATATCCCACACCCATGTGGTCATATCATCATTGAAAAATAAATATAAACAAAAAAGGATAATTCCTAATTTAGACCAACCATATAAACAAATCCTATGACAATTGATAGACTTTGCACCTTTGCTTCATCCACTACAAAGACTTATGAATCATCCTTATCACCACATGATACTAAAGAGAAATTTCTTTTCCTATAATTCTACAAATGAAAAAAGATGGTAAAGATGCCAAAATTGTGATAAAAAGGTAAATTGTACGAGATCTATGTTTTCAAATCCACCAAAACACACACAAAAATATATGTGACTGAGAAAGAATATCCTAGGAATCCCTACATCAAAATGCATGGATATAGTATATAATGAAAAGAAGCTGAAGAGAGAACAATTTTTGTAAGATTAAATATAATAGTTAAAATCATCTTCATTTATTGAGCAATAATTATAGTTTCATTGTATTGAGAATAGGCCATCTTAAATACACATTTGATTTTAAACTTAGGATTTTGAAACCTACAAAGAGGAATAAAAAACATGCATTGAAAACAATTATCCTTTGTGAAACTAAAACATTCATGTTTAGTAATGTAAATTGGGATGGTGTTGAGAATGTGCCAACTAGTATTTCACTCTGCTTCATTAATAATACAGAGTCCAAAATCAATATTTTCATTTAAAAAATGTTAATCCTTAAGGTAAAGACAAAATGGCACTCTATGATTAAGACTATAGTAGACACTCTTATCAAGAAAATGCACTCTAGAAAGGCCTATCGACCAAAAATAAAATGCTCCACAAATTTTATTTTATTTTACAATACTTAATAATTTTAATGTGATTGCATGTGCGAATTGAAATGACATGTATCTAGTTCCAAACACTTAAATGTGTAACAATGGATCACTCTCTTTGTGTGGAATAACTAGTATACATAACTCTGAATCATGGTTATTCACTCCAAAAAAATAATGTCTAAACTAGGTCATATTTATTATGTTAATATTATTTTTATGTTCATAGGAACTTGCTAATAATTGCCTCATACATAAATTGGTTTTTGATGTACAACCTAATTACATCCATCCACATAGACCTCATGTGTTCGCCTTCAGATAGTATTATGAGAAAATAACACTACTATTCATGAAATGAAATGAAATGAAAGATTTTAATGACATCCACAATATTGAAGAGTATATGGGATCAAAACCTGAGACTTTAAGATGTTTTCAAACTTTTTTTAATATTAAAACTTCTAGTATGAATCTTGAGCACAAAACCCATGATCTTTTCATGTCTTGTTTCTTCGAATAACGTGTTTAATCTATCCACCTTCAAGTCATTTTTGTACTAGGTACGAATATCATCATAAGATTAAAACTCCGTGATGAATTTACATTCTATCTCTACCACCCCTTTGTTACAGAAAAGAAAAGTTTTCCTTTCCCAATCCTCCTTGGGTATATTCCATCTAGCAGTTTCACATCAAAGGTGATGTGATATTGTCCTCATTTGAGTCACTAAAATCCATTCTTTACCCTTGATAGCTGCCCCTAGATAATATTTTTCATCATGCTTCAAAATGGGGTTAAATTCTTTGATGTAATATACTTTATTTCAACCAATCTATTTTTTCCACATGGAATTCATAAATTTTTCTATCACATAGTTTTTTATTTCCCTATACTTGTTAGGACACTCCTGAAATTTGATGCCCCATTTTTTCATCCATTTTTTGTTCTAATTCATTCAAGTTTTCTTTCTATGCACTAATTTTTTCTCCACCAACCATTTTGGGCTAGTGGTGATTATCCATGCTTTCAACTTTTTTGGATAACTTAGCTACCAAGTTATTTATGATTATTCCATCAAGAAAGTACCCTCTTTAGCTAACATGATCTCATAAGGGAGTGTTGATTTGGATTTTAGAGTGATTGTGATTATATGATTTTGGATTATGTCTAATTTTCTCCACCCATGATTTGACATGCTACTTCCCCATACTTCACTACCATAAAGGGAAACCAGGCTGACTAGCTATCCAAAAATTATTTTCTTAGTTTTCGAATCTCAAATTTCATATGTCATACACCTATTTTAAAGTAGGTAATATGATTTCCAAGTCGTTGTGTCCTTTTTTCTCTATAATCCTCCCAAATAATCTTGTTGTGCAAATCAATCCCAAGATATTTGTCTTTTGTTACAATTTCCAACGGGCTCCCCTAAAAAAGAAAGTTAATTTGTTTCTCTTTCCTTTTTTAAACAAAAAATCATGACTTTGGATTTGCTAATGTTCACTTACATCCCAAATTCCTGGCAAAAGAGTTCTAGGATTTCAAATGATACCTTAATCCTTAAGCTATTTTTGAAATTAGAATAAGATCATTGGCATATACGAGTAACTTCACCACATAACCTGCTAACTGTATGCCCCCTCCCTCAATTTTTCTTAACCATTATTCAATATTGTCAATGTATAAGCCAAACAAGGTGGGAGAGAGAGGAAAACCTTACTTGACACCAATATCACTACGAAAACATTCTGACATACCATTTATAGTTCTAATTTAGCTCTAACCTACTTAAAAAGCCTATGCATTGCTTCTCTAAACGTGTATAGAATCCCAAGTTCCTCCATCATGTTCCAAAGTTTGTCTCTAGGTATCATGTCAAAATATTTCTTAAAATCAACAAAGCAACAAAAAATTTCCTCTCCTTGGGTATCCCACACCTTTTCAATCTAGTTATTAAGAGTGATGCAATGGTCGATGGTTTAATGTCTAGGTTGGAATATTGTGTTCCCTTTTTCTCTTTCGCCCTCTCTTTCACCCCAACTACTGATTCGACATTCTATTATGCCCCCAAAAAAATCACAAGGGAGAGGATTGACCATAATGGTGTTGTAATTAGATGGATTGTTGATATCATCGCTTTAAAATAGAGGAATGGAAACACTAGCCATCCACTCCAATAGGAAGACATTCTGGTTGATCTCATTAAATATTTTTCTAATTTACGGAGTGTGGACCTCAACACCCCACTTTAAAAATTCAGCATGCAGTACATCAGTATATTTTTCTTTACCACTTGTTAGATTCTTTATGACATATTTTATGTCTTCCACCGAGAACAACTCAATCAAATTGTTAATTATGGGAAGAATATCCTTATGTTGAGACCACTCATAGAGGATCCTCACATACTCTAACCATTAAGCATCTGTGCTATTATTTCTTTATGTGTTTTTTATTTTGTTTTAGCTCCCTAAAAAAATATTCAAACAAGATTGTGATGGTGAATGAAACGTTATATTGTTCAAATGACTACCTTAATATCTAGAAGGGGCATATTTTTTAGAACAAATGTAGAAAGATATACTTGAAGAATTATAGATCCGTGAATTAATAGTTGACGATTATAGATTATAATGTGTAGACATTAAAAAAATGTTTACATATGCATATAATAGTCAACATATCATGAATGAAAGAAAATAACAATAGTTGAAAGTAAATGAGACAAGAGACACCAGATTTAAGTGGATAAACTCGAAGGAAAAAACTCCACTAAAAAAGCATTGTCTTATATTAAGAATTTATCACTTTAACCCATCTCTTCCACTTCAGTCCTCAGTCTCGGAGTAAAAAATAGCATACTTTTGTCTCATTATATAACAGCTCGCATAAGTATCTAAGCATAGATCAAATGTTCTATTTGCACATTAGCTAAAGTAAGATTACCAAGTAGTCCAATTCCGTGAGTGATCATCCTATTTATATAGGATGGGTGGTCAATCATGACGTTCCTCTCTTTTAGCTGTGAATACCAACTAATATTATTAAAAATAATCTTTAAGACAAGGGATATCTAAGTGGTGGTCCACCAAATGGTATCCCTACTTGACATTAACACCCCAACACTCCCCTTAATGTTTAGTGGGGAATATAAAAACAAACATGCCAACTTTACCTTTATCTATAAAAGGATTTACAGATCCTTGAATCAACAACAATGATTCAGAATAGTATGCAAACAAGGGAAATCAACAGATCTTCCCATATAGAAATGATTAAGACAAGTGCTTTACATATGAAGACTTACATCAAATTATGGATCCTTTTATAAAATAAGGCATACCCACAACTAAAGGTTCGCTGGGATTCACAAGTAACTATTATCCAATTTTGCCTCTCAGGAAAAATTGGACAAACATGACCTTGCAAAGAGAAAATAGAAGGATTGATTCGGCCATGGGAGCTCATACTTTGGGCTCAAGATGAAGTAAGTTGAAGTGGGTCGAGTGCATTGCAAAAGAGCTCAGGAGTTCAAGATGGTTTGAGGAAGGTCTGAAACCTGAATTCCAAATTTCAGACTTCAAAAGTGAAGTCATTTAGAGGTAGGCCCAAGAAAACAATGGTGAAACCCAAAGATAATGAGTGTAAAGCTCTGAAATTTTGAGGTCAATGCATAAAAGGGAGGTAAATTTTGGAGTTTCAGATTCTTGGGAGCTCACAGTGATTAGTGTCACATGGGGACAAAAAAGTTCTAAAACCCAAAGTCTGATATTCATAATTTGGGATTTTGGGATTTTAGAGATACGCGATGACTGGATGCATGAACAAACCCAAAATATTGAAACCTGAAATCCCAAAACCCCAAATCTCTAAAACCCTGAAACTTAAATCCCTGAAACCCCAAAACCCAAATCTCCAAAACCTCAAAATCCCAAAATCCTGAAACCTGAATTCTATTATTATTTTAACCTATGCATGGTGTTTGGCTAATGCTTGTTCCCAAAATACCCTTTCTTGAAATGCAAGTATTCATGTCTTTGTGTGCTCAATATGCTAACTCCAAAAATAACTTTAACAACAAAAACAGATAACTCCCGAGCCTGGGCACTTTACCAAAATTATAGCACCCCACAATCTTCCAGTGCCCTACATTTACAATCCCAACACTTAGCCCATTTGTTTTCATCCAAATTTACCCCACACTAAAAAATATTGTCGTGTCGGCAATGGGTAATCGCCTTGTCATTCCAAAGAAAAAAATGAATGAAATAATAAAGAATATGTTGAGACATCTTATTGGGTACCTTTTCTTCCTTTGGTAGAATGAATTATGGATATTCACTTTGAATTTCCCCTTCAAACTCATACCAATCCTTAAGAGTTACATTTTTCTTATCAGGGATGTCCATAACGATGCCATCTAGCTCATCTAGAGTCATGTTTCCACCCTCACTCTTCAAAATTCTAAGGATGTTGGCCATATCTGAGACCATCCCTTCTATGACATCAAGGAAACTTGTTCTATATACCCGAGTGTTTCATCCTTTTTTGCCTGTAGAAATTCACTTTCCTCTATTTTCATTCTTTCTTGTACTAAGTTTTCAGGTACTGCACACATGGCCAACACCAAATCATCCTTCTTCATTTCATCATTTAAGGCTTGCAAAAAAACCTCATATGTAGATATCTTCCTTGTAATTGAAGCCTTGGCCCTCGATGCTTCTTCTATAACATCCTTTTGTTTATGGAGGCACCTTGGTCCTTCATCTAGAAGTAGATGAAATTTTGTGCACAGATAATGCATTTCATCCTTAAAACCTTGTGGCACCTCTCTTCTAAAAATCAGGCATATTTTGTAAGATCTCATCTGTTATCTGTTCAACCATATTATTAACATTTTGTGCCTCAGCCACTGCATTATCCTGCTCTTAGGTGATTTTTTGGATCTTTGTTTCCTTATCCTTCTTATCATCCAACAACGCCTGTATTGTTACCACCTTATCAATATTATGGCGCGCTACTTTTGTTGACACTTTAACCAATGTGTTGCTCACCTGTTCATCTGAAACCTTTGTGTGTTTGATAGTCATATGGCATGTATGTGGCACCTTCTTTATCTTCTTCAAACTACATGCCTCTTTGCATACATAAAATTTGTGCTCATCCATGTGATTCTGCTTACTCCATGATAGCTGCTTCCGCATGCACATGTTTTCCATCTTTGGGTCTATCCAATATCAGCCATATATTTTCTTTTTGGGTAGATTGCTCTGAAAGTGGGTGTGAAAAAATTCTGAAGGGTCATCCATATAGCCCAAATTCTAAGTATTTATTTCCTCTTCATCTTCATGCCAACCTGTATGTTCCCCACTGTCCTCATGAACAAACGCAACCTCAAATTTATGTACCACAATGCTTGTATCCTGTTGCACCTTACCACCCACATTCTAGTCTACTTATTTTTCATTCTCTCCTTCTTTCGGCGTGGGACATACTAGGATTTTTCGTGTCTCCACCAACATTGCTTTCTCCTTCACTTGAGTGTTATTCATGGACACTCATGCTTTGGTCTATAGTCTAATAGACTACTCACTCTCCAATATCCTCATCCTCGTGTATTTCCACATTAGGGGTGGCCTTTACTCTAAACTCTCTCATACTTAGACTGGCATCCTCATTTTGTGCACTTGGCTGTGGGGACTCCTCCTCACTATCCTTTACTGGAACATATTTTCTGTGCTTTCTCCTTTCTTCTTCCTCATTCTTTATGGGAGTTATGCATGGTGATCTTCTTACTGGATACAAATTCCTTACGTCAGTGTCTCTGGATGTGCTCCTTCTCCACAAAACTCTCCTTGTATGAACCATTTTAGCACTGTCTTCTGGTTCCTCCTGCTCTAGGATGTTCTCTAACCTGGTAAGCTCTAGATCCTCCTTAGTAGGTGGAACTAATGCAACTTTCCTTTAGGTTCCTACTATCTTCCCCTTCTTCGGAGGTACTAGAAGTGTCATGTTTGTGCCCTTCACCACTTTTTCATCCTTGAACCTTGGCATCAGATAGATGTACACACGCGCTGGTTGAATTTTTCCTACGGCCAAACTCTCCAACATAATGTCCACATTTTCAGACTTCATTATTTAAACATTGGCCTCTTTACCTAGCCATACATAGGTATTGCATAGAATGTGAACATTTGTGTCTACTTAATCTACGTCAAACTAGAGTTTGCGTGCTTCATGAAATCTATTTACAGAGTATCTAAAGTACCTTACAGTAAAGGCGAATGAAAACTTACACCATGGGATTTTCTCACCAGAATTCATATGGAAGCACCCTAAGCTAAAGTGTTGGTAAACCATTAATTTAGTTTCTTCATCTAGCTCCTTGGGTAATTCATGCGGAATGCACCATTATCCCTCAAACGCCCTACATAGCCTCGTGAACCACTTCTCCAAGCACTCCTTATATGTATTGGAAATATCCCCGCACAGAGTATACTTGGTATATTTCTTTGTTGGGGATTCTTTTTCCAATGAAAACTCCCAGATGTTCTCCCTTGGTCCGTCGGGTAGACCAATTTCACTAGATACAATCAACAACAAGATGACACCCCAAGTTATTTTCTCACCTTTATCTACCTGGACACGCACATCATTCACCAAGCTTTCTATAATGTACCCAACAATGTTGTAGTATGTCTTATTTTTCATTTTGTGCACTATATGAAACCAATGCATATTTACCTCATTCCACCGCTCAATGACACCCAACTTGCTCCCTGCTAAGCATGTTGCAACCATGGTGGCCATGTCTACAATATTGGTTACTTTAAAGGCTCGACTCACCTTCTTATACTAATGTATGGTGGTCATCGCATCAATCCCCTCATCGTCTGATAAATCATCAGTGATCTTTGAGCCTGAGTCACGTAACCATATCACCTTCCCAATCAGTTTAGTGATGATAATCATTTTCCTTCCTACGATGTAGAAAACATTTTCATCCTCGTGCAACATAAGCCATTGTCAAAATTACTTGATCTTCCCAAAATAGAGTAATTCCATAATATTCATGACCCCCATGCTATTGAGTAACCTTTTCAAGGAGGTGTCCAAAACCCTAGTGTCATCTGCCAACCGCCGATCAATTTTCCTGTAGACTTCTACTGCAATGTCCTTTAGGAACTTATTAGATCGGTGATTGATTTCTGAAACCCTACAGTGTGTTATTTTTTCTTCCATGGCAACCCCTCAATCACCTCTTCCGGTTATAACATTTCAACTAGTCATTCTTCTGTGGGGTCATCAACCTCCTTCTCCACAGCTGGAGCTCTCCATGGTGCTATTACTCCTTTAGATCCTATAAGTGCGAATGAAACCCTAGCTATTATGTGAATGAATCCCCAATCACCCCCTCACCACGTACACATACCACTACTTGAATCCTACTTCCATTCTTGGATGCTCAATTACGTGCTTTGAATCTTAGTAGGTTTATTGGATCTACAGAGTGCTCGTCATCCACATCTTTCTTCACACTTCTCAATTTTTTTCAAACTCGCAAGGTAAAAATTGACATTGCAAATTATGACTTTATTACAAGTTTCAAAAATACCCTTCCTTTATTTCTCCACATGCCACCGTACATGACATTAATTCCCATTTAGTGTTTTTTTTGCTTCTTTGTCTCGCGCACTAATATCTCACACGTCAAACTTTTTCGCATCAGTCATAACCTTATGGCGTGTCACTACTTATCTATCACATATCTCCTCTAACTTTGCATCCTTATGCCAAAGTAGTTTATCCAATGTGACCCATCATACATAGTCTCTAATGCTGTATTATCCTTGCTTTATACAAAGCTCTCATCACCTTACGTATGGTGTTAACTATGAGAAATTTCTCCTAAAGTTTTCATTAATTTTGAAAGGTTGTTCCCTTTATGGTAACCTGTGAGTTTATTTATTTTATGTACCAAACTAACCTTCTTTATTCACCCACACAAAGGGTATGTGCATTCCTATGGGCATGAAAACACTTTAGATTGCAACTAGCTTTCGGCGCACAAGTGCGCTTATTACACATAACACTGAACTAAATTGACAAAGCATGACGACAATGAAGGAAACACATATAAAGTAAATATAGTAAGGAAAATCTAATCTAAATGAAAATATTGCCTTATTACAAACAATAAGAAGACCTTTTTATAGTAGGGCTTTAGCCTACTCCCGTTGAAGTAACCAGGTAACCATGTTCCATCAAGCTCTTGATTTAAGTATATGAGTTATAACATACGGTCCCAACCAATGCACCTTAAGCTTTCCTAGGTGGGGAAAAAACTGAGTCATAAAGAAGTACCATCTTCCCAACCTCAAGTTTCTTGTCCCTGATGTGCATGTCCTGTCATGCCTTCTGCCTAGATTTTTCTTGCTTCTGACTCCATCGTGCTATTGCGCGCATATAATCTAGTTGTATCAATTTGTCAATTCTTTCTTCAAAGGATTTCTCATCAATCAGTCCTCCTTCACGCGTAATACACAAAAAATGTAACATGAATTCCATGGTCAGAACTACCTCTGTGCCAAACACCAATTGAAAGGGTGTTTCCTTATTCAACCCTTTGTAGGTTGTTCTATATTCCTAAAGCACAATAGAAAACTTTATCATCCCAGCCTTCCTTCCAACATCATAAATTTTTATTTAAGTATGGCTTAATATCTTGTAGAAATCCTCAACAGTCCCATTTTATTGAGGGTGATAAGGTGTTGCCTTATGGTGTGCAACCATAAATTAATCTAATAATATCTTGATGGTCTCATTAAGGAAATGAGTTCCTCTATCAATTTTCAAAGTTAAAGGAAATCCATACCTGGTAAGAATATTTTCCCATTAGAACCTTTTTGTTGTATCTGTTGTACAATCCTTCATAGATGTTGCTTCCGCCCACCTTGTAAGAAAAAATGTACAAGTGATGATGTAGCATGATCCAGTTCTGCGTGCGGGTGGGGAAATATGACCCAAAAAGTTAATTTCCCATTTCTCAAAAGGTTTTGCACTAGTAATAGGACGTAAAGTCATTTCATCTCTCTGTCTAGGTTTTCCAAGGTGCTGACAGTGATCATACTCCTTGTAATAATATTTACAATCCTTGTACAAGGTCTCCCACCATTAACCAACTAGTAGAATATTTCACGCGGTGGCGTCACCTACATAATGTCCACCCATAATACCGACATGAGCCTCCTCCATGATTTTCATTTGTTCATGCTCTAATACACATTGGCACAATAATTCATCTTGGTCTAGTTTTTATAAGTCACCACTAATCAACATGAAAGGTGCAGCATGAATTCTAAGTTTTTTATTTTCCAGGGCCTTCATTCCTTCAGGCGTCATACCTATTTGTAAAAAGAAAAAAATATCCTCTAATTTAGAGGGCGTGTGGTTTAACCTGTATAACTATGCATCTAACATTGTATCTTCAATACTCTGCACGTCCTCTCATGATTGAATCCTTGATAAATGATCTAGAACAAAATTGATTTTACCTGGCCTTACCACCACTGTAAATTCAAACTCCTGGAATAAGAGAACCCATCGACATATGCAACCCTATAAGACGGACTTGTTCACTAAGTATCTCAATTCCATTTGATCTTCATAGAAACGTAAAGGTATTGCTAGCAAGTACTGTCTAAACTTATACAACATGTAGATCATTGAAAAATCCTTGTGCTTCCTAGTTGTATAATTATGTTCTATAGGAGTCGAATTTCTGAAAGAAAAGAAAATAGGATGATCTACAATACCTTCTCTAGGATGAAATATAACTATGCTAATGGACATGCCAAAGACATCCATATATACGTGAAAAGGTATATTCTATGAAGGAAAACACTGGATAGGCACCGTAGTAATCCTTTCCTTCAACGCTTCGATTGCACGTTGATGCGGTTCTCCCCAATAGAACTTGCCTTTACCCTTTAATAACTCCTCCAAGGGCACAAAATATTAGCATATCCTTCAATAATTTTTTTGTAATACCCTATGTGGCCCAAGAATCTGCAGACCTCACTATGACTAATAGGCTTCTCCAAGACTAAAATGCCGGCAATCTTAGTTAGATCTACTAACAAACCATCCTTACAAATGATATGCCCTAGTAGAGTTTCAAAAGGTGTAGAAATTACGCACTTCTTGATATTTATAGAGATGCTTAAATTTCTGCACCTCTCAAACATTAACCTCAAATTGTCACAATGATCCTTATCAGGGCCATACATGGTCCAATCATCTAAGTAAACCTGCAAGAATTTTTGAATAAAATCCTAGAAGGATTGAACAAAATGTGTGAAAATACTGCAGGCACATTCTTCAATCTAAAGGGCATCACCATGTATGAAAAACTTCCCCATTCAATGGTGAAAGTTTTCTTCTCTTGATCTTCTTTAGCAATCCTTACTTGATGATACTAAGAAAATCCATCTGTAAAAGAATAAATTTTGCACCCTGCAACATCTTCCAATATTTCTTCAGTGAATGGTGTAGGGAAAGGATCAATCACACATGCAACATGTAGCTCCTCATAGTCCACAAAAATCATGATTATTCCATCTTTATTTATGTTGATTACCATAGGGGTAACCCACTCTAATTCCTCTATGGGCTGAATGATGTCATAGTTCAACATCTTGTCAATTTATTCTATAAATTTTACGCGCAAGTTAAGGTTCATCCTGTAAGGTCTCTTCCTAACCGGGCATGCACCTTCCTTTAACTTAATTTTCATCTCGCCCAAATATTCATGCACTCCTTTCAACTCATGGTAGCCTCTAGGAAACAAGTCCTTGAAATAACATAGTAACTCAATTATCTTATCCACTTCATAGTCAGATAATTGAGTTACTATGTGATTTCAAGGACTTGTTATCTTGAGTTACTTTCTTCTTCTTCATAGGTTCATGGTAGGTGCATGCCTTATCATCCACATTGTCTAAGACCCTGTGCATACCCTCTGAATGATCTATGTCCAAATATTCAACTTATCCATCATCCACCATGTAGACCATATTTCCTTTCTCCTTCTCTAGGCAAGCGTTCTCAAGCAGTTTTGCATCTGTCTCATCGACTTCATCAAAATGCACTTCTAGGTATGACTCATTAAATAAATCCTGAGTGAGTTCCTCATCCTTGGCACTATCTCTCATATTCAAGCACTTAATAACTTGTAATGTATATTTCATGGGAGATTTAGTGGAGAAGTATTCAAAAGTCTAGATCATACCTGCAGTTAAGTCTTTCCAATTTCCAGTCTCTCTATGAAACTCTGCATAAACATACCAAGCATGCACGTAACCTCGCAAGGTGAAATAAAGTTTTTACACCCGCAACGAAGGTATTAAAGCTTCCTACCCCTTTTTTTAGAGTCTCTCACACTACTAAACGTGGTGTTGAATAGGATTATTACCATGATATTCACATATTTGAGTAGGTGCATTCCTTTTGAGAAACCTTGCTCATAGGGAAATTCTCAACTCTCTCCATTCTGTGAGATTATCCCTACGAACCATCCACCAATGCACTACTATCCTGCATAGGTTATAAACTAACATGTTCCTTTTTTCCACTGATCCTTCCATTGTACTTCTATGGCTCACAGGAATACCTTAGGGTTTCCTTCACTAGTGTACTTGGGTACAGGGTGGTTTCCTAACCACCTAACACAGCGCAGCCTGCTTATGCATGAAGTTTCACTTCTTGCCTCATTAAAAACCATATCGTAGGTTTCATGTGCCCAATTATCACAAAAAATACTTGTAGTATCACTGATGGACTATGCATCATCCCACTAGACAATTCCTTCCTTAGACAAATCAAGCATTTCTGGATCTTGAATGGTGTGCACATAAATTATGTTAAGGTCTTCTTCACTTTAAGGGCCCAACATAAGGTGAAAATTTCCCATCTATCAAAGGAATAATAACTCATTCTTCCTTGTTCTCAAAATTGATATATCCCTTATTGAACCATAGATCAACATTATTTGCATATCACCAAGGGCACCACTGGAAAATTGGGAATTTTTCTTCTTCTGCAAGCGCTAAGACCTCAAAGTCCCTAGTGAACATGGCCTGTTGTATAGTGATGGATGCATCCTTCAATACTCCAATTGGCATGGCCTTAGTCTGATTTGCCATATATAGTACATTGGAAGATGGTTGTAATGGATGTCTACCCATTTAAACCCATACATCTAAAGTAATCAAATTCACTTCTGCGCCTGTTTCAATCGAAATGTTTCTCAAAATTCATCCATCCACAACAACATTCAGAGTGATCTCCTTGTCATAATCCAAGCTATGAGGAGAGATATTAGCATGAAAAAACTTCCTTGTATTCTCAATACCCGCACGTGGAGTGTTTCCCTTTAACCAACTCCCTAGTAATGGAATAATGTTCTCCTGATGCAACATCTTACATACTTCCTTTAGATCATCAACATATGAATGCAAAGTCTCAACTACCTTCTTTTGTTCCAACTTCTGCGACTGTTCCTTTAAACATTGTATCTCACCATGCATATCTCTTAGTACCTCCATGGTTTCCTGATAAACCTCCTTCCAATGTGTAGGGTCTAGGTATTTTGCATGTAAAACCTCATCTTTAGTAATGGTAGGATTTTGTTACAACAATTCTCTTACGCGTGTAGTAATATTCATAGGTACTACCTTAGGTTCTAGTGGTAACTTTGGCATCCATTGGTTTTCAATGGTGCGTTTTATTCTAACCATCCCTGACCCCTTGTTCTCCTATTTGTGATTCTTTCTCAGATGTTCATATAATCCTGGGCACTCTTCATAGTTATGATTCTTTCTACAAAAAGAACAAGTAATTTTTTGAGGACACTCACATCTATAATGTTCAAGAGATCCATACGTATAATATGTTCCATGAGGGAACTCACCTCGTCCACCACCACGGCCTTTGCCTCTAATTCCACCAAGGTATCCTCGACCTCTACCATGGCCTCCCTCAAAGAACCATTCATTATGATCATAGTGCCCTTGAGTATGATCATGATCATGTTGCTCAATTTTATCCTTAGATTTATTCACAACTCCATTCTGTCGTACACCAATATCAATGGCATCATAGATCTAATCAATCAACATGCAATCTTCACTATTGTGAGTTGTGGACTAGAAGATCTTATAGTATCATGACACATTCTTCCTTATCACGTGTTTGAAGAATGGGAAGCATCTCGCATCATGGTCTAAATAACATATCTCACACTCCAGTAACATGAAATGTACTGATCTGCGAGGAAAACTATCCTTAGTATGCCCTTCTACTTCACAATTTGTGCATAATTTTCCAGTGCATGTCTCATGTGCTATATTGAATGATATTTTCTCCAAATGTTTTTCCATTTCTGCAATCTAAGATTCAAAGATTGGGATCACTCCAGTGTCTATGCTCTTGAATTCCTTAGCATTCAAAGTTGCTTCAAGTGCCTTGCATGGGTTTGTATAAGTCTTATGTGAGAGTGCTTTCCTAAAAGACATGATCAGGCCTTCGACAAACCACTGTGCATGTTGAATTGCATGGATATCATAAGATAGCTTAGACAAGAGTGTTTTGAAATGGGTATCATATTCCCAGACACTCTCAGTAGTGCCCTACTTGATATCCTTGAGCATACTTATACTTTTCTTCTCAAACTCATGGATATAACATTCTTTAAGGAAATCATCTTGTAATTCCATATAATCCACACAAGTTTGATCAGGTTCAAACTTCATGTACCAACTATGTGTACATGATTGGACTTGCACTCAGAGGCTGTAATTCCTTTCACGTGCCACAATATCTCACACATATGGACATGCTCAGCAACATATTCTATTCCCCTATACTATGGGAGATGAAGTGAAATCTCTATGTAAATATTTTGGGGCTGATGAGGACCATGCTCGCCAGATCTAGAACCTCTTGTGTTACCTCTACCTCCAGATCCACCAAATCCCGAGCCACCTATTCCTCCTTATCCTCCTCCTATAATAGGAATTGAACCATAGTGTGTACTATTTTGTGTCCTAACATTTTTCCTAAATTGATCTCCCATAGTCTACAAAGTTGCACTACTCCCCGATGTGAGTCCAAAGTTTTGCGCACCTGTGTTCTACGCCAACGATGCGCCTGAAAAGGTACCTCTAACTAGACCTCTAAATAACAAGGAAGATGTATTCCTGACCATATATGTACTTGATATTTTATTTACTCTTGAACTTGTTGATAGGTCAATTTTATCTCTTACTACTCGACTGCCCAAACTATCTTGTTGACTATTGGTTGTACTAGAAACTAGAAAACCAAGAGCAAGAGCTAAGTCACCAGGTAGATTAATATGCACGTCGATAGCCCATGTTTTCTCTATTGGTTCACTCTCATAAGAGGATGATGAGGTTTCCATATCATGATTTACCAAATGGGGGGGGGTTCTAGATGATCTAGCTCCACGTCCTCTACGTGAGCTCCAAATCCTTCACAAGCTATCTCTCTCCACAATGTCATCCATTCTGCAACCTCACACTACTTCTCTAAATCCCTCTCACTTGCCCCATTGAACTTAAGCCACCTTTCTTCTCTTTTCCTCTCTACTACTATTTCCTCCATCCTTCACCACACCTACTCCTGCTCCCATGCATGGTGGGGTTTAGCTAGTCATTGGTTTCTCTTCCAAATTCAAGGTTACCATTAAGATCTTGATCGCTAATGGAATTCTGTGCATATATTATCCCTTGTGATAACATAAAAATTGAAACTCAGCTACCTCTGGACAAGAGTAAGTGTAAATTTAGTACTCTGAAATATAGCTATTTAGAACACCACAAAACCAAGTATTCACAGCACGCGTCCAAATTAGATCAGCATCATAGAGAGTCTAAAATTCTTCTTGGGTCCAGAAAAGTGTGTGAAACCTCCAAATCCTTTTAGATGCATAAGCAACCAACCACTCATATAGTTCTATGGGAAAGATAACAAAGAAGTGCTCATATAAGCAGTCATATAGATTCTCTTCAACCCACACACGTACATCGAAATTAGATCCAGTGTTGAATCTCTGAGTGTATTCTTCTTCCATATCTACTATCCACTCCTCAACACTTTCTAAGTTTAACCAGTACATCTTCATCACGCAACATCCTGAAAAAGAAAAGTTGTGAAAGAGGTCCCGACAAAGGAATCAATGATGTAACCTAGAATTCACTGTAAATGACCCAGGCACGTTGACACATCACTCATCCTTAGCTGAGTGCTCACCCAAAGTGTGCAAAGGCACTAGGTCCCTCTTTAGATTTGTTTTTATATAATGTTAGCATGATAGTGCATATGTATATTCATATTCATGACCAATAGTAAATAATCCACAATGCATAAACAAGATCTAGATCTTATAATATAGATAAGGTGAACTAAACAATTACTATAACAAGATTTACCATACAAGAACCAATTTTAGTCATGTTCAACACCATTATACAGCTAATATGATCCATTGTATTAAATTACTGTAAAACATAGAAGCTTCATACATTATAAAGGTGTCTCCATGAGTCATGTGTGTGACAAAACCAACATTGTAACTCTACAATAATTGACTCTCTCTAAACCATGCAAATCAATACACATATATATAGGGGTGGGGAATTTATCTTCACTACCCATGCACTATCTCAAAATAGGCCACGTGTTTATAATATCCATGCACTGTTACAAAAGGATGAAAAACATGCAAGTGCTCTAACAATAGACTTCCTATAGTTAACTCTAAGTATAAATCCTATTATTAGCCTAACTTATGCATGTTGCTCGACTAATGTTTGTTCCCAAAATATCCTTGTGTGAGCTACAAGTCTTCATGTCTTTGTGTTATTAGTAAGCTAATTCCAAAAATAGCCTTAACAATGGAAATTACTAACTCCTAATCTTGGGTGCTTCGTCCATATTGTAGCGTCACGTGCTCTTCCAACATCCTACATTTGTGCACCCAACACTTAGCACATTTTTTTCCGTTCAAATATTTCCATTAAGGGGGAATGTGCATGAAAATACCACGTTTTAACGGTTGTTGTAAACTTCCAATACTTCCTCTGTTTTGTAATAAGTAAATGTGTCACTCTATGTGAAGTTACTATTGATGCATAATCAGAGCACCCCTGATGTTTGCAACTTGATAGATTGAAACTGTCAGTGTGATTACATAACATGGAGCATTTTCCAAAGTGCGGGAATTTTCAATTGGGGAAAATCTCTTGACGAAGGCTGGTTCTTATTCCTCTATTCTGATACACACATTCAAATTGTAAAGGATATATCCTAAAATCTACTCTAAATTGCCAAGAAGATAGGGTTAAAAGGATTGGAAGAAATTGAACCTAAGCTACAGGAGGTGATGCATCAAAATTAATGTTGAACAAATGTTTTTCATGCAGATGAAAACCAATAAGTTTGAAGGGGATGAATACACACCACAAATCAACCAATTGTTATGAATTCATTCACCATTAAATATACAACAAAATTTAACATGCACAGCTAACCAAAATTGAAATGAGAGATCAAGAGAATGTAATGAACACAAGAGAGGGTTTAAGTTCATCCACATACTTATATTATTTCTCTGTGGATTTGATACAATGCATTACAATGGCCGAGAGGCACAAATTTGCATTACAATTTGAATGGGAGGTTTTAACTCCACAAGATCACTTAAAGACAAGAGAATAAGGGAGGGTGAAAAGAAAGATTATCCAACCCTTTGAAATTAGCCCCTCTTTACAATATATAGGAAGAATGAGAGAATGGGGAGAGAGGAATTAAAAATCTTGCATCAACCAACAAAAATACATTAAAATCACATGTAACAATGATGACTTCCACTGTAAAACCCATGCCTCCATGTCTTTTTCCTTGTTGGAGAAGAAAGGAAGCCCATACCTCATCATTTTAGTAGGTGAGAAATATAGGAACATTCCTCTAAACTAGTGGAATATAACACTGAGGGATTTCTAAAAAGTCTGATATTTTACAAATCTGAGCTTTCAGTCAAAAGTTATGGACATCTAAAGATGAGGGTGCCATACTTTAATAAATGCCAGTGGTGATCTCTACCTTTTCGAAATTTGAATTGCATCACATCCTCCGATTTTGGGTTACTGTTCATCACTCAAGTTGGCTCGAGAGTTCCAAAATTTCAAACCTCTTAAGTTCAAACTTCAGAATTTGTTATTCAGACTCCAAAACCATGTCGCGTGACATTGTGAATCACTCGAGCCAAAAGTTTTGAAACCCTAAAGTCTAAAATTTGGAATTCAGGTTTCGAGGTTTTGGGACTTTGGGTTTTGGTGTTTTGGGACTTCGGGTTTTGGGGCTTTGGGTTTTGGGGTTTCGTTATCCATTTGCAACATAAAACCTTTGAAATTCTGAAATCCTGAAGTTTGAATTTTAGACTTCGGGTTTTGAAATTTTCTTCTCCCCACACGGCACTATTCACCATGAGCTCATGAAACCTTCGAAACTCCAAAACCATGAAGTATGAAACTCAAAATTAAGAGGTGTGGTTGTTTGGAGGTAGGATGAAAAAAAAATTAGGGACTCAAGGGAAGGAGTGGAGAAAAAGGAGCGGGAAGACTAAAACCCGAAGTCTGAATTTCAGACTTTCTGCTCCTTTTTCTCACTTCCTTCCGATGAGTCCCTAAATTTTTCTTCGGCTTACCTCCGAACAACCACACCTTCAAAGTTCAATTTTCAGACTTCGGAGCTCCTTCATTTCCTGAACTCCTCTACTATTTTCTCAGCAAGCCTAACCTCTTTGGATAATCCTGAAGTGTGATCTCCCCTGGCCAAATTGATCCCTCATTTTTTCTCCATTGGGTCTTGTTTGTCCAATTTTTCCTGAGGGGCCAAATTGGATGGTAATAATATCTTTAGAATCAAATTTCTCCATGACTCTCTCTTCTTGAATAAAAAAAGAATAAAAAGTTTCCAAATCAGGTAGATCATTCTCATTCTGATACTTAGAATTGAGAATTGAGATGAAATTTCTGAACTTTTCATGAATATTAATTTGAATTATGAAGTAAAGAAGCTTATCTTGAAATAATTCATAGTTACAACCATCTAATTGTGCTTTAATGTTCTTAATTGTAGCTAAATAATTGAAAATTTTCTCATCCCCCTTCATGGGTGTTGTAAACAGATCTAACACCAATTTAATGATCTTAGACAACCTACTTCCTTCATGCATGGTTTCTAATTTCTTTCATACATCTGTAGGTGAGTCCATATGACATATATGAATTAAGAATTCATCTCTAATGCTTTGCAATAGGATGGATAGAGCTTCCTGAGACCTCTAAGAAAAACAACTAAGGTTTTTTCAGGGGTAGATTGTCTCCATGTAGGAAATTTGTCTATACCAGTCACAAGATACCAAAGCTTTCTAGCCATGAAACAAGCTTTTAAACGCACTCTCTAAATGTTATAATTTTTTCCATTCAAAAGCTGAAACAAAAAATTGTCAAAACTGGCCATTTTTAATGCTCAGACGGTAATGGAAACAAATATAGCTAAAAATGATTCAAGGAAGCCAAATAGAGGCAAAAAACTAGCTACCAATCAGCTCAGATTTAATCAAGAAAGACTAGCTCTGATTAAGATTAAGATTGATTTAACAGAGCTTAGTTGGATTCGAGCTATAGGAGCTCAACGAGCTATTTAGCAACTTGACAGGGCAAGCTAAAAAATGAGCTACTTAACAAATAAAAACAAGAGAGCCATGTGTCAGCTTTAAAATAGACCCTCGAGTGGATGCAAAGTCTTTAAAAATAAAAGTAAATGCCTTTTCGAGTCCACAACAATAAGAAAAATAAACACATGTCAAATTTTTTTGACAAGACTAACAATAGGGAAAAATAAATATATGTGTCACTTTTCAATTAGCTCACATTTCACAATGCAGCTAATAATTCAGAAGATAATTAATGAAAAAAGGACTGTATATACGTGTCTCAAATTAATTGGATCACTTTATCACACTCTGACACAATGCAAAATAAAATTTAGTAAACAAAACTCAATCAAATGATACCACTTGTCTAAATTTTAATGAAAAAAGGCTCAAAACTTGGTGGCTCTGCCAAACCTTTAGTAGATAGCTTTGAGTGGGCTTAAATTTCCCGAAATAAACCAAACTTAAAATAAATTTCAGGTCTGAAAAAGGTACAAGACTGGTGTCACAATTTAAGAGGCTAAGTCAAAGCAAAAACTGACACCCTAACACTTGTGAAGGCTAACACAATTAAAATATTAATATACGTGTCAAAAAACAATTGGTTTTCACTTCGCAAATTTGACAAAGACTAAGCCAAAAAAATATACATGGAGCCTTTTAAATGGCTCGCTTTTTGCAAGGCTGAAAAACACTGATAAATGTGAAACAATGGCTAATTCTAATTAGATAAATATTGCTAAAAATGAACGACTGACAAATGTAAAATATGAAGCAATTCTATTGGCTCAGATTTTGTAAATCTAACAAATGTGAAATAAAAAGATACCTGGAGCAATTCTATTGGATCACCATTCACATATGACACAAAAAGGAACTGACAATGTGAAATATGGAGCTACTTGGAGCTGTCTTATTGGATTGTATTTCACAAATGATATAGGAAAGCAAAGCCAAGTCTTAAAATGTGGAGATACACTTAAAGACCTTATTGGCTTGTGTTTCACAATCAACAATCAGACAAACAAAATGACTAACAACATGAAGCAAGATGGAGCCCTCTGATTGGCTTGGGCTCTTCAAAGATAGAGATGTCTACTTAGAAGACTGAAAACTTGAAGCTTGCTGGAGAAAAATGATTGGCTTAAGCTTCGTAGTAAAAGTGGAATTTGAGTATGTTCAACATGTGGAATATTTTTTATGGATTTCACCTGAGAAGTAAGTTTCATGTATTTTTGGGTAATCATTGTCCTAAGCATAGGCAAGGTGAACAATTATATGTGAGAATCGTGGGTCATGGCAATGGGAAAGAAATTGTATTTCATTAGAGGGCACTGACTTCCCCATGAGCTTCGTATTTTTTTATGATACATGTGTTATATACATCATTTGTTGGGAAAATAAAGGATGTGAGAGTTTTGATTATGTGGAAGGAAATATGTTTTACATATTATTTAAATGAGGAAAATAGGTTAGAAAAAACATTGTTGACATTTTATATGCATAAATTATAATATCCCATTGCACATTATTTTATTATTTGGAGCATTTTGATTCAAAAATATCAAAAAAACATGGGACCTTATTTCTATATTTATAGTATTCCTTAATATTGGATCTAATTAAATTATAATAAATTTGAAGGCTGAAACTACACTTACGTTGCAATCTCTAATAATAAAAAGAATAAATCAAATTCGTTTTTTTCATATATTTATATAAGAATGTTTAAATATTTTTCGATTGGAAGGTGAAAGGGAAATTTCTAAATGTCAATCTATCCCATTCATCTACAGAGTTGGGTTTGAGATATGGAAGTACTACTAAATTTGGTGGCTATGGTTGATGCTTGGAGAAACATAAAGATAAGACACTCTTGTTTTGATGGCTTCCATGATCCTACTATACATTATATTTAAAAGAAACATTTTGAATGCATACACCTGGTCCACTGCAGTCGTTGAAAAAAATTTGATTGTTGGAATGTTTTGTTTATCAGTGGGCACAACCACCATGGTCAACATGTGTTTTTTTTCTGACCCAAGTACACTATGTATTGAAATTTATTATTTTTTTTTTCTATTCTGAATTATTTATTATTTTCATTAATATTTCATATCATTGTTCAATGCTTGTATTTCTTAAACACGTATTAATGTAACTGTAATAATATTGAAATATTATAAATCTAATAAATAGTAAGGCTTCCTAGGTTTGAATTTATTAAGACATATTTGATACTCAACTTAACATCATGAATTAATTCCTTCACATTTATGTCCATAACGTGATCAAATTTTTAAAATTCTTACTCTAATGTGCTCCTTATCTCTAAAAAGATTTTCCACATGTTATTGAACATAACATGTCCATAGTTGTCTTTATTTTTTAATGGAAAAATACATGCTTGTGTTTATATCTTCCTCTTTTTTACAACACATCGGGTGACTATACGCAATGGTCCAATAAATTATCTTAGTTTCATACTATATTTGTCAGCGATGTTTTATATTCCCAATTTTGAATCCCTTGAAAATTTCTTGCTATTTTATTCATGAGATTCAAACAAATTGTATGAACACAAATATGAGTCTTAAATCCTTCTTTGTTTTCATATATCCCAAGACAGTGAAAAAACATTCCTCTTATCAAAATTAAGCGTCAGTATTGGTTATGTCAATTATTTTCTTTATACAATTTGAATGATTTTATATCATTTGTGTGTTTATACATACATTAATTTATTATCAATATACTTATTTTGTTGTGATGTGTTTATGAGTTAATATGTTTCATATATCTTTACACATTGATATTTTCTCTTGAGGGTTATGTGTGTAAGTGGTCTTTGATAGATGAAAGGGTGATTTGAGTTATTCGGGGCTTTCAAGTGGGTTTAGATCCACTTTAATTGTAAACACCAAGTTCTACACATGAAAGACTTCATTAGAGATAGATTGTCAGAATTTGTTTTTTAAATATCACACCATCAAACCAATCATTTATAATGTAATTACTTAGATATATTTACATGTACTATCATAAATATAACATCAAAAAACACAAAATATAGATAAATGATCATAATGTGAAAGAATAGTGATTTAGACACTTCGACGGGGAAAACATCAAAGCATACAATAAAACTAAAGTTCTCAATATGGTGATAATCTACGACTCACTAACTCCTATATATGTTCTACTATTTTATGTAAAGGACCATGAATGATGTACTACGCATATGAAAGCATAAATAAATATAATATGACATGCTGAGAGATTATGTTAGCCATATGTAGGC
Organism: Taxus chinensis; assembly: GCA_019776745.2. Lineage (NCBI taxonomy): Eukaryota > Viridiplantae > Streptophyta > Pinopsida > Cupressales > Taxaceae > Taxus > Taxus chinensis. Next base: position 200,448,326 of record CM034151.1, read on the forward strand.
TATACATATATGATATGTGACATATACTATTAAGGGTGTAGCATGCCCCTCCCCTTCAAAAAAACATTTTCCATAATGTTGCTCAAATCTATGGATGTTACTTCACACAAGTGGACTCCTCAATGTTGATGATATCTAGATGGGTAAGTGCACCAAGTTGGTGGACAAAAAAGGGGTCATAAGTGGACGTCATATTACAAAAAATAGTGAAATCTCAACTTGTAGGGATTATTAGCAATACGCGCACTCAAAATTAGAATCATTTTTATAAATATGAATCGTAGCATCCGAAATCTAGTTTCTAAAATGTTATTTTTAAAAAGAAAAAAAAAACAAGTTTATCTATATTAAACACTTAAAACTATATGACTTGGTTTTTTGTTTTTGATAAAACCTATAAGATTGTAGTCCATTTGCCCGCAATTTGGCTGACCAAATCTTGTTATTTGTTTTCCTTTAGTGAAAAGTTAGATGTAGTTGTCTATCTTGGGATGGATTTTATTTTGTATTTTAATGATTTTTTCTATGAAAGTGATCTAAAAATATTTTAAAAACGGAGCACTTTCTGTTTTCCCGCCATAACTATATAAAAAAATATTGAAATCAATTTTTTTTTAACGTGTATAGAATTTCTCCATGCTTGGGATGGTATAAGTTTTGGCACATTTTAATAAGTGAAACAAAAGATGCAGTCTTAAACATAGACATGAAAATTCACGGGAAAAAATGTCTTAAAGACCTATTGTTAGTAAAAAATTATAAAATGATATTTATCTTATTTTATTCACTTTAAAATCAATATTTCTATGAAGCTAACAATCTCCCCTACGCGATGGCACCATTTTTGTGAAATATTTTCAGTTTTTAGCGTGGTTTAAGTATGTGGAAGAGAAAATTTGAAGTTTTTTGACCCTTTACACTTCATAATGACCTTCCATAGATTTGGTCGGGGAAAAACAAAGATTTCCTGAGCCTTAGGGTTAGATTTGATGATACAGATAGGACCGCAATCACGGTTTACAAACCGCAATCGCGGGTTTTTAAGCAAGAACCACAATCGTGCTTTATAAACCATGAGCATGGTTTATAAAGTGCAATCACGGTTCATAAATCATATTTATACGCATCCCAATGTTCTAATTACCATCTAATTTTTACTGTCTGACTTTACCGTATGAATTACTGTGAAATTCTGTCATTTTCTACATGTTTTTATCATCACCAGAAGTAAAACATCATGGGAGACAAGAAACGAAGTCAAAAAGAAAGTCATTAAGTAAAAAAACATCAAACTAATTAGAGGCAAATAAATTTCAAAATATTGAGCGAATGTGAAATCTTCGTGAATCAAGAAGAGGTTCATCTTCAACCCCTACTATTGTAAGAAATGAGGAACCAGGTAATGTTTCTATTGTCAATGTTGAAGTTGAATTAAATACTTGTGATGAAGATGTCTTTTAATGTCAATGTTGAAGAAGAATTAAATACTCGTGACGTAGCAAATGTTGAAATTGAAGGAGATAATAAAAATGTGAATAAAGAAATTCAGGTTGAAACTATAGATAAACAAAATTTGACAAAAACACCTCCTAGGATTTTCCGTAAGAAACCTAATTATTTTATTGAAATTGATGAAAACATTTTGAAACCAATGTGTGACAAAATTTCTAAATAGAGAATCAGAAGAAAAACCACTAAAATTTGGGATAATCATTTTGAAATTTTAAATGATTCCCAAATATGTTAGTTGTTGGTTAGTTTGATGAAATTGAATAAAATGAGACCTACATTAAACACCTTAGGATTGACAACATCTAATATATGTGGTCAAACCTCTACAATTGTTGAAAACCTTCATGATGCATATCACACTATTGGTGTCAAGAGATGCACTAGGGATAGTAATATTGTGCATTGTGTACTTGCTACTAGTGTTGTAAGTGAATTAATAAAAAACAACATTTGATTACGCAAAAAAATCGAATGTTGCAAGTTAATCGAAAAAATCTAATGAAAGCAATTGAAAGACGTAATATCCTTCAATCACTCAATAACACCAATTTTTGGGCATTTTGTGCTAGAGCACCGCGTAAGGACAAATATAATATTGATGCTATAAGAGAAGTTGTTATTCAATTTTGGCATGATAACACTAGCGTTTCACCTAATACAAGAGATGTAAAATAGAGAGTTGGTTCTATTAATCGTGAACCACATCCAAAGTATTTCTTAGATATGACTCAAACTCAATTTTTTCATAAGTTTGAACAAGAGCATATGAAAATTAAAATTAGTCAACAATTTTTTGAAATGTTAAAACCATTCTATGTGTAAATCAACCACACTCTCACCACTTGTTGTTATAGGAAAAATGTTGAATTTTCTATGCATTATGCTAAATTTTTATGTATTCATTCTATTTTACATTCTGAAACTATGTTATCAAAATGTGGTGTTCAAGTTCCACTAATATCTTCTAGGGATTTCATTCCTACGATATTTTTTGAAAAAGAAGTTGGACAATTTTTTTATAGTCAGGATTGTTTAGATGGAAGTTATGGTACATGTGGTGGATTACCTAAATTGGAAAGTTGCATCCATGATAAAATTGAAGGTGCAATAGGAAATAATTTAGTTGAGTTTGATAAATATAAATCAGTTGCATACCAGTTGAAAGATGGAAAAGAGTCTAAATGGTGTGAGCTAGTTACAGAACAAATGCCTATTTTTCAATTTATGAGAAAATTTAAGGATGAAATTGTTTATGAGTATGTTAGGCATACACACAAAACTCGATGGTTGGATGAACAATTCAAGATATGTAAAGACACATTTCCTATTGGTACTATGGTTTCAGTGGTCAATTTTGCAGAGACTTACACATTGCAACCACAAATGGAGGTTTAATCACAATATTGAAACTTAGTACAAGTTGTCATTTTTGTGCATATAGCATTTATACATTCTCCTGACAGAACAGAGAATGATCAATTTTTTTTAAGAGAGTACCAATTTTATATCAGTGATGATCGTACTCATTCTACTTAATTTTTGCAAGGGTGTTTCTAGTTATTTTATGGAAACTTGTCTGATAGGGACATCCACTTCAAACAATATTATATATGGTCAAATAATTACACGTCTCAATGTAAGAATGCATGAATGTTTTATTGGATGAGTAGGATGCATGTCAAGATGGGTGTGTAACATATTTAGATTTTCACTGAGGCTAGACATGGAAAAGGAGAGCATGACGGTGTAGGAGCATGTGTGAAAAGAGCTCTTACAAGAGAAGAATTGAAGTAAAAATATGGTGTTAAATTGAAAGATTCAAAGAGCATAGTGGAATGGTGTATTGACAACATGGCTTGAGGTTCTCAAGAAATTTCCATGGTTCACAGATATTTTTGACTGATAGAGGAACAACAAATTGCTAACTACGAGGATTGTATGACAACCACTGGGTCCAATGATATGCACCCATTTTGTAGCTCAGACACTACTTCGTGGGCCACATGGACAAGAAAGATGACATGTTTTTATGCATCTTGTATCAAATTTGTCACTGCTAAGTGTGATTCACAAGAATGGGTTGATGGATAGATTTGTAGGCCTCTAACTCCATTTGCTAGTTATCAACCTCCACAAGCAATACGACTTATTTCTACAGATGAAGTTGCAACATCCAAGGACTTTAACAAAATTTTGATTTTGGTGTGACAAGGTATTTATGGTTATTTACAATTTTTGTATTAAGTTATGTCCATTGAAATTTTAATATGTACAATTTAAATTTGAGTTTAAACCTTTTTTTTGTAGGACATGTGTTTACAGTTATTGCGACAGAAGACAATGAAGAAGGAACAGACTATTTCTTATTTCATTGCATTAAGGAAAGAAAGAAGTTGACTTCTCTTATTATAGATGGCGAAGATATTGAGTACCTTAAAGGGTCAGTGGTAGTTACTAGAACTTAGCTTCGGTGATATCCATTAAAAAACTCCTCTGTTTGGGTGTTTGAAGACTTTGAGACACACAGGAAAATACTCTTATATTCACATCTAGTTCTAGCGACAAATATTTAGTTTTATAGATATCAAGGAAGGCCTAATAACAAGATTATTTGGAAGATTCGAGAGTCAGATCATGAAGCAAATATCTGCTATTCAGAGTAGATCTAATCTTGATGGTTCATTGGAATGAATTTACAATGCTCATGTCTGGTATATATAATTTCTTTGGTATATATAAATGTGTTAGATAAATTTAAGTTCATATATTTTATTAAATTTGTGTATTTTATATATATCTACTATGGTTTTTATTTGAAACTTAAATTTATTTGACTAACACTTTTATATGCAGGTTAGTGGTGCCAGAAAAGCTTCCACCTTCACGTGGTTGGCACTGTTAGTAGAGAATTATAAATTCTTGAATCGAAGAGAAGCTTTCATTTTTTTACAAGAAAAGAGAAGCAATTAACAATGATTTATGTACTTGTGGAGGGAGTTCTTGGCTCTGGAGGAGGTATCCCAGAAGAATATAGAGCTTAGAGAACTAAAACGATGCCTCCCCAAGTGTTTACAAGACCATCCCTACGCATGTGCACAGTCGGTTTGGTGTCACGACACACTGTTTGCAAAATATACCATTTGACAGCCTTACACCGGCTCAAACTACACTATTCGGTGCATTTGCAAACAATAGGGAAGTGAGAGCACTGATTGGAGAAGGAAAAAATTGAGACATGCTATTATAGAGGGTCCCTAGGCTAAGGTGTAGTATCAGACGAGACGTCTCTAGGTGCTATGAAGTGCATGTAGGCACACGTCGAAGTTAAATGATTTTTAGGTCTCAGGGCTCTTGAGGAACTCCACCCAAACGAGGTAACCCAGAAGCAATGACATTGTTGTGCACCAAAATGAAACCTCCTCTATCATTCACCTGGCCATCTAAGAATTCAGTTTGGTGCCACGAACCATAATTTACAAATTATACCGTTTGACAGCCTTACACTATCTCAAACTACACTATTCGGCATGTTTACAAACAATAGGGCACTGAGAGCATCAATTGGAGAAGGAAACCACCAAGACAATATATTATAGAGGGTCCCTACTCTAAGGTTTAGGATCAGACAAGACGTCTCTAGGTGTCACGGAGTGCACGTAGTTACCCGATGAAGTTGAACATTTTTTTGGTCTCAGGGCTCTTGAGGGAATCCACCCGAACGAGGTAGCCTGGAAGCAACAACATTGTTTTAGACCAAAATGACACCTCCTCAAGTGTTGAACTAGCCACCTGGACATTTCCACACAGTTAGTTTGGTGCCATGACCCACCGTTTGTAAAATATACCATTTAACAGCCTTACACTGGCTCAAACTACACTATTCGGTGTGTTTGCAAACAATAGGGCAGCGAGAGCACCGATTGGAGAAGGAAAAAAATGAGACAAGATATTGTAGAGGGTCCCTACACTAAGGTGTAGGATTAGACAAGATGTATCTAGGTGCCACGAAGTGCGCATAGTCACCCATCGAAGCTGAACAATTTTTTGGTCTTAGGGCTCTTGAGGAACTCTACTCGAATGAGGTAGTCTAGAAGCAACGACATTGTTACACACTGAAACAACACCTCCTCTAGTGTTAACCTAGCCACCCAGACATGTCTGCATAGTTGGTTCAGTGCCATAACCCACCGTTTAGAAAATATACCGTTTGACAGCCTTACATTGTCTCAAACTACACTATTCGGCGTGATTGCAAACAATAGGGCAGTGAGAGTGCCGATTGGAGAAAGAAAAACCCGAGACAATATATTGTAAAGGGTCCCTACACTGAGGTGTAGGATTAGATGAGATGTCTCTAGGTGCCACAGAGTGTGTGTAGTCACCTATTGAAGTTGAACGATTTTTTGGTCTCAGGGCTCTTGAGCGACTACGCCCGAACGAGGTAGCCTGGAAGAAAAGACATTATCGTGCACCAAAAAGACACCTCCTCTAGTGTTCAGCTAGCCACCTAGATGTTTCCTTGTAGTCATTTTGGTTCCATGACCCACCATTTGCAAAATATACCATTTAACAGCCTTACACCGGCTTAAACTACGCTATTCTGTGTGTTTACAAACAATAGGGCAATGTGAGCACCGATTGGAGAAGGAAAAAACCAAGACATGCTATTGTATAGGGTCCCTATGCTAAGGTGTAGGATCAAATAAGATGTCTCTAGGTGCCATGAAGTGCACATAGTCACTCATCGAAGTTGAACGCTTTTTAGGTCTCAGGGCTCTTACAGAACTCCGCCCAAACAAGGTAGCCTGGAAGCAACAACATTGTTGTGTGCTGAAATGATGCCTCCTCTAGTGTTCACCTAGACATCTATACATGTCTGCGTAGTCAGTTTAGTGCCACGACCCACCGTTTACAAAATATATTGTTTGACAACCTTACATTGTCTCAAACTACACTATTTGGTGCGTTTGCAAACAATAGGGCAGCAAGAGCACCGATTAGAGCAGGAAAAAACTGAGAAAAAATATTATAGAGGGTCCCTACATTGAGGTTTAGGATTAGAAAATATGTCTCCATGTGCCACAAAGTGCACGCAGTCACCCGTTGAAGTTGAACAATTTTTTAGTGTCAGGGCTCTTGAGGGACTCCACTTGAATGAGGTAGCCCGAAAGCAACGACGTTGTTTCAAACCAAAATGACACCTCCTCTAGCATTCATCTGGCCACCTAGATGTTTCTGTGCAGTTGGTTTTCTTCCATGACCCACCGTTAGCAAAATATATCATTTGACAACCTTACACTGGCTCAAACTACACTATTCAGCACGTTTGCAAACAATAGGGCAGCGAGAGCACCAATTAGAGAAGGAAAACACCAAGAAAGGCTATTGAAGAGGGTCCCTACACCAAGGTGTAGCATCAGATGAGACATCTCTAGGGCCACGGAGTGTGTATAGTCACCCATCAAAATGGAATGATTTTTTGGTCTCAAGGCTCTTGAGGGACTCCGCCTGAACGAGGTAGCCCGGAAGCAACGACGTTGTTACAGACCAAAATGATGCCTCCTATAGTGTTTACCTAGCCAACCAAATGTTTCCCTGTAGTTGGTTTGATGCCAAGACCCATTGTTTACAAAATATACCATTTGACAACCTTACACTATCTCAAACTATACTATTTGACATGTTTGCAAACAAAAGGACAGCGAGAGCACCGATTAGAGAAGGTAAAAACCCAAACAGGATATTATAGAGGGTCCTGTACGTACCCAAAATTGTATGTACTGTATAGTCAAAAATTGGTTACAGAAGCCCCAATGATGATACAGGTCTCCTCGCAAGGTGTTTGGGATCCGGAAAAGCTCTCCCAGTGTGCGTTAACATCCCGCATGCCCCGCTTAGCCCCCGTGTCCTTTGTTTTTCCTTTTTCCCCTCTTTTCTTGGCCTTTTCTCTTTAGTGATGAAATTGCCTCCCTGCATGGGCGGCAGTATTGTAACCACCGCCCTGCTCAAAGCGGCGGTCCTTTACGCGTTTTCCAGAAAGCATTTTAACATGACTCATGTAAAAATCAATGTTTCACCAGCTTTCGTTGCCAACTTGGGCTTGCATTTATGTTTTTGGTCCCCTGGAATAGTGTTTGGCCATTGTGTATAGTTTTGAGTTCAGTTTGGTTTTGATCTTTGGGTGAATGAAAAGCTATAAATAAATGGCTTGTGCACAAAAAAAGGGTCTGCCCCTCATTCACTTTCATGCTCTCATTTCCATATATCAGTATTTTATTCTGTTTAGAGCCATAGTTTTAATTCTTTTCATGCTTAGTTAGCATTGTTCAGCTGTTGGTAAGCCACATATCCAGCTTGTGTAAACAGTGTTGTTGTTTTATCCAATCCATTGGAGTAGAATAGCTTAGGAAGCCATTAAAGTTACAGGTTTTGCTCCTCAAACAGGATAGTTTCAGGTTCTGGATGCTTTATGTTGCATGACTCACAATAAATCCCACTAGGAATTGCATAAGCCAAGCTCTGTACTCTTGCGCTATCCCTCTCCTACTCGCATTATATTCAGTCTGCATTCTGAGCTGCCTTTGTCCCAATATCTACTTCTGTTGATGCTAGCATTACAAACTTTTCTAGATCCACGTGAACATGAAATAATGAGGAGATCACACTGAGGGGACAAGATCACACACACCATCAGATTCACCACTGTTCTACGGAATCCAGGTTTTAACTTTCAAAGTTCTAGTTAGAATCATATCAAATAAAGTAGTTAATTGCTTCATTTCAGTAAATTCTATTCTCGATATTGCCAAGGAAGCTGTGGGGATTGATAGTTTCTGAGAAACTATGATTCACTCCTCACTTCTGAGGTAGGATCGAGAATCTTGCAGATAGATTAGATGAGTTATTTCATTGTTTAGAATAAATCTACAAATTACACAGACAAATAACTACACTCAGTTATTTTGTTTGTTTTAAGTTTTATCTTAGTTGTCAATTTCTAGATACGTTTAAATAGCTGCTTTTCTTAAATTCTTAGAAAGTTTCTCAGAAAAATAGAAGTCATATACGTTTTAGATTTATTCTACATAATTAGAATTTGCTTTGGTACAGTTAGATTTAATTTTGTTTTGCATGACAATCACGGGACCTAGAGAGCCCAGGGAATATGTACTTGAACCAATCGTGCCTCAACCCAACCTCGTCACAACAATAGTTGACATAGATCAGAACCTTAGAATACAAGTCTTCCAAACAACAACAGATTTACGACTGATCAGCTCTCAGTTGAGAGGGTTAAATATAGAAGACGACCAAGCTCACATGATTTGGTCAAATCAACCGAACTACAGATTACCCTAGGCAAACATTCACATGATTGTAGAAGGGTTCGAAATAGAACAAACATTTGGTTGTGATCCTTTGATCCCATAGCCAGATGCAGGAGGCACTCTCACAGATATAGATACTAGTTTAAGAATCCAGGTTGCACGAACGCCTGTGAGATATTCTGAGAAAATCACGCAGTTATTGAGTCCTAAACATAAAAGCTGAGAAAGTGTACGATTACTGGATACTAGGGATTAGGATTTGATTTTGTACATGACCATAGCAGGACCACAACAACCAAGAGTCTACGGTTGTGATCCACAAATCCAACAGCCTAACGAATCCATAAGTCAATCAGATATAGACACTGGCCTACGCACGCTAGTATTCTAGTCCACTCCACTTCCACCCATCATCATCGAACAACTATCCTTACTAGATATAGCGGCTAACAAAGCTAGAGAATTCTGGACTAGGCCAGAGAATCATCCGTAGAGTCAATTGTATTCATTACCCACCATATGACCTTATTTGGAGACTACACGAAACTATCCCAGGTCATTTTCCACGTATTCCATAACCCATAGATCGAATCACGCCAGAGCTCTGATATTGATTGGAGCCTTCGAGCAGTCATCCTTGCTGATCGATCTATCACACCAGTTCAGGTTAGAAGGGCCTTCTTTGCCTTAGATTCGCAAATTCCACTAGTGCGTATTGAAGACATTAGATTGCCTAACTAGTTTGTCTGCATCCCACGCATATTCCATCCCCACCGGCTGTCTCGGCATGACCTCGGGAGGTCGGGTACGTGGAAGAGTTACCTGTAGATTCCCACGCTCGCTTGTCACTTTTCCGGCGTACAAAATTGGTGAACCCGACGTGAAAAAAACAACTGTTTCACTTTCTAATTCAGAGTCATAGTTCACGTGTTCTTCCAAGTTTAGTTTACTTTTCATCTTCTCCACCTCATCTTTCACAAATCACCTTCGCTCCTTCCCATTATTCTGCGGGTATTCATATACCCCCCGAATATGTCAGGATTCGATGCATATGGCAGACCCCTCTTGGGTCTTGAGGCATACTACGCCCAACAGAATAGACAATCATCACCCTCACTCTCGGTATGGGGTGACAACTACTCAACTAATCAGTTGTCAACACAAACTCCAAGAATCAAATATAATTCATCTTTTCAAACTGAGGAGTTAGATCAAACCCCTCGAACACAACAAACAGAGCCTTCAGGCTCGAATAATATGACGTTTACCGGAGAATCTGGTTCATCTCCTCATATGCTACTTAGACCACAAATTAGTAGACAATCAGACCCATACCTGGTCTTAGATGATGAACAGTCAATACGTTATCCTAGGAGTGAACAACGCTCCCAGGGTATCTACCCACCTATAGGAGGTTTACAAATACAACCCGAGGTCTCTTTTCAAGAAAATACCTCTATGCCACTACATATAGGAAATACTCTCGGAGAAACTTGGCAAGACAGCGATCAGTTCATAGCAGGATATCACATGCCTATACAACACCAGGGTATACAACAAACGCCGCTAAGGCAAAGCACTGTGACTTCACCAAATGAAGTCATTTCAACGTTAGTAGAAAAAGTGAGAGGGTTAGAACTTGCTCAAGCAAGTCAAAATTCTCAGTTCATGCAAGCAGGAAGTTCCAATCCTCCATACCTACCCTGGCCAAGTAGATCTCCTCACAGGAGTAGGCACGTTAGGCATGCCTCCTCAGTATCCACAACAAATGCCAACAAGGCCCATCATCTCTAACACCATTCTTCCCGGTCTAGTATCAAACAATCCATTCCTAGACAATACCCCGTCATACTTAAACATGTACTCCAAATCACCACAAGGAGATATGTTCTCCTCTCCCGGCATGTTTTCTCAAACACAGGGACTTCCTTATGCCCCTGCCAAGTGCATACGCTACGCCATATCAACAAACCCATCCCCACCACCACTCCCTCAGCAACCACCATCAATGGTCGAAACCTATGCGATAGGGACTTATTCAGAATATCTGAAAGAGCCCTTAGACTTCACCATACGAAGCGTCATGCTTCCAAGACCTCTTCCCGATTTACCCAAGTACAAAGGTGAGGGAGATCCAAATGCACATATCAAAGCTTACGCTACAGCCATACCGAGAACTACTCCCTTGGGATGGGGTTGTTGCTAAAATATTCCCAAAAACCTTGGAAGGCATCGCTCTCGATTGGTATTATAGAATACCTGAGGCTTCCATCCATTCATTTAAACAACTCGTATCAGAGTTCATTAAGGCATTTGACATGAACAAACTGTTAAGAACAAGAATCAAGGAATTCTTACACATTAAACATGAACACAATGAATCTGTCGCCCATTTCATCCAGAGGTGGCATCTACAGTTCTTTATTCTTCAAAGGCAAGTGATCCAAATATGGATCAGATGGAACTATGTGATTTATTCCTTCATTCTCTCAGTAGAGAAGTGAAGGAAGAAGTCCAGAAGTTCCCACTAAGAACTTACGATGAAGTACTTGAGAGCGCTCTTCGAATAGATCAAGCAGCGATAGATAGTGGTCGTAAGACATATGGAACAAATGGGAAATTAATCACTCCCAATCAAAACACTATGACCTATCCTAATGTCAGGAATATCAATCAAGGACCTAAGATCCTTAATGAAAATTAGTGGGGTTACAATAGATGGAGTCACTGAAATCAAGTCAAAGGACCAAATGTTGTGAACACGCATTGCATGAACAATCAACGAAACAACAACTTTACCCCGTACAATCAATAGAAGCTGGATTTCAAATCCTCAACAGGACAACAACACGACGCCAAGATTCATGCACAGTGAATGTCATAAGCAAAAATAATCATTTGGTTATCATACAATGCCATCATGCACTAAGCATGGTCAACAAATGCTCAAAGACTTTCGGGATCCTAATAGGCAACAATATATGATACAAAAGTCTATTAGAGCCACAAGTGGCACTCTCAATCCAACAAACCGCGAATTACAATCCCAATCCATAATGTGCACGCCACAAAATGCCGAGGACTCATGATACTAGAACTGGTGCTCGTGAATGTAATAAATTCTGCAACGTTTGCCAAAGAGCAACAAAGTCTCAGCTCCTTCATAAGACGCTCAGCTGTCCTATAGGCTACCCTCAGTGAAGGGTCGATACCCATCCTGGCCAAATGCCAGATTAGAGCAAAAAACATTGGTATAGTCATCACCAATCCGGGACTAATAATTTTTCACCAAGAACTCCCATGCTATGATTATCTTACTAATGCACAGGCCTTTAGTCCACTGCAATCTGGAAACAAAACAATAACATAACACACAAAAATACTATCGACTATGATAAGACGGAATGATGAAAAAAAGCATGAAATGACAAAGTAAATTAACATATTAACATGCCCAATCAGAACTTTGGGCCACATGAGGTACTTCAAACCGATGACTATGGGAGAAACTATTCCCAACTACCTCTTGATGGCTTCTTCAACACAGGGGTCATTATACTAAGACTTGCCTTTGCACACTTCCTACAAATTTCTTACTTCGTCTATGCTAGATGAGAGCAAAAACCTCTCTATTTGTAGATATGTTTCAGGCTTATCCTACACTGCCTATCTCTAAGTATAGGATAAGAAATCCACTCTGATGAATGCATATTCCATACCTTCAACTCTTATCCTGTCCCATGTAAGCTTATCTCTTAATAAGATAACAAGTTATCATTCCACATGGGTTCCACATTTTTAGAATCTTTTTACATAATAAGAATACAAAAAATCATTTATGACCTCACTCCTTGTCAACTCTCAGATTGCCAATATACCTAGGTTCTAATTCTCTAATACATGTAGACCCCTGGGACTTTTCTAATTGACCCAGACTTTGACATTTTAACATTACCCGCCAACAACTTATGACAGATATTTACTGTTTTACAACCCCTACCCTATTATTTTCTCTACATGAAATGAAGTTCCTACAATTGCTAAACCGTACTAGGATCCTATGATTTAATATCAGATTTGAACAAGACCTTTTCCCACATTTCATTCATTAGATTTGCTGAAAAATTCACCCACGCATCACATTGCGTTGCTCAATGAATTAGGTCTTGGTCATCTAATCAAAGTTATGCCACTGCCTGAAACACAAGTGAACCACGTAGACTTTTATATCCACCCTCCGGGGCAGCCAGATAGGGATACCGAGTTTATATTCGACATAAACAAAATGCCAACAGATGCTGAAATTACATGTAGAGGTGATCCAACCTTACATTTATAGGTATGTGGGTTTACAATAATTACTATTAAACATGCAATGGTGGACAATGGGGCAGCAGTTAACATAGTCCCCTTCTCTTTCCTTCAAAAATTAGGATATGGGGAAACAAATTGTTCCACAACATCGAAACACGCTGAGGGGTTATGATAGCCTGGTAAGGCCACTTCAATAGGGACTATAGTGCTACCAGTCACCTTGGGACCTAAAACAATCCTCACTGAATTTTATATTATAGATCGGGAAACCAACTATAATATGATTCTCGGTCGTCCATGGATACATCGCATGAAGGCAATCCCTTCCACGTTATTCCAAGAAGTAAGGTTCTTACACCTAGGAAAGGTCTTCATCGCTAAGGGGGATCCTAAACCCTTTGATATACACTTAGAAAACCTCAAGAAAAAGAAAGGAGTCCATACAGAGCATGAACTTCCCATGAATCAATTAAACAAACCGCCTCCAACAAAAGAGTTAGTCTCGGTCACCCCAGACATTCCAAAGGTTGAATTTGTTGACCCAAAAATATACGACGTGGCAAAGACAAATAAAGATAAGTCAATTTCTGTGGAAACAGTCTCCACTAAAACCACAACAAGAATTATGAAACTCTTGGAGAATGACGAGCCAATCTTTCTCCCATTCGAACCTCAGGGAATGGGTAGTCTTCTTAGTATAGCATCTCTTCCCTCCGATGACCTAAATCTAGATATAAACATGATAGAATTAACAAACAAAGAAGGGAAATTTGAAATTGAAACGATGCCTATCAAAACCATCTCTAGGCACTGCCCTATTATAAAGCCTGGTTTCAACCCATGCGTGTCTGAAGCTAAGGTTTCCCTATCCATGGGGCAAGACCTCATCATTAACACAATGCTCGCTATGAGAGAGAAGGTCGAGCAGCATAGTCATGCTCACCCACACGCCATCTCTCAAAAACATGACAAAGAGGCATGCGAACACCTCTTTTAGAAAAATGTTTTTAATAATGGGACATATACACCTCTGGGTAAGGGTTGTAAGTTCAAACCCAGAATGGTAGGCCCTCATCAAGAAAATGAAAAATTTGAGGATAATGGTTCTCCACTGTGTACTTCTAGGGGTGAAGAATTTGATATTCGTCAACTTTCTTCACCTTAGACATCATGACATATAGTTCCACCTGCATTTTCATATGCACATGGTTACAGTTGCATTACATATTCATTTAGATAGGTTCATTTTGTTCACTCGTTTCATAAATATTGTAGTCCATGAACTTACTCTTAAGCAAATCTGTTACAAATTTCTGAAGATATTGGCAAAATTATTCAAAACACATCTCTTCAAACATCATCAAGTACTTTCAAATCTTCTCATCAATTTCGACAGAGAAACATTGATGGAAACCATACCAAGACCTGCATACTTGGCTTCGCTCTTTCTTTCTACTAGGTGAAGTTGTTCTTGCCTACGGTCTGTTCTAGAAGCTTCTTGGTGTCACATCTATCCCTCTTAAAATCTCTTGGAACAAAAGGATATCCCAAAGTCATAGATCAGAAATGTCAAAATCAAATGAAATCAAAAGCGCCAAGCAAACAAAATATTTTATTTTACACACTTCTTTTCCCCATCAACCTTCGGTGATAAGCCCACATCTCTTACTGGTGATGTGAGGTTGGGAAAGGAAAGAAGTGCCCTTACTCACCTGTATCTTGCCTTTGGTGACAAACCCATGCTTCTTACTAGTGGCGTGAGAAAAGGTTTGGGAGGTCCAATCACACAAACTAACAAATCTTTGTATGCTAAAAACACAAGTCAAATTCTGTTAAAAGAAGGAAAATATCCAAACATCCAAATTCCAAAGAGATCAAATCCTCAAAACCAGATTTTGTCAACCAGGTTGCCATTTATGAATCTAAGTCTAGATAAACTGAAAAGTAAGTGGCCTTCTAAGCTTGGTAGTAGTTCTGAGTAGGGTGGGTGTGTAGGTCAAAATTTGGTTCTTGTTCTTGTTTTCTCTGTCTCTCATCATTCCACTCAAATCAAACTCATACAACTTGTGCCCTTCCCAATTCTTGGTGTTGAGCCCTCGCATCTTACTAGTTGCGTGGATTTGGGATTGGGGCAAGTTCATCTCTTTATCGCTACCCAGTCTTCACGTTTTGCCAACATAAAAATAAATCACAGACATTGCCCAAAGAGGCCAAAAGTTCAATACTACAACATGTTCGTCATCACATATCAGCATTGTAAAAGCAAATAAAGTAAAAACATTTTGTTTAACATTTGTTATCACTTTTCATCCATTGCACACATTTTGAAAAGCGTTTGAAAATCAGCAGCATTTCGACACACGGGCATGTCAGGTATAGCCTCTAACTCCCCATTTTGGGACCGCCATACTCGGATACAATGTTTTATGCCTCTTCATGGCTAAAACGCTTCTCTGAGGGGGAAATATGTACGTACCCAAAAGTGTATGTACTGTACAGTCAGAAATTGGTTACAGAATCCCCAATGATGATACATGTCTCCTCGCAAGGTGTTCGGGATCTAGAAAATCTCTCCGAGTGTGCGTTAACATCCCGCATGCCCCGCTTAGCCCCCGTGTCCTTTTTTTTCCTTTTTCCCCTCTTTTCTTGGCCTTTTTTTCTTCAATGACGAAACCACCGCCCTGCATGGGCGGTGGTCTCGTGACCACCGCCCTGATCAGGGCGGCGGTCCTGTAACTGCCACCCTGCTCAGAGTGGCGGTCCTTTACGCATTTTCCAGAAAGCGTTTTAACACGACTCACGTAAAAATCAACGTTTCACCAGCTTTCCTTGCCGACTTGGGCTTGCATTTATGTTTTTGGTCCCCTGGAATAGTGTTTGGCCATTGTTTATAGTTTTAGAGTTCAGTTTGGTTTTGATCTTTGGGTGAATGAAAAGCTATAAATAAATGGCTTGTGCTCAAGCAAAGGGTCTGCCCCTCATTCACTTTCATGCTCTCATTTTCATAGATCAGTCTTTTATTCTGTTTAGAGCCATAGTTTTAATTCTTTGCATGCTTAGTTAGCATTGTTCAGCTGTTGGTAAGCCACATATCCATCTTGTGCAAACAGTGTTGTTGTTTTATCCAATCCATTGGAGTAGAATAGCTTAGGAAGCCATTAAAGTTGCAGGTTTTTCTCCTCAAGCAGGATAGTTTCAGGTTCTGGACGCTTTATGTTGCATGACTCGCAATAAATCCCGCTAGGAATTGCATAAGCCAAGCTCTGTACTCTTGCGCTATCCCTCTCCTACTCGCATTATATTCAGTCTGCATTCTGAGTTGCCTTTGTCACAAAATCTACTTCCATTGATGCTAGCATTACAGGCTTTTCTAGATCCATGTGAACATAAAAGAATGAGGAGATCACACTGAGGGGACAAGATCACACACACCATCGTATTCGCCACTGTTCTGCGGAATCCAGGTTTTAACTTTCAAAGTTCTAGTTAGAATCATATCAAATAAAGTAGTTAATTGCTTCATTTCAGTAAATTCTATTCTCGATATTGCCAGGGAAGCTGTGGGGATTGATAGTTTCTGAGAAACTATGATTCACTCCTCACTTCTGAGGTAAGATCGAGAATCTTGCAAATAGATTAGTTATTTCATTGTTTAGAATAGATCTACAAATTACACAGACAAATAACTACACTCGGTTATTTTGTTTGTTTTAAGTTGTTATTTAGTTTCAAATTCTAGATACGTTTAAATAGCTTCTTTTCTTAAATTCTTAGAAAGTTTCTCAGAAAAATAGAAGTTATATATGTTTTAGATTTATTTACATAATTAGAATTTGCTTTGTACAGTTAGATTTACTTTTGTTTTGCATGACAATCACGGGACCTAGGGAGCCCAGGGAATACGTATTTGAACCAATCGTGCCTCAACCCAACCTCGTCACAGTAATAGTTGACATAGATCAAAATCTCAGAATACAAGTCTTCCAGACAACAATAGATTTACGACAGATCAGCTCTCAGTTAAGAGGGTTAAATATAGAAGACGACCAAGCTCAAACGTTTTGTTCAAATCAACCGAACTACAGATTACCCTAGGCAAAAACATTCACATGACTGTAGAAGGGTTCGAAAGAGAACAAACCTTTGGTTGTGATCCTTTGGTCCCACAGCCAGATGTAGGAGACACTCTCACAGACATAGATACTAGTTTAAGAATCCAGGTTGCACGAACGCCTGTGAGATATTCCGAGAAAATCACGCAGTTATTGGTCCTAAACATAGAAGCTGAGAAAGCGTACGATTACTGGATACTAGGGATTAGGATTTGATTTCGTACATGACCATAGCAGGACCACAACAACCAAGAGTCTACAGTTGTGATCCACAAATCCAACAGCCTAAAGAATCCATAAGTCAATCAGATATAGACACTGACCTACGCACGCTAGTATTTCAGTCCACTCCACTTCCACCCATCATCATCAAACAACTATCCTTACTAGATATAGCAGCTAACAAAGCTAGAGAATTCTAGACTAGGCCAGAGAATCATCCGTAGAGTCAATTGTATTCATTACCCACCATATGACCTTATTTGGAGACCTACACGATACTATCCCAGGCCATTTTCCACGTATTCCACAACCCATAGATCAAATCACGCCAGAGCTCGATATTGATTGGAGCCTTCAAGCAGTCATCCTTGCTGATCGATCTATCACACCAGTTCAGGTTAGAAGGGCCTTCTTTGCCTTAGATTCACAAATTCCACTAGTGCGTATTGAAGACATTAGATTTCCTAACTAGTTTGTCTGCATCCCATGCATATTCCATCCCCACCGGCTATCTTGGTACGACCTCTGGAGGTCAGGTATGCGAAAGAGTTACCTGTAGATTCCCATGCTCGCTTGTCACTTTTCCAGCGTACAGGTCCCTTTACCAAGGTGTAGGATTAGACAAGACATCTCTAGGTGCCATGGAGTACATATAGTCACCCGTCGAAGTTGAACAATTTTTTAGTCTCAAGGCTCTTAGGGGACTCCGCCCGAACGAGGTAGCCTGGAAGCAATGACGTTGTTGCGCACCAAAACAACACCTTCTCTAGCATTTACTCGGCCACCTGGACATTTCTACGTAGATGGTTTGGTGACACAATCCACCATTTATACAATATACCGTTTGACAGCGTTACACTATCTCAAACTACACTATTTGGCACATTTGCAAATAATAGGGCAGCGAGAGCATCGATTAGAGAAGGAGAAAACTGAGACATGCTATTGTAGAGGGTCCCTATGCAAAGGTGTAGGATCAGATGAGACATATCTAGGTTCCATGGAGTGCACATAGTCACCCATCGAAGTTGAAATTTTTTTTGGTCTCAGGGCTCTTAAGGGACTCCGCCCGAACGAGGTAGCCCAGAAGTAATGACGTTGTTTCGCACCAAAATGATGCCTTCTCTAGTGTTTACCTAGCCACCTGAACATTTCTGTGTAGTCGGTTTGGTGGCATGACCCACTATTTAAACAATATACCGTTTGACAGCCTTACACTATCTCAAATTACACTATTCAGCATGTTTTCAAACAATAGGGCAGGGAGAGCACCGATTAGAGAAGGAAAAAACTGATACAGGCTATTGTAAAGGGTCCCTACACCAAGGTGTAGGATTATATGGGACATCTCTAGGTGTCATGGAGTGCACGTAGTCACCTGTTGAAGTTGAACAAGTTTTTGGTCTCAGGGCTCTTAAGGGACTCCGCCCGAACGAGGTAACCCAGAAGCAACGATGTTTTTGCGCAGTGAAACAACACCTCCTCTAGCATTCACCTGGCCACCCAAATGTGTCTACGTAGTTGGTTTGGTGCCATAACCCACCATTTTCAAATTTTTAAACAATTACAACTTTTTCAATAATAGTTAATCTCTTATTCCAAGTATAGTTAGGATTCCTCATCCTATAAATAGACTAGCAAAACAACATTAGGATTTTCTTTACTAAAAATAGATATTGTTTGAATTCGTCACTGGCCCCCTAGACCCCCTGTGACATGAGTGGGGGGAAGCCCCCCCACACCCCTTTGGAAAGTGAGCTAAAAATGTTGTCGTAAAGGGATCTAAAATTTAACTTTTTTGTCACATATCTTATAATATCCACCTTGATAACCAATCCACTTTATATATTACATGACCAACTCATCACATTTTCTGCAAATGAATAGAAGATAAACACCATTTTTGCTTCTATAATAGTACTAGTTTTATGAGAATATCAACAAAGTTTTCTATGGTGTGTACCTTGTCAAGTGCTATTATCCCTTCATCAATAACATGTATAGCCAAATTATACTTAACTAAAATATGCTTTGTCTTATTGTGATAAGCTAGATTCTTGGATAATTAAATAGCACTTTGATTGTCACACAATACCTTCATCTTCTATTGATATCTTCAAAACTCATCCAATACAATTTTTACCCAAATTACCTCCTGACAACTATGATATGCAGCTACATATTCTACCTCAGTAGTTGAAAAAAATCTAATATTTTGAAGCTTTGAAATCCAACTGATATGTCCATTTACAAGTGTAATGGTATAACTAGAAGTCATTCTTTGTTTTTCCAGATCACTTACAAAATATGAATCAAAATATCCACAAATTGAATCACCAATATTTTTATAGGTGATGCAATAATTTATTTTTCCTCACAAGTAGTGAAACTCCCACTTCATTGCTGAACAATGTTCTCTACCTAGATTTTCCTAAAATCTATTGACAACTCCAACAACATGTGAAATTTCAGTCCTTGACATGTACATGTCATAACATACATAAAACTTATTATTGCACTAGAATATGGTACATGAGATATATGCTTATTTTCTTCTTATTGTTGCACCATAGTTTTTTAATTTTAAATCAAACATACATATAGAATTAATATACATAGAATATACATACATAGAAGGATATCATGTGTAATGAATTTGAATTAAACATAGAAGTAATATCGTTATGAAAACCAACACATGGATATATAATGTATCAAAATAAGTGTGCTAAACGCACGTCTCTAAAAATATAAGTTCATAACATGTGTACATCTCGAACCAAGTGTGTCATACATATAAGACCACATGCGGCCGCATAAGGCTATATACAATGTCCTATGAAGAATCATGAACTAGGACCACCTGGCCCATATATATATCTATGTACATCCACATCCTATGAATCTAATCATGAAACATATTCCCTCTCTTCGCCCTACTATAAGTAGTATGTCCACGACCTAGGGATGTAGTGGAGGGATGTGCCACTATAGATTTCATCAATGTGGTCCTAGGCGTCTCTAAGAACACTTGCGACCTAACCTGCACATTCATAAACAACAAGTTTTTAACACCCATATTTTTAAAATACATTAAAAATTTAGAAACTTAGAATTTATTTAAAATGCATGTGAAATTTTACCACAATGTCATGATCCCTATCAATTTGTCGTTGACACATGGCAGGGAAAACACTAGACTCATGAGAGGTAAGTTACATACAAATAATTAAATTTCAAATTAAATATTTCATGTACAAAATTTGATATTGTAGATTTAAGTAATAAGAAATAATTCCTAAATAAATTTAACAAAATTGAAATTTTTTACCTCAATTAGTGGATTTGCAGATGCTATGGCAGTATCTACAGCAGCCTCCACAATCTACATATATGGAGGAGTCTCTCTGGCAGCCATAAGCTTTACAAAAAACATGTACAAATCAATATTAATCTACATGATTGCCACATAACAGAGCCAAAGCATAATCCACATGGACTTCCAGAATTAGAAACAAAGTGTAAAGAGAAACTAACCTGAATAAAATTCACGTGAGGCATGCCAATAGCCTCAGTTCCCAAAGCAGATGATGACCCGTCAGGCTTCTGCACATATAAAAGACACATATATTAATATTTACATGTACAGGTGAAACATTATAATAATAAAAGTACACAATCAAATGAATTTGAAATTTAAGTACAACTTGAAACTTACGTTTGTAACATGCCCAACTGCAGTAGCTAGCATGTCGATGTCGGATGTTTCCTTCACCGGCTTTTGTTATTTAAAATAAAATAAAAAATTAGTTTTTACATGTATGTACATAACATACAATGAAATACATATATATTAAAATATCAAACATGAATTAAACTATTGGATATATATATTAAATATTTATTTGACATTTACCTGTGAAAGACCAAGATCCTTTGCACCAGTTCCAAAAAAATATACCATCATCTCATCTAGAGAAATTAAATCATGTGATCCAGCAAATGATGTCTCACCCGCAGTGAATACGACACCACATGATCCACAGTGGTGTGGTGCGCTGGAATTGACACCTCCATCTACATCACCAGATGTACTCTACTCACTATGTTGGGTCAGAGTGTCAGTGAGCTTCCTCAATGCATGTAATGTGTCAATCTCCATAACCTCCTTCACTGTAGGAGGGATAACTAAAGGTAGTGGGGGTTTTGGGGCATGGGGGTTCCTTGGTTGACCTACACATGCACCAGGTCTACTTTGTGCAGAGCCACCACCTCGCCCATAAAAATCAGAAAAGTTAAAATAATTTGGGATCTCATTTATCATGAACTCGCAATATAATTTCTTCAAAAAATAGAGGGGAACCTCATTTTTTTTGCATGGTGGATAATAAAAAACCATCCACCATTGGTCCCAAAAAAAATTCTTGATTCAGTCATCGTGGCACCAATGGATTGGGAACCATTTGCAAGTAACTGTGGGGGACACTGGTTCTTGGGTCAGCAAATAATGCACAAATGCGGTCTTTTCCAAAAAAAATGTCTTTTACAGCCACATGGGATAATTTATTTACATACCACTTCCTACAATCACCTCTAAAAGTATTCCATCTATCTATTTGGTTGTTTACAGAGTCAACTTCGCCAATCAATGTTTGCAATGTGTTGGATAAAGTCATGTGGCATGGATTTGTGGCATGATTTTGTCTTATATTCTGAATAAGGTTCTTAATGGAAATTTTATTTTTTTCAGATTTTCCAACGATATCAACTTGTGTTCCTATTGGTTCCGTGGGGACAGAAGGAGCCACAGGAGGTGGATCTATGTTTGGAGGAGGGTTTTGCGGAATGTTTGGAGATTTTTGAGGATTTTTTGGAGGGTTTCGAGGAATATTTTGACGGTTTAAAGGATTATGAACTTGTCGAGCAACTGACAAAACAAAAAAATTGTATACATAAACAAAAAATTGAAAAACCCATGAAAATCACAAAAAAAAACCTAAAATGCAAACAAATTGATCAAAATCGAGGGCTTACCTATTTGTCTTGGCGGTATGGTTGAAACTATCATGATCCACAAGTCTAAAGAGTAATTTTTAGGGGTATTCAAAGTGCGAGTGCCAAAGGTGTAGGAGAAATTGCAGTTGGAAAGGAAAAATGAGGGAAAATGAGGAGTCACGGGTCTCTATTTTTTTACCTCAAAGGACTGCGATCACGGTTTGTAAACCGCAATCATGGTTTTAGGTTTGGAAATCACCAAGCTTATAAAAACATTTACACGAGCGCGGTTTTAAAACTGCAAGCTCAGTTTATAAACCATTCTCGCGGTACCTAAATTTCAGGTTTTTATGTCCACATAATTTTCCACCATCTTGGTGCACTTACCCAGATGTTCATAGAAGAAATCTTCCTCATCTTATGTTGGTTTGGCATTCTTGTTATTATTCCATTTGATTTGATATTCATGGATTTCCTTCTTCTGTTTGAGATGGATTTCACTCTATTCCTTGACTACTCAAACCTTTAGGTGGATCTTAAAGGTTGAGACGGTGGGTAATGGCTTGAAATGAGGAGATAGTTTTGGAAAAAAATCTCATATAGGTGTCTTGACTAATGTCATATAATCAACAATAACTAAATACATTACCCTCCTCTCCTAAGAATTTAGTAGAATGTAGGCTAAAGATTATTTCTCTTCCACTAAAATCAATTGTGATTTAGGGCCCTTGATTATCTACAATTTTTTACATCTCACCCTTTGAGAATACTTTACACACAACCTTGTGAACGCAAACATATTGTCTTATGAACAAAAATGCATGAATAATTGATATAAGTCCATTTCAATCATTCAAAATGTTGTGTGATATTAGACTCCCTAAATAATATATGCTCCACCCATATGAATTTACATAACATAGGGGAATCTAGCTTGTAGTATTCCATGTAAATTTTGATACTAGGTCATGTCCCTGAACAATTAAGTATACCTCCATATGTAACTAGGACTTGAAATTATAGGACTAAATAAATAAAATAATTCAGACATGTTGCAATCTTATTATTAGTAACATTATGTGTGCTCCATGAGTTAGTCAATATTGTTACTTTATGTTTCTTTAAGAGACCAATGACCTTGAGTTTTTTTAGGGATATAATACCTGAAACTTACCCAACCCTCATGAATACAACTAAAACAATCAATGTATTTTTTAAACCGTAGTTAATTAAATAAATCTAGATATTTAATAGAGATGGACACGTTGTGTAAAACCTCTTAATGTCATAGATCTTTTATGTTTGGCAAGTGGGATCAGCTGTCAAATCTCATCCGTGGGATGAATCTTTGAAGTACTAGTACCACCGTAATCAGGAAACATATATTGTTAAAATACTTTGTTCACCGACAAATTGATGAAGAATGAATTAAGAAAGCTCAACTCTCTTATTATGCCAGATGCTATGATTTTTGCATGCGTGTAATTTGATGTGACTAAATAACTTAGACGACTTCCTACATGCTATGATCATAGAATAGGTAATTGTGGTTCAAGCAAATATCCAAAATCAACTCTACAACCTCCCACTCGCCCAGGAATGCATTAGTACCTGTGTAACGAATGTATCAAGCAATATCCACCATATACAATCTCGTACTCTACATGCAATGATCACATCTATCATATATTAATATAATCCTGAAGTATCGACTTCATCTAAATTGTCCAGTGACAAAAAGGAGTTGAAATTTATACACCAAGGATAGGAGTGTACCATTGGGTGTGTCTGGAAATAGTGGAAAAAGCTGAGTGCAAACATAAGGATCAATATAGACTGAGTCAAAACCATGTGCTAACATACTGCTAATGCTAGAGATTTCTCACCAGTACTTACATGTCCCAAGCTTATGGAGGGATTATTTTTACACAATTTACTCCATATGAATCTCAAATTTCACCTTTCCAAGGGATCAGAAGCAACAAAGTCAGCTATGAATTAGCCCCTATTGGACAATAAACATAAATGTTGGAAAGAGGAGAATTAAGATTTCTTTGATCTGTAACAAGATGAGGTGCAACCATTAGTAAATGAATCATGCATATAATGTCCTTTCAGTGAAAAATTAAGAATCATTGTCAAGCTTCAGCATACGATGCTCTAACTTGTGCATGAGGAAGGTGTGGAGAGAGATGTTTCTTCGAAGAACCAAGCATATGATCAATTGAAGTGCATCAAGAATGAAACATATCACCTTGGACATAGCTCCATCATGGGTGTTACATAGAAAATCTGATCCTCAGTAGATGAAATCAGTAACACTAGTTTGCATTCCTACTAAGAGGACGAAGGATGTGGTCTAGATGTAGGTAATGAAATATGTATCATGTATGTTAGAGTTTATATCATCAGAAAGATAGCAACATGAGGTGTGGAGTCTATTGTAGTAGTATCTCATGGAAGGAATATTTGAGTGTTCTTCTTGTATTCAAGACCATATTCTAGTGTACCTTAGACATATCTCAATACATTATTTGCTATAACCCAATGCCACTTCTAGAAGGCTATGGCATGAATCTCATGAGGCATAACGTGACAATAGAACATTAAGAGTCAATATCCCACAATAAGGTCAAGTAGAAAGATTTCACCCAATGACTTGTCTATAGATTGAGTTGCATCAAAGCCATGAGGTTCAGAGACTAGATGGAGTCGAGAGTTGGTAATACCTTTAGTCAAATTTGATGTTGAAAGGAAATGTTACAATGTGACATTATTTACCAGATCCAGGAGTGTCAATTAGGACATATTTTATCAAGGAGATTACAAAGTTGAACATGGATATAGAATGGGGAAGCATATGGAAGCCAAGATAGGTAATGGAATAGCCTCATGAAAGATCACAATGAATGGATCATGTAAGGCCAGTTCACCACAATGATTTAACTTGAAAATTTAAATCTTAAGGGAATTACATGATCATCCATAAATATAACAATATTCAATGTATATATATAGCTCACACTTTCTTTATGTATAAGTTAGAATCTGAGGGGCTACTAGTGAAACTATTTGACAAAAGGTGATCATCTATCTTGATGCAGAATGACTCAGCATGTAGTTGTAGGTTTGGACTGATCTAGACTAATGAATAGGCTAGAAAGGAAAATCCTGGAGTGTTTAAGCTTTGTTTGATGAAACATGGAGTTAGGACGATCTCCTGAACAAAAGCACCTGGGAGAGGACACGACCGCCTGGGCACTAGCATATGTTTTGGGAATTGATGTCTACAAAATAGCTTTGGTCCTAGATGAATAAATAATAAATAATGTCACCCCAATGTGATTGTCACCAAGCATTGTACTACAATTCAGTTTCAATGTAGCTCTGGTGTGTGTGACTGGAATAGTGTTTCTTGAGCTAGGTTTCCCTAGTGCTAGTTGTACAAAGATAACAGGTTGCAACTACTTTGTCCCAATGAAAAATGTGTGGTACAGAATTCATAATAGACCCTCTTATGCATTGAAGTATGCAGTCCCAAAATGCATTCCTTGATGTAGTAGACTTAGAAATGATTAGCTCCTTATAGATGTATATGTCTGTTCAAAGCTATCGCCTACCATACTAGATGGAGTTATATGTCTCTTAAATGCTTGCCTCCCCTAATGTATATAAGTCATGTATATCTATGATTCCTTCTTTTAAGTTTCGTCATTAACAAGTGAAAGGCCAATCTAGGTTGATAAACAAAGACAAGAAAGAAGTAACATCCAAAAATTAGAAAAAGAGAGAGTGGAAAGAAATGCCCAGAGGCGATAATAGAAATTCTAGAGAAGAGAGCACATCTAGTTATGGTGATTCACAGAAATCCAAACAACATCCTCACCAAAAGATGCAAAAAGGACATGTCATGGACCAACCAGATTTTGACTCAGATGAGAAATTACTAGAATCAACAAATTATGATGCACACGAAGATGATGTTTTTCTAGTCTCCCAAACATCGCAATCAACGTAGAATGTTTGGTTGATTGACTCTCAGGCCATCAAGCACATGACAAGATAGAGTAAGTTGTTTGATTCATCTGATTGATGGGAGATTCATTGGAGATCAGGTTACCAAATACTCGTATATGAAAACAAGGATGGATCAGGTTCAAATTTAGAAAACAAGGAGTATCTTGCAAAAGGAATAGGCAATGTCACGATTCCTATGGGGACGAGAAGTTATACTCTCACGAAGGTGCTCTATGTTTTGGGCTTGACCAATAAATATCATGTTTTTCTCTCAGCGATTGAATCACAATCTCAAGGTGGAGTTCATGGTCTCAGAAAGGCATCAAATTATTTTTGATATGACGAAAAAGTTACGATACTTTCTATAGATTTTTTAAAGGATCATTTATTTACATTAGATGTCGTTTCATCCCCTGTAATTTCTTTATCTACCTCCACGGTGGAGTTTATTGTACTTGTTGATCAAAGAATACTTTTCAAAGATCACACAAGGAGTCCGCGCAGGATAGAAGGCCCGGAACCAAGGGCACAGAAAGACAAAAAGGACCCGCGCGTGTGGAAGGCAAGTTCAAATTTCAGGAATTAGCTGATTTTGAGCATGAAGACCTATTTTTAGAAGATGGTGTGCGGAACACATCAACGATGCAGAGACGTGCGCGTCATGCATTGTCTATCTTTGGAGAAGAGGATTGAAGTGTTTTTGCATGGAGATGAGATGAGAATAGAATTGACACTTCAGTTAACTGCAAGAGGACTATAGATAGGACACTTGCATGTGTGGCTATGCTTGTAAACGGCGTGTGGCTATCAATAGCATGCAACCTATTTTTGGAATAGATAAGCGGTGAAGGGCATGTCCCCACCCTATACATATGATGTTAGGTACATGGTAAAGAGAGAGATGTATGTATGTGTAATAGAGAATATACACATATGATTGAACTAATGTATCAGTTCTATACACACATTGGTATAGATTGACAATACTATAAGGAGCTTCTGTATTTATTAATAGATGGAAGATATTGGCTGAATCTAAGTGTCATTCTGTGTGTAGTTTAGTAGTGCATGTTATTAATTGAATCATGATTACTGTTTAATCTTTTTCTTTCATAGATCTGAGGGTAGTATGCATTGTATAAAGATGGATTAGTTATGAATCTTTATGTTTCTTCCTTCATCATGTTAACATCCTGTTATAGCAACCCTAAAGAGGGACATGGTACCTTTGTGTGCTTTGGGTGAGCGCTCAGTCTAGGCTGAGTGATGTGCCAGCCCGACTAGGGTGTTATCTGGTAAATTCTAGATTGCATCATTGGTTCCATTTCCGGGACCTCTTTTTCAGTTTTTTTCAGGATGGTTCGCGATGAAGATGTACCAGTTAACTCTAGCAAGTATTGAGGAATGGATACACGATATGGAGGAAGAATATGCATGACGATTTAGCAGTGGATCTAAGTTTAATGCACGCACTTAGGTAGAAAAAAACCTATATGATAGCTTATATGAGATCTTTTTCGCTATCTTTCCAGTAGAACTATACGAGTGGCTTACTGCTTATGCATCTCAGCGGAATTGGAGGTATCGTGCACTTGTCTAGACACAGGAAGAATTTCAGGCCCTCTATGATGCTGATCTGATATGGACTTAAGCGGAGGATACATGGTTTCATGGTGTTCTAAATAGTTATATTCTAAAATATTTAATTTTGACGTACTCTTGACTAGAGGTAGCTGAATTCCAGTTTTTGTGGTATCCAAGAGGAACATATTTACAAGGTATTCCACTGGCGATCAAGATCTTAATGGTAACTTTGAATCTGGAAAGTAAAATGATGGCTAATTAAACTTCACCACGCGTGAGGGCAGGAACAGGTTTGGTTTAAGATGGCAGACCTAGCGACAGAGAAACAGAGAGAGGAAAGGCGGCTTAAGTATAATGAGGTGCGCGAGAGGGAAATAGAGAAGCAACATTCCGTTGTAGAGAGTATGACATGGAGGAGAGAGATGGCTTGTGAAGGATTTACAGCTCACGTAGAATACGTGGAGCCAGAGCATCAGGAACTCCCCCATCTTGGAAAGCATGATAGAGATCCCCCCTCGGCCTCACACGGAAGTGCACCATCAGAGACTACCTAGACTGTGGGCACGCATCTTAATCCACCTGGTGACCTAGCCCTTGTGCTTGGTTTTTCAGTATCTAGTACAACAAGTAACTCAACAAACTAACTTGGAAAGTAGGAGAGCATGAAGTAAGTCAGGGATCAAGTACATTAATGGTAGGACAGACAGCTTTAATGTCATTTGCAAGAACATTCTTAGGTGCGCGTCATCCACACAAAATGTGAGCGTGCAGAATGTTGGATTCACCTCTGGAAGTGGAACTACCTCACAGACTATAGGGGTTCAATATAGTACTATTGTCGGAGCACAGGGGAGTACGTCTACAGGCCCTATTCCAACTACAGGTGGCGGATCAGGAGGTATAGGTGGTTCTAGTTTCCGTTGGATCTGGTGGTTCTTGAGGCAGATGGAAACACAGGACATTCCGGATCAAGGTGGTCAAGGTCCGCAACAACCATAGAATATCTACATGGAGATGTCTCTTTATCTCCCAGAGTATAGAGGTATAGAGGATGCTGGCATACATATGTG
The DNA here is from genome assembly GCA_019776745.2 of Taxus chinensis. NCBI lineage: Eukaryota > Viridiplantae > Streptophyta > Pinopsida > Cupressales > Taxaceae > Taxus > Taxus chinensis. The sequence goes on from CM034151.1 coordinate 200,477,480, forward strand.
CATATGTGTGAAATCTTGTGGCATGCGCCAAAGGGATCACAACTGCTGAGCGAAAGGAAACTCAATTCACCATTACATTACAGGGGCGCACACACAACTAGTATAGGAAATTTGACCATGATCAAACTTGTGTGGATTATGCAACATTGAGAGATGATTTCTTAAAAGAGTTCCATATACCTGAGTTTGAGTAGAAGAGTATAAGTGTGCTCAAGGATATCAAGCAAGGAACTAGTGAGAGTGTACGTGAGTATGATGCTCATTTTAAGACACTTCTATCTAAGCTATTTTATGATATTCATGCTAGCCATCATGCACAGTGGTTCGTTGGAGGATTGATTACACCTTTTAGAAGGGCATTGTCAACATAAGACATACACAGATCCACGTGCAAAGCACTGGAAGTAGATTTACATGCTGAGGTAGTTGGGATCATTGACACTGGTGTTAGTCCATTCTCTAGAGGCATAAATTGCAGCTATGGCAAAGTAGTTAGAGAAGCTATTGCCAGTAAATTCAGCCCATGAGACGTGCATACAGTAATTTGGTGTATATATTGTGAAGTGGAAGGTCACACCAAGGATAGTTGCCCTCGCAGATCTATACGCTCATTACTGTTGGACTGTGAAATTTTTCGTTTGAATTATGATGCTAGTCACAGTCCTTTGTTATAGTGCGTGATAAGGATGAATGTATCTTTCTTTTACAAAATTTATAGGTCCACGACCCATGATACTAAGGATTTTCGGTTGATTGGTTAGATCCAGGATGCTATAGACCTTGGGGTATGACAGACAAGTATAATAGATAATTCTAAGGGCAGGAATGAGCACAGGATCAGGATCATAATCAAACACACTATGACATGAATGAGGGGTGTTTTGAAGGATATCATGGAAGAGGATGTGGATATCACGGTGAATATGGAGGATGAGGCCGTGGTGGAGGAAGAGGAGAGTTTCCTAATGGAAAATGTTATACATGTGGATCCCCTGATCACTATAGGCACAAATGTCCTCAGAATAATGCACGTTCTTTCTGTGGGAAGAAACATAGCTATGAAGAGTTCCCGGACTTATATGAGCATCTGAGTAAACAACATAAGTAAGAAAACAAAGGCGTCAGGATGGTTTGAATCCAGTGTATGGTAGAATACTAATGGATGCCCAAGATAATAGAAGGACCTAAGGCATTGACAATAAAGATCACTACACGCATTGAAGTTGCGCGTGTGTGAGAGGAACTGCATCAGAAGCCTATGATTACCAAGGAGGAATTTTTGCACGCGAGGTATCCAAATCCTACTCATCAGAAAGAAGTTTACCAAGATACCATGGAAGTGCTAAGGAATCTTCAGGGTGAGATACATTACCTAAAGGAACAAAAGAAAGTGTCAGAGATAGTCCAAACTGATATTGATGATCTACGGGAAGTATGCAAGATGTTGCACCAAGATAAAATTATTCCACTATTTGGAAGTTGGTTGAAAGGGAACACTCCACGCGCAAGTCTCGAGACCAGATGAAAAATTCTGCATGTAAATATTCCCCATGATAACATTGATTATGAGAAGGAATTACTTTGAATGTTGTTGTGGATGGGTGGCTGTTGAGCAACATATTGATCGATACAGGTGTGGAAGTAAATATGTTGACATTAGATATTTGGGTACAAATGGGGAGGCCTTCATTGCAGCCATCATCTAATGTGTTGTTCATTGCGAACCGGACTAAGGCCACCCCCATAGGAGTGTTGAAGGATGCACCTATAACTATACAAGGGACCACGTTTACTGGGGATTTTGAGGTATTAGTACTTGTAAAAGTAGATAATTTTCCATCCTTGCTTGAATGCTCTTAGTGTTATGAAAATAATGTTGACTTGAGATTCAATAAGGGATATATCAGCTTTGAAAACAAGGAGGAGAGGGTTACGATTCTGTTGACAAATGGGAAGTCTACACCCTATGTTGAGCCTCTCACTGAGGAGGAATTAAACAGAGTCTATGTACGTGCTATTCAGGACCGAGAGGTCAATGAGCCATCAAAAGAAGGCATTCTACAGTGGGAGGATTCTCATTCTATTAGTGACACTACAAGTATTTCTTGTGACAATTGGGCTCATGGTACATATGAATTATTCAGGCGCGAGGTGAAAAGTGTGGTTACACGCACGAATAGATTTCGTTCAATACAATGGATATGAAGTACAATACCATGGTATATAGGGGCAGAAGATTTACATGCCTTTCTGAAGGCAATGGAAATGCAATGGGTAGATCTAGTTACAAGGAGAGAGATGCTAGTATATACACTGCGCAGGATAGCATCGCACTGGTGGGCAGTCCATAGAGATAATCTTATAAACTAGGAAGAGATTGCACCCGAAAGTCATTTTTTGGAGATGCAGTACCCAGAAGGGGTTATTGTTGGCCAAGAATGAGATTCACCCATTATAAAAAGTAAGGTGAGTGAATATAATCACAGGATGTCTGAGAAAAAAAAGGACCTTGACTCCTTACTCATGGTTAGAACTAAAAAATGCACGACATATGACATGCCAGTAAATGATGATGCTGGTGAAAAGAGCTTGAAGAAAATTAGATTATATCAACGGAAAGCTGCTGGTGAAATTCTCTACACGATTCCGGGGTCAATCTTGCGTTTTGGAGCAGTCTGGAGGGAGAAAATCAAAAACGGCTGACGCGTATTCATGGCCGGAAATGACATTCCAGCGACCAGAGTTAATGCAGAATGGGTCGCATTCTCCTGTAATCCGGTCAAAATGACAGGGTATGGGTTTGTAAGGTCCTCCATGCATTTTAATACACCTGCAGTCAAGAAAGAATGGGCTCCCATGCCTTTGTACGTCTCCTGTTCCCTGGGTTCGACCCTTGCATTTTAAAAGCCAGTTTTGGGCTCATTTCAAAGAGAGGAACATTTTTGGGCATAGCAGACTTCTTCTTTCACCTTCTTCAAGGGATTGATGAAGTATCAGACCTCTCCAAGGATTGTAACAGTTTTCTTTCCTCTCTGAGGGTGTGTAATGCGTATTTATTTTGATATTAAATTGATAATGCAATGCAAGCTCTGTGAATGGGTTTCAATCCTCTGTTTGTTATTTGCTTTGCTTGATTTTCAGATGCTAAATTATACATTATCAGTCTGTGTATGTTTTTATGTTGTGAACCTTGGTCTGTGTCTATTTGCATGACTAATATGTTTCACCACTCCTTTTTGGTGCATCACCATCTTTAGTTAGTTTCAATTTTTTTTGCACTTCCCCCCCCTGTCTCCTTGCAAGTTAGAATAGGATTAGGATCTAAACCTCTGTAGTTTTGCAAAATATAGATCTAAATCAGAGGAGTTTGAGGAACCAGCCTCTAATCTGGAGATTCCTCTCTCAGTTTCCAAGTCCCACACTTGGAGAGAGGTTTCCATGTTGTGCAATTACACTGGATGCAAGAGTGATCAACCTAGAAATCTGATCAGCGTCCAGGGGTGCTGTAATTTTGCACTAACAGTTTTGGCACGCCCGGTGGGACCAGAGGTCTCATTTTTATTGCAGCAGCAAAGTTGGTGCATCATCTGCTGCAAGTTTTCTTGCTTGAAAAGAGCTATTATTTGCATATCTGGCGACTCCAAGGGGAAGAATCAACTGGTTTTCAGCAGTCAGGCCTGAAAGCTTATGAGAAGAATCACAAGGTCAAGAGTTGGAGAAGAAGAAGTACTGTTTGAATACCTGCAATTATCTCCAAGAAGAAGGCAAAGAGGAAGAAGGATTCAAAGGTCCCATCTCCACCAAAACAGAACTCTCTCAACTCCTCCACCTGAGCGGCCTTTCTTTCAGTATACAAGGGTTTTAAGACCAATCAGAATGGCGCAACCAGTGAACCCCTATGTCAACTTCACAGGCAGCAGCCCACTTGCTCTCAATGCACAAAATCCAATCCCAGTTGCAGCACTGAAAGAACATTCCATACTTTACTGGAGAAAATCAGACCACTCCTGGTGATCATGTCAAGGACATTGCTAACATTTGTGCAATCCATGAGATTAATGAGATGCAAAGTAGCTGTCAAAATTGCTGGCATCTTCATTCAAGGGAAAAGCATTGCAATGGTTTAGGAGCCTTGAAGCTGGCTCTATCACAAACTGGAATCAGCTGTGTATTGCACTTCACAATCAATTTGGAGAGAAGGGAGACAACTTGTCTCTTTTGGAGCAGCTGACAACTATCAAGAGAGCTTCCAATGAGCAGCTAACTGACTTCAACTTCAGATTTCAAAGTCTTGGGATAGAATTCCAGTAGGCAGTCAGGCCAACAGCAGAAGGTGCTTTTCTATATTACCTTAAAGCTTTAAATTCTGATATTTCTATGTTGATTCAATCTATGGGAGGCACAACTATCCCTGCTGCTTATAGTATTGCCATTAGAGCTGAAAATTGTCTGATTCAAGCTGCAAGCTAGCTCCTAGGCCTCCAATGCCATTATATCCAAGTTTAGAGAGCCCAAGTACTAGTCAAGCACCTGTCTTAGCTCCTATTCCCTCCTAGGAATCAGAGTTCAAATGAAGCTTCCACTTCATCTCCAAGTGCCCCAAATGAGCTTCAAGAAGTCATGAAGCAACTGCAAAATTTAGGTAATGAGCTGGTCACACTCAAGAGACACAGCAAACAAGGTTTTAGACCTTCGTATCAGCCTCAAGCTCAACCTAATAGGCAGCCATATCAGCCCTCAAAGGCCACCCAATCCAGCTGCAAATATGAATCAAACAAGGCCTCCTGCCAATAGACCATTCCAGCCCTATAATCCAAATGCCATATCTGCCTCTAAGGCATTAGTACCAGCACAAAACAACACTGCCCAGGAGTATGATTGGTGTTTTCCATGTAATGAGCCTCATAATCAATCCATGTGCTTCAATGGTGCTTTGACCCAAGCTTTAATGGTAACAAGTGCTGGTGTGGAGGGGAGAGAGTTGCCTCATTGACGAGTGTCAACAAGACTCGTTGACGCACATCAACAAGTCTTGTTGACATGTGTCAACTAGCCTTGTTGACATGCATCAACGAGCCCTATTGACACACATCAGCGAGGCTTGTTGACATGTGTCAACAAGGCTTATTGATGCACATTAACAAGACTCTTTGACATGCATCAACAAGCCTTGTTGACGCGTGTTTTGTCCTATAAATACCCTCCCTCTGGTCATTTTCACGTTTACACTTTCTAGATGTCAAATTTTCTTGTATACATGAATCCAGTATCCAGGTAAGGTACAATCAAGCTCAAGGACAACTACAATGGTGAATACAAGTGTATCCCAAGCTCAAGACAAAAATCAAGAGGAAAATGCAGTCAACACACAAGCCATATCCATGGGTAAGATACTTTACAGGAATACTTTGTGCCCCCACATCCAGAAAGTTTTACAAATACAAGTATTTGATCGATGCATGTGAGTTTTGTGGGCTCATTAAGATGCCCCATTTTGAAGCAGACCAAGATATTTTGAACTACCTTCTCTCCTCTTACAATACAGAGGCCGACCTGTTTAATGTTACTATGGATGCTGACTGATTGTTTCAATTCGATATCGACCTAGCTAATATTCATCGGTTTACATGCCTCCCATTCAAAAATTTACCCTTTGTTACAACGAAGGCAACACTCATCGAAGACGATAAGAAATATCTCGAATTGACTTTCGGTTTCCATGTTGATTGTAAGTGTAAACTATTTTCATTCGTCATTTTTTATTTTAATAAAATATAAATTTATATTAATTCCCACTGTTTTTTGGTCTTTGCAGCTCATGTAAATAAACTAAACGTGGGTGGGATATGCAAGCATTCACACCACTTTCTTGCTGCAATGCTTTCCTTCGTTCCAATCCAAAATAGTTTTTGTAGTTACATGATATACCAACTGGGCCCATTGCAATACATTATTGCAACTATCACAAGCAAAATTTGATTGGTGTCCCTTTTTTATCAAAAAAAAAAGAACTGCCATTACAATCAAAGATTTTCAGAAAAACCTGTCATTCGCCACAGATATATCCGTGGCCTTTATTATGAGGCTCTTTTAATGTAAAGACAAACCAATTCCCACTTACACGCACGCCCGTGATGAATTTGGTAATGCGAGTTGAAGAACAACCGGTATAAAAAAACTAATTAATATCAGTTTGGTATTTCCACATTACACTGAGTGCATCAGGTATTAACTATTTACTATTACAAGAATTTATGAGGCCCTTCCCTGAAAAATGGTGGCATCAAGAGGAGGGCCACAACAAATTGAGGCATCGGGAGATGCACATTTGACTGAAGTCACTCCTCTCCGAACCCCCACTATTTGATTCGTTAAATGCCAGAGAAGTAATAATTACCCTTACAATATTTTTACAAATTTCCAATTTGTATTTCATTTTCCCATTTAAAATTTACCCTATTGAGATGACATAAAAAAACAAAAAAATATCCCCCCCCCCGTAAGGTTGATGACATTGAGTACTTTGGACCATACGCAGTTTCTCAAGTCAACCATCTTCCTCCCGCAACTCACTCAGTTCAGTCGTCACTGCTTTGTGTCTTTCTCAATACCTACCCATCCGCTCACTCAGCACTCCCAGCAACAGAGCATCTCAAAAAGCCCCCCAATTCCTACTCCAACACTTAACACTGCCACCCCCTCAAGCACCGCAACCAAGCCACCCCTCAACAACAGGTACACAATTGAATAGTACTTTTCATTTAAATTGGCATCGTTTTTCCATTGTTTCAGTTTTTCATATGTTTTTTGTTGAACTTTTCAGCACATTTTCACTCCTCCTTCTGTACAAATAGTGGACACCCACACCGCTCCCCCTCCACCAATAATATTCCAAAAGCCAACCAGAGGAATCAGGAAAAACAACATTGTAATGCATGCCAATTACTCTATCTAGCCCCTAGTGGGACACTAACATTGCCTTGTTTCGAATTAAACCTCTCCTTGGTGGAAGGGAGGAAAAGGGTGAGGAACTTGTCACCTTGCCCCTGCATATCAGTTTTAAATCATAAAATTTAGAGAAGATTACTTGGCCATTGAATCCCCCCCCCCCGCAATGACCCAACTAGATTTTCAATACCCATAGATTATTCAAAAGGCCAGCAGGTATACTTCTATTTGAACATAATTTACCATATTGAATTACATTTCGCTTTAGATTTATTTGTTTAAATCTTGATTTATTTTATCACAGACAAGAGAAGACCTTCCAAAGGTAGAAACAAGTAGCATTTGATCAACCTGGAATCCCCCATACCTCTCCAGCGAGATCATCTTCATTAGATACAGATGGTGAACAGTTGATACCTTTTCCTTTAGAGAACTTAATTGCTTATGATTTTCAATCCCATGTCGATGAGTTTATTCTACCTCATATCAGTAAGCTCATAGAATGGGAGAGAATGGCTAAAGTACTTATCAATGAGATAATAAGTCATTATGAAAATTATTGGCAAAGGGATAGTTTATACGTTGTATTCCAGAATCAACCTGCGAAGATGGATTCCTTACTTACCCAAGTAAGAAGTGGGACTGTCACGTATAAAAACAACTATAAAGATGACATTTTGGATAAGACATTAAACAAATTGGAAAATATTGATGCTGAGGCCTAGACACATTTTAACAAATGGTCTAAGGACAAGGATCTGGTAGCAGTTGAAAATGTCAAGAGAGATAGAGTGGTCTTAAGTATTATCACTTTTAAACAATATTTTTTGTAAATTTAAAGTTTTCTTATTTTAGTAATATGTTGAATTGATATCACTTTTTTTGTGCAGTTGAAATATGAAAATTTATAGAGTCAAGCAAAGGTTTTCCAAGTTCACTTGGAAACCGTAAAGAACAGTTTATCCATAGTGAAGAATTTGAAGGAAAATATTATTTTGGTTAACAAACAAAACAATACAATGAAGTGGATAATTAAAGAGCACGGATTCAACCCTGAATTTTTATTCAAAACTAAGGCAACTGCTGATCCAAATTTTCTGTCCCATGGAGATGTGACAAAGTAATAAGAAAGAATTTTTAAAAATCTAGACAGTGCTGTGGAAGATCTCATAAGTTCTGGGATTATTTCTACAGTTGAGGAAAGGGGTACAAGAGGAGAATCCATTGGGGAAAGGAGTACAAAAGTAGAAAGGGGTACAAAAAATTAAGGGTTGAAAATTTTCATTATTGTGTATAGAAACTTGACAAATTGAATCTATATTTGAAAATTTGAAACATTGAATGTTATGGTCATGGCATTTGAATTTTATTATCTAGATTGTATATGGTGTTTATGTTTCATCTCTACTTAATTTAGAACGTTGTAATGATATGATTATGATGTCATTAGAATGGATATAGATGATGATGAATGATGATAATGGATAATTGTTTTAAAAAAATGGAATGTGTTAGGACAGAGACATTTCTACAAATTTAAAATAGATAAATAATTATTTTAATAATAATTGGAGTGTCAGGATTATGATAATGATATGATAAGTTTAATAATAATTGGAGTGTCAAGATTATGATATGATAAATATTGATGATGATGAATTTTATGTGGACGTAGATTTAGCTTCAAGCACGATCATTGATGATGAATTGTATAATGGATCCTGGATTATGAATTGTATAATATGGAAAAATATTTCTTTGTGTAAAATTTGATTGTGTGATTTTATCCTACAAAGTTTAAAAAATATATCAAAGAATTTTGTAAATATAAAAAATAAATTAAACATAATTGTAAAAAATCAAGAAAGGTCATATGATAGGGTTGAAGTTACCTCTAATGTTTTATATGGCTATGAAATCATCACTCGTAATGTGCTAGATATTTGTTTTAAGAAAATTCAACACAAGAAATAGATTAGTAGATAGATGGGTGAGTTTATTGACATTATCAATCCCAAGAAGTACCAGTTTCCTCAGATGGATGTCAACCCACGTTTTCAAAAAAAAATTAAAAAAAAATTGTATTTAAATAAATGTAAATATATATACCTGTAACATCTTTAATAATAACAAGAGCTGAAACAAAATTTAAGGTGACAAACAATAAAAGTAAGGTGAAGGATATACCTATTTAAAGTTGAACAAGCCATTATCAATAGCTTCTTAAAACTCAATTTCTCTTTTGTAGAGTGTGATAATGCATCAATTCCACTCTCAACGTTGGGAATATTTGTACTTGTAGCTGTATTATTCACACCTCTTCTTTTGCAAAGGGAATTCCAATGTGCAATTGCTCTATTGAAAGGAAAGGTTTCCATGGAGTAGCGAGATACATAACACCTCATGTAAGTTTCCAGATTTTTATCCAACGTATTTCTTAGTTTTGATTTTATAAATGATAATGCATTGAAAACCCTTTTGTCCTACATAGACCCTAAAATCATATCTTAGCATAACTCATATAATCTAAGATATTCACTGATATCTTCTTGTAAGATAGAACTTTGATAGATTCTTCACCACATCATTGTAATAGCACCACTTTCAGAAGGTTCGTCTAAATTTTTATATTGGTTCCTCATTGTTATTGTAAAATTTGTTGATTGAAACTTTAATAAATCAGCATTCAGTATACCTTTTATTTCCATACCCTTGAACTCAAAAGTCTTTGTGAAATGTTCCATTATTGTACCCATGGATTTATGGAAATGCTTTCTTACAAATTCAACACGACCACCTTCAGTATTCCAAAAATTAGGATTCATCACACCCATGGCTTCAAGAATTTTATCTTTGGAGAAACGTTCTCTAATTTCTGATGATAAGGATTCTGATTTTTTTTAAAGATTTATTCTTGTTTCAACTATAATAGACTCAAAGAGATTACATGTCACTGAAACATCTTCTCATTTCGATCTTGTAATATCTTGACGTTTTACCACAATGTGCAATGGTATGTCCCTCCCATTAGCAGTGATGTAGAGGTGATCATGGATATTAAATCTCAAATAGTGACTGGGATTTTTAAGATCTAATAAATCTTTCCAATTCTCAAAAATAGGTATATCAAAACTATCTTGGGAACAGTACAAGATATCAAGACTTTGACATACCATTTTTCTCATCCATATGAAATCCACAATATAGATTAATCTCCCCTATGCATGCTTCATCCGTGTATTGATCTCTTGTAACATTGGAAGAATACCAACTAATGTAAGCAATGTCTCCAAATTAGTTAAACAAAACAACAAGTCCCTTGCCCTATCAACTTCATGACGATATTTGTGCATGAAACTAACCAACGAAGGATACTCCTCACAAAATCTCCATTCAGGTTCATACAAAGGGATCCATCTAGTCTCAACATCTTTCAGAAGTTTTTTACCATCTGTAATTCCAACTGCAAATTTTTGGAACTCAAGAAATCACTTTGGTCCGCTTGCCATATAGGCATGAAGTTCTCTTGTAAGGTCTTCTAATTTAGAAAAATTTTCGTAGTTGCTTACCATTTTATACGCTAAATTCATTCTGTGAGCCATACAGTGAATTAGTAACATATATGGGGCCACTGTTGTTTGTAATCTAACACACAACCCTGTTTGGTGACCCTGCATGATAGATGCACCATATTTTACCATGCATACCAACTTCTAGAAATTTCATAATTAGTCATTCCAACAATATCTTTCAAATGAGAAACAACTATTTTATGTAGGTTTTTGGCATTACAGTTTTCAACCATTTTCATAGCACCCAACAGATGAGGTGTCCTTACATGATTTTCTAAAGTATAGACGTGGATACATACCCATGCAGTGTTGTCGAATGTTGTCACTTCATCAATTGAAAGAGAGATAAACTTTGCTTTTTTACACTCTTTCAAATCTTCCTTCTCTATCATCCAAAGGCATTTTGCCATTTCCCATCCACTACTTTTAGACCAATGAGACTGAGGTACATTCGGCATTCCATTATATTGATACAAAACTTTGAAATCGAGGAAATATGACATTGGTCTTCCTTTCTTTAGTATGTGAAATAAAGTAGAGAATTGTATGATTTTTGCATGTAGATTTACTTGATTCATCTTAATAATTTGCGATGTGATCATTCCTCCCTTTTCCATGAGATTTATGTGTTTTTTCTACTCTGCTTCATAATCCACTTTGTATTTAATGTGCATGAATTATTTTTCAGTTTTCCACCTATGTGTTTTGATTTTCTAGCCATCCACCTTGTTACAGTCAAATATTGTTTTCCACAATGTTTTTTTATAGTGTCCAACTTCATTTGCATTTTTTGTTGCTTTCCTAATTTCCACGTACATATTGTACATGTACATTCAGATGGGATTTCTTCTGAATTAGATGATTATACAGGTTTGATAAACGGAAATTTGGCTTCCCAATCAAACTTGTATGTCCTGCCAATGGTCCACATATTCCTGTTCATTTTTAATGTTTTACTTTTTTGAGTAGAATTTTGAGCAAAATCACAATCCCCTGGTTTCCTCTTTTGTGAACCAAAATTTGAATTTGATTATGTGTTCCATTTTGCTGAGTATTTGTAAGTGTGATATCTTGATGCACTCCTGGTTGCACCCCAATAAGAATAATATCTTCAAGGTTTGACATATTATCATAGGTGTCATTTGTTTGATATAGTGCAAAATGCATGTCCACCTCAATATTACCTTCCACACTATCAGTATTCTGATTCTTTATGGTGGTAACTATATGGTCATTAGTAGTTTCAATAACTATATCAGCAGAGCTTACAAAATACTTGAACAGGGACTTCTAAAATTTCTTAGTTAGTTTTAGGGTCTTTACATTCTGAGGACTAGCACCTTCCATTATTCTGAATAGAGTCTTGCATTAGCAAAAGAACCAAGTAGCGCATCAGAGTCAAAATTACTGGCGTGCGTCAACAACGAACCCCCTTATCACACGTCAACATCGCGTCAACTATGAATGTATCACGTCAACTATCACTGTCTCTATCACACATCAACAACATGTTAACTATCATTGTCTCTGTCACGCATCAATATGGTGTCATCTGTCTCTATCATGTGTCAAATGTATCCCTGTCGTGTGTCAACAGCTAACAGCCTAACCCCCTTGTCGCATGTCTGTAATATCTCTTTATCGCACCTCAACTATATCCTATCATGCGTCAACAACTAACCCCCTTGTCATGCGTTTGTAATAACTCCTTATCACATGTCAACTATGGTGCTTAAGAGTATGCGAGTTCACGGTATTGGTAATTTGGTAAGCTACTCGTGGTAGTAATGTAGTATACTACCCGTCGAATCACCTAGGTTTTTATAGGAGATGTTTTCAAATGTAGGCGAAGCTGACCCTAAAAAAATATATATTGTAAATTTTAGGCGAACAGGACACTGACCCGCTTCGAAAAAATTACCTTTTTAAATTTTCCTAAAATGAAATTTTCACCATATTACAAATATTCGGCACTAAAATTATCCCTTCCAGATGCAATACTTTGCAAATGAAAGCTCTTGGTGCCAAACCAGCTACGTAAACAAATTGGGGTGTCCAGGTAAACACTAAGGGAGGCTTTGTTTTGGTTCCCTACACTCCCCATGCTTTCGAGCTACCTCGTCCGGGTGTAGTCCCTTAAGAGCCCTGAGACCAAAACACGCTATATCTTCGACGAGTGATTTCTTGAACTCTATGGCACCTAGGGACGTCTCGTCAGATTCGAAACCTCCATGTCAGGGCCCTCTATAAAATCCTATTGTAGTTTTATCCATATCCATTCGGTTCTCTCATTGTTCTATTGTTTGTAAACGTGTGAAATAGTGTAGTCTGAGTCAGTGTAAGGCTGTCAGACGCTATATTTTACAAAGTGTACTTTATGGGACCAAACCATCTAGGATAACACATTAGGATTACCTAATGAACTCTAGTGGAGGCTTTATTTTGGTTCCCTACGCTCCCCGTGCTTTCGGGCTACCTCATTCGGGCGTAGTCTTTAAGAGCCCTGAAACCAAAACACTCTATATCTTCGACGAGTGATTTCTTGGACTCCATGGCACCTAGAGACATATCGTCAGATCAAAAACCTACATGTCAACTACCTCTACAAAATTATCGTTTAGTTTTTTCCATCTCCATTTGGTTTTGTCATTTTCCTATTGTTTGCAAATGCATGAAATCATGTAGTCTGAGTTTGTGTAAGGCTGTGAGACGCAATACTTTGCAAACGAAAGCTCTTGGCACTGAACCAACTAGGCTAACACATCAAGGTGGCCAGTCAAATGCTAGGGGAGGCTTTTATTTTGTTCCCTACACTCCCCATGCTTTCGGGCTACCTCGTCTGGGTGTAGTCCTTTAAGATCCTTGAGACCAAAACACACTATATCTTTGACGAGTGATTTCTTGGACTCTGTGGCACCTAGAGATGTCTCATCAGATCCAAAACCTCTATGTCAAGGCCCTCTATGAAATTATATCATGGTTTTATCCATATCCATTTGGTTCTCTCGCTGTCTTATTGTTTGCAAATGTGTGAAATAGTGTAGTCTGAGTCAGTGTAAGGCTGTTAGATGCTATATTTTGCAAACGGTAGCTCGTGGGACCAAACCATTTGGACAACACATCCATAGTTCATGTTGAATGCTATTAGAGGATTTGTTTTGGTTCCCTACACTCCTTGTGCTTTCGGGCTACCTCGTTCAGGTGTAGTATCTTAAGAGCCTTGAGACCAAAACATGTTATATCTTCGACGGGTGATTTCTCAGACTCCGTGGCACCTAGAGATGTCTCGTCAGATTTGAAACCTCTATGTTGAAACCCTCTATGAAATAATTTCATAGTTTTTTCTATATCAATTAGGTTCTCACGATGTCCTATTGTTTGCAAACACATGAAATAGTGTAGTCTGAGTCATTGTAATGCTGCCAAACGCAATGATTTGCAAATGGAAGCTCTTGGTGCTGAACCAACTATGTCAACACATCGAGGTGGATAGGTAAATGATAGGGGAGGATATTTTTTATTCCCTACACTCCCCATGCTTTCGGGCTACCTCATTTGGGTGTAGTCCCTTAAGAGCCTTGAATGACTAGATTGGCTTATGAATGAATTTGATAGGGGTATGTCTAAGAACACATGGGAGTTATCAATCGCCTAGTAAATATTTCTTGTTTATTTTTGAAAGGGAGTCAATTGGCCTATGACTTAGTGACCTTCCATTCATTGATAATTTATGCTATGATAAACCCATGTACGCTTTCAAAAGCACCTTCAAAAGGATAGGGGTAGTCATCAAGCCTAGTGAAGGGTGTGATGTGATTTCCAAATAACTTGAAATGCCTACAGATTCAAAGGTAATAACACAAATTGGATAGGATTAGAAAATCAAGAAACATTGAGTGTATGAATTAGAATGTCATTACATCTAGAGACATTCTCAAGCATTGGAGTAATTTATATAAGACTCTCAGGTGTTTTAATAGCATAGAATACTAAGAAGAATAGAAAAATGTAGTAAGTGCATGATAAGATAGGAACTAGTACAAAGAGACAATGGGCAAGAAGAAGCGCAAGTAAGGTAAATACACATATACACATTGATAAATTGAATTAATAATTACTCAGATTAGGTAACTCTTTATATACATACATTATATAAATATTGATTTCCAAAGTTTGATACATATTATACATTGAAAATTCTAGTACATGTACATCACCAATAAATATAAAAACGGCCCAACTAGGTCATATACCATCAAGTTCAAATGCCATATAGGCGTACATATAATGTCATGCACATAGGCATATAAAACAAATTTCATGTAAGACATATATATTTCCTAATCATCAAAATCTATCCCTCTCTTGGCCTTGCTCGAAGAAGGCCCTCCCTTATACGAAGATGGACATCTATGAGATGAATTTGGATCGTTCGAGCCCATGCTATGAGTCCTCTTCCGTTGAATACTTTCCTATAGATGAGCATGTAAATGAAAACAATATTTTTTTTATCAAAACTTAATTTATATATGTTTTCAACATGTATTTAAGACCATGCTAGAATGAAAGTATTTACATAAATACACAAACTTACTGCAGTTTGTTGATCACACCATGAATTTGCATCTCACGCTCAGATGATTCATCGGGAGATCCAAAAGTATGAATGGGGGTATGAAGACGACGAGATGGAGGAGTCTGTGCCCTCAAATTCAAAATGGAGGGGTTTGAAGTTCCCTAAATACACATAAGATCAGAAAATATAACATCAGAATTAGTTAAAATAGAACTAAGTACATGTATGTACATAATGACAATATTTTAACTATTTTTATCAATATAGAACTATTGTTTTTACCCCACCACGTCTGTGAATCAAATGAACAGGGCTGCTACCTATCGCAGGTAACTCCTGCATATACACAATGAATGACATTATTAACATAATTTAATAATTCTACAATGAAATACATTACTAACATGTAATTTAACATAATATGAATTACACGATAAATTTAACAAAATATACATGTTGTTTGAATCCCTTAGTGAGTTACTATGCAGATGAAATCACAGTGGTAACACCTTTCTCTACTTGTCGCAGAGATAGTGGGATGTCTAGTGAAGTCAACATATTTATCAAACATGTATCACATGAGTTAGATGGACATACAAGAACATACATATATTTGAATTCAAAACTTTTATATATATATAATATATATATATACTATATATATATATATATATATATATTTGCATGTATGTGAAAATTTTACATAATTAACATTCTAAATTACCTTTGTGAATGTATGTGTATGCATGGTGCTTTTTGCCTGTGGTTGGGATGAAGATGCATCTCCCACGCATTGTAATATCAATGCATGTACATGTACAAATACAATTATTTCAAAAATTTAACATATATAAGTAAATCAAGTACTCCAAAAATTTTGTAACACACATAATAAAACATAAGAAATACCTGCGAAGGTGATGCCGATGACTGTAATCCAAATGTCTCACTCAAAAGTACATTTGACATAGTGACATTATCGTGTGCACCCCTAGCACCAACTCCACCAAAATTAGTATGCATGAAATTATTGTCCTCCTTGGGTCCCAAACATATGCTACCACATGAAGAGAAAATATGTGGCCTCATGTTAGTACTCCTTGAGGGAATACTCTATGTACCTCCGTGAGCATCTAGCTTAAAAATCTCCCTCGTATGTCAAACAAGGATCATAGATAGCCCATGAAGTGCATGGAGTGTATCAATATCTACTGTCTCCTTCACTACTTGAGGGACAATCTCAAGGTGAGGGGACTTATGTGTGGGGAATCTACCCTACTGAATAGGTGTACATTGTGCACCTAGTCAATCCTGTGTAAATTCTTTTCCTTAGCCCTAGAAATCTCAGAAATCAAAATAATTTGGGATCTCATTGAGGATAAACTCATAATAGAGTTTCTTCAAAAAGTATAGTGGCACCTTGTTGGTTAATACAAGGTGGTAAATCAAACACCATCCACCATCGGCCCCAAAAATTATTTTTAAACAAATTATTATTGCACAAATGGATGGGAAATTATTTACATGACAACAGAACATGAAAATTAGTGCAGGGGTCTGTGAATAACGTGCATATGAGGTATTTTGTAATTTATTTTTTCTTTACATCTACATATGATAATTTGTTGGAATAATAAACCCTACAACCCTCTCTGTAAGTTGTCCAACGATCAATTTTCCTCGTTTCCATGTCAACTTGAGTAAGTAATGCCTCTAATGTGTTTGCAAGCGAGGTGGGGATTTGTAGATTGTGAATCCCTCATTATTTTGATTAAATCTTGAATTTCAATTTTGTTTTCAACTATGTGGGTTGCTAAATATTCTTGACTGCCTGGGGGATGTTAAGGAATTGTGGGAGTGTTGGGAAGGATGACAGGAATAACAGGGTTTGGTTGTGGTTGATTACCTTGACCTCCAATTGTAACAATAAAAAAATGTATTCAATTCAAATTTTAATCTATAATTATCATATTTCAATGCAATTTTGAGAAAAGAATTGTGCCTACCTCTTCTCCGTGGCACCATCGTCGATTCAGATCTTCCCGAAAATCCAGAAATGATCCTTTGAGCTTAAGATCCAGATGAATGAAAAAACACGAGGGAACAGTTAAGCTCTGAAACTTGCGTTTGATGGAGATAAATTGATAGAGGCTCGGGCCTCTTTTTTATTTATAGCAAACATAATGCGTACGAGTTATGCTTTGGTAAATCCCAAACCCAAGAATTTAAAATGTGATCGTGTTATAATAGAATGTGTATGCATTTTGCTTTTTTCAGGTTTTTGGCCACTTTTTGGCCCCCCAACTTCGTGCACTTACCCAGAGACCGATACCTACTATTTTTTTGGCAAATTCTAACAATTTTTTGATGGGTTTCATAATTTCAATGAATTTTTCACTTCAATAAAAAAATTCATTAAACCTTTTGAAATAGATCATAGTAATTGAAAAACACAAACCAAATATCCCCACAATAAGGTAAAATATGCTCTACAAGTTCTAAAGAAATTACTGATATCAATAGTAAGATAGTGCTAACCTATAGGCTATAACCAAGGCAACTGGACATTACTAACAAACCTCACTAGAAATGGAAAGAAAAGTTCCATGTGATTCTTGCATCAAACATTCTCATAGTAAATATAATGATAACCTTACAACTGTAAATAGTAACACAAGAGAACCAACCACTTGATTAGATGTACCTCATGAACTAGAAACTTCCCTAAAACTCAAATTCAACTTCAACATGTGTATGTATGTTTAACTTACAATTATGTTTCAATAATAAGAAGCTCACCCTTGCCAAAACAATCCAACCACCATTATTGACAAGAAATAAACTATATATCATAGTTGTTCAAATGCATATTTCAAATAAAGAGAATTGCAATAAAAAATAATCATGTGTTACCAAACTCTCATGTTTAAATAGTCTAAGATGCACTTAAATTTAATGCATTTTTAATAAACTATAAGAACATCATGTGATATTTTAACAAGAAATATAATGAATGATAGAATTGATTTTTAAAATCATTTCTTAGATAATAAGACTCAACCTAATATTTGTTATTCATTAGTGGGAACAACTTTATCTTGGTCATAATGATGTCAACATTTGAATATAAAATATGTACACATTGGTCACTTCCATCACTATTAATAAAATGTATGCAATGACGGGAAACAAAAAACACAATGGTAACTATAATTTATTAAAAAATAATGGGGTTGTTATTGCTTAGATAGTAAAATCTAGTCTAATCTCGGTTAGTCTTTAGTGGGAACAACCATTTTTTAGTCATAAATATGTCAAGGTTCTATTCAGAAAATATGTGCACAATTGTCACTTCCATCATCGTTAATTGGGATGGAACTAGATGCATAACATCATCTATAAAATTCAAAACAAATAGATTTCTCGAATAAATATACAAGATAACAATGCATACCTTTAAACCCACATCTTCTAGGGAATCAATAACAATAGTTTCTATTCTATCATGGGAAACATTGGACTTCTCATATCTACCAAGACATAAATACAAAATAATAAGTAGAATTATAAGAAAAACCCCAACTAATACAATTTTGACAATGCAATTCTTATGTGAAGTGGAGAACGAAATATACAACCAAATTTTCATAGTAGCAAGTTAGTCCTTACAAAATAAATCCAATTTTTTCACGAACTGTAAGTGAAATATAGAAGAAAGCTTCAATTTGAAACACCTGCATACATACAAATTTTGAAAACCCTAACTGTTAATATTTAAGATAACAAACCACTAGTTACAATGCATCAAATTAAATACAATTGGGTTCATTCTATGTTTTGTAATCTCAGTTGTTAAAAATCCTCAATTTGTTTTTTTTTCATATATCTATGAAAAGGATATTTCATCTACAAGTAAGATAGATACATATTCTAGAATGAGATATAACTACATATGCAAGTCACAATCTAGAGCTATAACTGCATAATCAAGTCACAACTTGGGCATTTGTAGGAAATCAAAAGAAAATAAGACAATAACTCAAGTACTTGTGTCTATCACAAACCTATTCTAAGACACAATTCTCATCTCTCATTAATAAGTATATTAATTAAAATTTTGTTTTCATCTAACATATGTTCTGTAGAAAATTCGCAGTCTTAAACAACGAACATCAAATAAACAGAACAATAAAATTAACTTGCATAAATAAAAATAGAGTAATTTACACCAATCAACACTATTGTGTGTTCTCCATTAATTAAATCTCCATACTTAATCAAGTTGTGCATGCAGTTATGTGCATTCTATGCATTATACTAAACAAATACAATTGTTGCTGATAAAAACCATTTACAGATCTAAAATAGAGCTTTCCAAAAATAACAACTGTCTAAAAATATCGCATGCTTTCATGCTTTAAAATAGATTTCTTTTTACTTTATTTGATTTAAATCTATTTCCTAAAAATTAAAATCCAATGAAAAACTGGACTACATGCTAAACTAAAGCTAAACTTAGCTTTCCTAAAAAGTTACAGGAGGAATTATGTGCTACACATGTATATTTCCAACACTCCTTAATTTTGACATGTAGATTTCATTTTTCCATAGCTGCGTTACAAACTTCCAAACCACCTCTTAAATATTTGAAAACTTCGTTTTCCAAATCCTTTGTAAAAATGTTTGTAATATGATCTTCAGATCTAGAAAATTCAAGATGAATTTCTTTGTTGTTTACCATCTCCCTAATGAAATTATACCTCATATCAATGTGCTTGCTCCTCTTATGGAAAACTTTATTTTTAGACAACTCTATGGCTGAGTTTTTTTCACAAAAATCTATGTAGCTTCCTCTTATTTCTTCGTCAAAGATTTCAAAACTCTTCTCATCCAAACAACTTGACATGTTTCTCCTGTTGCTGCTACATACTCTACTTTTGGTAAAGATAATGTGATAATGGGCTGCTTCTTTAATACCTATTAAACCACTCCTATTCCAAAGTGAAAAATATAGTCGGATGTGATTTTCCAATCATCTATACTTCCATCATTATCACTATCTATATACCCAATGAGTTTTAACTCATCTGAACTTGAATATAAAATTCCATGATTCTTTGTTCCATGCACATACCTCAAAATTCTGTTTCCAGCTTGCCAATGTGAATCTTTTGGAGATTCCATGAACCTATATATGAGTCTCACACCATACATAATTTTAGGCCTTGTGGCCATCAAATATATAAGACTTCTAACCAAATTTTTGAATAATGTTGGATCCAAAAACGATTTGCTATACTCTTTTCTCAAATTCAAACCTATTGCAATTGGTGTTGGCGTTGGCTTAAAATTCAACATGTTAAATTTGTTTAGAACATCATTTGCATACTTTTCTTGTAAGATAAAAATTCCTTATGATTTTTGGACTTCAATTCCCAAAACATATTGCAAAAGACCAAGATCTTTTATATCAAATTACTTCTTCATAGCTGATTTGAATGACTCTGTAGATAGATTTCCAGTAATGATCAAATCATCTACATATAAACAAACAATTAGAATCTTACCTTGGTCATTTATCCTAGTGTGTAAGGTAGGCTCACTACTGCTCCTATTGTAACCATTCTATATCAAATAAGAATCAATCTTGTTGTACCAAGCTCCAGGTGATTTCTTAAGGCCATAGAGTGCTTTCTTAAATATGTATACCTTTCCTTCATGAACTTCTATCTCATAACCTTCTGGCTGATTTGTGTAAACTTCCTCTTCAAGGAAATCATTCAATAATTCTGATTTTACATGCATCTAATAAATAAGCCATTTATTTTGAGCTGTAATTGCTAAAACCATCCTTACAATGTCCGAATGTGTTACTGGTTCAAACATTTTATTGTAGTTAACTCCATATTTCTGCCTAAAACATCTTTCTACCAGCCTTGCTTTGTGTTTCTGTAATTTTCCATCAGCATTGTATTTGGTCTTATAGACCCACTTCACTCGTATCACGTCTTTTCTTTTTGGAAGATCCACCAAATCCCAAGTCTTATTTTTCTCTATAGCTTCGATCTCATCATCCATGGCTTGTGCCCAAACTTCATTCTTTATTGCCTCTTCATAATATATTGGATCTACAGCTTCAAAAAATAATGCAAAAAATGAAAATGATTTATTTGAATCAACATTACAAATCTCACTAAGACTCCATGTTTTTCGTTGTGCAAGACTATTCGATGATGGACTGATTTTTGGTGATGGATTTTTTTCTAGTATCTCTTGCATGGCTAAATATGGCTGAAATCTTGGAGACCTCCGAGCTATAGAAGGATTTGTAGCTTGTGCTACGACTTGTGGTGCATGTACAAGAATTGTAGATAGAGTACCTTGCTGCTCTAAAGTTTCATCAGTTATATCATCATGTGGAATAGTTGTTGCTATACTCACTGTTTTCTCTATACTTCCATCCCATGCTTCATTTTCAATAAAATGAACATATTTGATGATCACAACCTTCCCTGTGACTGGATTTTACAACTTGTATGCTTTTGTATTCTCTGAATACCAAAAAAAAAAAAAAAATTCTCCTTTGTTGTCCAACTTCTTCCTTAGCTCATCATGTACATGTGCATACGCCACACAACCAAAAACTCTGAAATGTGAAATTTTATGTTTCTTGTTATTCCATACTTCTTGAGGAACCATGTTCCTAAAAAGTTTTGTTGGACACCAGTTTAGAATGTAAACAAAATTTTCTACTGCTTCTGCCCAATATTCATTAGGAAGGTGCTTTTCCTTCAACATACTTCATGCCATCTACATGATGGTTCTATTCTTCCTCTCTTCCACACCATTCTTTTGTGGTGTATACTTGGTACTAAATTGTTTGTGTATACCATAATATTTGTAAAACTTCATAAATTCATTAGAAACATACTCACCTCATCTGTCCGTCCTAAGGACTTTGATGTAGTATCCACTTTTCTTCTCCACTAAAGCCTTAAACTACTTAAATGTATCAAAGGCTTCATATTTATGTCTCAAAAAATAAACCCATGTCTTCCTTGTGTAATCATCAATAAATTTCATAAAATTTGAACAACCTCCAATAGAAGTTGTTTACATAGATCCACACAAATATACGTGCACAATTTCAAGTGGTGTACTTACTCTTGTTGTTTTACCAACTAGGAAAGAATCGCTATGTTACTTCCTCGAAATACAACCTTCACATACCCTTTCTGGTTTTTGAATCAATGACAAACCTTTAACCATATTATTTCTATGAAGAAAATTCAAACCTCCAAAATTCAAATGTTCATACCTTAGATGCCAAAGCCACGATTCAACTTTTATGAATGAATGAAAAGTTGATTGTGTTCCTTCAGCATAGGACTTGACTGTATTAGTGCAGGAACCAGCGTAGGACTCGCTTACTGTAGCGTAGGCCTGATTTTCATTGGTGCAGGACTCTTTTACCTACGTGCAATACTCTTTTACCTTAGTGCATTACTCATATGTTTGAGTGCAAGACTTAGTAAAAGACTGATTTGACTTAGCGTAGGGCTTGGCTATGAACTGAGCTGTTATTTTTTCTGTAAATAGATCTTATTTCTTATTTTTTCCTAGTTTTAATATCAAAGGGAACATCCTATTGATGCTCATCTTAACTTTTTCAATCAATTGAGTGTTAGGAGTTATGTCCACAATTACACACTCATTATCTTCTATATATACTCTGTCTCCCTTCTGTACCAATTGTCTAATACTCATTAGATTTTTCTTTAATCTTGCATCATAGTAAACATCATGCATGTTCATTTTCTCCCCATTTCTAGTTATAATACTAACCGTTCCTTTTCCTTTTACAAACATAATATTTTAATTTCCAAGAGTAGCATCACTCTTCACAGATTCATCCAAACTAGAAAATAAATCTAGATTACCTATCATGTGATTACTGCAACATGAATCCAAATACCATACATGACATGGAATATCTTTTGATAAATTTCACTCAATCGGGGATAAATAAGGTATTGCTTCAGCAATCCATGTGCATGTAATAAAGATAGGTTTAGAAGTAGAACGTCCAACCTAATTTTGATTTTCCCTCTCCTGATCATATTGATTTTTCTTGCAATCATAAGCATAGTGCCCATACTTCTTACAATAATGGCACTGAACATGAGACTTATCTTATCTCTGACCATAACTGTGTTCTTGAATTTGTCCTCTTCCACTTGAGTTTGATGAACCACTTCTGTGTCCTCTAGATGGAATTATTCCTCTGCCTCTTGGGCTGAAATTACATCTTTTTCCATGAATACATGTTGTTTGAGATGTAAAATCCTGATCTACAACTACATGTGATCGATTCATCCTTTGTTCATGATTTATTAGTGATGTATGTAACTCATCAATATAAAAATTACTTAGATCCTTAGTTTCTTCAATAGCAACAACTAGAGGATCAAATTTCGTAGGGAAACTCCTAAGCAATTTTTCAATAATCCTTTTGTCTTCAAGAGTCTCGCTATGGGATTTGGTTTGATTGACTAAGCCAACTACATAAGTAAAGAAAGACTACATAAGTAAAGAAAGATTCCATGGAATCTGAATCTTTCATTGATAAATTCTCCAAATATCTACGAAGTAACTGTAGCTTTGTGGTTTTACTTTCTCCTTAGCTTGATATGTAACTTGTAGTGTGTCCCATGTTTTCTTTGCTTGACTGGTTACTACCACTCTAGGGAGAATGATTTCATGCATTGCCTCAATAATATAGAAAATAACTTAGTTATCTTTCTTTTGTAACTCCTTCAAAGTATCTTTCTCTTCATGAGAAAGTTTGTTATATGCCACTGCATCTACGAGCTCTATGTAACCATCCTCAATGATCTCCCACATCTCTTGAGATCTGAAAAGCACCTTCATTTTCAACGACCACTGCTCATAATTCTTTCCATTAAATCACGGTTTATGCATATCGGATGTAGAAGCCATGGCTTGCTACCAATTTAATAATTCATCAAAAAAACCTTCTCTGATACCAATTTGTAGAAAATTTGCAGTTTTAAACAGTGAACAAAAAATAAACAGAACAATAAAATTAACTTGCATAAATCAAAAAAATTAATTTACTCCAATAATTAAATCTTCATTACTCAGAACTTCAGCTCATTACAATCAAGTTGTGTGTGCAACTATGTGGATTATATGCATTATACTAAACAACTACAATTACTGCTAATAAATAACCATCTATAAATCTAAAACAAAGATTTCCAAAAATAATAACTGTCTAAAAACAATGCATGCTTTAAAACAAATTTATTTTTTCTTTTTATAATTTAAATCTATTTCCTAAAAATAAAACTCCAACTAAAACTGGACTACATGCTAAACTAAAGCTAAACTTAGCTTTCCTAAAAAGCTATGGGAGGAATTATATGCTACACATGCATATTTCAAACATGTTTAAGGTGTTCTATTTTATTTACACTTATATATTCTTATATAGTTAAACATCTTCCCTTTATTGCTTACAATTTATAAGTTGCCAAGGAAGATGAGGGGTGTACCAAGCCAATTTGTAAACATGAAATTTCATCATCACTGATTAAAAATTGTCATTTTTTTCCCATGAATATATATTTCACCCTATTCATCACAACAATTTTTTTTACTTGAATCAAAACATCATACAACCTTAGTAGATTTTAGTTATGAACAATTATATGAAATGGGGAAATTTTACATTCGAAAACAATTCCAGAAACCTTGTCTGGAGAAATAACTCCAGCCATTATTATAAGTATAGTGGACTTCCTAGTACCAGAAGGTCCAATTATACAAGTAGCTTCTCCATATATTCTCTGCCATAACTAACAGTGAAACTTGTGAAAAAATAAACAAGAAAAATCAAGAACAAAAATTTACATAAGATACATTAAAAAATAGACAACAAAAGTACATAATGATATTAGAGTTGCTATATAGAAATTTGACAGATCAATAAGTAAAATACAGACATATACACACACAGATCAATATATATATATATATTATATATATATAGAAACACACACATACGTGTGGAAAAATCACTGAAAAGTTGCAGTGTCAATTATTCTATACATGGCATCTTTCCATAGTGTGATTGTTGTAATTCTATTTGTGCCCAACATTTCCAGGATTCTAGAGCATATCTTCTATCTAAACTACATGGTAAAATAATTTAATACTACACTTATCTTAATACATCCAAACACTCCCTCCCTGCACGAGCACATTGGTTTAACTTGTGGTTGAAATAAAATGTGGCTATTCGTTATACTATTGTAAATCTTTGAAATCATTTGTTTTTTTTTGGCCCATGGTTTGTAGAATTACCTTTAATTAGGATTTTAACTAGTCAGAAATAATAATAAATGAAAAATGATAGTAGTCTTGCACTTAGATCTAAGAGAAATGGTTTAGATTTGATCATCACTCCCCTTATTTGGACTGCAACGCATTAAAAATTATTGTTCTTAATAAATCAAGGACATGAAATTTTATGTTTATATAGAGCCTTATGTTAGCTATATAGAATTAATATAACCCTTACTCTACAAAAGATTATTATCTTAAAGATAAAGAATTTTCAAAATGTTAATCCCCAAAATAAATCAACAAACTTGAAAATGATAAGTTTCAAAGATCTACAACAAGTCACAACTCTCCTGCCACATCAATTTATTTATTTTCTAGTAAAACTTGGTAACGACCAAAAAAATTGGTTCACTAGCCCCCATTCTACATTCATTTGACCCTTCATCGTCATTTTGCACACTCGCACCCATGTTCCTATTCAAAATCCCATTTCCCTCCTAAATCATATTTATTTCCTATGTTCCTATCTTAATTTTATTCCATCCCATCAATATTTCATCTCCCACTTATCACCGTGATTACAATTTGTCATTATGAAACACGTTTACATTGTAAAATATCCCATTTATCATTTCTAAACTCATCATCTACCTTTATTTAATATTTTCAACCATCCAAACACTAATTCTCATCCCTATGCAACTTGAACTCACCTAATTAACTTCTATCCATAATCTAAACATAATTAGACCTCATGTCATGAGTTGTGCATCATCCAGACAAGATAAATAAATAGTTCCCTGTAATCGACGATGATCATATTGAGGCATCAAGTCCTATATATACACCATCACCCCGCTTTCTAGGAGGATGAAACTATTGAGATCCAACCTCTAGTAAAATTTTATAGGTTCTGTCGACACAAAAAATTTCCTCCGTAATTTCTATTTCATTAATGTATGTATTAGAAATCGGATGTTGTTAAGTATAATTAGTAGTAGCGTCCGATAGAAGATAACGGCGCTGCCAGTATGACGCCGCCAATAATATATAATACGGTAATTGTCAAAAGTACAATAGGAATGTTGTGGTAAAAGTAAATATTTGTTGTAAGTGGTCCGGTAATGTTAAAATGTCAAAGTTGGGGTAAGTAGAGAAGTAGGGTCTACATGATTAGGAATTAGAAATATTATATTGATAATAAGGACAAGGAGTGAGGTCATAAAGATTTTGTGTATTTTATTTGTAAAAAGTCTCAAAATGTGGAATGATAAGGTTTATCTTATCTTAAAAGATAATATTACATGTACAGATAAGAGTTAAGGTATGGAATATGATTCGTCAGAGTGGATTTCTTATCCTATCTTAGAGATAAGATGGATAAGCCTGGAAGTTCTATAAATAAAGAGGCCACCCCCCTCATTTAGCATAGAAGGAAGTAGTGAGAAATATTATATGAAGTGTGTAAAGGAAGCCATCAGTTTAATGGTGTGTCGAAGAAGCCATCAAGAGGTGTAATTGTAAAGTTTCTCCCATAGTATTAGTGGAAGGCAAGTGAAGTAAATAACACTTGAAGTACCTCGTGGGTGAGATTGTAACAATTTCATGTTAATATTATAATTTACTTTGATATTTCAGATTTTTCATCATTCCTTCTTATCATAGTCGATGGTATTCTTGTGTTATGTTTGTTGTTTTGTTTCCAGATTATATCCACCAAACTAAAGGCTGTGCATTAGTAAATAATCATAGCACGAGGAGTTCCCGGTGAAGAATTATCATAGTGCCGGATTGGTGATGACATTTTTGGTTCCGTTGCTGGGACCATTCCTCGTTGGTGGATTTTCTAGAGAGATATTCCCACTTAGTCAAAAATCATTTGGAGGGTAACCTTGTTTTTACTGTGCATAGTAGTTACCATGGTAAATTCATTTTTGCCATGAATAGTATTTACCGTAGTAAAGTCACTTTTTATCATGAATAGTATTTACCGTAGTAAAGTCACTTTTTACCGTGAATAGTATTTACCGCAGTAACTTCACTTTTTACTGTGAATAGTGTTTACCATAGTAAAGTCAATTTTTACCGCAGTAAGTCAAGTTTTACCATAGTTTACCGTGGCCATTTCTATTTTCTATTATAGTGATTTCAATTAGTTGTGCACATAAGTCTTGTTGATTGTACTTGTGGGTTGGTATTTCACTGTGGTTACTTGTGAAAATGGGGAAGATTCCTGTTTTTTCAGCCCAATCTAATGAAGATGCTTCCTCTTTCATTCAAGAGTTTAAATGATCTTGTATTTTTAATAGCCTTATAAGAAGGGAACAATGGACTGAATTTTTTTCTACCTTTTTGGATGGTTCAACCCTTAGGTGGTTTGAAACACTAGGTGATAATGTGAAAAACTCATGGGATTTATTAACTAAAAGTTTTCTTGAGGAATTTGGTGAACAACAGAGATATGTAGATCTCATTATCGATATCATAAAGCTATCCCAAGGAGAAAAGGATAAGATAAGGGATTATCATGCTCGTGTTCTAGAGCTAAGGAGGAAGCTCGATGCCCAGATCCGGAAGGAAGGATTAGCTGATGGGTTGATGAATGGCGTGGATAATCTCCTATGTAAGCACTTCATTCTTGCGATGAAGCCAGAGATCAGACAATGAGTGAAGTATGACTACCCAGCTACCATTGAACAAGCAAAGGAGATTGCAAGAAGGCAAGAAGAAAGCATGGAAGAGGAGCCCAAAGAAATTGTTGCTAAAGTATAGCCTACACCAGCACCTTTGGTCCAGAATCCACAACCACTCTCGGTGAGCACAAATATTTCTCCTAGTACATCTACTGAGTATGAAGATCTACTCAAGAAGATGGGTCAGTTAACTATTAATCTTCTTCAAGGAAAGGAATTTAGTTCTCAGGGAGGAGATAGAGGTCCAAAAAGAAATATTTCTGAAGTTATATGTTATGGTTGTTATAAAAAGGGTTATTATAAGTATAATTGTCCAGATAGAGCTTCTACATCTGGTAAAGGAGATAATGATAAAGGAAAAACACCTGTGAATTCCTTTGATGTAGTAGATAAGAGCATAAATAATGAAGTAGATGTTTTTGTAACAAAAAGAAAGAAAGAAAAAGATAATCAAGATGGAAATGATCCTAGGAAGATGAAAGGAGAAACTAGTAAGAAACATAGGAGAAGAAAGTTGGGTGTGCAGGATTTTCTGATTTCACAGGGGCAAGGACCATACTCCATCTTGGAAGATCTATCCAAAAGGCCTGCAAATATTACATATGGTCAACTCTTGGCTATGTATTTTGAGAAGAGGCGGGAGCTGCGAAGTGGACTCAATGCTCGAAGAAGGAAGGAGGTTGAGGTCCCTGTTTTGGAGGCAAAGGCGGATCCCTATGCTCCACAAGCTGAGGTATTATGTAATGGTATTTTAATTCATGATGTCTTAGTTGATGGAGAAGTTGTAGTTAATGTAATGAACGATTTTGTAATGAATATGTTGGGTTTAAAAATTGATCGCCCTTCAACACTTCTGTTAAGGTCATTAAATAAGGGAAAAACTAAACCAGAAGGTGTAGTTTCAAATGTGGTAATATCTGTTATGGGTGTTGTATATGTGGTAGACTTTCAGGTGATGAAAAATGGTACTGTTGCGTACCCAATGTTGCTTGGAAGACCATGGCTAAGGAGAGTTCATGCAAGAAACTACTGGAATGAAGGCTTCATGACACTTGGATGTGGTAGAGAGAGGGTGAAGATAAATGTGATCCCTCGGCATCATAAGGTAGAACATGTGGATTCAAGTGATGAAACTGATGATTGGACATCCTCTGATTACTCTAGTACCAGTGAAGTGGACACTAAAGATGAAGAAAGTGAGGTTGATGTTTCAGTCATGGATATCCTTCCAGTCACACCGACTCATGACCCCATAAAATTATCTGAAGAAGAAGTTGATGATCGTCTCCAAAAAATAAAGATTGGTGATGTTGTGATGGAGTGAGAAGGAATCCTACCTCCAGATCTTTCGAAGGTACATACACATATTCAATTTTGATTACAAAGAACTTCATCAAGTAAGTTGGGTAGAACATTCTATTGAGCTGGTAGATGGTGCTAAGCCTATAAAACAAATTCCATATAGAATGAATCCTAATTTTTCCAAGACTGTAAAAGAAGAGATAGATAAGTTGTTTGATGTAGGATTCATATTTGTTGTGGAGAATTCAGAATGGGTTTCTCCCATTGTGATCTCAATAAAAAAAATGGGAAGCTACATATTTGTGTTGATTACAGGAAGCTCAATAAGGCAACAAAGAAGGATCATTACCCTCTTCCATTCTCATATCAGATCTTGGATGAAGTAGCTGGCCAGGAGTGTTATAGTTTTGCTGATTGATATAGTGGATACAACCAAGTCCGTATAGCGGAGAAAAGATTAGTTGAAGACCACGTTCACCACTCCTTGGGGAACGTTTTCTTATATAGTTATGCCTTTTGGGTTGTGTAATGATCCCAGCAACGTTCCAGCGTTTGATGAATAGGGTGTTCAAACCCTACATTGGGAATTCATCAGAGTATTTCTAGATGATTTTTGCATCTATGGGAGAAAGATGGACCACCTACACTAGATGGAAACAACATTTCAAAGGTTAGATGAAGCACAAGCCTCACTAAACCCTACAAAGTGTGTCTTTGGATGTTCTAAAGGTGGTTTTGTTAGGGCATGTTGTATCCAGAGATGGTATTTGGTACTGATCCTGATAAAGTTTCAAAAATCAAAGATTGACATTTATGAATAGAAGTAAGTTGAGATCATTTTTAGGCCATATGGGTTACTATAGAAGGTTCATCAAGAATTTCTCAAAGATTGTACAACCACTAACCCAGTTCTTGAAAAGGGTTCTTACTTATGAACTAGGAAATAAGGTGCATGAAGCTTTTGGACAACTGAAGGAAGCCCTGGTGTCTTCACTTGTTTTAAAGAATCTAGATTGGAGTAAGCCATTCATTGTGTACACTGATGCCTTAGATGCAACACTAGGAAGTACTTTGAGCCAAAAGGATGAAAATGGGAATGAAAATCTAGTTTACTTTGAGAGCAGACAAATGAGTAGTGCTGAGGTAAATTATACTGTAACTAAAATAGAGGCTCTAGCTATCATTTTTTCTATAAAGAAGTTTAGAAATTACTTGCTAGGGCAGAAATTTATAGTTGTAAACAGATCATCAAAGGCTCTAACATATTTGTCAATAAGCCTAACCCATCAGGGAGGATAGCAAGATGGATAATTTTGCTACAAGAATTTGAATTTGATATTATAGATAGGCCAGGAAACAAGCATGTCAATGCAGATGCACTCTCTCGAGCCTATGATGGTTTAGGTTCATCTTGTGATGATGATGATTTCCCAGATGCAACATTGTTATCCCTTGACACAATCCCTAGTGAATACATAGATATTTGGAATTATCTGAATGAATTCAAGTTTCCTCATGGTTTCAATGCAAAGACTAAGAGGAAGATTACTCAAGCCAGTCGTCCATATTCTATTCTGCATGGAGTATTATTTTGAATAGGACTTGATAATGCACTTAAAGTGTGGCTTAATTGTAAACGGTTGTGTGGCTATTAATAGGCATTGTGACCTATTTTGGCGTAGTTAAGCGGTAAAGGCAATTTCCCACCCTATATATATGATGTTAGGGGCATAGTAAAAGAAGATCTAATAAGTATTAGAGGATATAGGCATGTATGTTTATGATTTTGAATTATGGTATCAGATTGTTGATGCCTGAATATGAATTGACATTACGTAAGGAGCTTCTATACTTAGTAATAGATGGAGGATATTGCGAATCCAAGTGTCATTCTATGAATTGAGTAGTACATGTTAGTATTTAATCTGATTACTATTTATCTCGTTCTTTCATAGATCGTGGGTAAGTATGCCACTATAGATGATGGATTGTCATGAATCCTTTATGGTTTCTTTCTTATTATGTGCCATCAGTATGAAGGGGGGGGGGAAACCCTTAGAAGAGGAAACCTGGGACCTTTGTGTGCTTCAGATGAGCGCTAGTCAGGTTGAGTAGTGTCAGTGCGCGACTCGGGTGTTATCTTGCCAAATTCTAGGTTGCATCATGATTTCATTGCCAGGACCTCTTTTTAGTTGTTTTTAGGATGGTTCACGAGAAGTGCGATGTACAGTTAACTTGCAATATTGAGGAATGGATACATGATCTGGAGAAGAAGAATATGCATGGCGTTCAACATTGGATCTTAGTTTAAACAAACACACTTGGGTAGAACAAAATATGTATAATAGCTTATATGAGAGATTTTTCGCTATCTTTCTAGTAGAACTTTATGAGTGGCTTACAGGATATGCATCTCAACAGAATTGGAGATATCACGTAGTTGTCTAGATACATGAAGAATTTCAAGATCTTTATGATGCTGGTCTAATTTGGACACACATGGTGGATACCTGGTTTCATGGTGTTCTAAATAGTTATATACTAAAATATTCAATTTCGACGTTATCTACCCCAGAGTCGCGGAATTAGTTTTTGAGGTATCCAGAGGAAATGTATTTTACATGGTATTCAATGGCGATCAAGATCTGAAGGTAATTTGAACCTGGAGAGTAAACCGATTGGCCAACTAAATTTACCATGCATGAAAGGTAGGAAAGGTTTGATATTAAGATGGTAGGACCTAACAGTGGAAATTAGAGAGAGGAAAGGCGGACTTAAGTATAATGAGGTGCGTTGAGAAGGAAAATGGAAGAAACTTATGTTGCAGAAAGTATGGCGTTGAGGAGAGAGATGGCTCGTGAAGGATTTACAATGCACATAGAGGATGTGGAGCTGAAGCATCAGGAACTCCCCCATCTTGGAAAGCATGATATATATCCCTTCTCGGCCTCGCATGGAAGTAAAGTACGCCAACAAAAGACTACTTAGGCTGCAAGTGCACATCGCATCACCTGGGACCTAGCCTTGGCGCTTTGGTTTTTCAGTTCTAGTACGACAAGTACTCAGCAAGTAATTGGGAAGTAGGAGAGAAGAGTAAGCCAAGGAGCAAGTACATATGGTAGGATAACATCTTCAATGTTATATGGAGGAGCATTCTTGGGAGTGTCATCCACCAGAATGTGAACGTGCAAAATGTTGGATTCACCTTCTAGAAGTGGCTACTAAGAGACTAAGGGGTTCAATATAGTACTACTATTAGAGCACAGGGGAAGTAAATCTAATAGTCCTACTCCAGCTACAGGGTGGAGGATCAGGAGGTATATGGGTTCTAAGTTTTTATGGACTGGTGTTTTTGATAAGCAGTACCCAGGGGGTTTTCTGGATAAGGTGTTCAAGGTTCACAACAACCATAGGATATCTATACGAAGATGTCACTTCATCTCCTGGAGTATAGAGGTATAGAGGATGCTACCTCATTGTGCACTATGTGTGAATTTTTGTGGTGCAACTAAGGGGGGATTAAACAGCTTGCTGATTGAAGGCAAGTCCATTCGCTACTACATTATATAGGGCACCGCAGAGCTGGTATAGGAAATTCGACCTTGTTCTAACTTGTGTGGATTATGAAGCACTGAGGGATGCTTTCTTGAAAGAGTTCCATATTCCTAAGTTTGAGCATAATAGTATAAGTGTGCTCAAATATATCAAGCAAGGAACTACTAAAAGTGTACGTGAGTATGATCTCATTTTAAACGACATTTTATCTAAGTTGTCTTATGATATACATGCTATCCAACATGCATAGTGGTTCATTGGAGGATTGATTACACATTTCAGGAGAGCGTTGCAACATAAGACATACATGGATCCACGTGAAGTACTGGAAGCACCTTTGCAAGCTGAGGTAGTTGGGAGCACTGACACTAGCATTAGTCCATTTCTAAAGGCACAGATTACAGCTATGGCAAGTAGTAGAAAATCTATTGCCACAAAATTTCAACACCACCCATAAACTATGTGCTCAGGAATTTGGTGTATAGGTTGTGAAGTGGAAGGTCACACCAAGGATAGTTGTCCTAGCAGATTTATTTATACGTTCATTATTATTGGACTGTGAAATTTTCATTATTTTTAATCATATATTGCCATGTAATTTTTGATAATTTTTGTACAGCGCACGATATAGGAATCTATATGTAATAATTGACGGTGTAAGATATTAATTAGGTGCAACGACACATGATACTGACGATTTATTACAAATGATTGGTCAGATCCATTTTATGCTACATAGATATTTGCAATTACGACAGACAATTATTAATAGATAACCATTTCGTAAGGGCAAAAATGCTAATTACATGTTGATCAAGATCATGCCTCAAACATTAATTATGGCATTAATTCAGGGCTGTTGTGAAGGATTTTCCATGTAAAATTACATCTGCCATTCAAAATCATGGTGCACCTTTTGGAGCATGTATGCTGTTGTGGAGCCATTAGATCAGACCATTCCTAATGAAAAGAAATGTAAAATATATATGTGTGCATTCTTAAATTTGCATGCCAATGAAATTGGCGGTTGGACAAATGTCCTACATATCACTAATGCAGTAGATAGTTCTGTGGGAAGAAACATAGCTTTTAAGATTTTCCCAGACTATTCTCTTCGTCATCTGCAAAGTATTATTTATCAATAGACAAAATCTCAGAAATCGCAAGGCATCAAAAATGGTTTGAATGCAGTGAGTATGGTAGAAATACTTTTGGATGCCCAATCTCCATAGAAGGACCTAAGGCATTGACAATAATGCATCACTACACGCATTGAAGTTGCGCGCATGTGAGAGGAACTTACATTAGAAGCCTACTGATTACCATGTAGGAAATTTTGCACATCTGATTAGGTATCCAAATCCTACTCATCCATGTAAGAAGTTTCCCATAGCTACCATGGAAGGGCTTAGGAATCCATGTCAGGGATTTTGTAGATACATTACCTAACAGGAAGCAAAAGTTCAGTGTTTAGTATTTTGTCCAAAATGTAGCCTTGTTTATCTACGGGAAGTAAATGCAAGATTTTGTACCATATAGTAAACATTTGTTAGAGTAGTGAAAGAGGATGGAATGGTTGCACATCTTGATAGAGAACACTGACACAGCTGTAAGTCTCGTAGATAAAATGAGACGAATATTCTGCATAATTTTTAAATATTCCAAATACACATGCTAAGAACTTGATTTTGTTAAGGAATTGAAAAAGAATGTTGTAGTGGTATGGATGGCTGTTGAGCAACATATTAATCGATACAGGTAAAAAAGTGAATATCATAATCGATTTATGGACATGGTGGTGCATAGAAATAGAAGAGAAGCCTGTCATTACAGCCATAAAATCTGATATGTATTGTTCATTGTGAACCTTACTAAGTTGTCCACCCCCATAATAGTCCTGAAGGCTGCACCATACTCAACTAAAATTAAATGGATACAACGTTCATTGGACATTGTCAATG
Source organism: Taxus chinensis (assembly GCA_019776745.2). Lineage (NCBI taxonomy): Eukaryota > Viridiplantae > Streptophyta > Pinopsida > Cupressales > Taxaceae > Taxus > Taxus chinensis. The sequence continues at coordinate 200,512,458 of CM034151.1, forward strand.
AGGTAATAGTACTTATAAGATATTCATGTTAAGAATTCCATCCTTGCTATTGAATGCTGTTGGTGTTGGATGAAAATAATGTTGACCTATTTGAGAAAAAATAAGGGTTATATGCAAGAGTAGGAAAACAAGGATGGATAGAGGGTAAAAGATTCTGAATGACAAATTTGTGAAAGTCTACACCCTATGTCGAGCCTCTCACTGAGGAGGAACTAAATAGAGTCTATGCTACGTACTATGGAAGCAACAACTATCCTCAATGAGCCTTCAAAAGAATGTAAATTTTCTACAGTTTGTGTCATGGCTATGTGTCTTTTTCTATTTTAGTTTCACTACATGTTATTTCTCTCTGACAATTGGGCTTTAATGGTACATATGAATTCCTTCATGACGCTTTTTGTAAAAGGATGTGGGTCCTTTCGCAAAACATCATATTAAACCTTATACAATAAAATGGACATGAACTTTTTGTACCATTGTAATATGTTGTTGTGGCATAACCTAGTAGACTCTTTGATGACAATATCTTACTTTATTATGTTAACTCTTATTGATCAGTGGGTAGATCCAGTTACATATGGAGTTGCATAAACTAGCATATACACTAAGCTAAAAATAATATTCTTTGCGCTTGTTAAATTCTGGGCAAGTCCATAGAGCTCAAAATTATATATTGTGGAAGAGATTGCACCCGAAAGTTATTTTTAGCGAGATGCACTAACCTCAGAAACATATTATTGTTGGCCAAGAATGAGATCCTCAATCCACTAATTAAAATTAAGGTGATTCTATATAACTTTTCACAGGATTTCTAATGTTTGTAATTTACCTTAAATAGTTACTCATGGTTAGAACTAACGAAACTGCATTTATATTTTTATTTATTTGCTAGTTATAAGATGATGCTTGTGAAAAGAGCTTGTATCGAAAACTATGCACTATGATGAAGTTATACGAGCTGCCATACTTCGGGAAATGTAATGAGTTCCAGCATAATCACAATGAGGATTCATGATCAGGGTTCAATGGAAGAAATTGTATAACATAAAAAATCTTACACATAGACGCAAAGTTACAATTTCGAAGTGTACTTAGCATACATCAGTGGCATGTCTGAATGCCACAGGAGATACATATAAATGGTGACCTGAGTAGACCCTAGTGTACTTAATTTGACTCCCACTATAAAACCTGAAGGAATCCCATAAACGTTGGCCTGAGATCACCTACATAAGAAGCTGGGTGCTCACCCGAAGCACATGTGCATGTGCCAAGTCTCTCTTTTATGTGAGTTTTAGTGGGAAGCATTCATCTATGATTAGTATAAGAGTATTCAAGAAAGACAGTTTAGACATACAAGAATCATAGGGCCTAGAAATTAACGGCCTGATAAGATCCATGTATGTAGTTTCTTCAGACCGAGTGATTTAATATACTCCATAACATATATTGTAGCAGAAGGAAAGATAGAATCATTCATTCATAGTATCAAAAGGAAAGAGAACTCCTATGAAGAAAATTATACATGAAACCCATGGTGATATTTATATCTAATTGCAATAGGTAACCTCAATGTATTCATCATTTCATTGCAAACAGCTCCATAGAGAGCAGACCATCAATCATGCACATCACTAGGCTTGTATAATTATTTCAATAAGAAAATGAAATTACAATGCTAAGCTTAGTACATTCCTTTTTGCATCAGAGCTCCACTCACAGTAATCCTACAGAGATTCACCCATGTTATCTATCTCTGTGTGTATCCCTCCTATCTTATTCTACCATCTCTATATTCAATTACATTCTACTTCTTGTTCAGTCTCCTTATCTGTGTCTCTGGTCCTACTACCAAGAGGAAACTTGTATTTATCACCTTCCCGCACTGGCCCAACTCACCTTTCCGTGAACCCTCAGATCTATATGCCAAGTGTTGAATGTGGTCCTTCACAAAAGTGAGCATGTTTCCCATGCAGGACTGAGCTCCTCCACTCCATCTCATGATGTTCTTCTAGAAGATTCCATGGGTGTTGAGCATGCTCTTTATTGGGCCACTTGTTGCCAGGGAAGCATCTTATCCGCATGCAACTGATCACACTTTTCAGGTGTTCTTCCTTTGTTGCTTAAATAACCATAAGGTCCCGAACCTCCTTTCACACTGTCATGTGAGTGCTATATGCTTCCTTAACATCTTTCCTACACAGAAATTTTGCCTATAACCATTCTATAATTGGGGTCATGCGCACCCACACACCTTCATACTTAATCAATATACATTAGGGGCCCAACATCACCCCACACTATGCCTATTAGGTCCACCCTCAAAACATTCATTGACATGGGTGCAAGTTGGTTCAATTGAACCAAGATTTATACAAATATTACAAAAATGAATACAGGAATGAAAGAATAGGGGAAAGAATGAAGCATGGGGGGGACATTAATAGCATAAGATAACAGGAAAGTCCCATCACAAATAATAACCTCCAGCTTTCTGCATGTATCAACCTTGCCCTTCGCCTTCTAGCATAGGTCTCCCACCAAGGTGCTTACTTCATCAAAGCTTAGGCCAGCTCCCTGGGTGCCCAAAGTGTGCACAATTTGTTCCATATCCTTGCCTAGGTATGTGAGCTTGTCCATTCTCCTTGTAATCTGGGGGTACAGTTCCTTCAGTCGAGCCTTAGTTAAGCTTCTTAAAGCCTCAATCGCCTCTGATTTCTTTTCTACCTCAGCCAGAACCTTATCCCTTTTTGTCTTGTTCCCCTTATTCTTTTCCTAGAAATCCTTCAGCTCTACTTCAAACGTGGCAACCAAAGAGCTTGCCACCTTATCTTGATCCGCACATTTTTCATATGCAGCTTCTGCAGACTAGGCAGCGACCTTGATCTCCACGAGTACTTGACTATACTCGGAAACAAGTGCTATCACTTTTAACTAGTCCTCCTCCTTCAGGCATGTGGCCACTTCCTCCACAGATTCCAATGCCAAGGGTCACCTCTCCATGGTGAGGATGCATGTTAAGTCTTCTAGGCATTCCAACATCGATGCATACCTCTGAGGGATGGGTGTTAGATTTTGGTGTTTCAAAATGATGGTGCTTTTTATTGAGTCTACTTTCTTGTAGACCTCATGCGCCTTTTCCTTTTCCTCCTTAAACTCGCGCTTTAGCTATGTGCTAATTAATTCCTCCTATTTTAAGCTTCTGGCCACCTTAGCCAACTCTTCCTCCTTCTTGGCTAGCTTTCCCTCTAGGGCCCTTATGTTGTCATTCCACGTGAATAGCCTCACCTCTGTTTCCACTGTGATCTTGTTTAGAGCATTACACAATTGCTCATCTGAGAGATCCTAGGCATTCACCTCGGGGTTGTCTCCCTTAGACTCTGGCAGCGTGATAAGTGCCTTTTGGAAAAATTCAAATTCTAGCTCGTCGATGTGGGATTCAAATGCCCAAGAAAACATCTTCTTGGTCCTGGGGTACGTGCCATCCTTTTCAAAATATCCCATGGTGATAAGTCTCTTAGTGGGTATTGTGCTCTGGAATCATGCATGTAGCACCTTCCTTGAATCATCCACGTAGCCCATTATCTACCTCTATTCTACATCCAAAGTTCTTCTACCTAAGCGTGCTCCTTTGGGGACACTGACTATTAGAGCGGGGCCTCCTAGGCTGTCATGTCCATTTTCACCACTCTACTCCTTCCCTTCCTTTAGCACTATATCTACACTCCGCTCTAACTCTTAGTCTACAAGGATCTTGAGCATCTTCTTCACTTCTCACTCTGCCACTTCAGTTATCTACTCCTTGATAAAACTAGTGGCTCCTTGTTCCTCAGCATCCTTCTCATCTATCTTTGTATCTTCATCACCTTCATCACCTTGTGCACCTTTTCGTCATGCAAATACGAACTCTTGATTTTCATCCCCACTTTCTTCCTTCAAGTCATAAACACTAAATAAATGAGGTTCCAAAGGTTCCTTGTATTTTTCTGGCTCTTCCTCCTTATTGCCACCTCCTTCACTCTCATCCTCTCCTTCTTTTAGATATCTCTCCAAGTTATCGGTCACCTCCAAGTCAGTTTCTTCATCCACCCTCTGCTTCTTCCTGAGAGGTTTCTTCTAGTCAAGAGATTCTACCTTCTCTTCTTCCTCTTGTGACTCCTCCAAGGTGGTGGGTTGTTTTGGTGCCTCTACTTCCGGTGTCTTCTCCTTTACTGGAGACTTCTTCCTCCAAACATAGGTTCTTGGCTTTGTGCTTGTAGAAGGCATGCTTAATGTCTGAGCAGTTGGTACACTTGGTGCTCCTTCCTCTCCTATGCCCCTCTTCCTAGACACAGGCTTCTTCTTTCCCAAGGGGTCTTTAGGTTTAGAGATCTCATCCACCAAGTATGTGCTATTTTTGAATTTCGGCCTTATGCACATGTATACACGCATCACGGATCCTCTAGCAATAGGAAGTGTTATTGGTCTAGTCATGTGGATCTCGTGCAGAACATAATTCTCCATGTATGCACACTTACCTCTGGGATAGTTTAGTTTCTTCCTCATATCCCTATGCTCCCGGTCTAACTTTCCTAGCTCTAGCCTTAGCTTCTTCGATTCTTTAAATCTATTCACTCCTACTTGGAAGTACTAGGCAGGGAACGCAAAAGGGAGCTTGCACCAAGGGCTCCATGATTCATCAACAAGTTTGAACCTGCCCAAGCAGTAGTGTTGGTATACCACGAACTCAACTTCTCCTTGTTTGGCTGCTATGAGTTATTCGGGGATCCTTCGCTCCGCCCTGAATGCATTTCTCAAGCACGTATACCATTTTTCAAGCCACGCTTTTTGGGGAGCCATCATTGTATCACATGCACACTTTTCAAACCTCTTCACAGCTGAAAGGTCTTCGGCTGGGTACTCCCACAAAAACTTATCTAGTGCATCTGGCACTCCAATTTCTATAAATACTATGGTGAGTAGGAAATTTCCAATGAGGATCTTGTCCCCTTCCTTCACGCACTTTACAATTTCCTTAGCATTGTATGCAAATAAGTTATAAATAGTCCCCTCAGTAATCTTCCTGCAAACATGTAGCCATGGCTTGTTGACTTGCATCCACCTTTCTTGGCCATTCAGATTCATTACTAGGTGTGCAACCATCTTCATAACTGGGTCCTTGATGTCTGAGATGTCATAATACCGTGACCCTTTCTTGCAAGCATATTCTGTAACGGTCTCCTAAATGGCCTCCTTATCACCAAGGTCATCTTCCAGGCTATCTCCCTCACATATGAGGCCTGTAAATTGTGTAATCAACTGGGGAGTTACATGCATCTTGTGCCCAGCAAAGTGGAAGTAGTCCTCGTGCATCTAAGACATTAACCATGGGTACAAGCGATCTAGCTTCCCAAAATAAGGCAACTCGTAGAGTTGCAACAACCCTACCTTTGCCAGCTTGACCTTCACGTCATCATTGTAGATAGGCAACCCTTCAGGTGTTTGCTTGTTGGTTGGGCATACTAGTTCTAATGCCATTTATTTCTTTATAGTGTTGGTGTAGTGATTATAGTCACTGACTGGTATGCTTCTCAAATGGGATTCCCATTCCTTCCCCATCATCACTCCATCAGGGTACTACATTTCTGCATACCATTCTTCATTTGTATCTACCTCGGGTTCTGATTATTTAGCCTTTACTTTACCCTTCCCTTTCTTTGGTGCTGTGGTTGAGGTAATTGTGTCACTCCAATCCTCTCCTTGTTACTGTACTTTCCTTTTCCAAACCTTCGATCTCAGATCCGTGATACAATTCTCCTAAACTCGTGCCCTAGTTTGTTGAACCATAACTTCGATAAATTATTCACAAGATAACATCTTTTCACTTCGTTCCATGCTCGTGTAATTCCTTCCTTCTGGTTCACAATCTCAAACTAGCTCTTTACGTTTTTAATCACACAGATCTTCTCCTTGATCAAATCTGAAAAAGCCCTAGCTTATATCTTTCACTTATATCTCCAACTCTACATTTTTCACAAAGTAAAATGAGAGTGTCCCGACCCTCTATTTATAGTTTTTCCTTTTTTTGGTCATTACATGCTACTTTACCTACCCCGTAATTTATTCATTTAATGCATCTTTTTAAAACAAAACCCATCTTCAGTGCCTTTGCTCATGTGCCCTTCCTGCATGAAAACTCCTCCAACCTTCTAGCGCGTAACCAAACCAACCTGACAGGAGACTCTTATGCGCGCTCAACCCACATCAAAGGAACTTCTTCTATCCATATTCTTGATTTCACTTACCTTTTGTTGATTTAAATGCGCTTCTTTTTCCTTTGTATGTGGGATCTACGAGTAGCTTTACCCTGACACAAACCACTCTATCTTTTCTCTTCATCTCTCTTTCAACCGGGCTACTCAACAAGGCTTTTCAACACAACTTCCTCGGTACTTTTAATCACACACTTATTCACTTTTCTCCACCTCACACTTAAACAATGCATGGTCCTCTGCGCACTCATAAATTCTCTAAAAATAACAATAAGGTTACCAGTGCCCAAGGAACAAAACAAAACAACAACGCAAAAGGGAAACACAAGGAAAGGAAAAAGCATAAAGAAAAATTCTAAACTAACTGGAAAAACTACCTTATTTACAAAAACCAAGAAGACTTATTTATAGTAGGGCTTCAACCTACTACCATTGAAGTGTCCAGGAAACTTTGTTCCATCCAGCACTTGTAACTAGCATGCACCTGAATCAAGGATGTACGAGATTGTGTAGGGACGTAACCAATGGACTTTCAACTTCCCAGGATGACGTAGAAATTTAGAATCATACAGTAACACCATCTGCCTAACCTCAAACTTCTTGTTTCTAATATGGTGATCATGCCAAGCCTTTTGTTTTGCCTTTTCTACAGTTTGGCTCCAATGGGAAAGTGATCGTCTCACATCCAGTTTCATTAGTTCATCAATTATTTCTTCCATCACTTGTTCATCAACTAATCATACTGCACGCACTATTCACAGAGAAGGTAACATAAATTCAACTGGAAAAATAGCTTCCATGCCAAACACCAATTGAAAAGGTGTGGCTTTATTTAGTCTTTTATATGTAGTCCTGTAAGCCCATAAAATTGTTGATACCTTGTCATCCCAATCTTGTCTTCCAACATCACAGATTTTGGTCAAGGTATGACTTGATATTTTGTTAAATGCTTCCGCAGTTCCATTTGTTTGTGGGTGATAGGGTGTAGTCTTATGATGAGCCACCATGAACTCAGATAGTAAGATCCTCACAGTCTCATTTAGAAAATTCATACCCCTATCACTGGTCAAACTCAAAGGGCATCCATACCTTGTGATAATGTTATCCCATAGGAACCTTGCCGCTATTGCTGTCATGCAATCTTTAGTCAGGGCTGCTTCCACCCACCTTGTGAGATAATCCACGCAAGTGATGACATAGCATGACCCAGTCATACACGTTACTGGTGTACTATGTCCTATAAAGTCTATCACCCACTTTTCAAAAGGCTCTGTGTTAGGAATAGGATGCAAGGGCATTTCATCTCTCCTTTCTAGTTTGCCAATGCACTGACAGTGGTCACATGCTTTACAATAATCCCAAAAATCCCTGTATAAGGTTTCCCACCATAAATTGGCCATTAAAATCTTACACACTATGGCATCACCCGCGTAATACCCTCCCACACTTCCTCTATGTGCTTCCTCCATGATGGCCAGGTGCTTATGCTCTAACACACATCTGCATAAGACTTCATCACATCCCAATTTGTGTAAGTCTCCACTAATCAACATGTAGGGCACAATACGTATGGCCAACTACTTCTTTTCCAATTCCTTCATTCCATCCAGTGCCACACCTTATTTTAAAAATACATCAATATCTTCCAAATCTGAGGGCGCGTTCTGCAATCTAAAAAGTTACATGTCTGGCATTGCTTCCTCAATACTTTGCGCATCCTCTCCTGAATCAATTCTTGACAGATGATCAGGTCCACAATTTTTTTTTCCAAGCTTCACTATAATGGTGAACTCAAATTCTTGAAACAACACCCATCGACATATGCACCTTTGAAGAATGGGCTTGTTCACTAAATACTTTAATGCCATGTGGTTGGTGTAGAATATAAAGGGTGTTGCCAGCAGATACTATTGAAATTTGAAAATTGCATACATCATTGACAATGCTTGGTTCTTGGTTGTGGTATAATTTTGCTCTGCTGTTGTTAACTTCCTACTCGCGAAACAAAGAGGATGATCAACAATCCCCTCACCTGGTTGTGCAAGTATTGCTCCAATGGTGGTTCCTGAGGCATCTACATGGACACGAAAGGGCTTCTCCCAAGAGGGAAATTGTAAAATAGGCGTGGTAATAATCCTATCTTTTAATGTATCAAACACCCTCTCTTGCGCCTTTCCTCAATGGAAGGTACTTTTATTTCTAAGTAGCTCTTTTAAGGGCGTGGTGATCTTGGCATATCCCTTAATGAATTTCCTGTAATAGCCCGTATGCCCAAGGAAGGAAGGAATTTTACTAATGAATTGTACTCCCACTAATGAATTTTACTCCCACTAATGAATTTTACTCCCACTATAAAAGGAAGGAATCCCATACACGTTGGCCTATCACCTAGTAAAAACTGGGTGCTCACCTGAGGCATGCACAGGTGCTAAGTCTCTCTTTTATGTGAGTTTTAGTGGGAATAATTCATCTATGATTAGTATAAGAGTATTCAGGAAAGAAGTTTAGACATACAAGAATCATAGGGCTCAGAACGGCCTCTATATCCTTGTAGTTTCTTCAGACTGAGAGATTTAATATACTCCATAACATATATTGTCACAGAAGGAAAGATACAATCATTCATTCATAGTATAAAAGGAAAGAGAACTCCTATGAATGAATTATACATAAAACCCACTGATATTCATATCTAATTACAATAGGTAACCTCATTGTATTCATTGTTTCATTACAAAGAGCCATAGAGAGCAGACCACAGTCATGCACATCACTAGGCTTGTATAATTATGTCAAAAATAAAAAGGAATTACAATGCTAAGCTTAGTACATTCCTTTCTGCATCAGAGATCCACTCACATTAATCCTATAGAGCTTCACCCATGTTATCTCTCTCTATGTGCATTTCTATATTCCCATTCGTATGTTCTTTTCTCTTCTTTTCATCTCCTCTTTTCTGGTCCGCAGGCACTTGTATTTATCACCTTCCCATGCTGCCAACTCGCCTTACCATGCCCTCAGATCCATCGCCAAGTGTCGAATGTGGTCCTTCAGTGAGCATGTTTCCTCAGGCCTGAGCCCTCCACTCCATCTCATGATGGTCTTCTAGAATATCCCATTGTTGACATGCTCTTTCCTAGGCCACATGTTACCAGACTGACATCTTATCCACATGCAACCAATTATGATTTTCACGTGTTCTTCCTTTGTTTCTTAAATTGGCTAAGTCATGAACCTCCTTTCACATGCTACGCGTGCTATATGATTCCTTAAGCATTTTCTCTTACATGCTTCTACCTTGCACACCATCCTGTAACTAGGGTCCCGCACGTCCATGCGCCTTCATACTTAGTCAATATTTCAGGGGCCCAACACAAAGATGTGATTTTGAAGACCAAATAGGAGTTGGGATACTTGAAGGGTCTGCACGGAATGGACATCGACAAATTCAAGAATTGTCCAATTATACAAGATGCAACACACTTGGTTACCAAGTTAAATAATCAGGAGTAGTGGTCGCGGGTAAACACCATGTGGTTATATGTGGCATGGAAGATGTTGGAAGGGACAATATACAAATTTTTCGGCTATATTGCAGAGAAAATAGTCAAGGAAGTGCACACAGGAGGGAAGATCAGCTTTGGGGTTGTTCTCCTATCACTAGTCTTCATGGAAATTGGAGTACCACACGGACCAATGGAGAAAATATGGGAATACCCCATGGAGAATAAGTCCCCAGCTGAAAAATTTAGCAAATATCTATGTAAGGGGACTATGACAGATGAGTTGAAAAAAAGGGTGGAGAAGTGGTATGATAGGCTCCGTATGGCATTTAGAGAAGAATGGCGCATACCAATGGACCTACCAGTAGTGGTAGGAAAGAAAGTTCAGTTTTTTGTATACCAACATTTCTACATCGTGTGCTTTATAATGAAGGATGGAACTTGGAGCCCTTGGTGCAAGTTACCTTATGCCTTCACTGCAAGGTATTTTTAGGAGTCTGTTATGGGTTTACCAACACACATAGATTAAACTTCAATGTAGAAAAAGTAGACTGCGACTACCATACACTGCAAAAGAAGTATGTATACCCTAGCAGGAGTGGCTACACAGAGAGAATCATTTCTGAAGTGCTGAACATCAAGCCGATAAGCTTGGCTGTAGAAAATTTTGGGGCAGCACTGGTGTATTTCCAATTGAAGTCGAAGATGGAGAACAAAAAATATATGGAAGGTGAGTTCACACTTCTAGCACCACCAAAAGGGAAGAACACAATGGAGAATGTCCCAACACCTAAGCCCTCAGAGCAAATTGAATTGCAGGATGAGGAGGAAGAGTGCGAAGATAGTGGCAGATTGGAGCATAGGGGTAGGAAACATCCTACAAGTCAGAGAGAAACTGAGCATGTCGTTACACTGCCTCAGCCACAAGAGGGGGAGGAAGAGGACTTGAATGCAGCCCAATGGGAGCATGAGTTTATAAGTGTATTTAGGAGAACAAGGACCCAAGGTGTTATCCCAACCTCTGTGCATAGATCACCCTGACTCTCCCCGTAGAAGGAAGTGACTCTACTAAAAAGGAGGAAGATGAAGTTGAGTGAGGAGGTGGAAGAGTCTGAGGAGAGCACGCCTACATCCCCTACACCCCTAGAGTACACAAAAGAAAAGGGTGAGGAAAAAAAGTAGAAGGATGAAGAGGAGAAAAGACCAGAGGAAAAAGTTGCAGGAGAAACACAGGACATGGAGACGCAAGCTCCAAATTTTGAAGCTAGAGTTCCTAAGCAATAGAGGTATAGAAGGGTGAGTGGAGAGAACATTCCCCCAGCCATGGGGTATGCAGAGGACACAGGAAAGATTATCCACACCCGGTTCTAAAGCACAATAGCGTAGAAGGATCTATTTGGCTGGGAGTTGATGGATGAAGATATGGTGACCATACGAACACGAAAGCAACTATCCTAGTCGATGCACACCCATATGGATGAGCATGATTTTGATGTATGTGAAGAGTCATGCATGTCAAGGCAATTAAAGAAGGCACCTTAAGCTAGACACATGATGGTAAAGCCTACTGTCATGTCATACGAGTAGGTCAGTAATGCGCTGGTGAAAGTTTCAGCGGAGGTGGCTAGAAGGAACATGGATAAATCTGCCACAATCAAGGTGTAATGTAAAGAGCTGAAAATGAAGGACGTGGAGATAATGTGCATAACACAGGAAAGGGAATTTACATAAAAGAAGAATGAAGTATTCAAAAATGTCACAGAGGAGATTAGGGATAATGTAATCAGAGCTAGGCCACACTTGGAGCCCAAGGTACCACAAACATTTCCTTCAGTGATACACTATGTGGGGAAGTTTGTGGACTTGGTGCTAGAAGATGAAACTCTTCATATGCAAGCACCAGAAAAATCAAATAAGGATGTTGAACATGAAAAATCATCAGTGATGAGTAAAATTGCATCATATGAAAGGCTATTGCAGGCATTACAAGAAGTCTTTAAGAAAGTGGATCAAGATTTGAATATATGCACAGCTCCAGAGGCACTCATCAACATTAAGACCTTGGATGAGACCAATGAGGTCCAGAAGGCCATGAAATATGAGACCTTGGGTCATGCAGAGAGGCTGGCAATGGTTAAACAAAATCATGAGGCCCTGACAACAGCACAATAACCGCAAAAAAATCAATTGGAAGAGCTTGGCAAACTGATTGCACAGAAGATGGACCTTTTAGAAGGAAGGATGACAGCCATGTCTAGTGTTGTGTTGGTTTTGTAGAACGAGAAATGGGAAATTGTGTGGGATGACATAGATTCCATAGATGTGGAAATCTCAGAGAAAGTGGAACAAGAACTCACTGAATGGCAGGATTTGGAGGCTATAATAAAGGAAGAGTATCAAGAGTTGATACTATAAATTGATACTGAGGAGGTTGCTTGAATAACCTCATATAAATTCTTGATTTGTCAAAATTCTTCATTTTCATTCTTCCATTCATATTCTTTCATTCAAAATTTGGAGATGACCATTGTTAGGATGACAATTAGATTAGCGTGGGGTAAAGTTGATCAAAGAATGCTTGGAAAAAATCACACAAGGAGTCCGCATGGGGTAGAAGGCTAGGATTGAAGGTGCGGAAGGACAAGAAGGAGCCACATGCAGAAGGCAGGTTTAGATATTATGACTTAGCCAATTTTGGGCATGAGGATCTATTTTTGGAAGATGGCATGCAGAACACATCAATGATGCAGAGAAGTGTGTGCTAAGTATTGTTTATAGCTAGAAGAGCATTTCAAATGTCTATGCATGGAGGAAAGCTAAGAATGGAATGAACACTTCATTTATCTTTACTAGGGCTATAGATAGCGCACTTGCATGTGTGGCTATAATTGTAAACGGCATGTGGTTATTAATAGCATGTGACCTATTTCTGGAGTAGTTAAGCGGTGAAGGGCAAGTCCCCACCCTATATATATGATGGTCAGGTGCATAGTAAAAGAGATATTTGTATGATGTATCAGAGGGATATAGGCATGTATGTATGATTCTGAACATGTGTATCAGATTCATATGCACCTTAAGATGAACTGACAGTACTGTAAGGAGATTCTATACTTATTAATAGATGGAGCATATTGGTTGAATCTAAGTGTCATTCTATGTAATTGAGTAGTGCATGTTAGTATTTAATCATGATTATTGTTTAAGCCTGTTCTTTCATAGATTTGTGGGTAGCATGCACTGTAGAATGATGGATTAGTCATGAGTCTTTATGGTTCTTTCTTCATCATGTGTCATCCTATTACAGAAACCCTAAAGGGGACCTGGTACCTTTGTGTGCTTTTAGTGAGCGCTCAGTCTAGGCTGAGTGATGTGCCTGTGTGACTAGGGTGTTATCTTGAAAATTCTAGGCAGCATCAACCTGGAAATGATGAAAGGCTTCACTCTTCTACTTGAGGAAAAACACCCATGTCTTAGGAGATTAGTCATCCATGAACTATTGGAAGTACTTGTATCCTAAAAATGAAATAGGTAATGCTATGAGAAAATCAATATGAAAAACCTCTAAATGTTTATGGGAATGAAAGGTGATTGTATTAAATGGATCCATGTGTTTTTTACCTATAAGACATCCAAGGCATATGAGAAATAAACTAGACAACTTGGGAAGTCCATGTACCGTTTCCTTTTAATTGAGTTGGTACAAAGATTCAACAAAGAGATGACCATAATGGTAGTTCCAGAGGGAAGTATATTCTACCATAGAGGAAGATAGATCTACTACAGAAGATGAAATAACATCTAACGAAAATAAATTTTCTATCAAAAAAGCTCTAGCAAGAACCATACGTTGTCATGAGATCAAACAGGATTTGATTCCATTATCAACAAGAAAATCCACCTTCAAACGATGATTCAAAAGTTGACTGACTGATAAGAGATTGGATGTTAATCTAGGAACATGAAATACCTTTGTGAGTGTATAGTCACATGCTCTGAGAGGAATGGTGACTTGGCATATTCCTTCTACAACATACTCTTTATCGTCAGTGATCCTAACCCGATCTCTAGTGGGTTAGTCTATCAGTGAATCAAAGAACTTCATGTTACATGATATGTGCTTACTTACATATGAGTCTATCAACCATAAATTCCTCATGGGATGCAAGATTTGAGAGATGATAACTAAGTTCATATGTGCACCACAATTGGATTCTTCAGGTGTCTCCTCTTCAGATTTGAGAGATGAGAGCTAAGTTCATATGTGCATTATACCAGTTGTTTTCTATGTTGTGGGTGTTGGTTTGACAGATGTGACATAACCTCTTCTACTGTTGATAATTTTTGTTGTTGTGGAAACCATTGTTACTTTTGTTTGTGTGTATGTTTCTCCATGGGTCCCTTGCAGAACTTCTAACCATGTTGCAGCATCGACATAAGGGCTTTATCTTGCAACTCATCCTTGATTGAGTTGATGGATTATTCTTACTGAAGTAGGTTAATGAGTTCTTCAAATGATATTGTACATTTTGAGATGTTTAATGTCATGAAGAATAATTTGTATTAGGAAGGAAGAGCTCTCAAGGTGATCGGGGCCAATATTTTTTCCTCAATTGTCTCACTGAGTGCTAACATTTTTTTTTCATAGATCAACCACTCGACGTAAGAATTCATCAACTTTCTTGTTAGAAACCGTGGATAATGTGTGAAGCCTCAACTAAAGATGGAATATCTTCATCTAATTTTTCACCTCATAGATGGTTGTTAATTTATCACTCGATGCCTTTGTTATCTCTGCATCTTGAACATGTGGTTGCACATCATCAGTGATGCTTAACGTAATCAACATCAAGGCTTTGGAATTATCATGTTCATACTTCATCAGCTCATTAGGGTGAGTAGGAACTAACATAGACCTTTTGATGATGCCCCACACTCCCTTGAAATGAAGGATGATATGCATCTTCATTTTCCAGGTAGAATAGTTCAGCCTTTTGAGAAGTTGGGCGTCAAACAGAAGTAATTTTTGAGCAGACATTGTAAAAAAATTATTGATATGAGAGGAAATTACAAGTGCTTTGACTTACTCATGAGAGAATCAAGCTTGAAGATGAGCTCAAAAATTACATGTTGAGAGACAGGGACACTTCTTGGGTCATTCAACCTCATCTTCGTAGTCTGCTTCGTATCTAGCTTTGAGGTCTTTTCGTATTCTCTTTAATTAATAGTGCATGTCGAACAAGAACTAATACAATAGTTTCTAACACACTAGATCCTCAAATTATAGGTTTATGATGTGATGGAGGGCATCAAGCAATTCAAAATACAATATGGTGCTTTCAAAATCTTGATCTCGACCACTTACCAGTGCTTTAGCTTGTGGATTTCTCATAGTGGTGCTTGCAACATCTACAATGTGTGACATGTGCTCAGAGGGTCACTCTTTCTCCTCCACATTTTGTAACAGTAGCATTTTCAAGAGAAATTTCCATGCTTAGCAGAAAAAGATGTAAAAACCTCCAAAGTGTCACTCTGTAGGTTTTTTGTTGACACCAAAAACTCTTCACACGATGGTCTATGAAAATTACTCATGATTCTATGCTATGCTTCTTTGCTGGTTTGAAGTAAATTGTTTCCACATTAATGCAAGGAAAATTCCACACCAAAACAGTAGGTTGAGGCCCAAAAATAGGTCATTTTGGATGTTGACAACTATTTTGTTTTTCTTTTATTTAAAACAATAGTTTTTTTATGCCAAACTGCACTACAAAGCCACATCAAAAACTATATAGTTTGATAGGAAATCCAGTAAAGCCATGTCTAGGAAATCCAAAGCAGTGTCAAATAAATAGATCTCCATGCAGGTTTGTTTTCTTGTAGGTCATGCTAAAATAGCAGCAAAAAAACCACGTCCTCTCCAAAATAGGTACATTCCACCACTCTCCTACATCCTGCTCTATGGGCTGGTGTGTAGTGACTCCTCAAACATGGAAACCTTGGCTCTTCAACACAGGCTTGAGAAGGATCTTGGAGGCTCTGATACCAGATTGAAGAAAATACTGATTTTTTATTCATGCAAAAAGGAGATGGATATATATTCCAATGATTGAGACAAAACAAAGAAATTCACTAAAAATAATGGAATAGTTGACTACCCATTATACCAATTAGACTGATGTAAACCACCTGCTAAAAATGCTAATGGAGAGTTGTAACTTTCTAACACTTACTTCATGTTGGATGTGATCATTTAGACCTCTTAGGAATAGATCATTCATATTATTATATGAAATTATACCCACATGCAATGATAAAATCTAAAACTTCTAAATACAATCCTTTAGTAACCTTACTTTTTGCAGCTTTACCAATTGGCTAATCTAGTTCTTCACCACACTACTATAGTGGTTTTGTAGTTACTTTGTAAAAACTAACAAAGAGACATTGAGAGATTTATTTTTGTTTTAAGAACACAACCAATGATACTAATTCAATTTTTTTTGTTCTAGATCTAATGTCTTTGTTACAATCTTTTGTTCACTTGGGACTTGATGCAAATCAAAAACATTCTCCATTTGGTTCATCCAGGTGACTGGATCATGCCGATTGAATTTTCACATTTCCACTTTTGAAATAATTTATGCCATTGGATAAAAGATCCACATGGATGTGTAGAGCATCCACCATAGATAGTGTAGTTCAAATATAAGTGTGCATTATTTGAGGAACATGTGTATCTTAAATGTAAATTATTTCTAGACTAAAATCATGAGATGATCTATGAAAACTCCTAGCTTAATGATTTAAATTCCATCTTCATTTCACCTTTCACTATATACAATCCATTGTCAAATTATATCATTATTTTACCCTTCATTGACCTCAAGCTATTTACAAACTCAGTTTACATATTGTTCACTTTGTATTTCATATGGTCCTAAAGTTGGGTTACTATATTTAACTCCCGAGAAGATGACAATTTAAAATCCATACCCTCCATATTTAGAGCCATTCCTAGTGTGGTGTGACCCTTCCCTTGGCCTCTAGTTGATTTACACAGCATGATATAGGTTTTTTGTTTCGATTCATAAGGATTTTGGTAGGAATTTATAGTTTTGTATGCGTATTAGGAGAGATATTATCACAAAGAACAATATTTGGTAGGCTTTCTGAAAATATAATAAAATTAGAAGAATTAAAAAATTAGATAAAACTGCAAACTAATGGATTCATACTATTCATAGATTAAATATATTTATTTATACATTCATCTTCTGGTAGATTCCTGACAAGTGTGTGTGCAACTCGTTGGTGTGAGATAGATGTGTGGAGTAAAAATAAAAATGTGATAATTGTGTGTAAACTAAGTATAATGTGGACTTAGTTTAACATTCACCCACTTATTACATTTTTATTACAAATTTACCCCTTAACAAATCAAATTTTACCTTGTCTAAAGGTTTACAGAACACATCTGTAACTTGTTCTTTAATATGACAGTATTGGAGCTAGATATTTTGGTTTAAGACTTATTCTTGAATGAAGTGATATTGTACTTCAATATGCTTTGTTCTCTCACTATGTTATGGATTTATGACAAGATTCAACATAACTTGATTGTCGCAATAGATGACTGGTAGTTGGTATTCATATATGCCCAATATCTATCATAATTGTAGACACCAAACTTTGGTATCGTTACCCTTATTGCTCACGTTCGCTTCTTTCACCATGGTCCTATCTAGATCCATTTTTTTTAATTAATTTTTTTAATTAAAATTCCCATCTTTCTTATCTGTTACCTTACCACCTTTAATTTTTAATTAATTTTCATTTAATCATTTCCTAACCCTCATCTTATCGGCTAATTACCTCTAATTAGCTTCCATTTCTCCTCCCTAGGTTGTTTATTATCCCTAAATACCTAGTTCCACATCCCTATGATTTTTCTAGCTTTTTTTTAATCCACATTTATCTCCCACCTACCCATATTGCTTCCCTATGAAACCCTAACCCGCATACATGCTTTAAAATACTCATTCTAATTCACAAAATCCCCATATCTCAAATAAAGTACCCTTCCACCACTCAAAGGGATGGATCCCCACAGTTGACGAAGACCCACTTAGATCATCATCAACCCTATAAAGATAGTTTTACCCCCCTCCAAAATGAGGCATAATTAGAGTTTTCTTTCGATCTGTGAACTTATCTTTGAACTTGAGCATTCTTGCCGTTGTTTCGACCTTCTTGGAGTCCATTTGAACTTGTCTTGCATCACTTGTGGAGAATTTAAGAGGTTTAATTTGATTTTATGTTGTCATGTTATCATATGTAATCATTTTTATTATCTTTTAGGTACTTAAGTTTTACATGTTCAGCTACCATCAGAGCCTCGTCTTCAGCGTCATCTTTTAGTAATTATTTCTGTAGGTTATCCGTCCAGGCCATCCATCCTCA
Source organism: Taxus chinensis (assembly GCA_019776745.2). Taxonomy (NCBI): domain Eukaryota; kingdom Viridiplantae; phylum Streptophyta; class Pinopsida; order Cupressales; family Taxaceae; genus Taxus; species Taxus chinensis. The sequence goes on from CM034151.1 coordinate 200,530,672, forward strand.
CCTTTGTTTGACACTTCCCAAGTTTTTCGTCGCTCCACCCAGGTCGTCATCAACCCAACTCTTTGTTTCATCCATTCTATTCCCATATCCCCATCATTGTTTGTGTCTATTCTGTTACTGTTTCCAGTTCTTATATTTGCTATTTTGCTTCCCTGTCACTCCAAATATGCTATGTCAGTGTCTAGTCATCTCCCACTCAGCCTGGTCACCATCAACTTGGGCCATGTTTCCATCCAATCCATTCCAATATTTGTTTACTTGTATCCCTTTCTATTTATGTGTTTCAAATATTCCTCTACAGGTTACTTTCATAATCTACAAGTCTCTATCATCACCAGATCTTCAGTCAACATCCTTTAGATCCACATTTTATTCACAATCTAGATCAATCTACTCAGGTCACCTTCGACCTACCCTCTACAGTCTTGGTCACCATCAACCCAACCAGGTACAATTCACTTTTTGTTTACTTAGACTAGATTTACATATTTTATCCATTTCTGTAATTTTCTATTTCTATGTACCTCATATTCTACATATTATCTTGTCTATTATCATTAATTTTATCATATCTTATCTATATGGGATTTTACATCCACTAATGAAGTTAACATTTCTTAGAACCAACTTCATTGAGAAACCCCCTCATCTACTATCTAATCCATTTTATTTCTAGTTTATCCTTGTTGTGTAGGTTTATTAAGTTTTTAGTGAGGTCATTCACTTTTCTCCTGTCCATTTGCATCCAAGATACACCAAGGTACCTTAAACCCTTGAATATTTGAGTTTTTTGGTTTTCTTTAGTATCTACTTCACTAATCTGAATAGGAATAATAAATTTTGATCAACATTTTGGAACGCTAGGTGGGACCACCCTTTTAGGTGAGACTTTTACATTTCTTTTCATTTTCTATATTTCTTCCATCTTTCACTAACATTACAAGTAGAGGCTTTTATTTTTGGTTGCTCGTGTTGGGCTTCTAGATTGTTTGGATTTCTTTTCACTTTCTTTGAAGATGAGATAAAAAGAAAAAGCATTCTCCAGGTATTTTTATTTTTTTCTTTTTTTCTCCTTTTTGTATCAATTTTCCCTTTCTTGTGTGTTTGTCTTCATCGAACTTGCACATTTAGATTTTGCCTTAAAAGTAACATTTTATATCATTTCTTGTTCATCTAGATAAGTAGGGTTTTAATTGGTAGCATTTCAAATTCCATCACACACAATCGAACTCACAAATCAATTCACACATCTAGGCATTTCCTAATAGGTGGAACTGATTAGGATTTCATTACCCAACAGGAAAGTCGCCGTGGAGTTCTAGCCATGTTAGAAATCATGCATAGACTCGAGACTCACGTACCTTCAAGTATATCAAGGAATTCCCATCCATAACTACCTGAAACCAAACCTAGATTGTCATTTCATAAGTACCTTCATTATTCATTTTCCCTTTTATTTTTCATATTTTTTTAATCAAAAATAAAAAAAATCTACTTGCCTGTCCTATTTTCCATAATTAAGATCGCTATCAATTTCTTGTTTTGTTTCAGTCCCATTATCACATGATTATTAGCTAAGAAAATTGGAACAAAACCTTGCCTCAAACATTTCTTTTGTCTCATCTCAAAAAACATATACGATTACCATTGTTTCATCTATGCCCTGTTAGGAAATAAGGGATAAAATATGTGGAATAATCCCTCACAAAATCACAACAATAGAAACTAATATGCAGAAAAATATTACAGGTCTCAAATTAAATTGCAGAATAAAATAACACAACACAAAGAGATAGTATTTAACGTGGTTCACCAAATTTGGGCTACATCCACCAAGAATCACTTGCTAAGATTTTATTACAAACCACCACTCTCTCAATACAATACCTAGATCTATTTGGAGCTATGCTCAACAAACTCTACAGAATTCACACCCAAATTCAAAACACATCTGCAATATTACATATACCTACCATATGCATAAAACCATATAAGTAGACAACTGCTTAAGTAGTTTTACAAAATCGTGGGTATTAAAACCATGGGCCAAAACCATTCCATAAACCTATGGCTCAAAAAATCCCACCCATATGAGAAAAGAACGTTTCATGATATATCGGGCATGTTTCTTGAACCCTGGCGAGACAATTGTTCAAAGTGTACAGTACTCTTAGTGTACACTCTTCAACACTTTCTCACATGAAAACAAGCTCCAAAACCTAGAAATCTCCCACATGGAGACTATTTTTCCTCTAATCAAGCTTCTCAACCCTTCACTAGTTTTCATGAAGACCAACCAAAGCTGAACACAACTTCAATTTTTCCCTTGTGACCACCTTGGTCTCAAATCATGTCCTATCTAAGGATTCTGACTAGTATTGATCTTCTCTAAGCTTCAACACTTCTCTTCCTCCAATCTTTCATGTAAATGTAACCTTAACTATATTGCTTCAGTCCTAGCGGGAAGCAAGAGTTTTCTCTTAGGCTAGGTGTATAGCACTAATGACTAATCACTATGTAGCTTTCCTCCTTCCTTCCCTCCTGATTATGCCCCCCAACTCCTCAAGAAATTGTTTATAACAACCACATATTTCTTTTATTGCCTCTGTTGCCTAACATAACTCAACCTATGGGTTGACAAAAGCCCCATCTTTTGTTAGTCCATGAAAATCTAAAGCTCTTTTGTACCCTTTTGTCTCCACCACAATGTAAACATAACTGTTTTGGCTCCCTGCTGTCTACTACAAGCTCCATCTCATAAAGAATCTACATAAAAACCCACACCTAGGGGTTTCCTGATCCACTGTAAAAAGCCAAAAATGTCCCATGGTCCCTCTCAAATACTAAAGGATCCAAATTTAAGGCCTATCAGTGATCTCTAACCCTTACCACTAATTACTCATAAATATACTCACACGTCCCACCTGCATGGCACTTCAGGCCAGTGCCACCGATGCGCATTACTCAAACTACAAACGCTCGCGGATGAGTAGTACCTTGGACATACGTGAGGACTTCTTCTTTCTCCATATCTTGGGACACTTCCTCTTTGATAACTTGAAATGGCCTACTACCAAAGGATCAAACCAGTTTTTAACAATCCTAGCACCACAGATTAAAACCTCTCTAAATACCTTTTATGTACTCTTCCTAGATAAAGTCAGCTTTCATCATCCTTCCTTCTGATATCCTGATATATTCTCATACCAAGGATTTGTTAGCTGCCTCAAATCCTTCATAGCAAGGATTCACTTAGCGGCTTCCTAGTACTTTTTATTTCCACCTACCTGTTTTTACATTACAAAACCGAGCCATGCAACCACTGTTTATCCACATACAAGGCATCGTATTAATCGACTGTCTCCTCAACTTTCTTTGTATACACACAATGGTTAGAATGACCTTCTAATATAACTTGCTCCATCATGAAGCTAAAATTTATTATCCCATTTGATGTGAGCTTGTTTTCAAGCATACAGCTTCTTCGTCAGTTTCACAATCATTCACCCACCATCTCCTCTTTACCTTTTTGACCTCATATTTGCCCTCTTGGTTTACTATATATATAGTTCCCTCCTCCTCCAATCACCATGGGAAAAATGTAGTTTTTTTTTTACATTTTTACATCAAAGCTAACTATAAGTGCAAGTCTTCTGCTATAACTATTTTTCCAAGAATAGTTTCAATGAAGTCATTACTTTACTACACAGGCAGAAAAATCTCAATCAACAAACTATACCTTGTTTCTCTGTGTCAAACTCCTTACACTCACCCTGGGCCGTTAGTCTGCTTTCTTTCCCCTTACTTCCAACTCGCTTTTTGACTCTAAAACACCCACTTGTTCTGTAATGCCGCTTCCTTTTTGCCTTCGGGAGCTCATCATCAGGAATTCACATCATCATCATTCCCACATCAATCACATCCAACCAAATCCCTGTCCTAGTTCTTCATGATAGCCTATGCTCATCATTCATGGCCTTTGCCTCCTTCGCCCTTTCGCCCGCCCTCCCTCTCTTTCTACCTTTCCTGGGATCTACAAACATGCATGGCTGTATGAAGATTTCTTTCATTTTCTGTCAACATAAATTTCATTTGCTTTCTTCAATCAAATCCTCTCCTGGCTCTCTGGCTCTCCACTATCATGAGTAAATAATAATAAAGAGAAGGAGAACATGTTCAGGTTAATCTCTTACCTCTTTAATACCCCTATAGAGGCCTCCTAATATTAGGAAAAAAAAAAAAGTTTGGGGTTTTCTTGTTGGGGGTTGTCCTGAACATTTATTATGTGTTCCTTTTCGCATCCAGAATCCTCTAAATACCGCTACATACACATTCTTTCTTCTTGGATTCTCCATTCCCTGTTTTCCTGCAAACTACGTCTTATGACTTCTTATCATGACTTGCTCATTAAATACCACATCCCATAGTCAAATAATGATTTACTTGTCCTTAATAATACTCCAAAACACTTTATATCCAATCATCAACCACCATAACCAATGAAAGTACAATTTTTCTGATTTAGCCTCTAGCTAGTCCTATCATCCTTGTCTATATGAAATAAACACCTCACATACCAAAGACTCAAGAAATGAATAATCACTTTCTACTGCATCCCAAGCCTCCTTAGGTATGGCCCCAATCAAAGCACTTGAGTTTCCTTTGTTTATCGACAACAAAAACAAAGCTGTCTCCACAAACCCACCCGCTTTTCTGCTAAAAAGTAAAGCGGGCAGTCCTACATGTACCCTCTGCTCCTTCACGTGTCCATTATTTTGACAACTTTTCCCCTTTTCTGACACTCCATTTCCCTACTTCTGGTATTCTTTGTTAACCATCTTAATTATAATCTTCTCCTTTTGTGTTCCATTCTCGTACTATAGTCTCTCAAATCACCGATTAAACTTGTTCCCTACCTCATGACTCACATTCCTAGGATTCAGATATGATACGGTATCCTGGCTCCGGCCTAGACCTACCTTCTTCCTTCCATCTCTGGGCATTGTGACTCTATCACTAAATCCATTTTAACTTCTAATATTTCCTTCTATTCCTAGGGCTCCATAGCGCCCAGCCGTCGCCTAATCTCCTTCGCCATAAGAGACATTTATAGCTAAGACATGTTTCAATTTCTGGTTTCATTCTCTAAACGAAGGTTTTTCGCAATTTAAAACAAAGTTTCAAATACATCCCTATTTGTTTCTCAATACAATAAACCAACTGTTCCTCCTTGTTGCAAATCAAAAATTCATCAATAAAATTAACATAACTAGCCTTTTACACCCCCGACCAATATCAATGTACCGAATACATTGCATAATAACCTACCAACATGACCATACTCCCATACCGCCGCCCTACCGATCCCGGGCCCCTCCGCCGGTAGTGAAGATCATCACTCCTTTGACTCACTACCCTGCGAAAATACAATCAGCCAGGCAGTCCGCCCAACCCATAAGCCTCCCTAACTTCCCTCAAACACAGCTTCTATCGTACTCTCTTTCTTTGTAGAGGTCCAAACCTGAAGAAACCTTACTTCACTTTTGTTTCCCATATTGCAAGTCCCGTACAAACTCCCAACGTGTTTTGTATGATTTTCGAGTAAATCCTTTTCTTTAAATGATCTCTCCATGCCCTTATGTCTCATATGGCCAAGCCTATAGTTTCAAATGTTGTATCATCTACTTCTAAAGAAAGCCACAAGATTACAAACATTAGTTTCTATATCGTGTAAATCAAGTTTTCCAACCTTCGTTATGTCTTGCACCGGCAATAGCCACGCATTAGGTAACCCTTCCAAAAGCGTTATCTTTAAAAATCATCCCATTAACATCGACCATCCCTCGTCCCAACTCCCACCTTATTGATTCAAATTTCATCATCTAATGTAGGAAACATGTCTGACTCCTCAATACCTCAACAACCAAGTATTCCCATTCTCCTTGCAATCTTACTAACACATAAAACCTTTCCAACTATGTAGCAAGTCTCCATCATCACTAATTAAAAACAAGCCCTAAAAATCTCCTTGAACATAATCAACAAAATAATGCCTATTGGAGTAAGCTTGAAAAAGCCCCCGGAATCTAAAACCCAAAATTTGTAATATTGTGCAAAGAAAATATCAAAGCCTCCGAATACATTATTTACCCCCATTTCCCACATTTTTCCTCCTTGGTTTCTTCCTTTGTTTCTTCTTGTCCCAAAGCTTCCCCCACATTCCTTATTAACTATGCCCATACTTTCTCACAATGCCAACTACTATCGTGCTTTTATTTGTGACCTTGTTGAGATATCCTTTGATTTTCCACATCTTTTCCTCTATTCTTTTGTCTCCCTCTAGTTTCCACTATCAACGCATTCCCCTGAAATAATATTCACCATATTTTTTCGTTTGCATTCTTTGCTTAGAATAAACCCCTACAACATCCCTCAAACTTCAACTTTGAGTTAGCTTAGAACTGAGTTGCTACGCCATTACTAAGTAGTTCCCACACTCTCAGGTAAAGAGACAAAACTAATAAAGCCCTAAATCTCTTCATCAATTCTTTATAAAAAACTGAGCTAGCATATTTACAACTGTATTAAATCATTTAATGATCTACTACTAAACCATTCTTAACATCTTTATTTATAAACAACTTTTTCAATAAAAACATCTTATTAGAATTAGAGGATTTTTTCATACAACTCCCTACTGCATCGATCTGTTCTTTGTAGTCCTTTTTCCTTTCATCATAATAATTCTAAGATGCCAGACACGGCCGGGTATTCTCTCAAGAGTGGCCTTCCTATCCAAAAAATCTCATTCCACAATCCATCATTCTTAAGGGTGTTTGTTTAACCTCTCAACAACACAATATAAGATCCTTCTGATAAGGTAGTCTTTCCATCTACATCTCCAAAGACTAAAATTATTCCCATTGAATTTATCAAAATCAACCCTAGAATCTTCCATCATCTACCACAGCTCCCACTAGATAAAACTTGCCCTACGATTCAAACTTCAAATCAAACCAACCAGGCCTGATACCAATTTGTTAGGAATAAGGGATAAAAGAGCAATAATAATCCCTCATAGAATCACAACAGAGAAACTAATTTAGAAAAATATAACAGCTCTCAAATAAAATTGTCGAATAAATAGCAACAACACAAAGAGATAGTATTAAAGGTTTTTTCACATCAATCATCAATCAACCTAATTTGGGATACAGTCCACCAAGAATCACTTTCTTAGATTTATTAACAAACCACCCAAACCCACACCACCCCCGCTCTCTCATACAATAACCCAGATCTGTTTGGAGCTAATGCTCAAAAAAAAACTCTACAAAAGACCCCGAATATTCAAAACCAATCTACCATATTAACCTATACCTACCATTGCATAAAACCATATAAGTAGAAACAAATTTCTTAAGTAGTTTTTATACAAAATCTGGGTATTTAAAACTGTCTCATAAACCTATGTTCAAAAAAAAATCCCGCCCATATGAACCGGGGGGCTAGCACATTTCCCCATGTATTGACCGGAACTGCAGGGTGTTTTAGCTGAGGAGGCCAAAAAAAAAAATCGGGGGTTGCAAACCCCTGACACCAACCGGCCTTGTATCTTTTCTTGGAACTCCTTCCTCTTTGACTCTAAACACCCACTTGTCTGTTAAGCTCTTTTTTGCCTTCGGGTAGCTTCACCAAATCCCACAGTCTAGTTCTTCATGAGAGCCTAATGCTCCTCATCCCTGGCTTGCTCCCACTTCTTCCCTGGGAATCTACATGAATTTGCTTATCAAATCTCTCTGGCCTATCCACATCAGTGAGAATAATATAAAGAGAAGGAGAGACAAATGTTCAGGTTATCTTTTACCCTAGAAGGCTCCTAAATATCAGGAGGTTTGGGGGGTTGGTTCTTGTTGAGGAGGGGTTCCTGAAATTATTCATTGTGTTACTTTCAATCCAGAAGAAATCCTTAACGCCTACAATTCTTCTTGGATTCTTCCCTGTTTTCTTGGCAAACTACTTCTTAATACTGACTTTCTAATTAAATAACAGCCCAGACAAATGATTTACCTTGTTCCTTAATACTCCAAACATTATATCCAAAGTCATCACCACATAACCAATGAAAGTACATTTTTCTGATGTAGCACTTCGCTTAGTCCGATCATCCTTTCTTATGAATAAACACCTCACATCCAAGACTATAAGAAATGAATAATCAAAATTTCTTACCATTACCAAGCCTTCCTTAGTAGGCCTCCATCAAAGGCACTTGAGGGTTCCTTTGTTTATCAAGTACAAGTGTGCTCACCGGCTTTGCAAAAAAGGAAAGAGGGCAGTCCACCTTGACATCATGCTCCTTGCCACGTTCCATTTACTTTTCATCCTTTCTGACACTCCATTCTACTATGGAGTTCTGGAACCATCTTTTTCCTGTGGATTCCATTTCTTAGAATATTAATCATCAAATCATTGTTACTTCCCCTCCATATCTGACCCTGAGACATTTTAGCTTAAGACAATGTTTCATTCTCTACTAAGGTTTTCCATTTAACAAAAGTTTCAAATACATCATATTTGTTTCTAATACAATAAACCCAAACTTTCCTTGTTGCATCATCAATAAAATTAACATAATAACTTGAACCCCCAAGATATGATACCTAAGCCGGCCCCCACACATCAGAGTACACCAGCTCTAACTTACTCTCTTTCTTTGTAGGTCCAACCTTAAGAAACCTTACTCACTTTTGTTTCCCATATATGCAGTCCTTACAGAACTCCAAACTTGTTATTGTATATCTAGGAAAATCCTTCTTTATGATCTCCATGCCCTTATGGCTCATATGGCCAAGCCTATAGTGTCAATGTTGTATCTACTTCTAAAGCCACAAGATTACAAACATTAGTTCTATAAGTGGTTAAATACAAGTTTCCAACCTTCTTATGTCTTGCCACCGCAAGAGCACCCTTGGTAACCTTCCAAGAGTTAGCTGTAAATATCACAGTACAACCATCACTTCCCAACTACCTTATTGATATCAAATTTCATCTTAATGTAGGAACATGTCTGACATCCTTCAATACCCAAGTATTCCCATTCTGCATCTTAACCTAAACATAACCTTTTCCAACTATGTTACAAGTCTCATCATCACTAATAAAAACATGCCCAAAATCTCCTTGAACATAATCAACAAAATAATGCCTATGTGGAGTAGCATTGAAAGAAGCCCCTGAATCTAAAACCCAAAATTTAGTAATATTGTGCAAAGAAATAATCAAAGCATCCTGACATACATTACCCATTTCCACATTTTCCTCCTTGGTTTCTTCCTATTGTTTCTTCTTGTCCCAAAGCTCCCAACATTCCTTATTTACATGCCCATACTTTCCACAATGCCAACATACTATCTTGCTTTTATATTTTGACCTTGTTTGATCCTTTGATTTTCCACAGCTTCCTCTATTCTTTTGTCTCCCTCTAGTTTCCACTATCAAAGCATTCCCTGAAGTAGAATATTCACCAGATATTTTTCTTTGCATTTCTTTGCTTAGAATAACCCCTACAACATCCTCAAACTTCAACTTTGAGTTAGCTAGAACTGAGTTGCTTACCGCCATTACTAGAGTATTCCAACTCTCAGGTAAAGAGCACAAAACTAATAAAGCCCTAAATTCTTCATCAAATTCTGTTATAACTGAAGCTAGCATATTTACAACTGTATTAAAATCATTTAAATGATCTACTACTAAACCATTCTTAGACATCTTTATATTAAACAACTTTTTCATTAAAAACATCTTATTAGAAGTAGAGGATTTTTCATACAACTTCCCTAATGCATCGATCTGTTCTTTTGTAGTCTTTTCCTTTCAATACATTAAATAATATCTAAGATGCAAGACACGGCCGGGTAGTCTCAAGTGCCTTCCTATCCAAAAAATCTCATTCCACATCCATCATGCTTAAGGGTTTGTTAACCTTCTCAAACAACACAATATAAAGATCCTTCTGATAAAGGTAGTCTTCCATCTACATCTTCCAAAGACTAAAATTATTCCCATTGAATTTATCAACCCTAGATCTTCCATCATCTACCATAGCTCCCACTCAAGATAAAACTTTCCCTACGATTCAAAACTTCAGCAAACCAAACCAGGCTCTGATACCAATTGTTAGGAAATAAGGGATAAAATATGCAGAATAATCCCTCATAGAATCACAACAGTAGAAACTAATATGTAGAAAAATATACAGATCTCAAATAAAATTGTAGAATAAAATAGCACAACACAAAGAGATAGTATTTAAAGTGTTTCACCTAATTTGGGATACGTCCACCAAGAATCACTTACTTAGATTTTATTACAAACCACCGCTCTCTCAATACAATACCCAGATCTGTTTGGAGCTATGCTCAAAAAACTCTACAAAAGACACCCGAATTCAAAACAAATCTACAATATTACATATACCTACCATATGCATAAAACCATATAAGTAGACAATTTCTTAAGTAGTTTTACAAAATCATGGGTATTAAAACTGTCTCATAAACCTATGGCTCAAAAAATCCCGCCCATATGAGAAAAGCACATTTCCCAATGTATTGACACATTTTAAGGCCAAAAAAAAAATCGGGGGTTGCACCCCTGAACCCCAGCGAGACAACTATGGAAAGTGTACAGTACTCATAGTGTACAGTCTTCAACACTTTCTCACATGAAAATAGACTCCATAACCTAACATGCCCTTCGTTACTTCCTCTATGGTCACCCAACCTTTGATCATCCATCTACCTCATCAAAATCCACTTGTCCAAATCACAACCCACGAGGAGACCAATCTATTTTGACTTCATCAATTCATTTCCTCTAGAACACCTACACCTCCATCTCCTACTCCTTCAATTGTAATCACATCCCTACTGATCCCAACTACCCCTATATCTTCCACATCTATAAATTTACTCACATCTACCTTGACATTTTCATCACATATTCCTACATCTTTTCCGATGGTCACATCATCTATTCCCATGACATCTACCATTCACACATCTATACCTACTACCAAACCAAACACATCGCCTCAATTTGAAAACATATCAATGATACCCCTTAAAAAAATTATGAAACAAGAACCCACACCTAAGACAAACACAAAATAAATTCATGCCTTCTCCACAAAACCACCCATTCCTACACCTACACCACCCCATCTCACATATACCTCATCAATTTCATCATACAAACACCTCTTCTACATCAATATCCACATCTACACCTACCATTGATTCTACACCTATACCTAGTTCATCATTTATCACAGCCACTTCATCGGATTTGATCACACCTACTACATCACCCACATCTATACTACCCTTACCTATAATACCATCCATAAATTCAATTCGGGTTCCTCTTTCCACACTTTTACCCACGCCCACCACATCGACTATTGTTACCACATATACATCATCTTCTCCTTCCACATCAATCTCATCATTTGAAGAATATTGGAAAGCACTTCAGCTTGTAATAACTTCAAGTGAGCCTCCCATCTCATCTACACAATCAAACGCTTCCACATCAAACCAACATTCACCTTCTTTATACCTCATCAAACATAAACTACTCCCTCCACCTGTAGAAACCACAAAAAAACCTATAGACCCTCTAGTTGAGATCGTTATTATTCCTCCCAAGGGTGCCTCTTCACAAAATAAATCTAGAACCCTTGGCACGTTTCCTCAAAGGTCTCTTAAATGTCCTCACAAGAAGATAGATATTCCTCCACCTAATATGAAATAATCCAATTCCACATCATCTATCTTTGGACCAAATTCATCCCTCCTAGGTCTTGTCCCTTCATCAAAAAAACCTAAACCCACCAATAAAAAAAATTAAAATCATCTAACACTTTTTATTATAGAAAAGCAACCATCCCTAAATTTAAATGCAAGAAATCAAAACCTCAAAATATTGGGACTCCCCCTTCAACTCATAAATCATCTCACACAACATCCACTTCAACTTCTAAATCCAAGACATCTCAAAAAGACAAAACACCTCATAATTATTTGGTTGAATCATATGCAGAGGTCCTTCAACACTTAATTAATATTTCGGCCATCACACTTCCTCCTATTAAGTTCTTTGACCCAAATAGTAAAAAGAGGTCGTGGTTTGACTCAAATCATATTTTCACTTACCATCACACCGCATATCATGACACTAAACATTGGAAATCCCTTCAAACCATCGTTAATGATCTTATTGAAAGAGATGACATTATTGATTATTTTCCTTCTTCATCTACAATTTTATCCATACACAATCCAATACCAATTTCTACATCTTAGTCTCCTCCTTCATCTACACCATCCCTTATCATTCCATCTCTGCATATCATTCATCCTAAAGAGGGTCCTCCCTTGTTCATTGGTACTATTTGCCTTTCCAAATTACCACTATGATCCCCAACCATCTATCCAATCCAAATCCAAAGTTATCATCAAATTTCCTTCTAACCATCCCATCCAATTTCCTTTGACATCCACTAGCTCATCTACATCTAAGTTTCTCAATGTAATATCATCTCTTTTACTGGGGAGAATCCTCCCCTTATTATTATTCCTCTCGCATCCTCTTCCTTATCCAATCATCATATCCACACCAATTCATCCCTATATCCATCGAGTGGCTCCCTTGAAATTGCGGGAATTCATTCTAGGATTAGTTTGCTTGCAGATTAATTCCTTTTCATCCTTGAAATTGTCTTATCCAACCCATTTCATTTGATCTTAGTCATTTTACTGTAGATAATCAATCTATCCAACATATTTTCATCATAGAGTCCACTTTTATGGCCATATTCATCTCGCTAAGACACATTCTTCTGCTTCCTTACTTTTGGGAGGATTATGCATATATTTTATCTCTTATTATCCTTCCCATGTGTATCTATCACTTTGTCCAAATTCTACCATTGTGGCCATATTTGTGCTTTCCATAGAAGCATCATGGTTTTACATAAATTTCACTTTTGTGGCCATATTTGCACCTCTCTTAGGAGGGCACCATATCTTTATCCTAAGCCCAATTTTGTGGCCATTTTCTCATCTCCTAAGATGTAGATTTCTTGTTTCCTCATTTCTGAGGCATTGCACATATTTTATGATCTTTATCCAACTCATCTCATCCAATCTCCTTTAAAATTATCTCATCCAAATTCCATCTTTTTGGCCATTATTATTACACCCTTCTTAGAGTGCCATATTTTCATTCTGAATCCCACTTTAGTGGCCATATCTTCATCTCATTAGGAAAGCATATTTTCTTTTATTCCTCAAAGGTAGCGCATAGATTTTATATTCTCTCATCTATCTTATCATAACCCATATTTTACAAGATTTTAGTCTATCCCATATTGACTTTAATGTTGGAGACCTTGTTCTTAAAAAAATTTTCAACGTTACTACTTTATAAAGGAGCCAACGTCAAAATTTTTCCCCCAATTAGATTGGACCATACATTATCACACATAAGTATGGGTTGGGAGCCTATCGTTTGACCTCCCTCAATGGAAAACTGAAAGTGGAACCACTTAATGCATTGCACTTGTGAAAATTCTATTGTTAGCATGTCTACCAATGAGCACTTAGTTGTATCCTTAGATAATCCCTCCATCATAGCCTCTTCCATCTATCATCGTAATGATTTGGAACTATGTGGTCTACTGTCACTTTCCTAGATATGACATTAAATATGGGCACCACATATTTGTCCATGGCATTTTCCTTATGGATAGGTTCTCTGTCCTTGGTGAGAACTCCATGATCATTACATCCATCACCTTCTTGTTTAACTATTAGAACTATGCAAAGGGCCCATGGGTGTCTCTTATACATTCATTTTCCCCTTCTCAGTGGTCTATCTAGATATTCCACGCTCTCCCCCATGTAAAAATCAAGAATCATTGATGTTCTTATTAGAAATCAAAGTTATCAAAAATAGACTACTACCTCAAAGGAAAATTGTTCATGTAAAAAAATAAAATAAATAGACTAATCCCTTGAAGGATAGTTATCATGTATATCATTATTTCCATTTATATCATATATGTATAAATTAGACCATACTATCGAAGGATGGAAACTCTTTTATATCATGACATCAAAGGCTTCCCGCACTGACCAGCCTTCCATTGTATCTGCATCCTAGGAAAGCATCCCGCATTGATCAACTTTATTCTAGAAAAAATCCAGCATTGATTAGTTTGCTCTTTCCCATTCCTAGAGCTTGGGCATAGATTTAGGGAACACCACTTCTAGATAACCCTTCTCCCATGTACAAGTTACATCACAAACCCCTTTTTTGTGTCGACATTAGGTTTATGAGTTCAGTTCATCCATACCTCCTTCATGAACTTTGGTATAACTAACTATCACTGGTTATTTACTAACATATGTTTTGGTCACATGTGCCTTATGTTACTTATATCCCTCTCTTGTTTATTTCCAATGTTATTAGAGGCATCCTTTCCTAGTGTGATCCTTGATATGACGTAGCATAGTTCTACCCATGGGTCTCCATCATTAAGTTGTATTTTATTCTAAACCTTTCCACATCTATATTTTATCTCTTCTTTATTTTATTACAAGCATATTTTATCTAAATCACCTATATGCTACCCATATATGATATCACATCTACTCACCTACTCTTATCTATATCCATCATTCATCACATCTATTTTCAAATTAATTTTCTTAACATCACATATTATCTATGCATATACATTCATCATAATTATTTATAAATCCAAAGTAAACATGTAATCATCACCATCATTGATATAAACATATTTATATCGTCATATGTTTCAAACATCATCATCAAATATAAATTGAACACATAAAATCATCATCACATTCACATAGCATCATCATCAATATAAATCAACTCATCACATCATATAATAAATACATGCTCATCCATGAAAAAATTATATACATCATAGTTGGACTTTAAGGGCCCTCTCTCAAAGTAGAGATATCATCAAATTCAGTAAAATGTACATACGATATCCTCAAGTCTTGCCCTCTAGAGAAATTTCCTTCAGTCTGTCTCCCAGCCTCATCACCACCACCCTGATGGACTCTCTCCTCTCGGTATGGCTGAGCCACACTCATTATGCTCCCAAATGGCCCATCTCCGGCTACTGCTCACCTCTACAGATGCTCCCAATATCATAATTTCTTCAGAAACTTTTTGATCAAAATCCCGTCATAATACTTAGCTTCTATGGCTAAGGCTCTGTAAAAATCCATCGAAATCATTCTAGGAGGTGCTACGTGTCCCATCCCCTATGATACCACTTGTGCACCACTCATTGACTCTATAGAAAGATATCCTAAATAGGCCCTGTAGGCCTCACTCTTCATGTTGTATTGGTATTTATCTTAGGTGACTTGATCCCTTTCCCATGTAAATACATCCCTCTGTTGGATCACAGTGTTTCTCTCAAATCGTATTTACTCCAGCTCCACATGTAGTCATTCCATCTCTAAGAACTCTCCTCTATCTCCATCGCTTCCACCTCTTGGAGTTGCCTCTACCTCAACCTCCATGTTCTCCTCATATCCTCTCTCTCCATCCACCTGAGTTGCCCAAGTTGCGGTCATCCAATAATAAAATACTACTCCAACTCCTACATCATCATCCTCATCACATGATACTACTGCTTCCTCTAATGGATCTTCCATCCTGAGAACTGGCATCTCCCTCTCAATCTCCTCTTGCATGTATGAGATGGGATCTCTAGGTACAGTCTAAACAACACAAAATTGTCACCTCACTCTATCAAAATGTATAACCTTAATCATCTCTGTCAATCTTCCCTATACCCATCTCATCTTCTGCATACCCACTAAATTTTCATCTGCCCCAGGCCATGCAGGGAAGTCTCTTTAGGGATGTCATATAATATTATCTCCCTCAAGCTCTAAAAACCTATCTACATACCTATCATCATCTCTAACTCCTCTTTCTCCTAAAACCTGATCATCCAGCCATCTCAAGAACCCCATTCCAAGTTGTATGTGGTCTCCTTTGACCCATGGTAGCCCTGGTGGCTAGATAACTACAATATTCTCGTAGGCCCAACACTGTAGCAGGAAGCCTACATCCCTACTCTATACATGTCTAGGTCATGATATACCTGTGCTAGCAAAGTAGTGCCAAATTAAAACATTGTTTGGTGCTCAAATATGTCCACTATGACACCTGCTAGATTCCATGGGAACATGGATCCCCCTCGGTTAGGTAATGAATAACAAGAAATCACTATCATGATCAAGCAAACCAATCAGCTCTATGGTACCCCATCCTCATACCTTAACTCATATGAAAAATCCCCTGAAGAGAATCAGATGTGGGGCACATTGGCTCTAAATAGCCATGTCAGTACTTCTAGACTGATTTTAGATGTGATTGGGACTATCTTCTCCCCCTTAATACGAAATCTAAGGATGTGGTATACATCATGTAGGATGATCATCATCTCACTTGTCCTATACCAAAAAGTGTTAGTGTGCATATTCCACCTCTCAACCAGTGCAATCATCAATCCGACATCCCATAGAATCCTATGATGATAAAATAATCCTCTGAGCCCCACAACCACTAAGTTATCCTACTCATCATTTTCCACATCCCCTATAATATGATCAAATAGTTTCGGGACTCGGTATCTCATATATAAGGTCTCTCAGGCCCGTAATCACCAATCAAACAATTCAATATCAAATCCTTTCATTGTTAAACAACATCTAGAATTAAAATCATTCATCTATTTTACCTATCAAGCCTAATCGACATCGACCCATGTTGGGTCGATGCATCTAGGGGCCAATCACCACCTTTTAGGGTTGAGTCAATGGTGACCATGTCGGGTTGCCACTGACCACCCCTGACATTATCTATCTTTCTAAAAAAATGTAAAAAAAAGTAAAACATAAAATAAATTAAATACAAGTGTGGGTTTCATTACTCACCATCCTACGCACCCTCTAGCATTTCCTAGATGCTCTTCTAGCCTCCATCTCTTAGTCTCCTTTTATATCTTTCTCTCTCAATCATCACTTGTAGGCATCAAAATGAGCATCATCAGCCAACTATTGAGATTATATAGCTACCGACCCAAGTCTTCGTCAACCCCCTTGGGTTGTTGTCAATCGGCATAAGGCATCATCAACTCACTTTGGTAACCGTTGTTTTGGCTTGCCCTTCTCCTTTTTCTCCTTTACTAGGGCATCATCTATTTATCCATGTTTTCTCTCAAAGTCCACCTTTTTGGCCATATTTATTCCCCCTTGGGGAATTTTACTTTATAAATTTTTATAATTTGCCTTTTTGCTCATTTACATGCCCTTTTCTAGGGAAACATTAATTCCATCCTCTTCCTTTTTAGATGCATACCTTTTCAATTGATTCCTCATATATGAAGGATTTCACATTATATTCACATTTAGTTACACATATTTTGATGTATGCATATGACCCTTTGGTCCCCACAACTCGTATCCACTTGAGCATTTTCCCCTCCCTTCATTTCGTAGTGATTTTTTCCAGCTCACAAGCCCATAGGAAATTTCTGTCATCTCCCTGAAGACCATGACCTTTGTTTCTTGCCAATGTGACTCCTAAAATCACTATCATATTTTCAATTTTGTTGATTCAGATCCTCCTTTCTTGGGGTATATTTCCTTGCCTTATCATTTTACCCATATTTCTTCTCCCACCCGCCCTTCACCATCTACTTCTTTCAACCTCATAATCGATTCCCCTTTGCATTATTAGTCCATCATTTGAGGGGGGACTCATCATCAATCCTTCGTAAGCCTTCATCCTTCTCTTTATCTCTTATCATTTTTTTCTCATGGATTGCTAGTGTAAACCACTTAACAAAAATGGGCAAATGTAGACACCAAAATTTGGCATCGCTACCCTTATTACCCACATCCACTTCTTTCACCATGTTCGTATCTAGACCCCCTTTTATTTTAATTGAAACTCATATTTTAATTCCCATATTCCTTATCTATCAGCCTCTCACCTTTAATTTTTAATTAATATTCATTTAATCATTTTCTAAACTTCATCTCATTAGCTAAGCACCTCTAATTAGCTTCCATTCCTCCTCTCTAAATTGTTTATTATCCCTAACTACCTAGTTTCACATCTCTGTGCTTTTTCTATCTTTTATCTAATCTATCTTTATCTCCCACCTACCCATATCACTTCCCTAAGAAACCCTAACCCACCTACATTCTTTAAAACACTCATCCTAATCCATGAAAGCCTCATATCTTGAATAAAGCACCCTTCCACCACTCAAAGGGATGGTTCCCAGCAGTTGGTGATGACCCACCTGGGTCACTGTCGACCCTATAAAACTATTTTCACCCCCATCCAAAAGGAGGCATAATTAGATATTTCTTACGTTGTTGGAACATATATTCAAGCTTTAGCATCCCTGTAGTTGTTACAATCTTATTGGAGTCTATTTTTGCTTTTCTTGCATCACTTACAGAGACTTTGGGAGGTTTAATTTGATTTTGTGTTGATTTATGCTATCATTGTTATTATCTTCCAGGTACTAACATTTTGCAGGTTTAGCTGCCATCAAAGTATCATCTCCAGGTTCTTGTTTTAGTGATTTTGTCTGCAGTTTGTTTTTCCAGCACATCCATCCTCATCCTTGTTTAGCATTACCTAGGTCTTTATCACTCCACTCAGGTTGTTAGTGACCCATCCGTGTGTCGGTATCCATTCTATTTCTAGACCCTTTTTAGTATGTGTTTCTTCTTTGTTACTGTTTCCATTTCTTAGATATGTCATTCTGCTTCTCTGTTACTCCACATCTATCATGTTTACCCATATTACTCGCTAACTCAACCTAGTCACCATTAACCCAAGTCATGTTTCCATCCAATCCATCCCAATATTTTTTTCCTTGCATCCCTTTATGTTATTGTGTTTTAGATCTTCCTCTTCATGTTATTGTCAAAATTTATAGGTCTCTGTAACTGCTAGATTTGCATTCAGCATCCTTCATATCCACATTTTATTCACTAGGTAGATCCATCTTCTTAGGTCGCTGTAGACTTCCCCTCTACAATTTGGAGGTACAATTCACTTTTTATTTACTTATATCAGATTTACATATTTTATCCATTTCTATAATTTTTCAGTTTATGTGTGCCTCAGATTCTGCATATTATCTTGTCTATCATCATTTCTTTTATCATATCTTATTTATACAAGGATTGACATCATCTAAGGAAGTTAACACTTTTTGGAACCAAATTTGTTTGGTAACCCCCTCATCTACTATGTAATCCATTTTATTTCTAGTTTATCCTTGTTGTGCAGGTTCATCAAGTTTTCAGCAAGGTCATTCACGTTTTTCCCATCCATTTACATCAAACATACACCAAGGTACCTTAAACCCTTTTATTTTTGAGTTTTTTAATTTTATTTAGTACCTACTTATGTAATTTGAATAGGAACAAGAAAATTCAATCAATAATAATATGACATAGAAAAATTACTTCCCACATAGTCACTCATGTGTCATGATACTCATCTTCAGTAGATGATAATTCAAAAACTATCTACTTCTTTCTGATCCACAAAATTGGTCCTAATCCGAGATGAAAAATATATCCTAATTTTTATTTATGTCATCAACAGATCCAACATAGTCCGAGTCTTTATATCCTTGCATGAAGAATTGTGAATTCTTTTATTCTAAGCCTTAACTTATGTTCCTCAGATATATCGTAGGAATTTTTGCTAAACAATGACATTTTTTTAGCTCCTACATGAACCAAAAAAGATAACTAATAACATAGACAATATCTAGCCTCGTATAGGTCAAGTAAATGAGACTCCCATCACGTTTCATGTAGTGAGTTCCATTCACTTGAGGTGAATCCTGGAAAAGGGAAAATTAAAGCATGTGTTCCATTAGAGTTTCCATTGGATTCCTATATGTCATCACAAACTTTGTAAGTAGTGTCCTTGCATACTTCTAACACATATTTGATTCTCCTTATACCATATTTCTAATCTAAGACAATAGTGCAGTATCCTCAAGTTTGTCATGTTGAATGATTTTTTGAGATTTTTCCTTACTTCATAAACAAGATTATCCATACTCCCTATGGTTACAATATCATTTACATAAATAAAAAGAATAACGATCTATGTTACTTATTTTCTTGTCTTACAAGTTAGAATTTGAGGAGATATGCTTGAATCCATGGTGTAAGATATGATCATTAATCTTGATGTACCATGCCCGCGGTGCCTATTTCAGTTTGTATAGAGACTTGATTAATCGACACACCTTCATAAGATGTTTTTCATCCTCAAATCCTTCTAGATAGGTCATGTATACCTCTTCCTTTAGATCACCATTCAAGAAATCACTTTCTACATCCATCTGGTGAAGCTTACTTCAATTTTGTGTTGTTAGTGCACTATAAACCCTTATAGTCTTTATCTTTGCGGTGGGTACAAATTTTTCTTCATAATCTATATCTTCCTTTTGGTCAATTCCTTTTACAACTAATCGTGCCTTAAATTTATCGATGGATCATTTTTCCTTATACATTTTCTTGAATACCAATTTGTAGAAAATGGGATTCTTTCCTGTAGGTGGATCATCAAGGTTCCACATACCATTTTTAATTAATGAATCGTATTCCTCTTCTATATCCTTCTTCGATTGCAGTTGGCTCAATGTTTCTCAAATTGAATCTGGTTCAGTGCTTTCAATTAGTGAGCTCATCAAGGCGATATTGACTTCCTCGGTTACTTGTCTTCTCATCCTAATATATACTAAAAACATGGAAGTGATTCCAAATGGTATTCCTTGAGGGTACTTTCTACCCATTTTTGACATGAGTGTTGATGTTGTGTAGTTTTATCCTCCAAATTCCCTAGATCAGCAAACAATTTTCCTTGTAGCTCATCTTCACTTTCAAGAGAATTATTTTCGTCATCTGGTTATGGAAGTAACTTATAAGATGTAGCTTGTAGGGATTCCTTTTTCCTTAGTGATTCATATAATGACTCATCAAATACAAAATCACAACTTTCGTAAATATTCTGTCTCTAGATCTATGATACAATATGCTTTTTATGTCTCATTGTATCCCAATAGAATGTAGTGGAGTTTCTTGGGCTCAATCTTCTTCATTTTCATTACAGGGACATGCATATATGTAGTACAACCAAACACACAAAGATGAGATATTGATGGTTTACAACCTCTCCAAGCTTTCTCTAGAGTTATGTTCTTTAGTGCCTTTGTAGGAGCCCTGTTAAGAAGATACACCATCATTCAAAATGCTTCTACCTAATAATTCCCCTCTAATATCATAATGGAAAGCATGAAACAAGACATTTCCATCAATGTGCGATTGTGACATTCTACGAATCTAGTCTATTGAGGTGTATAAGCAGCAGTCAATTTTTTTTATGTCGTGTTACTTCTAAAAGGCCACAAACTCCTTTGATGTGAATTCCCCTTGATTTGAGTGGAGTAGACGAATGCTCTTTTCAAACTGGTTTTCAACAAGATTTTTGAATATTTTAAAGTGTACAAATGTGTCACTCTTCTTTTTGAGTAAGAATCCCCATATTTTTCTAGGGAAGTCTAACTAGAAAAATTAAAAAATATTAGAATCCTTATATAGTTAAATTTATTAGTCCAAAAATATTGGTATCTATCACATCCAAACAATCCTTAGATTGAATTGAACTTAGCTCAAATGGAACTCTATGTTACTTTCCGACAAGACAACCTATGAAAATAGGAAATGATGGAGAAATTATAGGAATGCCACATACCATACCTTTGGAGTACAGTTTATTTAGGGAACAACTAGATAGGTTCCCATAGTGGAAATGTCAAAGTGTGGTGAACTCTTCCATTGAGGTAGTGAGAGAAACTTCGTGGGAGGATATGGTATCAAAGGTGAACAACCTATCTTGTAAGAATGATCATGCTATGACCTTTCCATCCTTATTGATGAAATAGGTTTTCATACATTTTTTAACTTAGAACTCGACCTTAACCTTGTGATTCAAAAATTGATTGATAGATAGAAGATTTCTTGTTAGGTCAGGTAGGTAGAGAACTTTGGTGAGTGTATAATTGTTCATACCAAGAGGAATTCTAACATCTCAAATGAATTCTGCGACATACTCCTTATCATCTACAATCCTAAACTGATCTCATGTGGGTTAGTGGCTCATCTTTTGGAAAATTTCTTTACATCCTTTCATATGCTTTCTAGCACTATAATCAATCAACCAAACATTCTTAGAGGGTTCATAAGTTTGGATACAAGTTTCATGTTTTGATGAGAATAATTTTCTTCTTTTTATTTTTCTTATTCGTGTTATTCTAAAGCATCATTTTGATGTGTTGTTATGTTTCCTTTGTGCTTCCATATCCTTAGATGATGATGTCCAAGTCAAATTTTTTTCCATGTTGAATAGAAGAAAACTATGTATGGCCATTGTAGTAGCAATAAGAGGTGTCATGAGTATGCGTGTTGTAAATATGACACCATTTCTACTCCTTGGCATGTGATTTATTCTACTTTTACTTTTTTGTTGATGCATTTTCTTCTTGAAATTTTCATTATGTGGCTTTGAAATCAATGTTTTGTCTTCAAATTCACCTTGCACAGACTATATTTATTCCTCATGTTGGAGTAGATTTATCACCATTTCAAATGACACTTCTTATTTTTTTATGTTGAGTTTCATGCCAAATTTCCAAAATTGTGAGGGGAGTTCCCTCAATGTGATTCGGATCAACATTTTATCCATGAAATTCTCATCATGTGCTATTAGCTCCATGCACACTTCATATACTCATCACATAAATGCTACAATCTTCTCTTTAGTTGACATACTACACATATGCAACATTGGTTGAAGATCAAGTAGATTCATTTGGTTCTTTTATTCTTAGATATTAGATAGGATGTCCCAAACACCCTTGGATGCCATTACTTCCTAGTTATGTGGTTGCACTTGAGTAAGTGCACGAAGTTGGGAGACCAAAAAGTGGACAAAAACTTGAAAAAAAGAAAAATGTGATCACGTTTTAAATTGTCAAGTTTGGGATTTACCGAGGCATAAAGAGTACATATTATAACATGTATGCATTACATAACACATACACGTTATGCCTACTATAAAGAAAAAAATAGGCCCGAGCCTCTATCGTTTTATCTATGTCAAACGTGAGTTTAAGAGCTTAACCATGCCCTCACATTTTTTCATTCAGTTGGATATCAAGCTCAAAGGATTGTTTATGGATCACTGGGAAGATCTGAATCGACGATGGTGCCATGGAGAAGAGGTAAGAACAATTCTTTTCTCAAATTTGAAATATGATAATTATAGATTAAAATTTCAATTGAATACATATTTTTTATTGTTACAGTTAGAGGTCGAGGGAATCAACAACAACCAAACCCTGTTATTCCTATCATCCCTCCCGACACTCCCACAATTTCTCAACATCCTTTGGGTAGTCAAGAAGATTTAGCAGCCCACATAGTTGAAAACAAAATTAAAATTGAGGATTTAATCAAAACAATGAGGGATTCACAATCTACAAACCCCCACTGCACCTCTCTTATAAACACATCGGAGGCATTACTTATTCAAGTTGACACGGAAATGGGAAAAATTGATCATTTGACAACTTACAAAGAGGGTTGTAGGGTTTATTATTCCAAAAAATTGTCATATGTGGATGTAAAGAAAAAATAAATTTCAAAATACCTCATATGTGACTTATTCACGGACCCCTGCACTAATTTTTTTGTTTTGTTGTCATGTAAATGGTTTCCCGTCCATTGGTGCAATAATAATTTGATTAAAAATATTTTTTGGGACCGATGGTGGATGGTGTTTGATTTTCCACCTTGTAATAACAATGAGGTGCCACTATAATTTCTAAGGAAACTCTATTGTGATTTTATCCTCAACGAGATCCCAAATTATTTTGATTTCTGAGATTTCCAGGGCCGAGGAAAAGGATCTACACAGGATCGACCATGTCCATAGTGTGCACCTATTCAGTAGGGTAGATTCCCCACATAGAAGCCCCCTCACCCTGATATTGTCCCTTAAGCAGTGAAGGAGATAGTAGAGATTGATACACTCCACGCACTTCAGGGGCTATTTGTGACCCTTTTTTGACATACGAGGGAGATTTCTGAGCCATATTCTTGTAGAGGTACATAGAGTATTCACTCAAGGAGTACTAGCATGAGGCCACATCTTTTCTCATCATGTGGTAGAATATTTTTGGGGTCCAAGGAGGATGATACTTTCATGCGTCTGATTTTGGTGCACCTGGTGCTAGGGGTGCACATGATAATGTCACTATTTCAGATGTCCTTTTGAGTGAGACATTTGGATTACATTCATCGGTGTCACCTTCATAGGTAAATTTGTTATGTTTTGTTATGTGTGTTACAAAAAATTTGGAGTACTTGATTACTTCTTATATATGTTAAAATTTTTGAAATAATTGTATTTGTACATGTATATGCATTAATATTACAATGCGCGGGAGGCACATCTTCATCCTAAGCATAGGCGGCAAGCACCATGCGTACACATACATTCACATAGGTAATTTAGAATGTTAATTATGTAAAATTTTCACATACATGAGTGTGTGTGTGTGTGTGTGTATTAGTTTTGAAGTTAAATATATGTATGTTCTTGTATGTGCATCTAACTCACGTGATATACATGTTTGATAAAGATGTTGACTTCACTAGACACCCCACCATCTCTACGACAAGTAGATAAAGGTGTTGCTGCTGGGATTTCATCTTCACAACAACTCACTAAGGTATATCAAACAACATGAATTTTTTTTTAAATTTCTCATGTAATTCATATTATGTTAAATTACATGTTAGTAATGTCTTTCATTGTAGAATTATTAAATTATGTTAATAATGTCCTTCATTGTGTATATGCAATAGTTACCTGCGATAGGTAGCAGCCCTTTTCATTTGATTCATAGGCGTGGTGGGGTAAAAACAATAGTTCTATATTGATAAAATTAGTTTAAATATTGTCTTTATGTACATAAATGTACTTAGTTATATTTTTGGTAATTCTGATGTTAGATTTTCTAATCTTATGTGTATGTAGGGAACTTCAACCCCCTCCATTTTGACTTGAGGGCACAAACTCGTCCATCTTTTCATCTTCGTACCCCCGTTCGTACTGTAGGATCTCCCGATGACTCATCTGAGCATGAGATGAAAATTCGGCATGATCAAAAACTTGCAGTAACTTTGTGTATTTATGTAAATACTTTCATTCTAGCATGGTCTTAAATACATATTGAAAACATATATAAATTAAGTTTTGACAAAAAACATTGTTTACATTTACAGGCTCATCTATAGGTGAGTATATAGTGGAAGAGGACTCAAAGCATGGGCTTGGATGATCCAAATTCATCTCATAGATCTCCATCTTCATCTAAGGGAGGGCCTTCTTTGAGCAAGGCCAAGAGAGGGGTAGATTTTGATGAGTAGGAAATATATATGTCTTACATGACATTGTTTTTGTATGCCTATGTGCATGGCATTGTATGTACGCCTATATGGCATTTGAATTTCATGGTATATGACCTATTTGGGAATTTCTGTATTTATTATGCACATTAAAATAATATTTGGAACTTGATAATTTTTTATGAGACCTTACATTTATGAGATTATTTCTGCATGAAACTAATATGATGTGCACTTGACAATATTTAAGACATTATGGATTATTTTTTCATTTATTGGTGATGTATATGTACTAGAATTTTCAATATATTAATATGGCATCAAACTTTGTAAATCAATATTTATATAATGTATGTATATAAAGAGTTACCTAATCTGAGTAATTATTCATTCAATTTATCAATGTGTATATGTGTATTTACATTACTTGCACTTATTCTTGCTCATGGTCTCTTTGTACTATTTCCTATCTTATCATGCACTTACTACATTCTTCTATGCTTATTAGTCTTCTCACCTATAAAAACACCCAAGATTCATCACAATTTGATGCCTTTACTCTATTGATATTTTGAGAATGTCTCTCCATATACATTACTCCAATGCTTGAGAATCTCTCCAGATGTAATGACATTTTGATTCAGACACTCAATGATTCTTGATTGTCTAATCTTGTCCAATTCGTGTTATTACCTTTAAATTTGTTGGCATTTTAAGTTATTTGGAAATCACATCACACCCTTCACTAGGCTTGATGACTACCCCTATCCTTTTGAAGGAGATTTTTAAAGAATCCATGGGTTTATCATAGCATACATTATCAATGAATGGAAGGTCACTAAGTCACAGGCCAACTAAATTCCATCCAAAACTAAACAAGAAAGATTTACTAGGTGATTGATAACTCCCGTGTGTTCTTAGACATACCCCCATTAAAATCATTCTTAAGCCAATCTAGTCATTACAAGCTCTTAAGGAACTATGCCCAGACGAGCAAAAGTATGGGTAGCATAGGGAACCAAAAAAAATCCTCCACTAGCATTCACCGGGCCACCCTGATGTGTTGGCATAGCTGGCTCAGTCCCATGAGCTTCCGTTTGCAAACTACAACGTCTGGGAGCCCTACACTCTACTCAGATTGCAGTATTTCGTGCATTTGCAAACAATATGACAGTGAGAGAACCGAATGGATATGGAGAAAACCGAGAGAGGCTTTCATAGAGGCATTCAATATAGAGGTTTTGCATCTAACGATATGTCTCTAGGTGCCACGTAGTCTGAGAAATCACATGTCGAAGATATAACGTGTTTTGGTCTCAGGGCTCTTAAGAGACTACATCTGAACGAGGTAGCCTGAAAACATGAGGAGCATAGGGAACCAAAAAAAATCCTTCACTAGCATTCACCTAGCCACCTCGACGTGTTGGTGTAGTTGGTTCGGTCCCAAATGCTACCATTTGCAAAATACAACATCTAGCATCCTTACACTGACTCAGACTACACTATTTCGTGTGTTTGTAAATAATAGGATAGCAAGAGAACTGAATGGATATGGATAAAACTACGATAGGATTTTGTAGAGGGACCCAACATAGAGGTCTTGGATCTAACGATATGTCTCTAGGTGCCACGAAGTCCAAGAAATCACCCGTCGAAGATATAATGTGTTTTGGCCTCAGGGCTCTTAAGGGACTATGCCCGGATGAGGTAGCATGAAAGCACAGGTAGCATAGGGATCCATAATAAAGCCTCCACTAGTATTCACTTGGACACTTCAATGTGTTGGTGTAGTTGGTTTGGTCCCACAAGCTTCCATTTGCAAACTACAACGTCTGGGCACACTACACTTACTCAGACTACAGTATTTCATGCGTTTGCAAACAATAGGACACCAAGAAAATTGAATGGAAATGGAGAAAACCAGTAAATTATTTCATATAGGACATCAACATGGAGGTCTGGGATCTGACGAGACATCTCTAAGTGCCATAGAGTCTGAGAAATCACCTGTCAAAGATATAGTGTGTTTTGGCCTCAAGGCTCTTAACGGACTACGCCTAAACAAGGTAGCCTGAAAACATGGGTAGTGTAGGGAACCAAAAAAAAGCCTCCAATAGCATTCACCTGGCCACCTTGACGTGTTGGTGTAGTTGGTTCGGTCCCATGAGCTTCCGTTTGCAAACTATAGCGTCTGGCAGTCGTACACTAACTCAGACTGCGGTATTTCATGTGTTTGCAAACAATAGGACAGCGAGAGAACTGAATGGAGATGGAGAAAAGCTCAAGATTCTTTTGTAGAGGGCCTTGACATTGAGGTATCAAATCTAGCAAGATGTCTCTAGGTCCCACAGAGTCGAAGAAATCACCCGTCGAAGATATAGCGTGTTTTTGGCCTCAAGGCTCTTAAGGGACTATGCCCGGACGAGGTAGCCTGAAAGCAAGGGTAGTGTAGGGAACCAAAAAAAATCCTCCAATAGCATTCACCTGGCCACCTTGACGTGTTGGTGTAGTTGGTTTAGTCCCATGAGCTTCCATTTGCAAACTATAGCATATGCGATCCCTACACTGACTCAAACTGCAATATTTCACACATTTGCAAACAATAGGACAACGAGATAACCAAATTGATATGGAGAAAACCATGAGAAATCACCCGTCGAAGATATAACATGTTTTGGTCTCATGGCTCTTAAGAGACTACGCCTGAACGAGGTATCCTGAAAGCACGGAGAGTGTAGGGAACAAAAAAAAGCCTCCACTAGCATTCACCTACCCACCCTAATGTGTTGGCATAGTTGATTCATTCCCACAAGCTACCATTTGCAAAATACAGCATCTAACAGCCTTACACTGACTCAGACTACACTATTTTGCACATTTCCAAACAATAGGACAGTGAGAGAATCAAATGGAGATGGATAAAACCATGATAGGATTTTGTAGAGGGCCCTAACATGGAGGTCTTAGATCTGACGAGATGTCTCTAGGTGCCACGGAGTCTGATAAATCACCTGTCAAAGATATAGCATGTTTTGGCCTTAGGGCTCTTAAGGGATTACATCTGGATGAGGTAGCCCAAAAGCACAGGTAGCATAGGTAACCAAATAAAATCCTCCACTAGCATTCACATTTCCACCCCGACATGTTGGAGTAGTTGGTTCGGTCCCACAAGCTTCCATTTGCAAACTACAGCATCTAGGAGCCCTACACTAACTTAGACTGTAATATTGCGCGCGCGTTTACAAACAATAGGACACCAAGAGAACCGAATGGATATGGAGAAAACCACGAGAGGATTTCATATAGGTCTTTAATGTCGAATTCTCTAATCTAACAAGATGTCTCTAGGTGCCATTGAGTCTGAGAAATCAACCGTCGAAGATATAGCGTGTTTTGGCCTCAAGGCTCTTAAGGGACTACACCCGAATGAGGTAGCCCAAAAGCATGGGTAGCATAAGGAACCAAAACAAAGCCTCCAATAGTGTTCACTTGGCCACCCTAACGTTTTGGCATAGTTGGTTTGGTCCCATGAGCTTCCGTTTGTAAACTATAGCGTCTGGCAGCTGTACACTGACTCAGACTGTAGTATTTCATGTGTTTACAAAAAATAGGATAGCGAGAGAACCGAATGGAGATGGAGAAAAACACGAGAGGATTTCATATAGGGACCCAACATGGAGGTCTTGGATGTGATGATACATCTCTAGGTTCCGCGGAGTCCAAAAAGTCAGCCATCGAAGATATAACGTGTTTTGGCCTTGGGGCTCTTAGGGTACTACACCCAAATGAGGTAGCCCGAAAGCATGGGTAGCATAGGGAAACAAAAAAAAGCCTCCACTAGCCTTCAACTGGCCATTCTGACATGTTGGCATAGTTTTTCGGTCCCACAAGCTTCCGTTTGCAAAATATAGCGTCTGACAGCCCAACATTGACTCAGACTGCATTATTTCACATGTTTACAAACAATAGGACAGTGAGAGAATGGAATGGAGATGGAGAAAAAACCACGAGAGAATATTTTGGTTCCCATAAGCTAGTTGGCATAGTGGAGGATAGTTGGCATAGTTTGTTTGGTCCCATAAGCTACCGTTCACAAAATACAGCATCTAGCAGCCTTACACTGACTCAAACTACATTATTTCACATGTTTACAAACAATAGGACAACGAGAGAACCGAATGGAGATGGATAAAACCATGATATATTTTGTAGAGGGCCCCGACATGGAGGTCTCGGATATGATGAGATGTCTCTAGGTGCCACGGAGTCCGAGAAATCACCCATTGAAGATATAGCGTGTTTTGGCCTGCAGGATCATAAGGGACTACATCCGGACGAGGTAGCCTAAAAGCACGAGTAGCGTAGGGAACAAAAAAAATACTCCACTAGCATTCACCTAGCCACCCTAATGTGTTAGCGTAGTTGGATCAGTCCCATGAGTTTCTGTTTGCAAACTACAACGTCTAGGAGCCCTACACTGACTAAGACTACAGTATTTCGTGCATTTGCAAATAATAGGATAGTGAGAGAACTGAATGGAGATGGAGAAAAATATGAGAGTATTTCATAGAGGGCCCCAACATGGAGGTCTCGGATCTGATGAGATGTTTTTTAGGTGCCATGGAGTTTGAAAAATCACTCATCGAAGATATAGTGTGTTTTGGCCTCACGGCTCTTAAGGGACTATGCTCAAATGAGGTAGCCTGAAAGCACAAGTAGCATAGGGAACCTGATATTGCCAAATCACAACCCCCTTATGTTTACACAATTGTATATACTTGAGCTCATGGTGTGATTGGATAACATGGGTACTATCTTCAAGTTGTGGGACTTGTTACTTGAGATAAACCTCCAGAGAAAGCTGGTTCTTGCTCCTAAACTACCTACCACAATCTACTCTAATGTAAGAAAAAATATCTTTTCTAATCTAAATTTTCAAGGGACCAAAGAGAGAGAATGCATAAAACTGAAAACCTACATTAAAGTGGTGATACACCAGAAATGAAGGGAGTGAGGGTAGTCTTTCAATGTGTGAGATACCGAAGCAAAGTGCACACTAGAAGGGGTGATAACAGTTCTCCACAATCTAGCAAAATGCATTCAAAACAACATCTCAAACATACACAATGTTAATGGATCCTTGTAGGAGAATAAAAATAGACACAATATTCTTGTAATGAAGGTTGAAAGGTCAATAAGTGTGCAAATAAACACAACAGGGGAAGATGCATCCACAAACTTGTATTTTATTGCTTCATGATATGCACAGTTCATTCTATTACAAGGGCCTGGATTACCATGTAAGGAGTCCACTACAAAGGCCTGCAGCACATTAGCTTCACAAAGCAATTCTGACAGAGCTTTGTTACAATAAAACTCTTCCTTTTACAATGAGCCCAACACTCTAATTTATAGAAAAATAAGAAGAGAGAGAGAGAGAGGGAAAGTGGAAATCCTGAAATTTGTCCTTCAACCACTTTCAAGGGGTCATAAATGGATTGAAATGATGGTATGTTTCTTGCAAAAAGGCTCCCCATACTCTTGCATGACTTGCAACAATGAAAAAATGATAACCATGCCTCTTAATTACACTCCCAACCACCAAATAAAACACTATTCTAAACCTAGCCGTGTTTTCTACAAAATATTTATCTATCTTTCATCAAATCCATAATGTATTTATTTTTGTACATTGGGCTCAAAAACATGATTCCAATGGTACCAATTTCATGTGATTTTGTTGAGAAATGCAAAAGTTATGGCCTTCTGAGTGTGAGCAACTATTTTGGGTCTGCCAAGCATTTTCTATCATTTGACGGGAATGAGCATTATTTGGCTTGAGTTGAAAGTCCAATTTTATGAAAATCAGAGCTCAGAGTCAAAAATTATTGTAGTTTGAAGTTCGGGGGTCAAATGTTGACTTTTTCTCTTCATTGTGGCTATTTCGGCAAAATAGGGTTCGCATGTCCCAGCTTTCCCGAAAAAAATCTCCGCGTCCCTTAATTTGGGATTTGTTGTCCCCACACGTCCGTCGTTGACCTAGCTGTGAGGGTCATTGACCTCCACATTCTCCGCAACGTATAGTTCCATTTGTGACTTTTTCACCTTTGTGCGTCCCACGCGTACTTTTGTCCCAACCATCCCAGACACATTTCTCTGTATCACCCACAATGCACTGACTTGTGGCAAAATTGGCTTTTCATGTCCCGCACATACCTGCATCCCAATTGTCCTGCGGACCGTCTGGGAAAAAAATATCCAATTTTTCTGCAAAACACCAAAATGAGCCCATTTTCAGATTTTTTAATTTTCTCTAACTTCTTGGGTTTTTTCCTAAATGGGGAAAGTTAGAGAGAAGCCAAGGGGACCCCAAAAAACATGATTTTTGGCCTTGAATCAATTCTACTAGCTCAAGACTGAAGAATTTGTGCAAGTTATCCAAAATTACCTTAAGGGGTGAATTTTGGATAGCAGAACTATAACAAAGCCTCCACTAGTGTTCACTTGGCCACCCCAACATGTTAGCATAGTTCATTCGGTCCCACGAGCTTCCATTTTCAAAATATAGCATCTGGCAGTCGTATACTGACTCAGACTGCAGTATTTCATGCATTTACAAACAATAGGAAAACGAGATAACCGAATGGAGATGAAGAAAACTGTGAGAGTCTTTCTTAGAGGGCCCCGATGTGGAGGTAAGGGATCTAGTGAGACATCTCTAGGTGCCACGAATTCTGAGGAATCACCTGTCAAAGATATAACGTGTTTTGGCCTCAGGGCTCTTAAGGGACTATGCCTAAACAAGGTAGCCCAAAAGCATGGGTAGCATAGGGAACCAAAAAAAATCCTCCAATAGTGCTCACATGGCCACCACAACATGTTGGCATAGTTGGTTTATTCCCATGTGATTCTGTTTGCAAATTATAGAATCTAGGAGCCCTAAACTAACTCAGACTACAGTATTTCCTACATTTGCAAACAATAGGATAGTGAGAGAACCGAATGGATATGGAGAAAACAACAAGAGTATTTTGTAGAGGGCCCCAGCATGGAGGTCTCAGATCTGACAAGATGTCTGTAGGTGCTACGGAGTCCAAGAAATCACCTGTTGAAGATATAGCATGTTTTGGCCTTAGGGCTCCTAAGAGACTATGCTCGAACGAGGTAGTTCAAAAGAACAGGGAGTATAGGGAACCAAAACAAAGCCTCCACTAACATTCACCTGGCCACCCCTGTAACACCATCGATAATTGTTATATTCCTCTTTTGCATTTCAAGTGTTGACATGTGATTTTCTTCTAAAGATGTGTTCTTTTGATTGTTGGAGATCATGCTTGATATGGATAAATATTTTCTATTCTTAAGATCATTAGACTAGAATGGAATGGCTTCCTTGAATCCATTTTTCACTTCTTATAGGTGAGTTTCAATCTAGTTTAAGAGTTGCAAACTTATCTCTTTATCTAACTCATCCTTGGATCAATTTCAGTGATCCAAAGAATTTTTTAAACCTTCTCAGTTGAATGAATGGTAAATTGACATTCCATAATTTGAGGGATAGAGCGGACTGAAATTTATTATTACAAGTTCTTTAATATTGTGTGAACGTGTTTCCATTTAGTTGTATGTTGTGCTTAGGTCCTTGAAGATCGATCTTGGCAATACATTGCTGATGTAAATCAAATACAACCTGTTCATGACATAGGAATGATTTGGAATCCTAAGTTGGGTAATAATATTTACTACCTAGCTATGTTACTTAATTGAATTTTTATTCTACCCTAAACTTCCTATTCTACTTTGTTTGGTTGGCATCCAAACCTAAGCCTTGTGCTAAGGGAATATGGAAAGGTTACTAGGCTATCTAAAGTAACCTAAAACCTAATGCTATAAGGTTATGACATGATCTAACCTATTGCCTAAAACTAAAAGGCTGTGAATTTATCTAACCTAATGTGTTATGGCCTAAGGTAATTATTCCTAAACTAACCCAAGTTTACAGGATCTACCCTAAGCTATTTAAATAGGAACCTAAAGGGGTCGCATGCCTCTATGCTGATGGTTCCAATGGAAATGAATTTGTTGATAAGGTTTTTAAGGCATTAAGTACTGCTAGTTTTGGTAGGGGCTAGATGACTTGATGGAGGCTTATGTGGAAGCTCCACTAAAAATGGAATTACATGTTAAATGGGAATTGGAATTTGCCAAATTTGGGAGGCGGTGGTCAGGAGAGAGAAGCAGAAAAATTGGAATTAATGAAATTAATTGGCCTTAGGTTTTGTTCAAAAACCTTCTAGGAAACTTGGAAGGTGGGTTTGTGGGAGGTTGTTGGTTTTTGCATTCATTTCAGATTTTTCTCTGCATGGAGAAAACTGGTTCTTCGAACCAGCAGTTTGACTTTCACTTCATCGCTATTTTTAACTCACTTGGTTTATTTTCGATCATGGGAAGGTATATGAGGCATTCTGAGGAAATTTATTGGTTGATTGATCTTTCGTGGAGGAAAAAAAAGGAGTTGAAAGATCGGCTGGAAGTCTCCTTTGATTTGGCAGAAGCGCTATCAGGAATGATAGTCTCTAACCATTCAAATCTCTTTCTTTCTTCTAAAAGTTTCATTAAAATGACTTTGCTCTTATGAGATTCTTGGCTTGCATGTTTTATCTGGTTGTTTGCTTGCTAGGTTTTGTAATCTCTGGAAATTTGGGTATGAATCCATGGAAAATTGGTGTAATTCTTGGAAACTTTCTTTATATGGGTTAAATAACAAATCATGCATGAGAAACTTGTTTTTGTGGCTCTGTTTGTCATTTCTTGAACCGTTATTCAAAGAGTTGTGTTTTTAACTAAACTTCGTCGTTATTTACTTGGTTCTGAGTTCTTTGGGAACTTTGAGTCCCATCTGATCTTACATTAGATCTCATTTTTGTTTGAGCTTGAGCTTGTATTTGAACTCGTATTTATTTGGAGCCTGTATTTGGGTTCGTTTTTTGTTTGAGCTTGAACTTGTATTTGAGCTTGTGTTGAATTTGAGCCTGTATTCGAGTTCGTGTTTAGTTTAAGCTTGATTCTGGGTTAGTGTTTTGATAATAATTTTTGTTGGAGGTTCTTGTTACTCTGAAACCGTGTTTGTATTCTCGAGTAATCCAGGACTAGTGTTTGAAGTCCATATGTAACTTTGTACTCGTGTTTATTCTTGTGTTATTCTAGACTATTAGTGGAATTTCATAATGTACACAGCACTCGTATTTTATTACGTGAATAGTTCTAAACTCCAGTTAGAAGCTCATGTTTCGTTTTGAGCTGGTATGAATTTTCTATGTTCAAAATAAAAACTGGAATGGGAACTTGTTGTTGCCCTGAACCTGTGAATATTTACTTTAATAGTTCTGAACTCTTCTGTGAGAAACTTGTATTTCATTTTGAGTTGGAAATAGGGTCTCTTGTTTATGTTATAAACCGGTTAAGGTTGTTCGTATTGTATTCTGTCTTATATTACGATACTTATGTATATCTGTACTCATGTTTGAGACTTTGTGATTTGACACTGTACATATAATTTGGTACTTAGTGTTTGGAATTTATAGCCTGAACGATGTGTTGGTTATGTTCTGGTATTTTTGAGTTGGTTTTTAATTCCATTCCAGTTGAAAGCTTATAACTCTTTTTATTCAAATTGCTTACTCAAAGAAAATTTGGGGAAGTAGTATGACTAAGCTGTTTGAATATCTCTTGGAGATTTAACTAGAAATGCTTTCATTTGATAGTAGTATTTGGAATTTCTTTTAAAACGATTTTGTACCAGTGCTTAGATATTGTAGTGGAAGGAATACTTAAATCTGTTCAGTTTGATTTTGTTTTATAGTTTTAAAAGAATTATAAACCACCTACTCTTAAGTACAAAGTTGTGGAGGCATTTTAAAGGAACTTCAATTTGGAGTTCGAGCATACTCCTGAACTGGTTTATTTTAAAGTTTCAGGTTTTCTATTCTTGTTGGGATCAATAAGTGAATACTTGAGTCTTTTAAAAGAAAAAGGAATTGGGAATCCAGGAATAGTGTGTTGTTTTTTAACTTTACTATTTACGTTATTCTGAACTGAAATTGGAACCCATGATTTTTAATGATAATGATTGTAAGGGAGACTTGCAGTACGCTTTCTTTACAATGAGTTAGTTTTGTCATCTCTTCTGGGAACTGGTGTATGAGCTTATTGTTTGGATTAGAAGAGGGAATTTGTTGTTAAGTGTAGAGAAATGATTTAAGGATTGAATCAAATTCTTATAAGATTCATTTTCTAACCTGTTGAGATAAGTTCATTTGATTGAACCCTTCTGTTATTAGTTCTCTTGTGAAAAGGAGATTTATTATAATTGTTTAGTCTTCCTTATTCATATCATTTATTGATGTAATCTATGAAGAGATTTGATGTTTCGGTTTTGTTGAATAGAAAATATAATTTTGTTGGCAGACTGTTAAAATTCTATAACTCCTTATATTGATATGGGATTTTGTTTGGATGAAAATCCTAAATGTTGAATTTAAAGGTAGTTGTCCTTCACATGAAACAGTTACATTCATGTTATGAACCTGTTTCTATTTTTTGATGTTTTGTGTTGGGCATAGTTTGGAATGGTTATTCTTTTTCCTTGCTTAGGAGCTAGATGAATCATCCTAATGGGAACTATGTTGTAAACCCTTCCTTTTTCTTCTAGTAAAGTTAAATGTTGTATTCTATTATGATAGAATTGAGAACAGTAAGATGTTATGATCTGTTGTTTTTTTTAAGGTAATTGATAGGATCAATTAAAATTTAATTTTGTAAGGCAGATATTGTGGATTATATTATGTTCTTCTCTTAGAAGTGAATTCAGATTGGTTAATATACTTCTTTCTTATTGTTATTACTTATTGATATATTAATTGTTTCATTAAAGCAAATTTGTTTTAATGGAACAATTAGTGGAATACACTTCATTTTAAGGATTAGTGCTTATCATGCTCAGTTCATTGAACTAACCCATGCTAGCAATTTTTGCAAATGGACTTCATAAGTGATAAAAGAAGGAAAAAATTATATGATGCATTGGCCGATTTAAGTCTAATTCTTTGTGAATAATTCTGATTCGTTCTTGAGTTGTATTGAAAAAGAAAAGTTGTATTATTTTTAGAATGAAGGCGGTTGTTATACAGTATGCCTAAAATGAATAAGTCTTGTAAATGTATAAGTTTTAAAGATGAAATGAAAGTTGAGAATTTACTTGTATTGGTTGTGGAAATTATCTTGTACTTGTATGAAAGAGATGGAAGTCTATCTTGTTGATATTCTTCATATTATTTATATGCTTAATTGGTTATCCTTTGATAAGTTGGATAAAGGGATTTAGTTCAATTTCCCTAATTAAGATGTAGCTTGTTAAGTTACAGAATATGATGTTCTTTATCTAAACTATTTAACATAGTAATGTAATGTGTCATGAACATACATTAATAAATATGGATATTGGGTAGGATATACCCTAACACTTTAAAATGTAGATAAAGACTCTTTCTCTTTCTTAATTGAATATAAACCAAAAAGGTTTGGAAATATGGTTACAATTTATTAGACTTAATTTTGAATGAAGTCTACTTTAATTGGATATATTTGGACGTTGAACCTTTCTAAAAAGTTGTGGTACTTTTTAAATGAAACTTATGATAACATTGTTCTATTGCGGTTAATTGGCAGTTTAACTAAGAAATCAAACATTAAAAGAAACCATAAGTATAATGAAGTTCTTCATGGACTAAATGAATAAAATTTAGGAAATAACTTATTAAGTGTTGGATTAAGGTTTGGCAGGGTTGTTGTAATCAAGAAATAATCCAAACTAGCAACGTATTAACAATCTCCTTGGGGGTATGTACATCTTGATGAGGTAGTTTCTGTAGGATGTTGGCACATGCCAACTGCAGGGCTGTACTTTTGAGAAGGCTTGGGTCTTCTCGAGAATACATCGTTGTATTTGACATGTGGCATCACCCTTCCACATTGATCATCTTGATCTACACACAATAGGAACTCAGACTTGAACTTAGTTTCTCTCTAGGTCAGGATAGGAGCATATTTAGGATAGGAATTAGCTTTCAATGGCTTAGGGTACGTTGGCACATCCGGTCGACTTAGATCAACCGAGTATGCCCATTTACCCTAAGCCATTGTGAGCATCTTCCTATAATAGGTTATGTTTCTATCTAGGGCTAGGGTTAAACCTGGAACAAGTGGACTGACGGTAGTCAATAAAGACCAATCATGATAATAGAGGAGCGAGGCGAAGGACGCATTCCAATATGATGAGTGTGTTGTCTAGGAATAGTGACATACACAGTATGTTATAAATCTTCGGCCAAAGTATCGTAAACTACTAGTTGTGTTGTCTTATGTCACCAAGTTTAAAACAACGTGATATCATATGAATATTGTTAGTAGATATTCAAATATGTTCTTTAAACAGATCACTCAGTACCCGATGTAGGATAGGAAGACCAAGTATACAAAGTATACAATATCTATTCAATAAATAAGATAACATAAATAGATCGGTAGCTTACCGAGTTATGGAATGAATAGATCGGTGAATCACCGAGTCATTACAGCTGCATATGTTTATCCATTGAATTTGATTGGCATAGATTGTTTATTCTAAATAATGCTTTATTTAGATCAGTGAACACTATAAAAAAATCCTCCAATAGTGCTCACCTAACCACCCCAACATGTTGGCGTAGTTGATTTGGTCCCATGAGCTTCTATTTGCAAACTATAGCATCTAGGAGCCCTACATTGACTCAGACTGTAGTATTTCTTGCATTTGCAAACAATAGGACAACGAGGGAACCAAATGGATATGGAGAAAAATGCAAGAGGATTTTGTAGAGGGCCCCAATGTGGAGGTCTCGGATCTGACTAGACGTCTGTAGGTGCTATGGAGTCCGAGAATTCACCCATCGAAGATATAGCATTTTTTGGCCTTAGGGATCCTAAGAGACTACGCCTAAACGAGGTAGCCAAAAAGCACTGGGAGTGTAGGGAACCAAAACAAAACCTCCACTAACATTCACCTGGCCACCCTAACATGTTGGCATAGTTGGTTTGGTCGAACAAGTTACTGTTTACAAAATATAGCATCTAGCAGCCTTACACTGACTCAGACTACACTATTTTACGTGTTTACAAACAATATGATAGTGAGAGAATCGAATGGATATGGATAAAACCATAATATTAATCCATACAGGGCACAGACATGGAAGTCTTGGATCTAACGAGATGTCTCTAGGTGCCATGGAGTCCGAGAAATCACTCGTCAAAGATATAGTGTGTTTTTTCCTCAGGGCTCTTAAGGGACTATGCCCGGACGAGGTAGCCTGAAAGCACGGGTAGCATAGGAAACCAAAAAAAATCCCCAACTACCATTCACCAGGCCATCCAAACATTTTTTCCCAGATGGTTTGGTCCCATAAGCTACCGTTTACAAACTACATCGTCCGGGAGCCCTAAATTGACTCAGACTGCAGTATTTTTCCTGTTTGCAAACAATAGGATAGTGAGAGAACTAGATGTATGTGGAGAAAACCATGAGATAATTTTGTAGAGTACCCCAACATGGAGGTCTCGGATCTATTGATACATCTCTAGGTGCCACGGAGTCTAATAAATCACCTGTCAAAGATATAACATGTTTTAGCCTCAAGGCTCTTAAGGGACTACGCTCGGACGAGGTACCCAGAAAGCATGGGGAGCATAGGGTACCAAAAAAAATTCTCCACTAGAATTCACCTGGCCACCCTAATGTGTTGGCATAGTTGGTTTAGTCCTACGAGATTCTGTTGCAAACTATAGTGTCTGACAGCCCTACACTAACTCAGACTGTAGTATTTCGTGCATTTGCAAACAATAGGACAGTGAGAGGATTTAATAGAGGGCCCTGACATAGAGGTTACAGATCTGAAAAGACGTCTTTAGGTGCCATGAATTCTGAGAAATCACCTGTCGAAGATATAAAGTGTTTTGGCCTCAGGGCTCTTAAGGGACTATACCCGGACGAGGTAGTCCGAGAGCATGGGTAGAGTAGGGAATCAAAAGAAAGCCTTCACTAGCATTCACAAGGCCATCCGAACATGCTTTCCCAAATGGTTTGGTCCCACAAGCTACTATTTGTAAAATACAACATTTGTGAGGCCTAGATTGACTCAGACTATAGTATTTCGTGCATTTGCAAATAATAGGACATCAAGAGAACTGGATGGAAATGGAGAAAACCATGAGAGTATTTTGTAGAGTGCCCTAGCATAGAGGTCTCGAATCTAACAAGACATCTCTAGATGCCACGGATTCTGATAAATCACCCATCGAAGATATAACGTGTTTTGGCCTCAGGGCTCTTAAGGGACTCCGCTTGGATGAGGTACCCTGAAAGCATGGGGAGCGTAGGGTACCAAAAAAAATCCTCCACTAGCGTTCCCCTAGGCACCCCAATGTGTTGGCATAGTTGGTTTTGTCTCACGAGCTTCTGTTTGCAAACTATAGCATCTGGAAGCCCTACACTGACTCAGACTACAATATTTCACACCTTTGCAAACATTAGGACATCGAGAGAACCAAATGGAGATGGAGAAAACTGTGAATGATTTCATAGAGGGTCCTATCATGGAGGTCTTGGATCTAACGAGACATCTCTAGGTGCCACAGAGTCCAAGAAATCACCTGTAGAAGATATAGTGTGTTTGGTCCTAAGGGATCTTAAGGGACTACACAACTTCTCAAAAAAAGGTTAGCTTAACAGGCTCATAACTGTCTCTCTTCAGCCTTCAACAGGGCTTATCAGCCTTTATGGCCCACGAAAAAAAGGAACCAAGAACCATTCCTGCTAAAAGATGCAAAAGCCTTGCTTCATGCAAAAAAAAAGCCACTTCAAAATTTTTAAACAAGAAAAGTTCAGGATAGGGCACCTATAAGATCCCCAGCTACATCAAGATCTCCTCTTTGCTTGAACTGAATCCTATGTTGCTAAGCCGAGTCTTCCCACTGCAAAAAAAGCCTTTGAGCTGTTCGGGTGATGATCTTGCAATCAGGTACTCCTCTGTTCTGGTGACCAGAAAGGATCTGACCATTCAATTACAGCCCAAAAGCAGGAACACCAGATTTACCACCGCAGAATACACTGCAGTGTCCAAATCCACTGCAGAGCTCAAATGTTCCAAGAGTTCCATGACACCTGCAGATCCTGAAAGCCAGTATCCTTAAGACATGATCTTTGGAGACTTTTGTAAAATAAGACAAGGAAAAAAAAAAAACTGAAAAGGAAGAAAAGATCATTGTTACGTCAACTTTGTTAATGAAAAGTCCAGAGTTGGGAATGGCTATTTCTTGCTGTCAAATCATCATCATACTTGGGCAAGGACATGCTCTGACAGAAATCGATAATGGCAGTATTTTCTTTCAATGGCTGTAAGTTTGTTTGTAATATCAGTCTATTTCAGGATGACACCCGTTACCTCTAAAAGTGATAAGTATAGTACAAAGGAGGCTCAAGTTTAATTGTGGGAACACTTTGCCATAGAGGGGAAAAATATTCTAAAAAATAAAAAAATCCTTAGACATGAATATTGAAATCATTACATTCTAAATAGGCCTTTTCATCGATGCGTTTACTAGTTCAATTAAAACTTTCAAGGCCGTGGGATCACCCTTTGACCCATAATTCTGAGGCTTCAGCCAGGAACAAAGTCCAAAATCCACTCAGCAAAAAATTAGTAAAGGGTTCCTCAGTTCCAGAACTTGTGCTTGTATCACTTTAATGAAATTACTGCAGCTGTCTTTATTTGGAAATGGACTAAAGTAGAAAGAGAGAATGGGTGTGTCAGGATCAATTTTAAAATAAGATTGCATTGCCAACATACATGACAAAAGTAGCTATTTCAACACTACAATGAGCCTGAACTATTTACACTTATGTAAAGATTCACAGCTCCATGGCAGGAAATTATCCCTCAGAAAGCTGAAAACTTTGCCATTGAGCTTGACAGGTAAAATCACCCATATTGCTCTATATCCAAAGCACTTTTAAA
Organism: Taxus chinensis; assembly: GCA_019776745.2. Taxonomy (NCBI): domain Eukaryota; kingdom Viridiplantae; phylum Streptophyta; class Pinopsida; order Cupressales; family Taxaceae; genus Taxus; species Taxus chinensis. Next base: position 200,572,430 of record CM034151.1, read on the forward strand.
GGTATATATTGATATTCATAATCAGCTCTGAAAAAAAACTTGCCTAACACATTGATACCATTATGAATCAAAACCCAGTTTGATGGAGGCTTTGAAAAAGGTGGTCAGTTGATGAATTTCAGGGACTTACCAAAGAATCCAGTATTCAACAAGGGTGGAGCTCATTGTTAGTTCTTGCAAGCAATCGCAATGAAAGAATCTGAGGCCTTGAAACAGGTCCAGCTACTGACAAGAGAAGGTCAACATTCTCCGTATCTGCTTGACTGCACTGATGTAGCTTCCATGGATTGGCTGCAAAAAAAGCATCATGGCAGAGAACACCCTGTACCTCATGCTTGTGAACCAATTGCTAAAAAAAAAAAAAGCATGTTGGTTATTTTAAACTCAAGACAATCCAGCCTAATCATGGGAAATCAACTCATTCTGAGGAAGGTACCCTTGGCAAAAATGTCAAAAGGAATTCAAATCTCAAGGCCAAGTAAGTTTCCATAAAAAGAGGTGACCACGATAGGAGATCATGTGAGCCCAGAATGGCAATCGATTGTCTGCACTTTCATTCGGAACTTCCTCTCTGGTCCAAGCTGACTTCCATCTACAGTTCATTGTGCAAGGTCTAAAGAATCTGCATTCATACTTCTCCTGATCTCAGAGAAACAAAAAAAAACAGCCAACAACCTTTAGGTCTTTCATGTTCTGATTTTCAAAACTACTACAATAAATTTAAACTTAAAGTCCTTTGCAGAGGGCCCAGAAATTTCTGAAACATAATTTTAAAACCCAAACTGGAAAACAAAAAAATTTTGTGTAATAAGCCAGCAGTGTAAACAATTCTTGTTCTTTCATGCCTTTTCATAATTCCCCAGCTTTCAATTATCCTTTAAATGAACAGCATGTATACTTTTGAGTCTATTTACTGATTGTGCATTATTGTTCAAGAGCAGTAGCCAAAGATACAAGAATGTTCATCTAAATCGTCATTCTTCGCTAAAAAGGACCATCAAAAGGGTCACAGTTATTGATTTGTCACCTGTTCAATCCAGCTATTGAGAAAAAAAAAAAAAAAAAAAAAAAAAAAAAAAAAAGGTTGCACTTATCGAGGTTTTCGGCCCCTTTTTATTTTGTACGACAGGGAGACTGGGTTCTGACCAGTTGAAAAATTTTTGTTTATTGACTTTTATAACATTGACTGAAGGTAGTGCGCTCTAGGCACCATGTTACCCAAGAAATGGGTCAAATTGAGAACGAGGGATGCCACCCAAATTGGTTTCGTAAGCTAGTCAGTGACTGTTGGATTACATGGGCATGACCAGATTTGGATCCTAGTCAAGGAAAAAATTTAAAAGTTAAAAAAAAAAAAAGTGGGAAAAAATGCTACAAATTACCAGCTTGACTTTATCTGCAGGAACGAGAAAAAATGGACTGCCTTAAAAAAAAAATCACATAGACCAGCCTTATTTATCAATACCAAGTGGATAAAACTTTGCTATAAGAACAAAGAATCGCAGCCAAATGTATGGCTGCATGCCTGTAATCCCAGCATCTTTTGGACCTTTGAGGCAAGGAAAAAATCATGCTTTTGCCATTTCGCCTCTAGCATAGTTTAAAAAAGTTGTAGCATCAAAAAGTTTCTTGTTGACGGTACATGAAAACCTCACTCAAAAAAAAAAAAAAAAAAAAAAAAAAAAAGTTTGTGGCGAATAGCTTGCAATCGTTTTCTTTTCTTTTAGTGTGTACTCAGGAAGTGGCGCCAAGAATCTCTTGTGAAAAAAAAAAAAAAAAAAAAAAAGCACTGGGTGACACAAACCCCGTCTCAAACTAAAAGTATAAAAAATGAGCCGTGGCATAGTGGCTTTCACCTGGTGGTTTCCCAGCTACTCGGTGCAATGTGCTGATACAGTGCTTTCATGCGAGAATGCTCATTTCAACCCTGGATTCGAGCGGAACTTGACCAATATACACGGGGAGCTCATTGCCAAACTTGACGCTGCCCAGCCATTGGCGACTGCAGTGAGACTCCGATCTCCAGAACCCACGAGCTACCATTTGCAAAATATAGCATCTGGAATCCTTACACTGACTCAGACTGTACTATTCCATACGTTTGCAAACAATAGGACAACAAGAGAACTAGATGGATATGGATAAAACCGCGAGAGGATTTTATAGGGCCCTCACAATTTTTCCATGTTTGTACTGAAGAGCTTGAAACTTTCACTGAACGATTACAAAAATCTAACCTAAATAGTCAGATTAATAAACTAAATCAGCATTCTATTTCTCACATATAAAATGAATTTCTTCCTTCAGAAAAGAAACTATGGGTGAATGCTCAATCAAAAAATAAATTACAATTATAAACAAGTTTCAGGCTCAATCATCAATACTTCATTTCCATTTTTCTTGCCAATATGCTGCTTTTGGAACTACCTGGTTTGATTTGTGAAGTTGAAGCAGCTGGGATTAATAAAAATTATCAACTTGGCATGTTGTCCTTAAGATTATCCATGATTCTATCGATAACATCACATAGATCTTCCATTCCAGTTAAGTTATGATTCTTCCACGCTTCCCATTTTTCCTTTTTCTTCTGCTCGTATCTTCTCTTTAAGTTCTTCTAAATGTTTTTGGGTAATCAAATTGACTCTTTATGACTTTCAAGAGGCATTTCTTCTTGAATCATAGTGACATCTTCACCTAATTGTTTTTCTTCACGATGTTCATTATCACCTAAAGTTGAAGACTGAAAATTTATATGGCCTTCAGCTTCTTTTTGGGCACAAACAACCTTTTGTAATGTCCAAAAAAATTTAGGCTCTTCATTCTCTATTTGATTGAAGATATTAATTCTTTCAACATGAACATTTGGAACATTTGTGGTCTCCCCAACAAAACTAATTTCGTAGTCTACATAGTTGCATCTTGTGGCAAAATCACTGAACATTGGTGGTTTCCTCCACCCGTACTTTCAGGCTACCTCATCCAGGCGTAGTCCCTTAAGTGCCCTGAGGCCAAAACATGCTATATCTTCGATAGGAGATTTCTCAGACTCCATGGCACCTAGAGACGTCTCATTAGATCTGATACTTCCATGTTGGGGCCCTCTATGAAAGACTCTTGCAATTTTCTCCATCTCCATTCGGTTCTCTCGATGTCCTATTGTTTGCAAACACGTGAAATAGTGTAGTCTGAGTCAGTGTAAGGTTGCTAGATGTTATATTTTACAAATGGTAGCTTGTGGGACCAAACCATCTAGGCCAACACATCCAAATAGCTTGGTGAATGCTATTAGAGGTTTTTTTTTGGTTCCCCACGCTCCCCGTGCTTTTGGGCTACCTCATTTGGGCATAGTCTCTTAAGAGCCGTGACACCAAAACACCTTATATCTTCAACATGTGATTTCTCAGACTTCGTAGCACCTAAAGACATCTCGTTAGATTTTAAACCTCCATGTTAAACCCCTCTATGAAAAACTCTCATGGTTTTCTCCATCTCTATTCAGGTCTCTCGTTGTCCTATTGTTTGTAAACACGCAAAATAGTGTAGTCTGAGTCAGTGTAAGGCTGCTAGATGTTGTATTTTGCAAACGGTAGATTTTGGGACCGAACCATCTTGGCCAACATGTTTATATAGCCTGGTGAACACTAGTGGAGGATTTTTTTTGGTTCCCTATGCTTCCTGTGCTTTCGGGCTACCTCATCCTGGCGTAGTCCCTTAAGAGCCCTGAGGCCAAAACACACTATATCTTTGACGGGTGATTTCTTAGACTCCGTGGCACCTAGAGATGTCTCGTAAGATCCAAAACCTTCATGTTGAACCCCTCTATGAAATCCTCTCGTGGTTTTCCCCATCTCCATTTGTTTCTCTTGTTGTATTATTATTTACAACCGCTCAAAATAGTGTAGTATGAGTTAGTGTAAGGTTGTTAGATGTTGTATTTTGTAAACGGTAGCTTGTGGGACCAAACCGTCAGGGCCAAAACATTCGGATGGCCTAGTGAATGCTATTGGAGGATTTTTTTTGGTTCCCTATGCTACCCGCTGTTTTCCACTCAAAATTCCCCTGCTCTCAAGAAGGTGAAAATTTAAAATTTTGAGTTTAAGTGTCTTTTTTGTTGTGCTGATAATGTGAAAAGCCAAAGAAATTGAGAAAATGTACGTTTTTGGGTCATTTTGTGTGTTTTTTGGGCCTGTCGGGTATTTTTGTCCCACGTGTCCTAAGTTCAATTGGGCCCTCTATTCCCCGATAGGCCGGTTCACCCAAAGTCTGTTCTTTTCGGGCCTGTCGGAACTTTTTGTCCCAAATGTCCCAAGTTCACCCAAACCAGTTGTTCCATTTTCGTTCGATTCGGCCGAGCCTTGTTCTTCACGTACTTTTGTCCCGCATGTTCCAAGAACATTTGTGCGTGTTTTCCCCGCTTCGCCCAAATCGGTCGAAGCCGCGTACTTTGCGCTTTCGCATCCCACATGTCCCAAATGAACCAAGTGCCATTCGTGCTATTTTTTCCCGCTCTACCCGAATACCTTACTTTTCAAATTAGTAGGTATGTATTAAATGCGCATTCATTTCCTTTCTCTCTCCTCAATGGCTATATAACGAGAGAACCCCTTATGCGTTTTGCACACTTCTTTCCTGCTATCTTTTGCTTGAAACTTTTATAAATAAATTCCTGCGTCCGTATCCATTTTCCTCTACAATTCCTTCCCAAGTCTAGCTTGTAGCTCTGCCCTCCGAATTACTACCAACATGAAGATTAAATTTCAGGGGCAAGAAAAAATCTCACCACTAGAGTTTGTCGTTCCCGATATCGGGGACAGTGAAGTTCGCCATCTTGACTTTAGTGATTTTTGGTCGAGGATGATAGACACAAACCCTACGCCAATGGCACAGATGATTCATGACAGTGGTTTGGCTTTCGCTGGTGGTTTCCCAATCTCGGTGCAATGTGCAGATACAGTTCTTTCATGCGGAGCTCATTTCAACCCTGATTCGAGCGAATTAAGCAATATACACGGGGAGCTCATTGCCAAACTTGACGGCTGCCCACGCCATTGGCACTGCAGTGAGGATTCCAGAAATGGAGAAGTGCCTCAGATTTTGGACCCAGTCTAAAGCCAACACGTCAGTCCCACATGGCAGAGACATAGCTGAGGCATTGAAGAGATTCAGGCAGTGGATTTTGAAGTCAGTGGGGTCCCTCCCAGTCATAAGCACCTATCTTCTTCTCCTTATCCCTCTCTTCTCTTCCGATTTTTTTTCTCGTATTTATTGTAATAAGTTGAGGTATTGTGATTGGAAATCCTTAACTAATATTTAGTTAAAAGAAGTAGTTACCGAGAGTAACTGAATTGTAAACTATATAATGGCCTCTCCTTGCCATTTTGGAAAAAAAGGAAGAACTTGGCTTATTTTCTGAAAGTGTAAATAAATCATAAAGAAATCAATACAGAAGGGCTTTTCATTCTTCGTCTATCTGATCTCTTTTATCCCTAAGTTTTTCATTCAATCTTGTTAAGATCATTTGTCTATATTATATTAAGAAGCTTTGTATTCTTGCAGATGTTATTGATAGAACTTTGTGTCTTTTAAATTTCATCTTATTAGTATGATACAAATGATCTTGTTTCAATTCACTGTACCTTCGCATGCATAAAGAATTACTTTTTCATCTATAATTCTAAATGGTGCCTTTCTGCTCGTTCTCGTTTTCTCATTCCTCAGTCCTTTTGTAATTGATGATCCTTATAGAAAACACTTTTGTAAATATCCAAGTTCCACAAGAAAATTATGTTTTGTATACGTGTAAATAGGTTTGTTTCTGAATAAGGGAACCTCTCCCATTAAAGAGGATGGACTTCTTGTCCCCTGACTGTTGCTCTTCGTAAAGTCCTATTTAAAGACCAACAGTTTTTGGCGACTCCACTGGGGAAAACATATTCCAGTTTTATAATTATTGATCATCGTTTGATCTGGTGACTCCACGTTTTACTCAAGGGAGAAGGGCCCTTGGTATTGAAGATTCTTAGTTTCAGCTTTTGGAGCAGCAGGGTTTTCCTTTCCCTTCAATGAGAAATAGAAAGACTCATTTGACAAGCACTCCACTTGTCCAAGATAGAATCCCTACAGGTGGTATTCCTTCAGAGTAAATTAGTCCTAATCTTCGAGCTTTGGTTCTTGCTGGTGTTGCAGTTCCTCTTTAAGTCATTTTTCCAAGAATGGTGGTACCACTGCCCTGGGGTCATCGAGTTGGGCCCCTTGCCCTTCCTCAGCCTTTGCATGAGTTACCCAGAGGTAACTGGAAGAACTTCCCTAAATTCAAAGGCGATGGTAAAGTGCATCCTGATGAACACATCGCAGCCTTCATAGTTACATGCGGAGTTATGGGCGTTGAACATGAAGATGTCTCCGTAAGACTTTTCGTTGAGACTTTACAAGATAATGCTGCTGATTGGTTCTATCACCTTCCGGCCGGTGCTATCACCAGCTGGGATACAATGAGAACTAGGTTTGAAAACCGGTTCAAACCAGCAGAAGATGTTCATGCCTTGCTAGCCCAAATCTCTCAAATAAAGAAGGATTCACAAGAACCCATGAGAGAATTTGTGGCCCGATTCAATAGGTTGATTAACAGAATTCCACCAAATACTCAACCTGTAGATCAAATCAAAAAAAAAAAATTCCTAAATGCTCAATCACCTGAAGTTAGATATGCACTAAGAAGGGCTAATCTCGCAACATTGGCTGAAGATCAAACTCTTGCTATTGGTGTCGAAGATGATTTAATCATGTCAGGGAAGTTGAGGAGAGACCCTTCTAAATCTAAATATGCTTCTTCCTCCTCTTCCACCCCTGGACCTAATACTGATCCATTGGTAAAAAAGCTTGCGAATGATCTCATTTCCATTAAGAAACAATTGGCTCAGCATGCTCCCTATGCAAACGTTCCGAGGAGGAATTTTTAGCCCAGAAATCATTTGCCTGCTACTCAAACAAGGCTAGCGCTTGAAGGACCTCCTATTAAAGTTCCCGTCAATGCAACCTGTGAAGTTGAGGAACCTGAAGATGAAGATGTTAATGAAGATTGCGAGGAATTTGTTGAAGAGGTTGATGATGAAGTAGATGAACTTGAGGGATCTCGAGTTAATTTCTTCACCACTGAGGGCATTGATGATGAGGATGATTATGATGAAATAGTAGCAGACATGAATAGCGAATCATACGCTGTCATGACTCGAGAGCAGATAAATCAGAGGGAGAAAGTGATGCAGCCCACCAAGAAATCTAAAGAGCAGCCGATAACTATCCCTGTAATTGCAAAAAGAGGATCTCCTATACCCGTTTCATCTACACCAAAGGTGAGTCCTGTCAATTCTGCTACTAAAGTTACTTCTTTTTCACCTAAAATTGATAAACCTAAGATCTCAAATGATGATAGCCCGTCCACTTATGGGTCTTTTGATATTATTGACCACTTGAAAAAGACTAAGGTTCAAATCTCAGAGGCAGAGTATTATCAAACCCATCCCAAGGATTTTGCTAAAATGATTCACTTTGTCAATTCCCATTCTAAAACTACTTCTAAAGGCCTTTTACCCACTCCTTCTTCTGCACCACAACCTAATTTAGTAGCCGTTGTCACCTCACCCAATGAAAAAATCAAACCATTCTATGTGACACTTCTTATATCTGGCCATAGGCTCAGCAATTGTGTCATAGACTTAGGAGCCTCAGATAATGTGATGCCTGCTAAAGTAGCTCATGCCTTAGGCTTGACTCTCACACGCACTTATGGATCTTGTTACTCTATGGAGAGTAAGGAAGTGCCCTTGGCCGGAAGAATTAAAGATGCACAAGTGGCTTTCGCTGCTTTTCCTGAGAAGAAAGTTTTGGCTACCATCTTAGTAGCAGATATTCCTCCTTCATACGGGATGTTGCTAAGCAGGAATTTCTGTAAGGATGTAGGTGGAGAAATTCAAATGGATTGGTCACATGCACTCGTACCTGTTAATGGGCAAATGAAGAAGCTGCTGCCTGAGAAGCATTCTGAATATATTGTACAAAAAATGGATGATCCTAAAGCACAAATACTCTATGAGATATGGGGGCATGGTAACTACATGATTATGTCTCCTGAAGAAATCCAACTCCCCAAAGTGTCACCTAAAGATCCTAATGGTGTTGGGATTTTAGAGTTTGATGGAAGTTGTTCCTCAGTTGGTTCTAGAGCCTGGTGTCATACTGGTGTCACCTGAAGGAAGCCTTCATCCTTTTTCATTCAAGTTGCAGTTCGAAAATACCAATAATACCAACAGAGTATGAGGCCTCTCATTCTTGGACTACAGGTGGCAAAAGAACAAGGTGGAAGAATCTTCTAGCTCATGGGGATGCGGAATTGATTGTAAAGCAAGTTAGAAACCTCTTCCAGGTGAAAAATGGAAGGTTGAAACATTACCGCGAATTAGGTTGGGATTCCATTGAATTTCTTGATGCTTTCTCCATTGAAGCAATACCTAGGGAGAAGAACACCATGGCTGATTCGCTAGCAGTCTCAGGGTCACTACTGATTCCTCATCCTGACTTCTCTCAAGATAAGTTCACCATTGAGATGATCCATCAACCCAGTGTACCTGATAATACAAAAAAATAGCAAGTTTTCAATGATGATCAACATTTGCTTTCTTTCTTAGACCTCAAGGATAATTTTGAACAATTGTACTTTGAAGGAAGTGATAACTTACCTCGTGAAAGTATGCCCTTTGACAAAGCAGCCACTCAAGGAGAAGAAACGGATCAGGATGGATGTATCAAACTCAAGGGAAATAAGATCCCTAAAGGATTGGTGAGTTTAGAGGAACTGTTTGATAAACACGACAGGTATGTAAAGTCTAGAGCTTCTACTGGACCTCAACAATCAGCTGAATATGACAAAATTAATATTGGGAGTTCCACTGATCCTAAGCTCGTGAACATTGGAAAATGTTGCACAGCAGATGAGAGGAAGAAAGCAATCAATCTTTTAAAGAGGTATAAGGATGTTCTTTCCTACTCTTATGAAGATTTAAAAGCTTTCCAACCAAAAGAAATGCAGCATTTTATTCCTCTCAAACCTGGAATTAAGCCTTTTAAACAGAAGTAGAGGCAATACAATCCCAAAATAGCTGACACCATTTTTCAAGAAATACAGAAGTTGTTGAAGGCCAAAATCATTTTTCCTATCCATCATTCAACATGGATTGCCAATATTGTACCCATTAGAAAGAAAAATGGCGAGATTTGTATCTGTGTTGACTTCGGGAATCTGAATCAGGCTTCCTTGAAAGATAATTATCCTTTACCTATGATGGATCAGGTCTTACAAGCAGTAACAGGATCTGAAATGTTGTCTATGCTTGATGGGATTCTCAAGATATAATCAGGTAGAAGTTATACTGCAGATCAACACAAAACAACTTTCACTACCCCTTGGGGTACCTTTGCTTACAAAAGAATGCCTTTTGGGCTCATTAATGTTGGTGCCACTTTTTAGAGAGCTATGGATCTGGCCTTTGGAAGTTTGAAAGGGAAGTGTATTGTTGTATACCTTGATGACTTGACTGTGTATTCTAAAACAAGGGCAAATCATTTTCATCACCTGGAGACAGTTCTGCTAAGATGTAGAGAACATGGGATCTCTTTGAATCCTAAAAAATATGTCTTTTGTGTCACAGAGGGGAAATTATTAGGGCACATCATCTCCAAAAATGGTATTAAAATTGATCCTGAGCGAGTTCAAGTTATTCAGCAAATTCCTCTCCCAACCCGCAAAAATGGCGTGCACTCTTTCTTTGGTAAGATCAATTTTTTGAGAAGATTCATCCCTGATTTTGCAGATTTAACTCTGAATATTTCCCAAATGATGAAAGGAAAACAAACGTTTGGTTGGTCTCCTGAAGGGAAAGAAGCCTTTGAAGATATTAAAAGAGCCATTACTAAAACTCTTGTTTTAGCATGTCCAGATTTTAGTAAAGATTTTATTATCTATTGCTACTCCACAGATAACACCTTGGCTGCGGTTTTGACTCAAGAAGATTCTAATGAGCACGAACTCCCAATTGCATTTATGAGCTATATTCTGAAAGATCATGAGTTAAAATACACCATGATGGAAAAACATGATTTTGCAGTGGTTAAAGCTGTTAAGCAGTTTCATTTTTACATTCTCAACTCTCATTCCATGGTGTTGGTACCAGATACAACTATTAAGTCAATTCTCACACAGCAGGAATTTGGATCCAAGAGAGGGAACTAGGTGGCCAAGGTCCAAGAATATGATATTGACATCAAACCGACCAAGCTCGTCTGTGGAAAAGGCCTTTGTGAGCTCATTGTTGAAGGAGATAGACATGAGTTACTAGAAGATAAAGTTGGCCTTCCTACCGTTCTGTTTCTTAGCTCAGTTGACGAATGGTATGCTGATATCGCCCATTTTCTCACCTATGGAGAATGCCCCTCTCATTTCACTTCCAAAGAAAAGAGGACTGTTAAACTAAGGTCAGTGCAATATGTGTTGTGGGAAAACGCCTTGTTCAAACATGGGTTAGATGGAAGGTTTTTGAAATGTGTGGACAAGGAACAGCAGAAAAAGCTACTCTTAGATTTTCATGATCAGGCATGTGGAGGGCATTACTCATCAACTGTCACTGCTCATAAGATACTTCATGGAGGATATTACTGGCCTACCTTATTCAGAGATGCATCCAAGTGGGTTAAAAATGTGAGGCTTGTCAAACTTTTGTGGGTAAACCCAAATTGGCCTCTTTGCCTCTTAAGCAGGTTGTAATTGAAGAACCTTTTCAACAGTGGGGTTTGGACTTCATTGGAACACTTAATCCCTCTTCTAGTGCTGGTCATACTCATGTATTAACTGCTACAGATTATTTCACAAAATGGGTAGAAGCCATTCCAGTAAAGAGTACTACTTCTGAAGTGGTGTGCAGTTTCATCAAAGAAACCATCTTAGTAAGGTATGGTGTACCAAACAAGATTGTGATAGATAATGATTTGAATTTTTCTTCAACTCAGTTGATGGATTTTTGTTATGGATATGGCATCTCTTTGGCTCACTCCTCAGATTACTATCCTCAGGGAAATGGACAAGAAGAATCCACTAATAAAAATCTGGTGACCATAATAAGGAAATTAGTCAATGAGTCTCAACGAAACTGGCACAAGAAACTCTATGATGCTCTTTGGGCAGACAGGATCACACCTAAGAGATCCATTGGAATGTCTCCTTTTCAAGTGGTATATGGAGTAGAAACTCAATTGCCAGTAACAGTGGAGTTGCCAGCCTTGCATCTAATGAAGGCCATTGAAGATACCAATTTCAATGATGCTTTGGATAAGAGGATAATGTACCTTCACAAATTGAATGAGGATAGATTGGAAGTTGCTGATAAGATATCTTCTCATCAACAAAAATTTAAGGTCCTGTTTGATAAGAAATCCAGGTTCAGATATTTCTAAGTTGGAGACACTGTTTTGCTGTGGGATAAAAGGCATGAACCTCGTGGCAGCAATGGCAAGTTTGATTCCCTTTGGCTCGGACCTTTCAAGATCAGGCACTTTGCTGGTAAGAATTCTTTTTACCTTGATTATATGGATGGTTCTTCTCTCCCACTTCCTTATAGTGGGCAGTACCTAAAATTGTTCAAGTCATAGGTGATTAGGGAGCCATTTGTATATTCTGTACAGCGTTTTGTTTTTCTTTCCCTTTGTTTTGGTGTGTTTTCCTCTGTATTGGTTTCCTTTTTGACTCCGTTGCCCAATGGATAAGGTACTGGTCTGCTTCCCCGAGTTTGTCTAAGTTCTTACCTTGTCTCATTCCTTGAATTTATGCCAAGTCATCCCCAGAAGGAGCCAACTGTTGTCCACCCAAAATTCCCCTGCTCTCAAGAAGGTGAAAATTTAAAATTTTGAGTTTAAGTGTCTTTTTTGTTGTGCTGATAATGTGAAAAGCCAAAGAAATTGAGAAAATGTACGTTTTTGGGTCATTTTGTGTGTTTTTCGGGCCTATCGGGTATTTTTGTCCCACGTGTCCTAAGTTCAATTGGGCCCTCTGTTCCCCGATCAGCCGGTTCACCCGAAGTCTGTTCTTTTCCGGCCCGTTGGAACTTTTTGTCCCAAATGTCCCAAGTTCGCCCAGACCAGTTGTTCCATTTTCGTCCGATTCGGCTGAGCCGCGTTCTTTGCGTAATTTTGTCCCGTGTGTTCCAAGAGCATTTGTGCATCTTTTCCCTGCTTTGCCCGAATCGTCCGAGCCGCGTACTTCGCGCTTTCGTGTCCCACATGTCCCAAATGAACCAAGTGCCATTCGTGCTATTTTTTCCCGCTCTACCCAAATACCTTTCTTTTCAAATTAGTAGGTATGTATTAAATGTGCATTCATTGCCTTTCTCTCTCCTCAATGGCTATATAACGAGAGAACCCCTTATGCGTTTTGCACACTTCTTTCCTGCTATATTTTGCTCGAACCTTTTCCATCTAAATTCCTGTGTGCGTATCCATTTTCCTCTACAATTCCTTCCCAAGTCTAGCTTGTAGCTCTGCCCTCCGAATTACTACCAACATGAAGATTAAATTTCAGGGGCAAGAAAAAATCTCACCACTAGAGTCTGTCGTTCCCGATATCGGGGACATTGAAGTTCGCTATCTTGACTTTAGTGATTTTTGGTCGAGGATGACAGACGCAAACCCTACGCCAATGGCACAGATGATTCATGACAGTGGTTTGGCTTTCGCTGGTGGTTTCCCAATCTCGGTGCAATGTGCAGATATAGTGCTTTCATGCGGAGCTCATTTCAACCCTGATTCAAGCGAATTGACCAATATACACGGGGAGCTCATTGCCAAACTTGACGCTACCGCCATTGGCACTGCAGTGAGGATTCCAGAAATGGAGAAGTTCCTCAGATTTTGGACCCAGTCTACAGCCAACACGTCAGTCCCACATGGAAAAGACATAGCTGAGGCATTGAAGAGATTCAGGCAGTGGATTTTGAAGTCAGTGGGTCCCTCCCAGTCATAAGCACCTATCTTCTTCTCCTTATTCCTCTCTTCTCTTCCGATTTTTTTTCTCGGATTTATTGTAATAAGTTGAGGTATTGCAATTGGAAATCCTTAACTAATCTTTAGTTAAAAGAAGTAGTTACCGAGAGTAACTGAATTGTAAACTATATAATGGCCTCTCCTCGCCATTTCGAAAAAAGGAAGAACTTGGCTTATTTTCTGAAAGTGTAAATAAATCATAAAGAAATCAATACAGAAGGGCTTTTCATTATTCGTCTATCTGATCTCTTTTATCCCTAAGCTTTTCATTCAATCTTGTTAAGATCATTTATCTATATTATATTAAGAAGCTTTGTATTCTTGCAGATGTTATTGATAGAACTTTGTGTCTTTTAAATTTCATCTTATTAGTATGATACAAATGATCTTGTTTCAATTCACTGTACCTTCGCATGCATAAAGAATTACTCTGTCATCTATAATTCTAAATGGTGCCTTTCTGCTCGTTCTCATTTTCTCATTCCTCAGTCCTTTTGTAATTGATGATCCTTATAGAAAACACTTTTGTAAATATCCAAGTTCCACAAGAAAATTATGTTTTGTTTATGTGTAAATAGGTTCGTTTCTGAATAAGGGAACCTCTCCCATTAAAGAGGAGGGACTTCTTGTCCCCTGACTTTTGCTCTTCGTAAAGTCCTATTTGACGACCAACACCTATGCTACCCGTGCTTTCGGGCTACCATGTCTGGGCGTGGTCCCTTAAAATCCCTGAGGCAAAAACACGCTATATCTTTGATGGATGATTTCTCAGACTCCATGGCACCTAGAGACGTCTCAAGAGATCCAAAACTTTCATATAGGGGCCCTCTACGAAATCCTATCGTGATTTTATCCATCTCCATTTGGTTCTCTCGATGTCCTACTGTTTGCAAACGCGTGAAATAGTGTAGTCTGAGTCAGTGTAAGGCTGCTAGTTGTATTTTACAAACGATAGCTTGTGGGACCAAACCAACTATGCCAACACGTCAGGGTGGCTAGGTGAATGCTAGTAGAGGATTTTTTTTTTGGTTCCCTACTCTCCCCATGCTTTCAGGCTACCTCATTCGGGCGTAGTCTCTTAAGAGCCCTAAGGCCAAAACACGTTATATATTCGATGGGTGATTTCTCAGACTCCATGGTACCTTGAGATGTCTCATCAGATCTGATACCTCCATGTTAGATCCCTCTATAAAATCCTCTCACGGTTTTCTCCATCTCCATTCAGTTCTCTTGATGTCCTATTGTTTACAAATGCGCGAAATACTACAGTCTGAGTCAGTGTAGGGTTGTCATACACTATAGTTTGCAAGCGGAAGCTTATGGGACCAAACCAACTATGCCAACACATCGAGGTGGCCAGGTGAATGCTAGTGGAGGATTTTTTTGGTTCCCTATTCTCCCCATGCTTTCGGGCTACCTCTTCTAGGCATAGTCCCTTAAGAGCCATGAGGCCAAAACATACTATATCTTCAACGGGTGATTTCTCGGACTCCGTGGCACCTAGAGACATCTTTTCAGGTCTGAGATCTCCATGTCAGGTCCCTCTAAAATCCTCTCATGGTTTCTTACATCTCCATTTGGTTCTCTCGATGTCCTATTGTTTGCAAATGCATGAAATACTGCAGTCTAAGTCGGTGTACGAATTTCAAACGCTATAGTTTGCAAATGGAAGCTCGTGGGACCGAACCAACTATGCCTACACATTATGGTGGCCAAGTGAATGCTAGTGGAGGCTTTGTTTTGGTTCCATGAGCTACCTATGCTTTCGGGCTACCTCGTCTAGGCGTAGTCCCTTAAGAGCCCTGAGGTAAAAACACATTATATCTTTGACGAGTGATTTCTTAGACTCCGTGGCACTTGGAGACATCTCGTTAGATCTGAAACCTCAATTTCGGGGCCCTCTATGAAATCCTGTTACGGTTTTATCCATCTCCATTTGGTTCTTTCGTTGTCCTATTATTTGTAAATGCATGAAATAGTGTAGTCTGAGTCAGTATAAGGCTGCTAGATGTTGTATTTTGCAAACGATAGCTTGTAGGATTGAACCAACTAAGCCAACACGTCAGGGTGGCTAGGTGAACTCTAGTGGAGAATTTTTTATTGGTTCCCTATGCTCCCCTTACTTTTTGGCTACCTCGTTGGAGCGTAGTCTCTTAAGAGCCCTAAGGCCAAAACACACTATATATTCGACAGGTGATTTCTCAGACTCCGTGGCACCTAGAGACATCTCGTCAAATCTGAGACCTCCATGTTAGATCCCTCTATGAAATCCTCTCATGGTTTTCTCCATCTCCATTTGGTTCTCTCACTATCCTATTGTTTGCAAATGCGTGAAATACTACAGTCTGAGTTAGTGAAGGGCTGTCATATGCTATAGTTTGCAAACAAAAGCTCGTGGGACCAAACCAACTATGCAAACACATTGGGGTGGCTAGGTGAACGCTAGTGGAGGATTTTTTTTTGTTTCCCTACACTCCTCGTGCTTTTGGGCTACCTCGTCCGGGTGTAGTCCCTTAAGAGCCATGAGGCCAAAACACACTATATATTCGGCTGGTGATTTCTCAGACTCCATGGCACCTAGAGACGTCTCGTCAGATTCGAGACCTCCATGTCAGGGCCTTCCAAAATCCTCTCATAGTTTTCTACATCTCCATTCAGTTTTCTCGTTTTCCTATTGTTTGCAAACGTGTGAAATACTAGTCTTAGTCAGTGTACGGATTCCAGACGCTATAGTTTACAAACGAAAGCTCGTGGGACCAAACCAACTACACCAACACTTTGGGGTAGCCAGGTGAATGGTATTGGAGGATTTTTTATGGTTCCCTAAGCTACCTGTGCTTTTAGGCTACCTCATCCGGGTGTAGTCCCTTAAGAGCCCTGAGGCCAAAACATGTTATATCTTTGACGGGTGATTTCTCAGAGTGCATGGCACCTAGAGATGTCTCGTTAGATACGAGACCTCCATGTCAAGGCCCTCTACAAAACCCTCTCACAGTTTTCTCCATCTCTATTCGTTTCTATCATTGTCCTATTGTTTGCAAACACATGAAATATTGCAGTCTGAGTCAATGTACGACTACTAGACGCTATAGTTTGCAAACAGAAGCTCTTGGGACTGAACCAATTACGCCAACACGTTATGGTAAACAAGTGAACACTAGTGGAGGAATTTTTTTATTCCCTACGCTACCTGTGATTTCAGGCTACCTTGTCCGAGCGTAGTCCCTTAAGAGCCGTGAGGCCAAAACACACTATATCTTCGATGGGTAATTTCTCTGACTCCATG
Organism: Taxus chinensis; assembly: GCA_019776745.2. NCBI lineage: Eukaryota > Viridiplantae > Streptophyta > Pinopsida > Cupressales > Taxaceae > Taxus > Taxus chinensis. The sequence goes on from CM034151.1 coordinate 200,588,799, forward strand.
GCACCTAGAGATGTATCGTCAGATATGATACCTCCATGTCAGGGCTCTCTACAAAATCCTCTCATGGTTTTCTCCATCTCCATTTAGTTTCCTCGTTGTCCTATTGTTTGTAAACGTGTGAAATACTACAGTCTGAGTCAGTGTAAAGTTGTCCATTGCCAATCACCTAAATAATATAGGTGGTTCATACAATATAGGTGGTGAAATGAGAATTTCAATAAGATATTTTTACAATATAGGTGGTGAAATGATAATTTCTATTTGTTGTTCCTTTCTAATATTTAATTTCTCTTAGCTTCACTTGGCTTCAAGAATAATAAATTCTCTATTGACAATGCCAACCACGTGAAGGTGGAGGTTTTTTTGGCACCACTAACCTACATAAACATGTTAGTAAGCAATTAAATAGAATTTTAAATCATACAAAATTTAAACAAAATAATTTAAGTAAATATTCAAATTAAATTCATGAAGAACATACCTTTGCAAATTCAATCCAATGAACCGCAAAGATCAACTCTATTCTTGACAGTAGTGAGAATTACTTCATGATATGATTCACGAACCTTCCACATATTTTTTTGGTGGCCGACCTTGATATGTGATCAATTTAATATTTTTTGCAAGGACCAAATGTGAATAGTGAAGTATCTTCCGATGTACTTCATAGTCTTCAAACAACCAAATATTTGATTTTTTGATAGGATATCGTCAAAGCTAAGTTCCAGTGACTACCATTGACCCAATGAGATAATCAAGGTCTTCGCCATCAATGATTGTGGAAGCCATTGTTTTCCCCTCGACACAATGAGACAAGAAGTAGTTTGTTCCCTCTTTGTTAAATTTTGTCGCAATAACTACAAAACATGCCCTATGTATCACAAAGTAAAATTGTTCAGTCAATTTAAAAATACATTAAGAGTTGACCATTTAATAATTTATAAATATAAAACATGGCATGCACATATATGTATGTACCTTATTGCACTAAATTAGAGACTTGGTCAAAGTCAAGTGATGTTTTCATTTGATGTAAAGACCCTGCAAGTTGTAATTCTTGTGGAACTTGATGTGTGTCGAGTGGAATTAGATTTCTACAAGTCCATTCATCCACCCACTACTGTGACTCACATTCATTCTATGTAAAATCAATGCATGATATATAAAAACATGTCATGCACCTAATATAAATAGTCCAAACATTTACATCTAAACTTTGAAATGAGTGCATATCACTTGATCCTGTAACTGTCATACAATATTTAAAGTTTTCCAGATGTTGTTCCTCTATCAACCAAAAATATCTATGAACCGTTGATCTCTCTTGAGATTCATGGCCCATATTCTTGACACACCAATCAACAATATTTTTTACATCTGTAAATTTAGCACCATCCTTGAACTTTAACTCTTCTCTTGCAAGTGCTCTTTTCACACATGCTCCTACACATTCATGCTCTCCTTTTCCATGCCCTACCTAAGTAAAAATCTAGATATGTTGTACATTTTATTTTTTGTGCATCCTTCTTAATCAATAAAACATTTGTGTATTTTTTAATTGTGATGTGCAGTTTTCCGACCAAATGTAATGTTGATCGAAACTAATGTTCCTCTCATTCAAGTTCACATAAAACTCCTAGAAACACCCTTGTACATATTCTGTAGAATGTGTCTGATCATCACTGATGTAGAAATGATACTCTCTTAATATTTTTTTATCTTTCTCAGTGCTTTCAGGAGAATGCATAAATGCTATATGCACAAAAATAGAAACTTGCACTAAGTTATAATATTGAGACTGAACCTCTATTTGTGGTTGCAATGTGTAATTCTCTGCAAAGTCAACTACTGAAACAATAGTACGAAGTGGGAACTTGTCTTTGCTTTACTTGAATTGTTCATCCAACCATCGAGCTCTATGTGTGTGACTTGCATACTCATAAAAAAATTCCTCTCTGAATTTGACTGTATATTCTGATACAAGTAATTATTTTCTAGCAAGCTCACACCTCTTATATTTTTTTCCATCTTTTAATTGATATGCCATTGATTTATATTTAGTGAAATCAACCAATTCTTTTCCTATTGAATATGTACTCTCCTCATGGATACAACTTTTCAGATTTGGCAAGCCACCACATACATTGTACATTCTATCCAAACATGCTTTATTATAAAAAAAATTGTCTTGTTGATTTTTCACAAAATATTTTTGAAATAAATTCCCTTGAAGATTTTTTTGGGACATTTAATCCACACTCCTGTAACATGATGTCAGTATGCAAAACACGTTGTATTTGACAAAAAACATCATAATCCATTGAAAATTCAACATGATGCCTGCAACAACAAGTGGTACGTGAGTGATTGATTTTCACATAAAAGGGTTTTCTCATTTCAAATAATCTGTGGCTAATGTTAATTTATGGATTTTCATTTTTAAACTTAGAGAAAAAATTTGTTTGACTCATATCTAAGAAATTTTTTGCACACGATTCACAATTACGAGAACCTATTCTTATTTTTATTGTATCTCTTCTATTCGGTGACACCCTTGTGTTCTCATTCCAAAATTTTACAATTTTAATTCTTTTAGAATATCAGATGTATTCTTGTCTTTTCGTGGAATTATACTAGGGAAAACCTAATAGTCAGTGTTATTGACTGACTCAAAACATTTACGTCTCTCTATTGCTTTCATTAGTGTTTTTCTATTTAGCTTCAAAGCATTGCTTTTTTTTCTAATCAAACATTTATTAACTGTTTTATCACTTACTATACAATTAGTCAGTGCACATCGTGTAACATTACCATCTTTGGTGCATTTTTTTCCACCTATAGTTTGGTATGCTTGTGTATGTTTTCAACAATTGAAGCATTTTTATCAACAACATTAGATGTTCTTAACCCCAGGGTCTTCATTATAGGTCTCATCTTAATTAATTTCATCAATATAATAAATAATTGACATATTTGTATTTCATTTAAATTCTCAAATTAATTATCCCAAATTCCACTACCTTTTCTTCTCGCATTTCTTTGAAACATTTTGTTAGGCATTGGTTTTATAATGTTTTCATCAATTTCAATTAAGTGAATTGGTTTTCTTCGCAAAATGGAAGGAGGTGTTATTAGAGGTGAAGATTTGTTTACAAGGTTACTTTCTTCGATGTCAGGGTTAACATTTGGATTCTTAGGTAAGGGTTCAACAATTGGATTCATATCAATTTATTCATCCATACCAACATTATCATTCAATTCAATATCATTATTCATTGCAAAATAATTATTCTCTACATTTTCATTATGTATTTCATCCCCATTTTCTAATACATTAGTTACATTTGATATAATGGATGTACCTTGCCCTACTCAAAGTTTTTGCATTCTCTTCAAATTTTTTATTCTCTTCTCTTCCAATTGCTCTGGTGTCTTGTTCTTGTCTTTTCTCTTGTCCTTATCTTGATGTTTATATCCCATGATTAGAAAAAATCAACTAGTGGGGTAGGGGAAAAAATGAACTACTAAAAAATTGTGCAAGAATGTAGAGAAAATTACAGACAAAACAAAATGTTTACATAATTCCCATGAAAGAGACGAAATGGACGTTGGGGGGCCATAATATATAAAAAAAGAAAAATGCGTATGAATTATATAACGCGTACGCATTATGTAACGCGTACACATTTTGTATTTTCTCTTTTTCCAAGCCATGCCTCAAGGCTTGGGATCCGGTTTGGATCCCCAACCCTGAGGCATGGACCTATACAAACACAGAAAACAATGTGTTTTTGTAAGAAAATGTAAAAATGCCACTTCCTCTATGATAAATCAAAATAAAAAAATCGATCCATTTTTAAAAATATATACCACGATGTAGAGAAGGGTTTCTTCTTTCTAAAAATATAATTTTAAAAATTTTCTGACTAATATAAGGTTTCCATATTATTTATTTTCTAACTATGCATTTTTATAGCTATTTTTTGAAGTGTAAATATGTATATCTTTCATGGTATATCTTTTTTTTGGGTGATCGAAATTAAAAAAATTATACTAGCCCAAACTAGGCATAATTCTATACATATTCAAAAAAAATCTATTTTTTGATATTTTTTGAGGTAGTTGTGGGGGGGGGGGGCGGGGGCGGGCATTGTCAGAGCTCCGTTATTTTTTAAAACATAAAATTTTTGTACTAGAAAAATCATAAATTAAAAAATATTCTCTATAAAAATCTTTTAAAAATGGATCCCAAACTAGATGCTCCTAGCTATCTTTCTACCTAAGGGTTTTCAAAAATACTAAATGGTGCTCAAAAAATGGTGGGGGGCACGAAAGTCACTCTATTATGTTTTTTTAACAAAAACAAGAGCATCTGTTGGTATTTTAGTTGTTTGACCGACTTAAACTTATCCGTTTTCAATAAAATTTAGTATTTTAGAAGCTAGAATGAATATTATATGATTCATATTTCTACAACATCTTCTAATTTTGAGTGTAACTATTTTGAAAAACTCGTACATGTTGAAGTTTTTTTCTGAAAAATATGTCCACTTAAGACCCCTTTTTGGCGCCCCAACTTGGTGCATTTACCCACTTCATAACTGACATTGAGTATGATCAACATCAGGGATTTGGAATTTTGTTTATGGAACTTTTTTCGATCATCAACATCAATTGGACTGGGTATGCTCCCAATGATGATTTCCCATAAATCTTCAAATTGAAGGATTATGCACATTACTTTCCATGCAGCATAGTTGTGACCTTCTAAGAGTTGGGCATTAGAAATGAGCATCTTTGGTGAAGACATTTTTCTTCTATATATATTTTTAATGCAAGACTATGCAAAGAAGAAGAACTTGTATTGCATAAAAATTAAATGTACCTTTAAAATCTATATTATAATGTAAGTCCTTTTGAGGAAGACATTGTTCCCTCAAATGGGATAAGTATTCTTGTGTTGTTAGACATGAGTAATTGTGGTGTATCCTTTCCCTTTGCAATTATTTTTTTTCTTACATGTTGTAGGTCAACTCTGAATGGATAAAGATGATGGTTCTCCAAACAGGGCTACTATGGAACAGTGTGCAGGTGGCTCGACCGATCAGGAGCTCGAGATGTGCACTTTTTTGGTGTCATTTTTTAGTTCGATGTGCAGATGAGTAGGCTTGGTTGTTTGACACATGAATCAGCCTTAACTCTTTGTAGGTCACTTTAAAATTGCCAATGCAAGCTGCAAGGTCAATTTGGAAAGGAATGGGGCCATATTTTATTTTCTCTACCTGTTTTTTATAGTAGGATCATAGGGATCTACTCACCGTGGAGGAGGTATTATGGCTCACTCAACATTCATCTCAATCTCCCTTTCATAGATTCCCATCTCATGTACTTAACCTAACTTAGTCACAATAACTCTAATAAAAATATTAAACTACAAAGTGAAGGCTTCATAGTTTTTATAGATCAAATATATTTATTTATACATTATTATTTTGGTTGTTTCGTGATAGGTGTGTGTGTGTGTGTAGTTGGAAGGTGTGAGACAAATGTGGGGAGGAAAAATAACAATTTCATAATTATGTGTAGACTGAGTCTAATGTGGAATTAGCCTAATAAAATCAACCTATGTAGAGAATTTATGAAAAATGCTGATATAAATATAAATTGTGCTACACAAGTTAAAAATATTTATATTTGGAGAAATTATTTCTTAACTAATTCCTCCACTTTGGTTAAACTAGATTATACTAGAAAATTAAGGAATACTTTTTATTTAAAGGACGTAAGAAGCATAAAGTTAATCCTTAGGTTGATAAACAACCATCACAAAATTAATTAAATAATAATATTTAAATAAAAGAATTGATTTAATTTATAATTAGGTTTAACATACTTCATTCAAATGTTCCTAATTAAATTTAATCTACAGTGGTTTCCTAAGATCATGTAAAATTAAATAATTAAATTCCAAGTCAAAATGACTCTTTCATTTACACCAAGCTAATTATTTAATTTTCCATTGTAATAGTAAATTAGACTAATTATTTAATTTTCTAATAAAGGGGGGTAGTCTAACTAATAAGGAAGAGGGTTTAATAAATTAAAACAAAATACAACAACCAATAGCTTAATTACTTTCAACCCACTCAAGTGGCCCCATTCAAAAAGGGGACCCATGTGATCAAATGATCACCTCACCTACCCCCCACCTAATTTTTGCAGGAGACAATATTGGCCCTTGGATGAAACCAATATGGACCCTTGGATGAGAGGATTTCAAAACAACCCTAAAATCCTTAAGAAGGCTTTTATCTCATTTCTTTTGCTCATTTCATTCATTTTGGTTTTGCAGGTTAAGGGGAAATAGAAGAGGAGGAAGCCATGGATGAGAGGGAGAAGCTTGGGGATGGACACACACATCCCCCCCCCCCCCCCCCCCCCCCCCCCATAATATTTATTTCTTTTTCATTTTTTCTATTCTACCCTATCACAAGGGATTGTAAAATTTCTCCCCCCAAAAATACCCATTTGGGTATTCCATTTGTCCAAAAATAGTAATATTATTTATTTTTTCATTGTTTTCCCTTCTACCCTATCCAAGGGATTGTAAAATTTCCAATTTGTTAAAGGCAATATTATATACCAAAAATACATCCTTAATTTGGGTATTCTACATTTAAAATATTATATCCATATATGTGTATCAAATGAAAATACAAGTTGCGGGTTTAAAATTGTGTTTTAATGGTTCGGTGGGGGCTCGGCCCCCACCCAAAGTTTGTTTGAATAAAATATAAAGGTGGGTTGGGGAACGGGGCACCGCCTGCACCCCAACCCATACCCATATGTATGGGGTATGCCCCCTCCCCCAACCCCTTAAGAATATTTAACCCTACACATAAACATGGCGTGTGTGTAGCATTATTTTTCATGTATAAAGTTTTCCATTTTTTTATAAACATTATTGTTTAATATAAACTTCATTAGTATTAATTAAGTTAAAATACTATCTATATATATATATATATATATATATATATTTAATATATTATTATATATATAATATTATTAATAATCATAAAATAATTTTAATTGATATATTAATAATATGCATATATTGGTAATATTAAAATAGTTGCATTTATTATATTTTTTATAACCAAACTACATTTGGTTTATTATGATAAAGGAAGTTGTAAAAAAAACATTCTTATAAAATTTACTCAAGCATAGTTATTTATTAAGTATGAGGATGAATACATTTTTATTCTCTTATTGTAACATGTGTAGATTTTCTTTTGTGTTTGTTCTATCTAAGACTAAATTGGAAGGATAAATTTAGTTCTTCTTCTATTCATTTAAAGCAAGGTTTGGTGAAAATAAATAAATTTTCATTCTACATACCACAACTAATAAGGGAAAAGATCATTATTCTTATTGAAATTTCCATCTATTACTCCCTTTGCCCAAAATGCTACAAAATATAACTAATTCATTTCTTTCATAAAATATACATGACAGCTATTTATAACAACAATAGGTTTTAATAAACTTCACCATATTATTTTTTTTTTTTGAGATGGAAATATATCACCTTAACAAAAATGAAACTTCTTAAATTAAAAAGAAGGCATATCTATTTGACATGTTCATGCTTTCTACTTTTCAAGCAATGTAGTAACTTGGTAATCCCCTTTTCACAATATTAATATATTTAAAAGGCACATTTCTCACACAACACTCTATGAAGAGTTCACAAGATAAAAAGGATTTCCAAATATAACAACTCTCCCACCACTTACAATTTTACCAAGCATCCACTCAAAGTGGGAGGTATAAAATTTGAATGAATTGCAACAAGGTTACCAACAAAGCCAATTTTCAAGTCTTCAACATGTATTTCCTCTCCACAAAGGTAGCTCCAACTTTGGCATGCTTCAACTTCACAATGAGATCACAAAACAAGGAAGGGGGAGTAGACAACGCTCTCCAACCTTAAATCCATTAAGGGAAGAAGCCATTCCCTTAATGGCCCTCGAGACCCAACCAAGGAACCATGAAGGGCATTGAGCAACATTGACAACTATCACAAAGAGGCTTCTCAACAAAACACACATACAAGACAAGCAACTCCACCAAGATCACATAAGCAACAAGTTTACACATACACATCAAAACAAAGGTTTGAGGATCAAACCAAGTAGAGCAAGGGTTATGGGAGACCACCTCCTTATGCCTCCCAAGTGAATTGGGAGTCTTACCCTAAGCCTCCAAGTGCACAAAAATAATCACACAGTTCCTTATCTCTCCCTTACAACAAGCAACAAATCCATGAATCCCTTTTCTCTCCCCATAGGTAAGACTCCCATTCATACTCCCACCAATTTGCATGCCTCACATAAAATCCATTTTCCCTCCCCAATGGTCCCATAAGCCCTCCTCACACACCCAACTAAGGCCAACTACTCAACCAACCCACACAAAACACCATCACAAGACCAAATGCTTTTAACAAGCACAACATTGCTTACAACAAACACAAAAGCATAATTAAAAAAGGGTGGAGAGCCTACCTCTCTATCAATATCCAAGCAAAACCTTCACAAGCCCTTCAAATCCAAGCCAAGCAATTTCCAAGCACTCCAAAAGATCCAAAATCTAAAAGTGCACAAGAAGCAAAAAGAGCAAGTAACCCCCATTCCAACCAAAAATTACAAATAAATAGAAATGGAGAGTGAGGATGATGAGGTGGCTCCATGTAGTATGTCACTTCATCATCCCTCATCCCCACACTCAAGTCAAACACACCAAGACCAAGAAACATCAATGCACAAACAAGGACTATGACAACCCACATGGCTCAAACTTGCACACCATGCTTTCAAGGGACATAATAAATTGGATTAGAAAGAAAGTGATATGATTTTCCTTCTCTTACACTCAAAAATGGACAAAGAAGTCAAAATTAAGCTTCCCAACCCATAGGCAAGGTTTTTGGGCCAAATTAAGAGGCATGGGAAAAGTCTTGCTTGTCCCACAAGTCTCCAAAAGTGCCCCCAAGTCAAAATCTGAATTTTGAACTTGGGATGGAGTAAAACACTCCCAAATCAACATAAATTCTACTTACACAAGGACTACAAGATCTCATCATCACTATTAGTCACATCTCTACTTTGGTTAAACTAAACAAGAAGGGTTAAGTCTAATAAACACACATTTACACATGATAATAAAGTGACAAATTTTCCAAATTTAAATACAACAAACATAAATAAACATAAACAAAAATTAAAGAAAGGGACACAATTCACCCCATGGCCACATATGTGAAATCAACCCCCATGGGAGACTTCCAAACAAGATATGAAAAACACACACTAAACAACATTACACAAGTTGTCAATTTTGGCCTCGTTGCTCAATGTCCCACATCCTTCCGTGGTTGGTTCCCTATCCCCTTCGATGTTTGTGATAAAATTCTTGCACACAACAAATACCTCTCTGGCCTTTTGGCCGTATTAACAACAAAGAAAATCACACACACACACACACACACACACACACACACACACACACACACACACACACATATGCATATAAATATCTATGTATAATATAAACTCCATATTCATCATTCAACATTTAACAATTCTATTATCCATCAATATGTCAAATTCTAACCCTAACATCCATGAGATTACAATTATATTCAAACATCTCAAAAACATAACATATCAGTATAGAAATCACATATCATGAAAATAAACATGCATCTAATTGTCTAACATCACTATCTAGTGCATCATAATAAAACATTAACATCATAGTGTCAATAATCTAAATATCAGTAAAATCTATCATCTACTGATCAATTTATCACAATCAAATATCTAAAAATTAGTCCAATAGTCTCAATATCAAAGAAGGGACCCACAAATCTAGGAGATAACTTAGAGCCTATTCCATAACGGATCAGACTCTTATGAGGCCTAACATGAAGAAAAACCTTTGTTCCCACCTCAAAACTATGATCTATCATCCTCATATTTATATACTTCTTCTTCCTATCCTGAGCCTCCTGAAGTCTCTAACGAATTAAGACAACCTGCTGCTCCATATCTTGTACCAAATCCGACCCAAGAGAAACCTTGTTCTCCAACCTATCCCAACTCAAGGGTTTCCTACACTCTCTGCCATACAACGCCTGAAAAGGAGCCATGCCAATCGAACTCTAAAAATTTTTGTTGTAGGAAAATTCTACCAAATAAAAGTACTCCTCCCACCTAGACTGTTGGTCCATGACATACATCCGCAACATATCCTCCAAGATCTAATTTACCCACTTTGTCTATCCATCTGTCTCTGGATGATAAGTTATACTGAAGTTGATACTTGTACCAAGAACCCACTGCATGGTAGTCCAGAAGTGAGAAGTGTACAAGGGATCGCGGTCATAAATGATCTTCCATAGAATCCCATGCAATCTGACAATATCATCAAGGTATACTCATGCTACTGCACTAGCTATATAGGTGGTCTTCACCAGAGAAAAATGAGCCACTTTCATCAATTTATCCACCATGACCATGATGGTGTCGTAGTTATATCTCGACATCGGTAGCCCTACAATGAAATCCATGGAAATGGTGTCCCATTTCCACTTCGGTATGGCATGCGGGTAAAGAAGGCCAGCTAGATGTTGATGCTCAGCCTTCACCCTCTGACACTCTAAACAACGTGACACAAACTGAGCTACATCTCTCTGAAGACCTCTCCAATGATAAAGTTGTCTCAAAGTAGTGTGCATCTTCTTCACCGCTGGATGGGATGAATAAGGTGCACGATGAGCCTCTATCAAGATATCATGTCTCAAGCCTTTGTCTCTAGGAACATATATCCTACCTCTGTTTCTAAGAATACCATATTCCTCTAATGAGAATCCATCAAAATTCCCCTCAAGGGGTCTCTGAGACTCAATATCTGATCTGGTTGCAAGGTAGAAGTTGTCGTGAGGAAGCTACTCTAATATCTTTCTCTGCAAATCTATACGCACTGAAGTGGCCATAGCCACATGTCTCCGTATACTCAGGGCATCAGCAACCAAATTTTCCTTCCCCTTCACATGATCTATCTTCATGTCGTACTCGCAAAGGAACTCCATCCAACACTGGTGACGAGCATTGATATTTGGTTGCATGAAGATGTGGCGAAGACTCAAGTGATCAATCCTGAATATAAATATCCGGCCAAGAATAAAGTGTCTCCATTGAACCAAGGCATGAACAACTACTGAAAGCTTAAGGTCATGAGTCAGATAATTTATTTCATAATCCTTGAGCTTGCGAGACTCAATTAGAAACAACATAACCCTCCTACATCAACACGCCTCCTAAGCCTGCCAAAGAAGAATCTATGCAAATGAAGAACTCACCATGAGGATTTGGCACAACAAGAATAGGTGTTGTTTTAAGGCATTCCTTAAGGGTCTTGAAGGCCTGCTCACATTTATCTGACCATATGAACTTCTTCCCTTTCCACTGAAGGGAAGTGATGGGGTGCGCGACTTGAGAGAAATCCTGAACAAATATCCTATAGTATCCTGCTAACCCCATGAAATTGCACACCTCGGTAATACTAGTGGGTGATGGCCAATCCATAATGGCTCTAATCTTGGAAGGATTGACTATGATACCTTCCCCAGAAATTATGTGACCTAAATACTACACCTCTGACTGAAAGTACACACACTTCTCCAGGTTCCCATAATGATGCTACTCATGAAGACACTACAGAACCTACGAAAAAAGTGCTCCTCATGTGTATGTGAGTAGATCAAGATATCATCAAGGAACATGAGTACAAAACTATATAAAAATTTCCTAAACACTCCATTCATCAAACTCATGAACACTGTAGGGGTGATTAGTAAGACCGAATGGACACAACTATGAACTCATAGTGGCCATATCGCGTGCAGAAAGATGACTTGTGGATATATGCCTCTGCGATCCTCAACTGATAGTATCCTAACTTAATATTTATCTTATAAAAATGCACAGGCCCCCTTCATCTGATCAAACAAATCATTAATGTAAGGAAGGGGGTAACAATTCTTGATCGTTACTTTGTTCAACTGATGATAGTCCACACACAAATGTAAGGATTTATCCTTCTTCTTCAAAAAGATCACTGGTGCGCCTGAAGTGGATACACTAGGATGGATTAGGCATTTTGCGAGAAGGCTCTCCAACTGCAACTTGAGTTCACATAGCTCAGATTCGGTCATCCTATAAGGAGCGCATGAAATAGGCTCCGCTCCTGGAACTAAATCAATGTGAAAATATATCTCACGTGGGGGAGGTATCCCTGGAAGCTCACTAAGAAACACGTCCAATAACTCTTGTAGAATTGGATAATAATCAAATGAAGCTCCACTAGACCCATACTCTAACCTATCACTAACTGTAATAGCATACAACGAGCAACCCTGTCACACACACCGCTTCAACTGCATAGTGAAAATAGTGTGAATAGAAATTGGTCGTCTGACTCCAACAATCACTGACTCCGCACCCAAATCATCTACACAAGATATAATCTTACTATAGTAATCAACTCTATCTCTTTGTGTAGACAACCAATCCATGCCCAAAATAATGCCATACAAACCCAAGGGAAGGATACAGAGATCCAACGTAGTGGTAAATGGTCCTAGGTCCACTACGTACTCCTTAACTAAGGAGTCAACTGAGATCTTGGCTCCATAATCCATCTTAACATCCCAACTAAGACCCTACCTGATTGCCACCATCCTACAACGCTCTACTAAAGATGGTTAAATGAAAGAATCTGATGATCCTTAGTCAAATAATATAGGGATAGAAATAACACCAATTTTATCTATGGTCTCTATCACCGTGCCCTGGTGCTCATCTTGGTAGTTCTCGACTACTATATATATCATGTGGCTCCTAGCCATGTCACCAACAGTAGGCTCAGAAATAGGTGCCTTATAAATACTTCTCTGTCCTTTCGGTAGTATTAACAACATCGAAAACATCTGCACATAAAATCAATGTTCATCATTCAACATTTAACAATTCTATTTTCCATTAATATGTCAAACTCTAAACATAACATCCATGAGATTACAATTCTACTCAAAACATCCCAAGACATGATGTGTCAATAAGAAATCCATATCGTGAAAATCAACATATATCAACTGTCTAACATCACTATCTAGTGCATCATAATAAAACATAACATCATAGTGTCAATAATCCACATATCAATATAATCTAGCATAGATATTGATCAATGTATCATAATCAAATCTCTAAACATTAGTCCAATAGTCTCAATATCAAGATAGAACATCGTCGAAGAGGAGTGGGCACTACATTAAGCATATGAAAACATAAATAAGTGTGATATGAAATGATAAGGGAATATGTTAGCCACATGTTGAATATACATATTCAATATCTAACATATTATTAATAGTTTAGAATCATTGTCAAATGTCATATATTGATGAATACATGTCTCATGAATATCCACACCCATCAAACATCATATATTGAGGAGAAAGGGTTTGGACTTAAATGTTGGATTACAAAATATTGTCTTTTTGTTGTCATAGATGTTTCCAAAAAGGACATTTGATACAATAGTGTGGGAAACCAAACCCTAAAAGTAGGAAAAATTCATCATGGTGGAAGGACTCTCTTCCTTCTCATTGTATCATCGAATCCCCTTCAGTTCATGAGGAAGATTCATCTTCTAAAAATATCACCTCTAGCGTTGAATCTACCCCTATGGTAGATTATTCTTCTCAGGTGCCCTAATATGGTTCGTATCCTTTGGAGAAAATCCCTCAGGTTTCAGCTGGGTTTGTTTATGAGAAGGAATCTCCTTCTCCTACCAAGTTGTTATTTCAGCCTATTTCTTCTATTGATATTATCCTTCCGCGTGGACCTGACGAAGATGATGAGGGGGTATGGATGGTGTTCCAAAATAAGAAAATAACATCCTCAAAGAATATTTTATCTCCAACACATATGACTTTAAGATCTCACTCCTCTTCTTTGGGATAAGTTTGTTTCGTGTCTTCTCAGTTTTTCCCATTTCTGTCAATTGCTTGAGTCAAGCTTGTTTGTCTCTTTGTTATCTTTTTTTTTTCAATTCTTTGTGAGCTTCACTATGATATATTTATTTTAATGGTCTATGGATCCTTTCCATCAATTATCAATCAAAAACACAACCACAACCCTTGTGAAAAAAACATAAAGTCCAAAATATTAGAATAATCATATTCATATTGGTTTCTTCACAGGATCTAGCTGTATAGAATCCTCCTAGACTATAAAGATGATAATTTTTAGTTGTAATTTTTATGTTGTTGAACTCAATCAGTATTCATATAATTACATTTGCAACATTTGACAAATCTATGGTTAGGGATTTATACATTATAAAACACACATTGCACATATGGTGTCCTAATTAAAAAATACAAAAACAATATAAAACATAATAAATCCTAACAAGTAAAATGATCCGGAAAAACACATAAAAAGTAAACTATAATGTCTATTTAAGAGATTTCATCCTTATTTTCTCTCATATACTCTCATTTACTCATCCTCACTCACTCATATTTAATTTTATCAACCCCATATACCCATTTACATCTCCAATGTACATTGGACCTGTAATACCCCGAAATTAAACCCAATAAAATCCAACACAAAGTTACATAAAGTAGTCCAAATTTTGTGGGAATTTTTGTTTGAAACAATAGAATGGATATAAGTGAGTAAACTATTGTGTGAGTGATAAGGCTAGGTAGATACATAAGGGTCTCTACCACTAATAAGGTAACCTTATCACCACCAAGTATAAGCTCGTAAATTATTATTATTTTAAATAATAGAATAAAACTCCCTTGTTAAATTTGCATCATGAAGGTGGTCCCGATTTGTCTAGGTACAATAAGAATCGTGTATATATTTTCCAAAAAAGGTTTATATTATATTATTAACTCTAACTCATTGCATTTTCCATGATTACGAGATATAGAACAAATTTTGCATTTATTTAGTCCTGCCAATTTCAAACCAACTGATTACACTCTAATACTTCAAAGGTACTATGAATATCACTAAACTCTAGTGGGATCAACTTAAGATACATAATTGGGTATTATCTCATAATTTGATCATGTCCAAATTTATATTTAGGGTATCTCGCTAAGAATCCAATCAATGAATCTTATAGAATACAAAAAGGTTAACAACTCCAAAACCCTTAGTTTGCAATCTTTACAACCTTCTTCTCGAGAGAGAGTTTTCATATCCAAAATATCCATTTAACAATAAAAAACAACAAATAAAATGAAATTATAACAAGCCTCCCAAGAAGGAAACAACATGCCCAAATATTTGGGTAACTTTCCAATTAGACAACCCTCCAAGTGAAGTCCACAACCAGCTCCAATATTCACAATTATCATGCTCCAAACACCACCAAATGAAGACTTGATATGTCTCCTAACCTATAGGAATCCTCACATGCCTTCTTCCCAAATGATGAGCATGCTAGCCTCCCCCAAGACCATGGGAAAGAGTTGTAAAATGATACAAAATATGTCAAGGGAAATAAGGTCTTTGAGCACTAAAAATAATGATGGATAAGAGAGAACAAAAAGAACCCTAATCAAGTTCCCAATCCACTAAAAAACTCAAGAACAAATGGGAATGGGAGGAGAGGAGGATCACATAATACCAAAATATATAATACAAAGAGTGCCAAAATATCCACCAAGTAGTATCTCCAAGAGTCTTCACAACTACCAAATCAAATACCTCCATTATATACTTCTGGGATAATAAAACATTCATGGCTTCCCCAAGAATCCATGAAAATGGTGGTCCCCTCCTAGTCCAAAATCCCACTCCAAATACACTTCCCAAATAGAGTTAAGGATAAAAGGAATCCAAGATAAAATTTTCAACAAAAATCAAAAAATCAAGAACAATAAGAATCCCAAAACCACCCCACAATAAAAAGCATTATGATCATACATCCACATCCATACAAACAAGTTTTCTAAATTAAAAGAAATGAGGTATGAGACCTACCTCACATTCCAAGATTAAGTCTAAAAGTTTTCAAGCTCTTAGTCTCCTCAAGCTCCCAAAGCTCTCCACTAAAGTTATTCACCATAAATCGCCCAAACATCAAAATTCAAACAAGATATAGGAAAAATCTCCATCCCACAATCCCATGGGAGGGTGACATGTATCACCCCTCCAACTAATAAAATCCTCAAGGTCACTCAAGTCACTTTCCATGTCTCCCAAAAAAATAAATGCAAGAGGGGAAAAATCCCCCTTAGCCCCCAAAACCCACACACAAAATCCCAAGGCCACACATGTGATATCAGGAAAAGAGATTTAGATAGTGACTTGTGAGAGGGTATAGTGGGGAAGAAAATTTTTGGGTTCACAAAAATCTTCCCCCATCCATAGCTTAGGTCCCATGGACAAAATTTGAGGTAAAGAAGACCCTTACCTTTTAAATCAAGCCTTCAAAAATGCCCTTAAAATTCAGGATTTTGGTTTGAATGAGAGAATCAAGGTGAGGAGTGGTCCCTGCCAACTTTCTTATAAACTCCCAGCACACCCCCAAACAAGTTTAAGAAACTAAAACACCCCATAACACAAACCATCCCAAATTACCTTATTAGCACAAGGAAAACCAAATGAGGTGAGCAAGGAGGTAAATAAAGTTTTACCATGGTGCTCAAGTTAGGAAATATAACAAAACAAATAATTCAAATCACATGCAAGAGTCAACCAAATTTCCCAATTACAAATAATGGCCAAAATTAAACAGGGTGAGATAAAATGGTTCAACAAGACAACTTAGGCATCCTTTATAGTGCTATCACTTAGTCTCACATTCACCAAGTCCTGTTACCTGTACATTCCTGCACACTCAAGGAAAACCTCAAATCTTCTCAGCATGATAAAATATCCATATAAATCATTATGAAATGCAACTATACAATATCAGCTAAATACTATTTCACCACATCTATTCTACCAATGATACATATAAGCATGATCTAATATCCACAATATATAACTCAAAATCACGATAATCAGTAAATACCATATAACAACATGGTCCATCAATCAAAATATCATCATCTCAATAACATTCATCACAAAAACCATGAAACTAGAAGTAATGGAAATAATACTGGAAATGTGTGCCTCACACTCAACCTGTCAAGTCAAGGTAGCATATTCCAAATAGAGATGAGAGGTTAATATGCATGTATTTGAAAAATTAACCAATATAAGCATTAGCTAAATATAATTAAAGTAACCTTAGATCACTAATATCCACTACACTAAATCAAAACCATGTGGTGAGGGTAAGGGTCGTAAGTCGGCTTTGCGAGCCTCGTATACCTTCCTACCAAGAACAAGGTGACAACTAGAGATACTACCAAGTCATTATAATTCAATTCAAAAAAATCATGATACTATTCTCTTAGATTTCTCCAACATGAACCAATCACCAAATCAATTGCTAAGTAAAGGAACGAGAACTGTTGGGGCACTATAGGAGCATTATCATGTCACACCTCTATGCACATTACACCCATATAGTCTCAATCATCTAAGTACCCTAAATCTATAAAATCACACTCAACCCATCAACTCACTATTCTTAGTTCATTTCACAATTTTGGTTATTTCTCTAACATTCTTTGTTGACATTAATTTATTGTTGAGGGAATATATAAGCAAACTTGGAAACTCAAAACTCGCTATACAATAAGATTTTTTGTATTAAAGACTAATGATAGTCACGCCTATGACTGGCTTGCGATTACTATGTGATTTTTCAATGATTGTGCTCACAACTAATTTTTTACTACCAAAAGTTCTAAATCAAACAAAACATTGTCATTAATCAACAATCATCCACCAATAAACCCTACAATGCAGCTTGGTGCCCTCAGCCCCCCACAAAACTATATCATTTCATTTTAGCATCTCATTTACATTTTGCATGTTTTACATGTTATTATTTAAACCTTGAAAAGGTTAGGAATTATACTGAATTAGGTCCCCTAAAAACAAAAATTAACTAATCTCTTTCAAGAGTTTACATGTAGGTTTTAGATGTAGATTTCAAAGTTCACACATTGTATTTATTAAAAGAACCCATAATTGTCCCTATGATTTTCAATGGAAACGTAAGCCTATATATTTAAGTAGGATTGATTTGAGGAGTCTTATATCGACTAACACATCTTGCAGGTGATCTAAATCTAGGCATATAAGAGCATTTAATTTAGATAAATACAGTTCAGATACAAACTTTCACTATAACAATTGAAATATATGTCTTGAAATGAGAAAAAAAATAGAATACTAAGAGTTGTGTCAGATCATATGTTCAAACCTTGAAAATAACATTACTAGCATAAACTAAGTCAATCCCCTTCTTCACCGCCCACCTTCCTCTTACAATATTTCACTCCTTCAAATTAAAATTCTTCGAAAACATTACTATCACTCGCGTACAATTATTAGTTTATACCCACCTATCTAAATTTCAAACCGTTGTCATCCTTGACCAAATGCTTATAGCTTGTCCTCTTGACAAAAGTCAATTATTGGAAACAATCGTGAACTTTATCAAGCCCGGCTAACATAAATTGGTAAAATATATACTTTACGTCCTAAACAATTAACATGTGTATCGCAAATTGCAAAGCATGCGATAAACTGAGAAAGAAAGACCCGGCCAACAAGCGATATTTTGGTTTTAGCTGAAGCAACCATAATATTACCAACCGAGAGAAACATACAAATGCATACGCATAAAATATAGATGGAATGCATCACCTCAAAAGTAAACATGGGGGCCGTCACCCTGTTTTTTATATCTATATCAGTAATGGCAGGTGGTATCATATGCATGCATCTACGATTTTACGTCAACCATTACGACTGGTGTTTTTATCCTTGTTAGTTTCTTTCAGGTTTCCGGGAATAGGAAACGAAAGACATGAGTGGGAAGGAACGGCATTGAGAAGTTGGCCTATATAAATCAACTACGCCCTTCCACACCAGTTATAACGCTTTCTCCCTCTTTCCTTCCATTTTTGAAATCTTATGAAGAATATTTTACAGTGCGAGGTGAATTGTAGCAAAGACAATAATTATCAGTCCATGCCAATGATCCATAAAATTGTAACGCTTATTACTGTCGGTATTGTCGCAGCTGTTGTGGCGGTGTTTTGGTGTAAAGAATATCTTTCTTCTAGTGCTCCGAGTACGCCATACATGTTTTTCCTGTCTATTATCATGGCAATCATTCTCACCAACAGTTCAACACTGTCGAGAAAATCGTATGAAGATGAGGACTTCAGCGAGATAAATGAGATTATATTCGCGGGAAATCCCTTTGCAGTGGAAACACCCACAAATAATGATGATGAAGAAGAAGATAAGAGTGAGTTGGAAGAATTTAATAAGAAGGTGGAAGATTTCATTGCCAAATTCAAGCGCCAGATGCGTCTTCAAAGGCAACACTCGTTAATGGCTCGCTGTTATCAGAGATTAGCGGCAAAGAATTATATAAAAGCAGTTTAAGTTGGACAAAATTCATAAGTTTGAATGTCTAAATACATTTTTGCAAATAATGTTTGGGAGTTTGTCATCCCACTCCTGCTTTACATTATCGTTGGGGGGTGGTTGTGCAAATTGGAATTGTTCATAATGTATTATTTTTTACCTTAAAATTTATGTTTACTAATATAATCCAAACAAAAGGGTCGGCTATTTACTATTATGAAACGTATACCCTTTGTAAAGTGGTAGCCACGTCTATTATAAACGGGTTTGACACATAGAATCCAAAAGGACGTACGCCACAAGGTTACAGGAATTTATTGTTCCGGCTCTACACACATTTTAGTTTACGTACAATCCTCTATTGAAGATTGACATGTATTTGACCTTAGGATTATAAGTCTTCTCTTAAGAATTGCTTCCACATGCATGTAGGTAGGTTCATTAGAGGGTCTTGTATTGAGCAACTTTGGCTTCCTAAAGCAAATAATTGGCTGCATCGGAAAACCCTATGGTGGGGTGGTTATTGACTCGTGTGTAATAGTGGGAACTTATGATTCATCTCTAAAATGTCCGGTTTTGCGTAAATTTACATATCAAATTCACGTGTGGATTTTTCGTTGGGAGCGTAACACTTGTGTCAAAAAATTAAGATGTGTGTAAGTAAGGTAACTCATGGGAATTGGGGCACCACAGGAAGGTTATTATTGATTGTTTAGGTCCATCTCAACATATCTATAAAGTCATTTTTAAGGAAATTTTAGTGGTGAATATTCATAATTAGGCAAATAGTAGATATTTCGTAAATCCCATTTGGCTATTTGGTCGTTGTATACCTTCCCACGGATTCACAAAAATAAATCACAATTGTTACTATTTATTTCTCGCAGAGCCAAAGGGTTTTTACTCTCAATGAATTTTTCTAGTGTATTCCTTCACGTCGATGGTCCAGAATTGTAAAAAATATTTGCATCGCCTCAGATTATTTGGGACCTTAGATGACAATCACTAAAATTAGAGAGGGAAGTTTTAAAATTTAATCAAATTCACCATGTGTGTGTGTGTGGGTGCGTGGGTGCATGCGTGTGTGTGTGCGTGCGTGTGTGTGTGTGTGTGTGTGTGTGTGTGTGTGTGTGTGTGTGTGTGTGTGTGTGTGTGTGTGTGTGTGTGTGTGTGTGTGTGTGTGTGTGTGTGTGCGCGGGCGTGCGCGCGCGCGTGCGTGTGTGTCATTTACTTGAAAGTAAACCATTTTTTTTCTTTTACTAATAATGAATTTAGAAATTTGGCATTGATCTAAATAGAAAAGGAATCGACAATAGAATATTGCTTAGTTCCTATAAAATTTAGATAAACAAAGCTCTTACAAGTTTTCAGGTTTAAGTTTATAGCGTAACACCCAACAAGGAGCTGGTAACTTAACTAATACGCTATCTATTTTAAATTTAATAACATGTTTATGTCTTGTGATCATGATATGTCACATTACTTTTTCTACTTTTTGTGAGTTCGCAATGGTATTAAAATTTGTGATGTTTTTCAAACTATTTTTTCTTAATTTGTGGAACTTCCATTATAGGTGTGGCATCACCATTTTCATTTTTCATCTACTACTTTTTACGTGGCCCATCATACTTTATTCTTTCCATATTGTGTGACATTGTAATGTCTTAGTCAAATTTTAGTTTACCCAAACTATTTCCTATATTCCACATACCAAAATATACAAGATCTTTTCCAATGGATCTCTTAACATGCCTGAAAGGTCTATTATACATCATGGAAACTATTTTAACATGCCTCTCCATGAGAATGTTCAATTTTAAATCTCTATATTGTTACAAGATGCACTCTTTTTGCCATCTCACATTCATTACCCTCGTGTAATGTCCAAAGGTTGTTAGTGGACATAACGACACGAAACATAATAAAATGGGTAGAAGAAATTTGTATTACAAATTTAATGTAATATGTACATGGTTTTGAGCTTCATTCTTAGAAGTTTCGTGTTATTGGGTATTTGTTGATTGTTTTAGATAATCAAAAAATTAAAAATAGATTTATATTATTTCAAAGGTGAATCATATTTTAATTATGACGAACTAACAAATAGATTTGATGTATATCATGTATTACATCCTTAAAAAATAGGTATAAAAGGTTTATAATTTAATATTTCTTTATATATTCATTTGTGTTTTTAACACTAAAACACTGTAATTTTTAAGTTTTTTTGCCACTACGAGAAACAAAATGCTATAGGATGAAGCAACATATGTAATAACGCCATAATTGAATGCACATAATAGTGGATAATATAGTTATGAGGTTCCTTATTATAAAAATATCATGTGGTTGAATTCATTATTGTAACCTCATTTCTTTTGATTTATCAAGTTTATTTTTAGAAATTTGTTGATATGTATAAGCAAAAAATAAAAATAAAATGGCCATTAAATCTAACTTTTTCTAACAAATCCAATTTAAAAAAAAAAGAAATTCAATCTCTTCCTTCC
Organism: Taxus chinensis; assembly: GCA_019776745.2. Lineage (NCBI taxonomy): Eukaryota > Viridiplantae > Streptophyta > Pinopsida > Cupressales > Taxaceae > Taxus > Taxus chinensis. The sequence continues at coordinate 200,610,976 of CM034151.1, forward strand.
TACAACTAGCTTAAGTTGTATGAATAGTGATATCATATTTAGTAGCCACATTATTTCATATTTATATGTAGATACATACTTGTCAACTTTAAATAATACTTTGGCACATACTGGTATATGGACCATCCAAAACATATATCAATTGTGTTGGTTATTTGAATATGTTACAAATTTCTTGTTGAGAGGGTAAAAATTGAAATTTGCAACATTAAATTCTGAATTTGACATATGTTGCAGTCATAAGATTTTCCTTGTTACAATAACTTTAATAGACATTGTTGGGTTATTCTTAACAACAATATACAGAAAAGAAACTTATTTAATAATAAAAATATTAAAAGTAAAAGTATGAGGAGCCACAAATCCATTTAAAATTATCGATATAAAATTTCTTCTAAAACATCAACTAGCATTTCTTATTGTTGAAATCATTTATACATACATTGATCTCATGAAATAAAACAAATCCATTGTGATGTCATCCTATATATGTTCACTAAATTTCTTAATTTTTCTATGAACATTTCATTCCACTTTTGGGTGTGATTGCTACTTTATTCAATATGGAATTTATATCATGATTCAATATTATTTGGTTGCAAAATTATATAATAGTTTTAATTTAATTTAAGTATATGAAGTCTTCTATATGTAATTGATTAATTTATTCTTAATTTCATTTTTTATTTAAATCAATAAGAGTACATTCATTATTATAATAAAATTTATTTTGTATATATGTCATTTATTAATTATAAAGAAATGAGACCCTATTAATAAAATATAGATGTGGAAAGTTTTAATAAAAACAATACATGATAACAAACCACAACACATTGCCACTAAGCCTTAATAGATATTACTGATTAAAGGATATATAATTTTGTATACAAAAATATTCTAAACATTTAAGAAACATGTGCCAATTAAAATTAAACTGAATAAATTGATATAATAAAGAACATATGACAATTAGAATTAAACTTAATAAATTTATAGGATATAGTTGTTGCAATTCCAGAGACAACTATAAAAAGACATATAGGGGAAAACATGTCTTTAAAGTGTTGCAAAGTGAACATAGACAAATTGTCCAAAATAGGGAAACTCAATGAGAACCATACTACTCCTTAAAAAGGAAAAGCCATAACCATATCAATATGGATATGGAAAGTGTATGAAAGAATGAAATTGTTTTAATGACCCTATTCATTTATTTGAAGGCTCTAAAAACATTCTCACTTTTTCTTATTTCAGAGTAAGTCACTTAAAATTGTCCTTCTTTCTCGAAATCCTAATGTGTCCAGAAAAGCTTGTTATACTGTAAAAATTGAAGGGATTCGATGAAAACCTATGTGATCCCTCAATTGTTATCAAGGATCTATTATTGAATATCCAATTTTCACCTAAGTACAAGTATAGGAGATTTTTAAGTGCATTAGAAATTATTACTTTTGTTGGACTGCTTGAGGTCTATTTATAATCACAAGTTTGAATCTCTCTCCAAGTACAAATTTGAAAGTAAGGTTTTGATTTTTCCTCTTGAATAATTCTTCTTTCTATTTTTGTTTATGTGTTTTGCATCCTCGCCAATTTAATATTACTTACGATGTAAGTCATTTAGAAGTAACATTATTTTTTGTTCATATTTACTCATTCCAACCCTCTATATATCCTTCGATGTATATAGGGCACCTTCGAGATCCAATTACTAATTAAAATATGCACTTCATTATTGTGAAGTCACCATTGAGTATATAAAATTCACCTATAATAACATATGGGTTCTTATGCTCCCTATAAAATGGAATTGATATCAATTAACTTCAAATATAAATTTTATTTGGTGAAACATTTAACTCAGGTGCATGGATGATAAAATTTAAGCTCTTTTATTCCATTTTTTTTCAGCTTGTCTACAAGAACTCATTGGTGAGGTGCATATGCATTATTCAAATGTCGTTTACATCTACAAATTGTATATATCTCCTCTATTCAAAGAGGAACACGAAATGATGTTGGCTTAGGTTTACCAAATTGTTTGTTATCTACCATATAATACATTTCATTATTCATAACTTCGTTCATAGAGGAATGTCAAAGCTATGTCAAAGCAAAAGGATTATTCACGCCTAAATTCATTACCCTCGAGATAAGTCCAAAGGTAGCGAACGCAATGACCACGGAACACAATAAAGTGGGTGGAAGAAAAAGTCAATATAATACGGAGATGCATTTTCTAAGATGGGAGCCGATTTAAGTTGTGACGAACCAGCAAATAGTTCTGATGCCACAGCCCTTAGAAATCAGGTATACTCGGTTATGCCTATCATGTGCCACACCCCGTATAAATCATAAATAAATCAACCCAATTATAAAAGCACAACATACAATTATCTTCCTCGCTATGCTTCTATTTTACTCGATCAATTCCGTTGAATTCGATCATATATTTGCTTTCTAAAAGTTGATTCAATGTAAATGGCAAAAGAAGCCGCCTGCAACAACATCTACAGTGTTAGATTTCAAACCAACGTCATACTTGGCGTCATGCTTTACCTTGTCCTCTTACAAAGCTCACTTATTCGCATAGCCACCTATTTTATTACCTGGACCGAATTTAATAAAGTAGTTGTGCTTTTGGAAACGTAAAGATGGAGAGGAGCCGTCACCCTGTTTTTAGTGTTTTTATCGTCATTCAACGAGAGAATTAGTTATATTTTCAGGCTTCCACGAAAATAAGATTGTCGTGTAAGTGTAGTTTTCCACGAAAAGGAGAAGAAAGAGCAGAGTGGGAGGCGAGGAAAGAGCAGTGGGCAGGCCTTCCTATATAAATCAACTACGACCTTGGACGCCATTTATAACGCATTCGCCCCAAATTTTACCATTCTTAAGATTTTATGAGGAATTTGCAGGGTGACGTGGATTGTACAACAGACAACAGCAATAAGCAGCCCATGCAAACGCTCCATAAAATTGCAACGTTCATTACTGTTGGTATCATTGCGGCGGTGTTTTGGTGCAAAGAATATCTTTCTTCCAGCGCTCCAAGTGCGCCGTACATGTTTTTCTTATGCATTATCATGGCAATCATTCTCACCAACAGTTCAGCACTGTTAAGAAATTCAAATGGGGTTCAAGATTACTCTATTTCGTATGAAAATGAGGACTTTAGCGAGTTGAATGAGATTATATTTGGTATTCCCTCTGCGGTGGAATCACCCACTAATAATGATGATGATAACACTGAGTTGGAAGAATTTAATAAGAGGGTGGAAGATTTCATTGCCAAATTCAACCGCCAGATGCGTCTTCAAAGGCAACAATCTTTGATTGCTCGCTGTTATCAGAGTTATATAAAAGCAGATTAAGTTAGAGGAAGAAGTTTTGTGGACCCCTGACCGTGGATACCTCTAAATTAATGTTTTCGACTGTAGTCGAGACAAAAAGGTCGGCTGTTCTTAAAATTCTGAATAAATCTTTGCAAATATCGTTTGTGTGACGGCCACATTATCTAAGCCACGTGGACTGTGGGCTCAGTGAGATTTACCTGCTTTGTCGGCCCCTTTGCATTATGTTTGGAGTAGTTAGGCAATTGTTTATTAATGTATTATTTCTCTCCTTTTAAATTATGTTTTTCAATACGGTACGTAATGGTCGGCTGTTTAAAATTTATTAATATTACTTTTACTTGGGAAAAATGTTTTAAGTTCAATTCAAACAGAACAATTGATAGTCAAGTTTTTGGTCAAAAACTTTCGACTTCGGGCGGTTGATTACACTCACTTGTCATGCTTTGCATCAAAATATTTCGATTGGCTTTAAAAGGTCTTAAAATTATTTACTTCGAGGTTTTGGAAGTAAAAATTTGCATTATTTAAAAGGGACACTTTTACATTAAAGTTGTATGCTATATTTTTTCAATTAGCATCAAAGATTATGTGCCAAGGTTTTTAATGATGAAAACGAAGCTTTTTATTGAAATCAAGTTAAATGTAGTATTTTTTTTATTGAACAATGTTTTTGAAAAATAGTTTTTCCTGATAAAAAGTTAATTTATTGAGAAATTTATGTATGATGCATAGTTTCCTTTATACATTTCATTATACTGTAAGTTTGCATTGCAGCGATTCAAGGACAAGGGTGGCAAAATAATTTCGGCCTTTGAGACCACACTATATTTCAAAGAAGCCGGAATTGCTTGACCAAATAAATGAAAGGGTAGGTGCACCTAAGATGAGTGACAATTAAGCACAGTAAATTTTGTGACTTTTTACAAAGGGTGTTCTCCATCATTTGGTGTTCTATTGCTATAATTTATCATTTTATCTAAGCACTTTCACTACACACATATAAGAATATACCATTAAGTTTGTTTATAGGATGAGCAATGTATAGTTTAAGAACATAGGAAGGTAGAAGAGGATGTGTATGACAAGTTTGATGCACTTCACTATTGATCCTAGTATCATTTGTTCCATGGTTGGGAAATTTTTTATGGACATATGTAGATGTTGATTGGATTGTGCATCAACTTTCTTCATGGGTGTGTTTTCATCATTATGTTGAATGGCATGTCCTTTAGTAAGATCTTAAAAAAAATTTCATAAGACAAAACACTTTTTCTAAATGTTTGAAATATCTGCAGTAATCAAAAATATGTATTGATATCAATTTTAATAGATTGTTAATTTATTTCATCAATATATATAGATAGAGGTTGAGAAATAAGACTTTTCTCTAGTAACCTCATAAGTAATTTATGCGAGGGTTGAGAAAAATGTTCAAATTGCCTCCTTTGAAGATAATGTATGAAAAGGTTGTTAGTTCATTATGAATTGCATTAACTAATGTTTTATCCTCATTTTGAGTATCATTATTAGTAGTCTCAAAAGTTCCTTGCTTTGAAGATGTGATGCGATTGTTATTATGGTCCCAATTAAGGGAATCCTTAGTCTAAAAAACCCTTGAAATACTTGTTATAAATGCAACGATATTTCATGCGCAACATAGAATATGAGATAATATCTTAACAAAAATATTGATTCAATCTAAAAATTAATTACAATGAAGACACATCATAACTATCTCATCGGTGAGATTATCTACAAAAATCAATCCTCGTATCTAATTCGTCACCAAGTTGTAGTCTTGAAAAGTATAACACTACAACACACAAGACACACTCGACTAACAACTCTAGAAATATTATGAATTATGTTGCTTCCATCCCTAATATGAGTACATAGTGGCATACTTATATAATCGTAAGACCCACCTTCTTACATTATTTCCTTAATCTACAAATGATACATATGATATCACATTTACGTCCTAATCATCTAGATGTAAGGTAGGACCCAAAGAAAAACTAGATGTAAAGTGACTTATCTCATTGGTTACTATAATTTAATTAGGTGAAATCCATTTCATCTCATTCAATAGTTTCATATTTGCATATTTAAAATTTACACACCACTTTTTTGCCACTACACATGTATGGATGTGTGCTAACCCGATTCACTTAACCAGGTTACTTGTTTTGAAAATAAAACTCCGTGAATTTGAAAGTTAAGGCATAAATGCATGCTAATGATAAGAATATACGATGCTAATGTAAATCATTACAAAATATTGAAGGGAAAACAAAGCAAGTGATATTCTTGCACACTATCATAAAGTTGTTACTCTTGTGTCAATGATAAAACCTTTTTTTATTGATCCAAATCTCCTCCTGATCTTCTAAATTATTTCAACAATTCGAGAATATACATATATCCTTGAAGAATTCTTTTGTAAATACAAATACCCTTTTTATGAACAATATAAAATACTTGGGCATATCAATTGTTAATGTAAAACACTACAATCAATCTTGTACCAAATAAACTAGGTGTAGATACCACATGTCAAACCTTTAGAATCTTTGTGCACACGTAGGTAGCGTGATAGGTCAAAAAGATAACTTGTTTATAAAAACACTTGCGCATAACCATACCAACAAATTTCTCATATCAAGACGAGCATAAAGACATAAAAAATACTTCAGTAAAAGTAGAAGCTTTCTAAAAATGCTCTAGATTTAGCTTATTTCTTACCTATTATGTTTTGGCTTAATGTAGGATTACAAGTGAACCCAAATGCTCCTACATCAAGATGTGGGATCTTAAATCCCATATTTTAATATTAGTGTATAAAGGAGAATTATCTCATGAAGAATAACCATATCATAGAGTTCATCGAATAATCAAAAGGTTTTATATAATACCAAGTCTCATATACATAAAAGAAATATTCTGCTGAAAATATCTTATAAATGGGTTTCAGTAACTATATTTGACTTTTTTTGTTATCAAGATCCTATATTTAAGCTCTTAATCACCTATGGATTCGTTGGGAATGTTTTTGTGTTGTGACATCTAAGAAAAAGATACTTTTTGACTAATATTGAACAAGAAATGAGGTATGTTCATTATTAAAAAAAATTAAAAATTATAAATATATAATTATAATAAATATAAAACTAAATAGATAACAATGATAAATAAATTAATATTTAAAATTTAATCCTGATAAATTTATGATTTATAATAAAATTTATTAAGATTTTATATTTTAAATTTCTAATATATTTAAATTTTATTTATTTTATAATTTTATTATATATATTAAGTTTTTGTAGTGCCCACTCCTCTTTGACACTTAATACACATTGATTTTTTATTTATCATGGACTATTGACATGGACCTTATTGTGTTGTTTTGGATTAGTATGATGTGGATGGTAGAGATATTCTGACTATCGATGTATTTTGATTCATATTATGGCTTGTATGGATTCTAGAGGCATGATAAACATTCTTTGTTGTTGTTGTTGATGATGATGTGTTGTTAGGTTATACATACATACATACATACATACATACATACATACATACATACATACATACATACATACATACATACATACATACATACATACATACATACATACATATATATATATATATATATATATATATATATATATTGACTTTTTGAATTCTCGTCGTATTGACCATGTTTTGGTGTTCAAACTAATCTTGTGATCTTACTGATATTGATGTAATGGTAGAAATTTAAATGTTTATGAAATTGTGAACGAAATGATAGCATTGTCCTAGCTTTGATGATGATTTCGTGATATGATGATGTTTCTTGATGGATGTACACATATTTTACTATTGATATATTTAATGTGGCCACGAGGTCTGAAGGAGGTATTGTTTGATTTTACAAGTGATTGTATCACAATAAACAAAGGGGGGGGGGGGGTGGGTAGGAGACCAACCGTAGAAGAATATCTTATGGTTCTAACAATGGTCACCATGGAAACTTTGTGTTATATTATTTTTGTTTGTGGTTAGGATGTTAAGAGGTTCCCATGGGGGGGAATAACCTCAAATAGTGACCATGGGATATGTGTGTGTTCCTTTCTCTTTTATTTTGATTAATTTGTGTGTATGTATTTTATTATTGCATTGTATTTCAATTTTGTATTGTTGATTAAATGTACCCTTATTAGTAATTAAGTATGTTAATTAAGTTTATTTTAGATGTGACCATAAAGGGGAATTTATTTGGGTATATAGTACTTTTGATCTTATAAATTTGAAGTTGGATTTAAATACGTTTACTTGGTGTGTACTCAACCCATCTCCCCAAACTCGAAATTTGACTTTCAAGCCAATTTTGGAGGCTTGTGGGACAAGTTAAGCTTGTCCCACACCTCTTAAATTCATCTACCAACCTATACTTATGGGGTAAGGGGTTAAAATTAGGCCCCATTATGTGATTTGTATGGTAAAAGGTATATTTATTGCATTTTTTTCTTACATGATTTTTTAATTGTGTCCTTTTGAGAAATGGAGTAGTTTGTGTGTGTAAGAGGCTTGTCATTTCCTCAACCACCTAATTTATTGAGCCTTGGGTTTTATGGTTTGACCAGGGATATGTGGAGTTGAGGAGAAGCAATGTGGCATCCTACATGGAGCCACCTCACCCTCCTCTTCTCCTTTTTCTATTTATTCATGTTTATTTGATGTGTTGGGGGTTACTCATTTGGATTTGCACACTTGTTCTTTTGGAATTTGCTTGGAGTTTTTACTTGGAGCTTTTGGAGATTTCTTTGGGAAGACTTGCTTGGTTTTGGAAGAGGGAAAATCTTGTTGAAGATTGTGGAAGCTTGTGATGGAAAGGTAGGGCCTTTTCCTTTCTTTTTTCATTTACTTTTTTATGTTTGTGTGAAAATAAAATGGTCATATGGTTGTTATTTGTGTTGGCTTGGGTACATTTTGGCCTTAAGGAAAGGTGTAGGAGATGGAAAATGGGACCATTTTGGGAGGGAAAAGGTAATTGTGTTGCATAGTGGAGGGAAAAGGAAAATTTTGTTGGGTAGTGGAGGGAGTATGAGTGGGAGTTCCACCTTTGGGGAGAGAAAAGGGTAAACTTGTTATACTTTTGTATTTGCATTGGGAGGGAAAAGGGATGTGTTGAGAAGTTGTTGTGCATTTGGAGGCTTGTTGGGTGGAACTCCTATCTCATTTGGGAGTTAAAAGGACATGGTTCCATTTTTTTATTCTCCCTTGGCTTGATCTATAAGCCTATGTGTTGAAATTTATGCATTGTGTTATTGCTTTATGGTGTTGAATGTATTAATTGAAATGTTGGCATGTGTGTTGTAATGTGGAAGAAAATTTTTGTAAGTTTTCATTGGTCTTTAAACATTTTTATTCTACTATGGTTGGGGTTCAGGGGCCAATGAGGAGAATAGCTTCTTATCCTCAATGGAATAAAGTTTGGCAGGTGAGTGTTTCCTACACCCCCTCTTTTGTTTTGTGATTTGAAGAAATAAGAGAAAAAGAAGCTATGGAGTTAAAGATTGGAGGAGTTACCCTTATTTCGAAGAGTGAAAGAGATCCACCCTTGTAATGGTTTTTCCTTTGTTCCACTTAAAGTGAAAGATTCAATCTTGTCCTCTTTTGGGAAACATTCTTGTAAACTTATTTTGTTCAAATTGTTATGAAAGGAGGAACTCACTGTATGGAAAAGAGAATGAAGTTGGAGCTTGTTGTTACTATAAACTTATTGTATTTTATCTAAGAGTGTATAATTGAAATATTGTAATGGTTGTTATTGTAAAAAGGACTTGAAAGTTGTATTCAAATGGGAAATGTATATCTTTCAAATGTTTCTGGAAATAAAATTATAGTCTTCTTATGCTCTTACTTAGGGAAATGGTTGTATTGTAAATAGAATTTGAAAGAAATGGTATATTTGATTTTCCTTATTTGAATAGTATACATTGTTGTTGTAGAAATGAAAAGATGTCTTTCTCTTATTGTAGAAAAGGAAAGAAACTTGCATATGTTGAAAAGTTGGTATATTGGCATTCATACTACCCTTATATGAAAAGAATATAGAATTTAGTGTTTTGGAATGAAAAGGAACTAATTGAGTTGAATGTGGAATCAAATATAGAAATACAAAGTAGTTAAGGAGAAGTTTTGTATAGCGTTTAATATTAAAGAAATATCTTTCTTAGTTCTCCATAAATGAAGAGTAATGTGATAAATTTAGAAACTAGTAATGTAGGCAACTTAAATATTTAATATTATATAAAATAAACTCAATTTGATATAATTAGGATAAGTTGGAAAATACAAAAAAATTACAATTATGTTTTTGGGATATAAATTGTATTAATATAAAGTGGTATATATTTAAATATATTATAATCATATATATATGTAAATTAACCATGGCCAAGGATTATTGTATATATATCTATATATAACATGCTCAAGGTGGCGGTTAATAACTAACTCTTACTAAAAAAATAAAGAAATTATAAAGTTTGTGTAAATACGAAATGAATTTAACCAAAAAAATAGCTTTATATTAAACCTGTAAAAAAGGTATCCACATACCACAGCCAAATAGTTGAATACAATTTATTAAAGTATGGATAGTATAAAACATTTTTGGGGCACCCAAACGTGTATAGTGATATGTGTGCAAAAATGGCCACGCCACTCAGTGCTTGTAGGTTATATTTGAAAATATATAGGGCCCCCCAAACAAATTATTAAACCCAAACCAATATACATTTTTATTAACAAATTTAAGTGAGTACTGTGATTTTTGACTATACATACAATGGCTGCACTAACATGCAACCATATTCAAATGAAGTTATATATATATATATCAATGTAATAAAAATATAATGTTTATACCTAAGAAATCATTGAAATCTTAATGGAATTAACCCTAGAATATTAAATTGTGGGTACCATGTTTCAAATAAATACCCAATATGACCAATGAAACAAAAATATGAAAATGATCTCAATGTGATGAAACCTATTCAAAGCTTAAATGGCCTCCAAACTATCTAACCTTCCAAAGGACCTACAAACAAAAATGACATACACTCTATGTATCCACCCTAAGAACATAAGAAAGAGATTCCTTAAAGATTCTTTAGGGTTCCTTTGAAAATACCTAGATCTAAGGGCCCAAAATGAATTAATCTAATGGATGAACATTTCACCCTACAATTTTAAGTGATCATAAAGATTTTTTTGGGAAGGTTCCTTAATTAAAATGTAAGATGTAATGGGCTCTGAATGGGGCCACTTAAGGGTAGGGGAAATTGCTGACAATTAGTCTTAGGTTATTAATAATTAAATGGGAATATGGAATTATAAGGATAAATTATGTGTAATTTGTGAAAAGGGTAACTTGGCCTAATGAATAAAATGAGATAATTATTGGAATTATAAATAAACATAGGTAGATGGTCTAGTAAGGTTAAATTAAGTAATTTTGTGAAAGGGACAACTTAAATAATGCATTACAAGAATTAATTAATGAGAATTAACAAGAACCCTAGAAGAGAATTTAAACCCGAAATGATTTGGAAGAATTTAATAATATTTAATTATGAATCTAGATACAATAACTTTGTAGTTATATGGAACATATTAAATGAGAAATGTTTAATCTAGTTGTTGGTTACCTTGATGTAAACCTTTTAAACAAAAAAAACAATTATTCCATAATTTTCCTAACTAATTATTGGTTTTTGTATCTTGGGTTTTGTGCGTGGAAAATGTGGGCATTACACTTGGTATCAAAGTCGTGGGTTCAATGCTTGGACCCTTGGGCACACTTGGAAACATGAAAAGATAACTTAACTCAAACTACAACTAGATCACACAACATTACATGTTATTTTTAAAACATAGAAAACCTAGAAAAAACAAAACCTAGATGATGATGAACTAACTCTTGTATTGATCTGTGCAGGAGGTGTGGATTGGATGATGAGTTCTTACATATCGAGTTAGACTTACCATCCCCAGAGTTGGCATTTGCCATTATATTACCACATATTTTGTAGATCTTATGGGAGGTCAATGCAACTATACGAGGTGGAGCAGTAGGGGGATGACCTAGCCAGCATGACAGAGAGCCATCAGTAGAGGCTTGTATCCCTTCATGACACAGTGAGGAGTATAGAGAAGAGAACTCCCATGTGGAGTCAGCTAGACCAGATTCACCTCAGAGGGTACATGGAGATAGGGTTACAGGACACAAAGATCAATCTAGGAACCCTACACTATGGAATGATCACGTAGAGAGACCTCAGAGTCGATAGACATCATCTACAGATCATATGAGGGAGATCATGAAGCTACGCCCGTCTCATTATGTTGGTGATACATGAGGATTTTAGGAAGAGGCTTGGTTAGTGAGCTTGAGAGGATGCTTAAATGTGTGCCCTTGTACTAATAACATGGAGACTCATGTTATGATTCATCGTCTAAGAAATCGATTAATTTTTTAGTGGAGGAATGAGGAGTAGAAGCTCCACATAGACTCAAAGAATGTTACTTGGGAGCTCTTGGAGGAGCAGTTTAGGAGTAGATACATATCTAGGAGGTTTATTCAGTAGAGGATCAATGAGTTTCATGACATGCGTCAAGCATCCATGATGGTAGTTGAGTATGAGAGTTAGTTTTTAGACTTGCTTCAGTATGTTAACTACATGCAGGATAAATAGGCTAGGATTCATAGGTTGATAAGAGGCCTGAATTTGGATTTAGGAGGTGCAGTACGCATTCATTGTCCATTGAATTTACAAAAGGTCATTGAGAAGGCCTATATTGCAGAGGAAACTAGGGGAAGACACGACATGGTAGAGATAGAGTGAGGATTCGTATTCAACAGATGCATGATAGTAGGTCAAAGGGGTCAAATCCTCCTCCTCCTTGTGGTGGACACAGTTCAGGTCTGTCCTCTTTCAGGACGCCAAAATAGTGACCTTGAAAACAAAATAAATAGACTCGACCACCATTTCGGCCACCACAGAGACAAGATGCTCAGAGAGGACGTAGCATGGGACGCCCACTTAGAGGATGAGTCAGGACACAAGTTCCACATAGGGCTCAGTCAACAGGAGAACATCTATATTACTCACAACAGTCGATGGAAAGATCTTCGGGGTCTAAAACATGGAATCCCAAAGAAACTGGAGTGGTTTCCGTCCATTGGAGGGGACCGGGCAATTTTTTTGGATGTGGTGTACAGGGGCACCATTGGCTAGAGTGTCTGCAGAACCCTGTTAACCAGGGTAAAACACCTATTTTAAATCATATAGTCGGTGATATGGGTCGTAGCCATTAGATTTATGTATTGGTCAAAAACAACTAGGCAGATCACTAGGGCATGATGATTGAGACTACAGGTAGTATTGGTGGTATCCCTACATCTATATTGTTTGATTCTGGCTCTTTTGATTCATTTATTGACACCATCATTAGTAGAGTGATGCAGGCTGGTGGCAGTTAGGTAGTGCCTTAGTTGGGATGTTGAGATGGCTTCTAGAGCCAAGATCTCATTGGACTCCTTAGTTAAGGAGTGCGTAGTGAACGCTGGACCCTTCACTACTACATTGGATATTTATATCCTTCCCTACGGTTCATATGGAGTTATCTTAGGCATGGATTGGTTATCTACACATAGAGACAAAGTATATTATTACAACAAGGTTATATCTTGTGTAGATGATTTCGGAGTTGAGTCGGTGATAGTTGGAGTTAGAAGACCCATCTCTATTCGCACCATATCTATTATGTAGCTGCAAGCAGTGTGCACGTCTGGGATGTCAGGTGTATGCTATCACTGTCAATGACTAATCGTAGGATGAGACTCATGGACCATCACTAGATGATCACCTCATTTTACAGGATTTTTCTGATGTTTGTCCCAGTGAGCTGTCAGGGTTACCTCCCCTACGTGAGATAGACTTTCATATTGATTTTGCTCCTTTAGCAGAGACTATCTCGTGCATGCCATATAGGGTGACCACGCCTAAGCTAGGTGAGCTCAAGTTGTAGCTAGAGGGCAATCTTGAGAAGGGCCTAATCAATTCTAGTGTATCTCCTTGGGGTGACACCAATGATTTTTGTGAAGAAGAAGGATCAATATTTGCATTTGTGTGTGAACTAAAGACATCTAAACAAGGTAACGATCAAGAATACTTACCCCCTTCCATCACATCGATGATTTTTTCATCAGATGAAGGGGGAAACAATTTTTTCCAACATAGAACTTAAGTATAGGTTATCATCAGCCGAGGATTGTAGAGGCAGATATCCACAAGATAACTTTCTCACATGAAATATGGCCACTACGAGTTCACAGTTGTGCCATTTGGTCTAACAAATGTATCCCGTACAGTGTTCATGAGTTTGATATGAATGGGGTATTTAGGAATTTTCATGACCATTTTGCACTCGTGTTTCTTGATGACATATTGATATACTCACTCATGTGTGAGGATCACGGAGATACCCTTTGACAGGTTCTACAGTTTCTTTGAGAGAAACAGCTATACAAGAACCTAGAGAAGTCTGCATTTATCTAGTCAGAGGTATAGTATTTGGGTCACATTATTTATGAGGAAGGTATCAAATTCAATCCTTCCAATATTAGAGCTATCATGGATTGGCCAATACCAACCAATGTGACAGAGGTGTGCAACTTCATGGGATTGGCAAGTTATTGGGTAAGTGCACGAAGTTGGTGGACAATTATGTGGACATAAAAACCTGAAATAAAGGAACCGCGATCGTGATTCCTGAATTCTAGGTTCGGTAATTACCGAACCTAAAACCATGATCGCAGTTTAGAACCACGAGTGCGGTTATAAACCACGATCGTGGAACTCTGAGACAAAATTTAGCAGTCCCGCGACTCCTTATTTTCCTCATTTTTCATTTCAAACCACGATTTTTCCTAAACATTTTTCACTCACACTTTGAATACCACCTCAAAATAGCTCATTGGACTTCTGGATAGCGATAGATTCAACCATGCCGCCAAGATGAGGAGGTAATTCCCCGATTGTAATCATTTTTTTGCATTTTAGGTTTTTTTTTACATTTTCATGGGTTTTTTGAAATGTTTGTTTATGTATACAATTTTCTTGTTTTATTAGTTGGTCAGCAAGCTCGAAATCATGCAAACCTTCAAAACATTCCTCAAAACCCACCGAACATTCCTCAAAACCCTCCGAACATTCCTCAAAACCCTCCGAACATTCCTCAAAACCCTCCTCCAAACATAGATCCACCTCTTGTGGCTCCTTCTGTCCCCACTGAGCCAGTAGGAACGCAAGATAATATCATTGGAAGAATCCGAGAAAATAAAATTTTCATTGAGAACCTAATTCAAACTATAAGACAAAATCATGCTACAAATCCATTCCGCGTGACTTTAGCCAATACATTGCAAACATTGATTGGTGAATTCGAATTTGTAACTAACCAAATACATAGATGGAACACCTTTAGAAGTGACTATAGGCGGTGGTATGTGGATAAACTATCCCATGCGGCTGTCAAAGACAAAAAAATTGGAAAAGACCTCATTTGTGCATTATTTACCAACCCTAGAACCAATGCCCCCCTGCAGTTACTTGCAAACGGTTCCCAATCCATTGGTGCCATGATGACAGAATCAAAAACAATTTTTGGGACCGATGGTGGATGGTTTTTGATTATCCACCATGCAACAACAATGAAGGTCCTCTTTATTTTTTGAAGAAATTATATTGCAAGTTCGTGCTCAATGAGGTCCCGAATTATTTTGACTTTTCTGACTTTTTTGGTCAAGGAGGTGGCTCTGCACAGAGCAAACCTGGTGCATGCGTAAGTCAGCCTAGGATCCCCCACTGCCTTAAGTTATCCTTCCTACAGTGAAGGAGGTTATGGAGATTGATACATTATATGCATTGAGGGAGCTCACTGATACTCTCACCTAACATAGTGACCAGATTGCATCTGGTGTTGTTGGTGGAGGCACCAGTTCTAGTGCACCACACCACTGTGGATCATGTGGTTCCGTATGCACTGTAGGCGAGACATCATTTGCTGGTTCACAAGATTTCTTTTCTATAGATGAGATGCTAGGGAATGTTTTTGGAACTGGTGCCACTGATATTGGTCTTTCATAGGTAAATTTCAAATAAATTTAAATTATAATTATATATATATACAATAGTTTAATTCACATGTTTGAGATATATATATATTTGATTGTACATCATGTACATACATGTAAAAAACTAATTTTTATTTTATTTTAAATAGCAAGAGGTAGTGAAGGAAACATTCGGCGTTGACATGCTAGCTACTGCGGCTGGGTGTGTTTCAAATGTAAGTTTCAAGTTGTACAAACTTACATTTTTAATTTCATTTGATTGCACTAGATTATTATTATAATGTTTCACGTGTATGTTGTACATGTATTAATATTTTTCTCTTCTATACACAGGAGCCTAGCAGGTCATCATCTACTCAGGGAACTGAGGCTACTGGCACGCCTCACATGAGTTTTACGCAAGTTAGTAAATCTCTTTACACTTTGTTTCTAATTACTGGAATTTCATGTGGATTACATGCTTTGGACCTCTGTCATGTAGATTTTAATATTGATTTGTACATGTTTTTTGTATAGCTTATGACTGCTAGAGAGACTCCTCCATATATGCAGATTGTGGAGGCTGCTGTAGATACTGCCATAGCATCTGCAGATCCACTAACTGAGGTATAATTTTATAAATTTGTTAAATTTTGGAGGTTCATTATTTCTTATTAAACTTAAATCTACAATATCAAATTTTTTATGTATATGCGAAATATTTAATTTGAAAATTAATTATTTGTATGTAGCTTACCCCTCATGAGTCTATTGTTGTCCCTGCGACGCGTCAACAACAAATTGATAGGGATCATGATATTGCGGTAAGATTTCACATGCATTTTAACTAAATTATACAAGTTTCTAAATTTTGAATGTATTTTAAAAATTTTGGTGTTAAAAACTTGTTTATGAATGTGCAGGTTAGGTTGCAGGCATGCTTAGAGACACCTAGGACCACACGGATGAAATCCGTAGTGGCATCTCCCTCCACTACATCCCTAGGTCGTGGACATGCTACTTCTAGTAGGACAAAGAGAGGGAAGATGTTTCATGAGTAGATTTATAGTCCACCTGGATGTACATATGTGGTCATGAGTAGATTCATAGTCCATTGTATATATATAGCCTTTTGCAACCGCATGTGGTCCCATATGTACATTATGACACACTTAGTTCAAGATGTACACATACATTATGCACTTATACATATATATTTTCAGAGACGTGCATCTGGAGCACACTTTGTTTGATTCTTATATATATCCATGTGTGTTGGTTTTCATAATGATAAATCTGAACTATATATGTCTGATTTGATTTCATTGCATGTATGATATCATTCTATTTAAATATCATTATAGAATAAATGGTTGGACATTGAAGAAAGATAATAAGAGTACTGTAAACTGAACAATTGATAAATAAAGAACATAATTCTAGAATAAATTATGTTTTTGAGTACACATTAGTAACCAGATCAAAGGGAAGGAGCAAGGGCCACTCCTCTCCGATGTGAATGGAAGTTTTATTTATTTCTTGTTCAGCTATTCTAATTTTTTTTACGTCTAGTATTAATGTGCTTGAATTGTCTAGACAAAATTTTCATTCATGTATGTTTATGTTTTCATGATCATAGAATTAGAAGTATCGTCCCCAATTCTTACTATCTTAAATAAATTCAGAATAGACCCTTTAATCATGGAAGTTGTGTTATTTCCAGTTTGATTAATTTTACATTCTTAATATGTTCCAAATCGTCTCTTCATTGTAAATAGACTTGGACACAACATTGATATTGACAAAGTATTAAATTATTAAAGCGTGAGTATGATCCAAAAAATAGATCTAGAAGTACCAAATTATATGTATTTACTTTTTGAAACTTGGAAAATATACCCTCAACATGTTCATCGTTATGGAAAATGGCAAAGTCAGGTTGACGATGATTCTTATTATATTTTGTGTATTGATTGTGTGGCGGTTACACAATTATCACGATGGTTGTGGAACAGCTTCTCTTCACAGAGTAGCAGTTGTGGGACTGATATCTATAGGCACCAACAGTTACGTAATTGCCGCGGTGATTATGTAAACACCTCCTATAAAAAGTAGTGATTTTGTCCTTGACGATGCCAAAATGGGAATCTAAATAGTTGAAAATGTTTGGACTTCCCAAACCAATTCATTTCTCATCTCCTTTCATCCTTGGATATAACAACTATAAATGCAAGCACATTTAATCATCTAAGTAAGTCATTTGGAGTGAATTCAAGTGTGAGAAAAGGGGGAAAGTTTTCAAATTGTTTTGGTTTTATTCATAGAAAACTAAGTTCTTTCTCGTTGAGGGCTATAAACAAGTGATGCAAGTAGAGAGATCTTAAATCCTTATTAAAGGACATCTTTTGGTAGTGATCTTGTATAGTATTGTATTGGAGATTTATATAGTGAAGTGAATAAATTTCTTACCTAGCTAGAGTTTTTCCCACATTGGGTTTCTCTAGGATAAAATTCTTGTCTCCTTGTCTTGCATATCTAAATCTCAGTATTGTATGAATGATTATTTCATAACATACTGGATAATAATAACTTTGATAATTGTTCATTTATTATCACTAAGATAAGATCCATTTATTGTTTAAAAGATACAGTTTATGGATCAGAGATTTTAAGATCAAGTGTTTTTGTGTGGTTTAACTTGTGTTGACATTTTTAGTTAGATACCCCTCAAACAGAAGGGTAGTGAAAGTGATGAAGGTATCCTCATTCCTTTTGAAGAAGATATTTCCACCAAGAAGTGGAAGCAAGGAATACGAAACATGGCTCGTAGTGAGATGCACATGAGACTGAAGAAGAACGTTTCTACAAGATGGAGGCAGATGTGGCAAGTCTATCCAAATATGTGGGAAATATTTCCTTTTCTATGGGAAATATTTATTCCATCATGTGAAGAACAACCCCATACCAAACTTACTCCTCCTCCATTCAAAGAGAAGGTGAAGATATAAATTTATCCTTATGATGGGGACATGAATGCTGATAAGTTAGACCATTGGCTAACTCAAATTGAGGTATATTTCAATTTACATCAAATTAATGAGAGTCAATAAATTTCATTTTCAAGGTTAAAATTAACCATTCATGCTTTAACTTGGTTTGAAAGCTATGTTCATTCCTTGGTTGTTAAGAATCTTCCACCTATTTCTAAGTGGGATGAATTTAAGAGGCCAATCAAAAAAAAATTCTATCATATTTGTTACAATGAAGAGAGGTCCATGTATTGAAAATATCTCAGGCAAAAACAAGGCCAATATGTGCAAAAGTACACCGACGAGTTTTGGAAGAAAGCTGTCTAAATGGGAAAATATCTCAAAGTACATTGGTGGAATCCATAAGCACTTGAGGAAACCCATTCTCTTGGCCAATTCGGTGAATGTAGATGAGACTCAAGTTCTCAAGCCCACTATCTAGAGAACACCAATTGAACTCTAGAGGAGGCGGTGTTTTGGTGCACAAAAGGGTCATTGCTTCCGGGCTACTTCGTTCGGGCATAGTACCTAAAGAGCCCTGAGACCAAAATATCGTTCAACTGCGACGGGTGACTACTCAGACTCTGTGGCACCTAGAGAGGCCTCATCTGATTCAAAACCTCAATGTAGGGACCCTCTACAATAGCCTCTCTCGGTTTTTTCCTTCTCGTTTCGGTGCTCTTGTTGTCCTACTATTTGTAAACGCGTAAAATAGTGCAGTTGGAGCCAGTGTAAGGTTGTCAAACGCTATATTTTGCAAACGATGGGTCATGGAAAAAAATCAACTATACCAGCACATCTGGGTGGCCAGGTGAATGCTAGAGGAGGTGGTGTTTTGGTGCACGAAAGGTTCGTTGCCTCCGGGCTACTTCGTTCGGGCGTAGTCCCTTAAGAGCCCTGAGACCAAAATATCGTTCAACTTTGACAGATGACTACTCAGACTCCATGGCACCTAGAGAGGCCATGTCTAATCTGAAACCTCAGTGTAGGGACCCTCTAAAATAGCCTCTCTCAGTTTTTTCCTTCTCATTTCGGTGCTCTCACTGTCCTATTGTTTGCAAACACACAAAATAGTGCAGTTGGAGCCAGTGTAAGGTTGTCAAATGCTATATTTTGCAAACGGTGCATCGTGGCACCAAACTGACTACGCTGACATGTCTAGGTGGATAGGTGAACACTAGAGGAGGTGGTGTTTCAGTGCGCAAAAGGGTCGTTGCTTCTAGGCTACTTCGTTTAGGCGTAGTCCCTTAAGAGCCCTCAGACCAAAATATCATTCAACTTCGACGGGTGACTACTCAAACTCCGTGGGACCTAGAGAGGCCTCGTCTAATCTGAAACCTCAGTGTAGGGACCCTCTACAATAGCCTCTCTTAGTTTTTTCCTTCTCATTTCGGTGCTCTCGCTGTCCTATTGTTTGCAAACGTGTGAAATAGTGCAGTTGGAGCCAGTGTAAGGTTGTCAAACACTATATTTTACAAACGGTGGGTCGTGGCACCAAACCGACTATGCCGGCACATCTGGGTGGATAGGTGAATGCTAGAGGAGGTGGTTTTTTGGTGCGCGAAAGGGTCGTTGCTTCCGGGCTACTTATTTCGGGCGTAGTCCCTTAAGAGTCCTGAGACCAAAATATCGTTCAACTTTGACAGGTGACTACTCAGACTCCATGGCACTTAGAGAGGCCACATCTGATCTAAAACCTCGGTGTAGGGACCCTATACAATAGCCTCTCTCAATTTTTTCCTTCTCATTTTGGTGCTCTCGTTGTCCTATTGTTTGTAAATGCGCGAAATAGAGCAGTTGGAACCAGTGTAAGGTTGTCAAACGCTAGATTTTGCAAATGGTGGGTCATGGCACCAAACCGACTATGCCAGCACATTTAGGTGGCTAGGTGAATGCTAGAGGAGGTGGTGTTTTGGTGCATGAAAGGGTTGTTTCTTCCGGGCTACTTTGTTCAGGCGTAGTCCCTTAAGAGCCCTGCGATCAAAATATCGTTCAACTTTGATGGGTGACTACTCAGAATCTATAACACCTAGAGAGGCCTCGTCTAATCTGACACCTCAATGTAAGGACCCTCTATAATAGCCTCTCTCATTTTTTTCCTTCTCATTTCGGTGCTCTCGCTGTCCTATTGTTTGCAAACACGCGAAATAGTGCAGTTGGAGCCAGTGTAAGGTTGTCAAACGCTATATTTTGCAAACGGTGGGTCGTGGCACCGAACTGACTGCACCGAAACATCTAGATGGCTAGGTGAATGCTAGACGAGTTGGTTTTTTAGTGCACGAAAGGGTCGTTGCTTTTGGGCTACTTCGTTCAGGCGTAGTCCCTTAAGAGTCGTGAGACCAAAATATTATTCAACTTTGACAGGTGACTACTCCGACTCCGTGGAACTTAGAGAGGCCTCGTATGATCCAACACCTCGACGTAGGGACCCTCTATAATATTCTCTCTTAGTTTTTTCCTTCTCATTTTGGTGCTCTCGCTGTCCTATTGTTTGCAAACGTGTGAAATAGTGCAGTTGGAGCCAGTGTAAGGTTGTCAAACGCTATATTTTGGAAACAGTGGGTCGTGGCACCAAACCAACTAGCCAGCACATCTAGGTGGCCAGGTGAATGCTAGAGGAGGTGGTGTTTTGGTGCGTGAAAGGGTCGTTGCTTCCGGTTAACTTCGTTCGGGCGTAGTCCCTTAAGAGCCCTGAGACCAAAATATCGTTCAACTTCGACGGGTGACTACTCAGAATTCGTGGCACCTAGAGAGGCCTTGTCTAATCTAGCACCTTGGGGTTGGGACCCTCTGCAATAGCCTCTCTCATTTTTTTCCTTCTCATTTCAGTGCTCTTGTTGTCCTATTGTTTGCAAATGCGTGAAATAGTGCAGTTGGAGCAAGTATAAGGTTGTCAAACGCTATATTTTACAAACATTGGGTCGTGGCACCGAACCAACTACACTGGAATGTCTGACTACCAGGTGAATGCTAGAGGAGGTGGTGTTTCGGTGGATAAAAGGGTCATTGCTTCCGGGCTACTTCGTTCGGGCATAGTCCCTTAAGAGCCCTTAGACCAAAATATCATTCAACTTCGACGGGTGACTACTCGGACTCCGTGGCACCTAGAGAGTCCTCGTCTAATCTAACACCTCAGTGTAGGGACCCTCTACAATAGTATCTCTTAGTTTTTTCCTTCTCATTTCAATGCTCTTGTTGTCCTATTGTTTGCAAACGCGTGAAATAGTGCAGTTGGAGCCAGTGTAAGGTTGTCAAACACTATATTTTGCAAACGATGGGTTGTGGCACCGAACCGACTACACCCACATGTCTGGGTGGCCAGGTGAATGCTAGAGGAGGTGGTCTTTTGGTGCGCGAAAGGGTCATTGCTTCCGGGCTACTTCGTTCAGGCGTAGTCCCTTAAGAGCCCTGAGACCAAAATATCATTCAACTTCGACGGGTGACTACTCGGACTCTGTGGCACTTAGAGAGGCCTCATTTGATCTAACACCTCGGTGTAGGGACCCTCTATAATAGCCTCTCTTGGTTTTTTCCTTCTCATTTCAGTGCTCTCGTTGTCCTATTGTTTGTAAATGCGTGAAATAGTGCAGTTAGAGCTAGTGTAAGGTTGTTAAACACTATATTTTGTAAACGGTGGGTCATGGCACTAAACCGACTACATCGACATGCCGAGGTGGCCAGGTGAACACTAGAAGAGGCATTATTTTGGTGCGTGAAAGGGTCGTTGCTTCTGTGCTACTTCGTTCGGGCATAGTCCCTTAAGAGCCCTGAGACCAAAATATCGGTCAACTTAGACAATGACTACTCAAACTTCGTGGCACCTAGAGAGGCCTCGTTTGATCCGGTACCTCGGTGTAGGGACCCTCTACAATAGCCTCTCTCAGTTTTTCCTTCTCAGTTCAGTGCTCTCACTGTCTTATTGTTTGCAAATGCTTGAAATAGTGCAGTTAGACCTAGTGTAAGGTTGTCAAACGCTATAATTTGTAAACAGTGGGTCATGGCACTGAACCGACTATACCGGCATGCTGAGGTGGCCAGGTGAACACTATAAGAGGTAGTGGTTCAGTGCGCGAAAGGGTCGTTGCTTCCGGGCTACTTCGTTCGGGCGTAGTCCCTTAAGAGCCCTGAGACCAAAATATTGTTCAACTTCGACGGGTGACTACTCGGACTCCGTGGCACCTAGAGAGGCCTCGTCTGATCCGGTACCTTGGCATAGGGACCCTCTACAATAGATTCTCTCAGTTTTTTCCTTCTTATTTCGGTGCACATGCATAGGTATGGTCTTGTAAACACTTGGGGAGGAGTCGTTTTCAAAATTTACAAATTTTTCAAAATTTACAACTTTTTCAAAATTTACAACATTTTCAAAATTTACAATATTTACAATATTTTCAAAATTTACAACATTTTTAAAATTTACAACTTTTTCAAAATTTACAACTTTTTCAAAATTTACAACTTTTTCAAACAATGAAAGCTTCTCTTAGCTTCAAGAATTTAAAATTTTCTACTAACAGTGCCAACCACGTGAAGGTGGAAGCTTTTCTGGCACCACTAACCTAAACATAAAAGTGTTAGTCAAAGAAATTTAAGTTTCAAATCAAAACCATATACTATCTATATATGTACAAAATACACAAATTTAAAATAAAATAAATTCAAACTTAAATCTAGATCTTTAAACTAAAAATATATATATATATTGAAAATAAATTATATATACCAGACATGAGTATTGTAAATTCATTCCAATGAACCATCAGGATCGGATCTACTCTGAATAGCAGAAAAGATTGCTTCATGATCTGACTCTTGAACCTTCCAAAGAATCTTGTTATTAGGCCTTCCTCGATATCTATACAGCTGAATATTTTTCGCTAGAACTAGATGTGAATATAAGAGTATTTTCCTGTGTATCTCAAAGTCTTCAAACACCCAAACAGAGGAGTTTTTTAGTGGATACCATTGAAGCCAAGTTCCAGTAACTACCACTGACCCTATAGGATACTCAATATCTTCGCCATCTATAATAGGAGAAGTCAACTTCTTTCTTTCCTTGATGCAACGATATAAGAAATAGTCTATTCCTTCTTCATTGTCTTCTGTTGCAATTACTGCAAACACATGTCCTACAAAAAAATAACCAGGGTTGAACAACTCAAATTTAAATTACATATTAAAATTTCAATGGACATAACTCAATACAAAAATAAATAAATAACCATAAATATATTTTCGTACCAAAATCAAAATTTCGTCAAAGTCCTTGGATGTTGTAACTTCATCTACAGAAACAAGTCGTCATGCTTGTGGAGGTTGATAACTAGGAAGTGGAGTTAGAGGCCTACAAATCCATCCTTCCACCCATTCTGGTGAATCACACTCAATAGTGAAAAATTCGATACAAGATGCACAAAAACATGTCAACTTTCTTATCCATACGGCCCACGAAGTAGCATCTGAGCTACAAAATGAGTGCATATCACTGGACCCAGTGAGTGTCATACAATCCTTGTAGTTAGCAATATGTTGTTCCTCTATCAACCAAAAATACTGCGAACTGTGGAATTTTCTTGAGAACCTCAGACCATGTTGTCAGTACACCATTCCACTATGCTCTTTGCATCTTTTAATTTAGCACCATCTTTGTACTTCAACTCTTCTCTTACAAGAGCTCTTTTCACACATGCCCGTACGCCATCATGCTCTCCTTTTCCATGTCCAGCATTAATGAAACTCCAAATATGTTGCACACCCATCTTGACGTGCATTCTGCTCATCCAATTAAACATTTGTGCATTCTTAAACTGAGACATGCAATTATCTGACCATATATAATGTTGTTTGAAGTGGATGTCCCTATCAGACAAGTTTCCATAAAATAACTAGAAACACCCTTGCACAAATTCAGTAGAATGAGTATGATCATCATTGATATAAAAGTGGTACTCTCTTAAAAATATTTGATCATTCTTTGTACTATCAGGAGAATGTATAAATGCTATATGCACAAAAATAGAAACTTGTACTGAGTTGTAATATTGCGATTGAACCTCCATTTGTGGTTGTAATGTGTAATTCTCTGCAAAATAAACCAATGAAACAATAGTACCAATAGGAAATGTGTCTTTGCATAGCTTGAATTGTTCATCCAACTATCGAGCTTTATGTGTATGCCTCGCATACTCATAAATAATTTCATCCTTAAATTTTCTCATAAATTGGAAAATGGGCATTTGTTCTGTAACTAGCTCACACTATTTCGACTCTTTTCCATCTTTCAACTGGTATGCAACTAATTTATATTTATCAAACTCAACTAAATTATGTCTTATTCTACCTTCAATTTGCTCATGGATGCAACTTTCCAATTTAGGTAATCCGCCGCATGTACTACAACTCCCATCTAAACAATCCTGACTATTAAATCCTCAGAAGATATTGGTGGAACTTGAACACCACATTCAGATAACATAGTTTCAGAATGAAAACTAGAACGAATACGTAAAAATTTAGCATAATGCATCGCAAATTCAACATGTTGCCTACAACAACAAGTGGTGCGAGCATGGTTGATTTGCACATAGAATGGTTTCAAAATTTCAAAAAAAATGTTGACTAATTTTAATTTCTTGATTTTCTTGTTCAAACTTACAAAAAAATTGAGTTTGATTCATATCTAAGAAATGCTTTGGATGTGGTTCAAAATTAGTAGAACCAACTCTCTGTTTTATAACATCCCTTATATTAGGTGAAACTCTAGTGTTATCATGCCAAAATTTAATAACAACTTCTCTTATAGCATCAAAATTATCTTTGTCCTTACACGGTGCTCTAGCAGAAAATGCCCAAAAATCAGCATTACTGAGTGATTGAAGGATATTACATCTTTCAATTTCTTTCATTAGAGTTTTTCGATTAACTTGCAACATTCGACTTGTTTGCGTAATCAAATGTTATTTTTTATTGATTCACTTACAACACTAGTAGCAAGTACACGACACACAATATTACTATCCCTAGTGCGTCTCTTGACACCAACAATGTGATATGCATCATGAAGGTTTTCAACAATTGTAGAGGTTTGACCACGTATATTAGATGTTGTCAATCCTAAGGTGTTTAATGTAGGTCTCATTTTAATCAATTTCATCAAACTAACCAACAACTGACATCTTTGGGAATCATTTAAAATTTCAAAATGATTATCCCAAATTTTAGTGGCTTTTCTTCTGATTTGTCGTTCAGAAAGTTTGTCAGACATTAGTTTCAAAATGTTTTCATCAATTTCAATAAAAAAATTAGGTTTCTTACGTAAAATCATAGGAGGTGTTTTTGTCAAATTTTTCTTGTCTACAGTTTCAACATGAATTTCCTTATTTACATTTTCATTGTCTCCTTCAATTTCAACATTTGCTACATCATGAGTATTTAATTCTTCTTCAACATTGACAGTAAAAACTTCTTCATCACGAGTATTTAATTCAACTTCAACATTGACAATAGAAACATTACCTAGTTCTTCATTGCTTACAATAGTTGGGATTGAAGATGAACCTCTTTTAGATTCACGATGTTTCCGCATTCACTTAGCAATTTGAATTTTGTTGGCCTCTAATTTGTTTGGTGTTTTTTTACTTAATGACTTCCTTTTTTGACTTTGTTTTTTGTCTCCCATGATGTTTTGTTTCTGGTGATAAGAAAAACGTGTAGAAAAAGACAGAATTTCGTAGTAATTCATACGGTAAGGTTAGAGAGTAAAAATCACATGGTAATTTGGACATTGGGATGTGTGTAAATATGATTTATGAACCGCGAGCGCTCTTTATAAACCACGATTGTGCTTTATAAACTACGATCTCGGATCTATCTGTCGAACCTAAGCCTCGGAAAATCTTTGTTTTTCCCCAACCAAAGCTATGGAAGGTCATTATGAAGTGTAAAAGGTCAAAAAACCTCAAATTTGCTCTTCCAAAGACTTGAACCATACTAAAAAACTGAAACATTTCACAAAAATGGTGTCATTGCATAGGGGAGACTCTTAGCTTCGTAGAAATATTGTTTTTAAAGTGAATAGAATACGATAAATATCATTTTATAATTTTTTACTAACAATAGGTCTTTAAGACATTTTTTCCCGTGAATGTTCATGTCTACATTTAAGACTGTAACTTTTGTTTCGCTTATCAAAATATGATAAAACTTATACCATCCCAAGCGTGGAAAAATTATATACACGTTAAAAAAAATATTTGATTTTGATATTTTTTGATATAGTTATCTCGGGCAAACGGAAAGCGCTTCGTTTTCTAAATATTTTCAGACCACTTTCACAGAAAAAATCATTAAAAAAAAATTATTGCTAAAAAAATACAAAATAAAATCCATCCCAAGATAGAAAACTACATCTAACGTTTCACCAAAGGAAAAAAAAAATAACAAGATTTGGTCATCCAAAATGCGGGCAAACAGACTACAATCTTATAAGTTTTTTCAAAAAAAAAAACTAACTCATATAATTTTAAGTGTTTAATATAGCTAAACTTGTCTGTTTTTTTTTTTAAAATAGAATTTTAGAAACTAGATTCCAAATTCTACAATTCATATCTATATAATTTTTTCTAATTTAGAGTGCGTGTATAGCTAATAATCCCTACAAGTTGAGATTTCACTATTTTTTGCAATATGACGTCCACGAATGACCCTATATTTGTCCATCAACTTCCTACACTTACCCTATTATAAGAGGTTTGTTCAGGACTTCTCTCGTATTGTGCATCCCATCACTTCCCTTCAGCAAAAAGAGAAGAAGTTTGTTTGGTCAGATAAATATTAGCAGGACAACAAGACACTCAAGAAATTCCTTATGACTGCACCTATTATGGAAGTTCCAGATCCTTAGAGAGATTTATTTGTATGCTCAGATGTCTCTTTTGTAGGGATAGGTGTATTGATACAAGATGGTTGTGTAGTAGCTTTTGAGTCTCATAAACTCAAGGATTATGAGCTCAAATATCTGACTCATGACCTTGAGCTTGTAGTGGTTATGAATGCTTTGGTGTGATGGTGACATTTCATTTTAGGTAGGAGGTTTATTCTTAGGATAGATCACTTGAGTCTTCGACATATCTTTACATAGCCTAATCTCAACACCCATCAACGACATTGGATGGAACTTGTTTGTGAGTATGATATGGAGATAGACCATGTGAAGGGGAAGGAGAATGTGGTTGTAGATGCCTTGAGTAGATGAAGGCATTTGGTTATGGTGACAGAAGTTGGTACAAACTTGAGGACTAGGATCTTACAACAACTTCCACATGACAGCTTCTACCTTTTAGATAGAGCAGAGATCGGGTCTTAGAGACCCCTTGAGGGGAAGTATGAGGGATTTTCATTAGATTCAAATGGGATTCTCTGACATAGGGGTCAGATTTATGTACCCAGAGATGGAGGTTTGAGATAGGATATTTTGACATAGGCTCATTGTGCACCCTATTCAACCCATCCAGGGGTGAAGAAGATGCATGCCACTTTAAGATAGTTGTATCATTGGAGAGGGATTCAGAGATATGTAGCTTGTTTTGTGTCTCAATGTTTAGAGTGTCAAAGGGTAAAGGTCAAGTATCAACATCCAGCTGATCTTCTTTACCCGCATGCTATACTGGAGTGGAAATGGAACACCATTTCCATGGATTTTATATTAGGGCTACCTGTGTTGAGATACCACCATGACTCCATCATGGTCACGATGGATAGATAGAAGAAAGTGGCCCATTTTTCTCTAGTAAAGACCACATATAGAGCTAGTACAATGGCACAAGTATATCTAGATGATATTGTCAGATTGCACAGGATTCCGCAGAAGATTATTTACTATAGCATCATTTGAGTATAACCTACCATCCTATGCTACCTCTCATTTTTGGAATACTATGTAGCATGCCCTTGGGAAAAACATTAATTTGAGTATAACCTATCATCCTAAGACAAATGAATAGACTGAGTGGGTGAATCATATTTTAGAGGACATGCTTCAGATGTATGTCATGGATCATCAGTCGAGATGGGAGGAATATTTGTACTTGGTTGAGTTTTCTTACAATAATAGCTTTCAGAGTTCTATTGGTATGGCTCCATTTCAGGAACTATATGGTAGGGAGTGCAGGACACCACTGAGTTGGGATAGGTTAGAGGATAGGGTATCTCTTGGGCTATCCTTATTACAGGATATGTAGTGGCAGGTTGTCATGATTAGACAAAGATTGCAGGAGGCTCAGGACAGGAAGAAGAAGTATGCTGATCTAAGGAGAACAGACCATAGTTTTGGGGTGGGCAAAAAGGTGTTTCTTCATGTCAAGCCTCATAAGAACCCTATCCGTTATGGAAAAGGCTCTAACATAGCTCCTAGAATTGTTGGTCCCTTTGAGATCTTGGAGGGATCATTCCCTTAGCCTACTGTCTAGCATTGCCACTCAGCTTGTCTTTCGTCCACGATGTGTTTCGTGTTTCTATTCTTAAGAGATACATTCCAGATCCTTCTCATGAATTGGATTAAACTGCATTGTAGGTGCAGGATTAGGGGAAGGTGATGGTGGATCTCATGCGCATTTTAGAGCATAAGACCCTGGGCCTTCAAGGCTAATAGATTGACTAGGTTCATGTCCAATGAGATTGATATGGTGAGACAACAACTACTTGGGAGGATGCCACACCTTTGAGAGCACAGTTTCCACACTTGTTTGATTGACTTCCAAGAAGAATTCAAGTCTAAAGGGATGGGGATGTAATGCCCACTCCTCTTCGACACTTATAACACATTTATTTTTGATTTATCATGCACTATTGAGATGGACCTTATTTTGTTGTTTTGGATTTGCATGATGTAGATGGTAGAGATATTCTGACTATATATATGTTTTGATTCATATTATTGCTTATATGGATTCAAGAGGTATGATAGACATTTTTTGTTGATGATGATGATGATGTGTTGTTATTTGATGTGTGTGTGTGTGTGTGTGTGTGTGTGTGTGTGTGTGTGTGTGTGTGTGTGTGTTTTGGTGTTCAAACTAATCTTGTGATCTTACTCAATATTGATGTAAATGGTAGAATTGAAATGTTTATGAAATTGTGAATGAATGATAGCATTGCTTAGCTTTGATGATGATTTCATTATCTGATGATGTTCTTAATGGATGTACATAAATTTTATTATTGATATATTTAATGCGGCCACGAGGCCAAAGCATGTATTGTTTTATTTTGTAGGTTATTTTATCACAACAAATAAAGGGGGGTAAGAGAACAATCATAGCAGAATATCTTATGGTTGCAACATTGGTCACCATGGCAGCTTTGCGCCATGTTATTGTTGTTTGTGGTTAGGATGTTATGAGGTTTCCATGGGAGGGATAACCTAAAATAGTGACCATGGGATATGTGCTATTATTGTCACTTTTATTTTCATTAATTTGTGTGTATGTATTTTGTTATTGCAATGTATTTCAGTTTTGTTTTTCTTATTAAATGTACGCTTATTATTAATTAAGTAGATATTTGGATGTGACAATAATGAGGAATTTATGTGGGTAGATAGTCCTTTTGATCTTCTAATTTGAAGTTGGATTTAATTATTTTACTTGGTGTGTCCTTAACCCATCTCTTCGAACTCGAAATTTGACTTTTAAGACAATTTTGGCGGCTTTTGGGATAAGTTAAGCTTGTCCCACACCTCTTAAATTCGTCTATCAACTATACCTATGGGTTAAGGGGTTAATTTAGGCCCCATTATGTGATTTTGATGGTAAAAAGTGGAATTGTTGCACTTTTTCTTACATGAATTTTAATGGTGTCCTTTTGAGGTATGGAGTATGGATTAGTGTATGTAAGAGGCTTATCATATCCTCAACCACCTAATTTCTAAATTTAAGTTTGATGTTTGACTTGGGGGATGTGGATTTGAGGAGATGTGGTGTGGCATCCTACAAGGAGCCACCTGACCCTCCTCTTCTCCTTTTTCTATTTATTCTTGTTTATTTGATATATTGGGGGTTACTCATTTGGATTTACACACTTGATTTTTTGGAATTTTCTCTGAGTTTTTACTTGGAGATTTTTGAGATTGCTTTAGGAATACTTGTTTGAGGAATTTATTTGGGTAGATAGTCCTTTTGATCTTCTGATTTGAAGTTGGATTTAATTATTTTACTTGGTGTGTCCTTAACCCATCTCTTCGAACTCGAAATTTGACTTTCAAGAAAATTTTGGTGGCTTTTGGGATAAGTTAAGCTTGTCCCACACCTCTTAAATTCATCTATCAACTATACCTATGGGTTAAGGGGTTAATTTAGGCCCCATTATGTGATTTTGATGGTAAAAGGTGGAATTGTTGTACTTTTTCTTACATGATTTTTAATGGTGTCCTTTTGAGGTATGGAGTATGGATTAGTGTATGTAAGAGGCTTATCATATCCTCAACCACCTAATTTCTAAACTTAAGTTTGATGTTTGACTTGGGGGATGTGGATTTGAGGAGATGTGGTGTGGCATCCTACAAGGAGCCACCTGACCCTCCTCTTCTCCTTTTTCTATTTATTCTTGTTTATTTGATATATTGGGGGTTACTCATTTGGATTTACACACTTGATTTTTTGGAATTGTCTCTGAGTTTTTACTTGGAGATTTTTGAGATTGCTTTAGGAATACTTGTTTTGTTTTGGAAGAGGGAAAATCTTGTTGAAGATTGTGGTATCTTGTGATGGCAAGGTAGGGCCTTTTCCTTTGTTGTTCATTTATATGTTTATGTGTGTGTATAAAGAAAATGGTTATATGGTTGAGATTTTTGTTGGCTTGGGTAGATTTTGGCCTTAAGAAAAGGTGTATGAGATGGAAAATGGGACCATTTTGGGAGGGAAAAGGAATTTTTGTTTCATAGTGGAGGGAAAAGAAAAAAATTGTTGGATAGTGGAGGGAGTATGAGTGGGATTTCCAACTTTGGGGAGAGAAAAGCGTAAACTTGCTATACTTTTGTATCTGCATTGGGAGGGAAAAGGGATGTGTTGAGAAGTTGTTGTGAATTTGGAGGCTTATTGGGTGGAACTTCTATTTCATTTGGGAGTTACAATGAGATGGTT
The DNA here is from genome assembly GCA_019776745.2 of Taxus chinensis. NCBI lineage: Eukaryota > Viridiplantae > Streptophyta > Pinopsida > Cupressales > Taxaceae > Taxus > Taxus chinensis. The sequence goes on from CM034151.1 coordinate 200,642,672, forward strand.
CCCATTGTTTTATTCTCCCTTTGAATTGATCTATAAGCCTATGTGTTGAAATGTATGCATTGTGTTATTGTATTTTGGTGTTGAATGTATTTCTTGAAATGTTGGTATGTGTGTTGTAATGTGGAAGAAAATTTGTAGTTATCATTGGTTGCAAACATTATTTATTCTACTATGGCTGGGGCTCGGGGGCCAATTAGGAGAATGGCTTCTTCTCCTCATTGGAATAAAGGGTGGGAGGTGAGAGTTGCATACACCCCTCTTTTGTTTTGTGATTTGAAGAAAAATAGAATTGATTGAGTTGAAGATTGAATGAATTACCCTTATTTGGAGTCAAAGTGATTACCCTTGTAATGACTTTTCCTTTGTTGTAAAGTGAAAGACTCAATCTTTTGTTTTTGGGAAACATGCTTGTAAACTTATTTTGTTCAAATTTATGAAAGGAGGAACTACTATGTTCTAAAAGAATGAACTAAGATTCTTGAGAAAATATTGTATTATTATCTAGTTATAATTGAAATATTGTAATGGTTGGAATGAAGGGCTTGAAAGTTTTATTCTAATGGGAAATTTATTTCTTCCAAAAAAATGGAAATAAAATTATAGTTGCTTGTGTTTTCCTTTGGTGGAATGGTTGTGTTTGTAATAGAAGAATCAAAGAAAGTTATACTTGATTTTCCTTGTTGGAATAGATAGCATTCTTTTTGTGGAAAGAAAAGAGACACTCTCATTTAGATAATAAGACTTAGTATATGGAAAAGTTGGAATATATTAACATGCCACTACCCTTGTATGCAAAATATGAAGATGTTGGAATGCAATAGGCTAAACTAAAGTAGGAAACAATGAACTTTACCTCAATGTCATTGAGATGGTGTATAAATTTTCTTGAGTATCTTGAAGTTGGTTTAAAATTAAGAAATGACATCAACCTATCACCTAGTGAATGTAGGCACTGTAAATAAATTTAATATTATCATAGAAATCAACTAACGTAGAAAACATGTTGGAAAATACATTAGATTAAGGTTCTGTTTTCAATAACCAAAACCACCAGCCTCTGTTGAGTGGCAGTTTGATAACCATTTCCTAGTGCAGAGCGACATTCGATGAACCACCCTCCTGGTAGGGAAAATGTCACAGGACTGTCGACCTACTCAAGGCGGCAGTTTCATCACTTGTAACGGAAAGATTAAATTTTTGAACTGTGTAAATTTGGGATGAATTTAATCAAAACCATATCTTTAAAATTATAATATGAAACTACCAACAACTAGTAAGTGAGAAATTTTTTTGTTGGAGCATTTAAACCCATTTTGGGCACCCAAATGTTACATAGAGAAATGATTTAAAACGGGAAAAAACATATAGGTTCAAATCTGTAATATATAGCCAAAAAAATGAAATATTTTTTATTAACAAACTATGAGTACAAGATTTGTGAGTATACATAAAATGGTGCACTAAATACAACCATATCCAAATGTAAATCCAAATTTTATACTCCAAATTAAAGAATATAATATCTAAAACTAAGAAATACATTGGACTCCTCATGGAATTAACCCTTGACCCACAAAGGTTTGTTCCTACCATGTTTAACAAACTAAAAAAATTAAATGAAACAAAAATATGATAAATGATCTTCATGAGAACCCTTCCAAGCTTCCATGGCCTCCATGGCCTTCATCCTCGCAAAACCCACAAAACAAAAATGAGGTAAAATTAGGCCATAAGAGTATAAGAAAGAATTCTTTAGGATTTTTAGGGTATTCCTAATCTAAGGGCCCAAAATGAATTAATCTAATGGATGATATTTCACCCTACATTTTTAAGTGATGTGATTTTTTTGGGAATGGGAAAATAATTAAAAGGTAGGGATAATGGGTTGAATGGGGCCACTTAAGGTTTAGGGTAAATTGTGACCTTACTCTTAGGTTATTGAGTAAATAAATGACATTCGAATTATAAGGAAAAATTAATTAATTTTGAAAAGAGTAACTTGGATAATTAATTAAAAAGGGGTAATTATTGGAATTTAAATGTATAGTTAGATGATCTATTGTGGGGCATCATCATTAAGTTATTATGAAATTAAGAACCAAGCTAACCTAGGAATATTGACCTAGCTAAAATCTTAAATAATATTTAATTATTAATTAAGTTTCGTTAACCTTGCTAAGATGTGGAACTTATTAAATGAGAAATATTTAACTATAGTTGTTGGATATCTTGTTGCAACCTTCCTTAAACTAAACAAAAAATTATTTGGTAATTTTCCTAATTAACTAATGGGGATTATCATGGGTTTTGTGCATGGAAAATGTGGGCGTTACATTTTTATTATATTTTTATAAATATACTTGAATTAGGTGGAATAGGTGAAAACCATTCATGTCCTCAAATCATTATATGTCGGCCTAATAGTGTAAGAAATCATTCAAGAGAATATTTTCTAAATCGGTCCAAGCAAGATGCAAGATAAACCAAGAGAAACATGAGTAGATGTGAAAGTGGCACAAAACAATAGAAAAATGGTAGTTCCGATGTTGAAATTTCCTCATTTTCCCTTTCTTATGAGTGTTAAATGAATTTTTTGTATATGTATGACGCCATCTCCCTTTGGTGATGGCGTTAGCCATGAGAAAATAAAACACCAACACAATCACCTACATGTGATTGTGTCATCCAAGGATGCAATAAAAATTTGAGGAACGTCAGGAAAATCAAAAGAAATGTGTTATGGGTCATGAAAAGATGATCGATAAGGTGAAAAATGATGAAATATTGCAAGAAAGAAGTCATGAATATGATATTCATGAGACCTAGGAGGACAAGGACATCTAGATGCAAGGAAAACTAATGCCAAGAAAAAATAATGACAATATCTCCATGTAATATCTCTAGCCCATAATGGTTACATGAATAACCATTCCTTGATCCTGGCAGGCCCCTTAAGGCACCTACTTGGGAAATAGATGCATCAGTGACCCTTATCTACACAAAGTAATTTTTTTAGTAATAGGAATGAAAGATGAAAGGTGAAAACTTAGGTGTATACATATGCCCCATCCATTAATCAATGCATTTTGTAATAGAAAAACATGAGGTGGTTGATGGAATGAAACAGTCTGTAAAATTGATATTGAAAGTAATGTTAAAAAGACTAGCTGAAATGAAATATATCCACCAATGCGTACCTAATAGTATCACTCATCTTGCCATGTATGAGCACAATCCATGCTACAAGAACCCTAGAGAAGCAAAATTGAAAAGACACATTAGAGGATCATCAATAAAATAAGACATTAATCACCTAGTTAGGGGGCCATGGGAAGGATATCGTAATATCATGATGTTGAGATGATGGTATGGTTTCAAAAAGGGAACCACCATATGGGTGCATGTTAGTCAAAATTTCATGTTCTTGTTAAGATTAGTGAAATATATACTAAAAAAATCCAAACAACTCCAAAATGCAAGGGTTTAAGGTACCTTGAAGTATGATGGAATCGAATGGACGAGCACAAAGTGAATGACCTCACTTCAAACTTGATGAACCTACAAAAAAAGGATAAGCTAGAAAGAAAGTGGATTAGATAGTAGATGAGGGGTTTACCCAATGAAGTTGGTTCCAAGAAGTGTTAACTTCCTTACGTGGATGTCAACCCCCATGTTTGATAAAGGATGATAAAATAAATGAAAGTGTTGATTGACATGTAGAAACTAAAGCTAAACAAAATATTTAATTACAAAATGGATTAAAATTACAGAGCTAAACACAAAATAAAAAAGTACCTGGTTGGGTCAATGGTGACCTCGGTTTCAAAGGGTAGGTCGACAACGACTTGAGAAAATAGATCTAGATAGTAAGCTGGAAATGCATATCTGGAATAATATGAAAGCAAATAAGATGACCACAGAGGCCTGAGAACATTAACAATAACTTGTAGAGGAATACTTGAAACATAGAAACAAAAAGGATGTAAGAAAATAGAGATTAATATGGATTGGATGGAAACAGGACTCAGGTCAATGGTGACTGGGCTGAATTGGCAGTGAATGGAGATAGATAGAAAATATTTGGAGTGAAAGAGAAGAAAAATAACAAATCTGAGAACTAGAAATAGTAATAGAGTAGAGACAAAAACCGATGAGGATCTAGAAATAGAATGGATGAAACATAGAGCTAGGTCGATGACGACCTAGGTGGTGTGACGGAAACATGGGAAGTGTCCTAAATAGAGATGAAGATAGATGGATTAGTATGAACAACCTATAGACATAGAATCACTGAAAGAAAGGAAGCTGTATAAGATGAGGTTCTGATGGTAGATGAACCTGAAAAATGTTAGTGCCAGAAATATAATAACAATAATAGTATATGATATCATGAATCAACACAAAATAAAAGTAAACCTCCCAAAGTCTTCATAAGTGATGCAAGACAAGCTCAAATGGACTCCAAGAAGGTTGAAACAATTGTAAGGATGATCAATCTCGAAGACAAGTTCACACAGCATAAGAAAAATCTAATTATGCCTCATTTTGAATGGGGGTTGAAACCATCTTTAAAAGTTCGATGATGAATCGGGTGGGTTTTCACCAACTATGGGGAACCACCCCTTTGGATGGTGGATGAGTGATTTAATAAATATATGGGGCTTTTATTGATTAGGATGAGTGTTTTAAAGCATATAAGGAGGTTAGGGTTCTTAGGGAAGTGATATGGATAGGTAGGAGATAAAGATGGATTATGTATAAGCTACAAAAAGCATAAGGATGTGGAACTAGGTAGTTAGGGATAATAAACAACCTAGGGAGGAGAAATGAAAGCTAATTAGAGGTAATTAGCTAATGAGATGAGGATTAGGAAATGATTAAATTAATATTAATTAAAATATAAAGTTGATAAGTTAATAGATAGGAAAGATGAGAATATCAATATGAATTAAAATAAAGGGGGTCTAGATAAGACCATGGTGATAGAAGTGGACGCAGGAAACAAGGGTAGCGATACCAAATTTTGGTGTCTACATTTTCCCCTATTTGTTGATTGGTTTGCACTAGCAAGCTATGAGACAAAAACGATGAGAGATAAATATTAAGATGAATACTAACGAAGTCTTGATGATGAGTTCCCTCTCAAATGAGGGATCGATAATGCGAAGGGGAATTGATTACGAAGTTGAAAGAGGTAAATGGTGAAGGGTGGGATAAGAAAGATGGGTAAAATGAGAGGGAGAGGTAAGATGCCCCAAGTAAGAAGGATTCGAAACAACAAAATTAAAAATATGGAGTTTATTTTAGGAGTCACATTGGTAGGAAACAAAGGTCAGGGTCTTCAGGGAGATGATGAATAATGTCCTACGGGCTTGTGAGTCGTCAAAAATCACTGTGAAATGGAGGGAATCCAATGGGATACCACTCAAATGGATGCAATCCATGGGGGACCAATGGGTCATAGGAAGGAATCAAACTATGTGCAATAAAATGTGAAAATAATGTGAAATCCTTCATGTGTGAGGAATTCAATTAAAATATTATGCGTCCATAAAGGAAGGGTATAGAAGTAATGGTGCCCCAAAAAAGGGCATAGAAATGGCCCAAAGAGGAAAGATATAAAAATTAATGAAACAAAATTCCCCAAGGGGGAGTAAATATTTCCACAAAGGTGTACTTTGAGAGAAAACATGGATAGATAGAAGATGCCCTAACAAAGGACACACAAACAAAGAAGGGCAAGTAAAAATAAGGACTGCCAAGGTGATCTGACAACACCTAAGGCCGATTGATGGCAACCCAAGGGGGTCGAAGGAGACTTATTTTCAGCGGTTGTATAAGCCTGAAATTTGGCCAACAATGTTAATTTTGATGCCTACAAGTGACAATTGAGAGCAAAGAGCTATAAAAGGAGACAGAGAGATGGAGGCCAGAAGAGTACACAGAAAAATGCCAAAGGGTGTGCAGGATGGTGAGTAGCAAAACCCACACTTGTTTTAATTTATTTTATGTTTAATTTACTGTTTTTGCATTTTTTAGAAAAATGGATGATGTCAAGGGAGGTCGTCGGTGACATGGAAAGATCGTCGTCGACTTATCCCTAAAAGGTGGTGATCGGCCCCTGAACGCATTGACCCAACCTAGTTTGGTGTCTATTGTTCTTGATTGGTTAAATAGGTGAATGATTTTGATTTTAAATGATATTTAATGATGAAAAGGATCTAATATTTATCTATTTGATTGGTGATTGCAACCCTGAGAGACCTTATATCCGAGAGATTGAGTCCCGACACTATTTAATCATATCATAGGGGATGTGGTAACATTGAGTGGGATCACTTATCATCTATGTGGCTTGTAGGATTCCGTTATTATTAGAGGATCCCATGGGATGTGGGGTTGATGATTACACTGGTTGAGAGGTGGGATATGCACACCGACACCTTCTGGTTTAGGACGGGTGAGATGACGATCACCTTGGAGGATTTGTACCACATCTTGAGATTACCTATTCAGGGGGAGCATATTGTCCCCATTACAGCTGATAGTAGACTTGCAGTATTGACACTAGTATTTGGAGTTGATGTGACCCATATCAGATTCTCTTTAAGGTATTTTTCATATGAGTTGAGGTACGGGTTTGGGGTACCATGATGTTGATTTATTTGCTTGATTATGATGGTGATTTCTTGTTATGCATTTCCTGACTCGGGGAGATCCAAGTTCCCATAGACTTTAGCAGGTGTCCTAGCAGGCATAGTTTAGCATCAGATAATGTTTTCATTTGACACTGCTTTTCTATAACAGGTGTACCATATGCTACCTATGTACATTGAAGAGAGGATATTAGGGTATTAGGGTTGGATGTAGGCTTCTTGCTACACTATTGGGCTTATGAGTACATTGCGGTTAGATAGACACCAGAGCTACCATGGGTCACTAGGAACCACATAGAAATTATAGTGGAGTTTTTGATATGGAGTGTTGATGAAGATTTTGGAGATAGAGTAATGAGAGTCACATATTGGTATGCGTACATGTTTACAAAGATTGAGGGTGAGAAGATTAGATGGTGTCCCTAATAAAATTCCCCGCATGGCCTGGGGTGGATTCAAATCTAGTGGGTATGCAAAGGACGAGATGGGTGTAGCATACGCGACAAGATATGATCGAGGTCATATAGTTTTATAGAGTTCATTGATAGTTTGATTTTGTTCAGATTGTTTCGAAAGATCCGATCTCTTATAGGGGAGAGGAGATAAATAAGGAGATGTAAGTTCCTAAGATGACATATCCATTAGAGGAGGTAGTAGTGCCTTGGGATGAGGATCATGATGTATGATTTGGAGTAAGGTTTTTCTAATTGGATGATTACAACTTTGGAAGGTCGAGTAGATGGAGAGAGGGGAGATGAGGAGGAGGAGGACATGAATATTTAGGTAGAGGTAGCTCTAGGAGGTAGCAGAGATGGAGATAGATGAGAGTTTGTAGAGATGACATGATTACGTGAGGAGATGGAGAAAATGTATGTGGAGAGGGACACAACTATACAACAGAGAGAAGAATTCACGTAGGAGATGGACCAAGTCACCCAGGACAAGGACCGGTACCATAGGTAGAGGGAGGCCTATAGGGCCCTTTTTTGGAGATCTAGCGAAGATGTCGTATCATTTGATTGATGAGGCTAGGTGGTGGTGACGACTGATATCATCAAAAGGACTTCTTCTCATAGGGGGAGAGATGGCACCTCCCAGCATGTTATATTTCCATGGATGGATATTCTAAGAGAGGCCTTAGCCGTGATGGTTTAGTTGATAAGTATTATGAGGGGATTGTGATCAAGAATCTTCCTAAGAAACTACAATATTGGGAGCATGTGAAGTGGTGAGTGATAGCTAGAGCTAGGCCATCGGGAAGCACAATGAGTGTGGCTCATCTGGATCGAGGAGAGGGCCAGGGTGGCACTGACGAGGCTGATAAAGAGACAAAGGGAATTGCCTAAAAGGGGAAAGAGTTTAGGTTTTCTAATGTGAACTTTATTGCTTTTACTTACATCTCTTTATTTGAAAGAGGCCCTTTAGAGGTTGATGATGTAATGATACACTTTGATAGTAAACAAGAAGAGGATATATAGATATATATATATATATATAGTATAAGACAGATATATATATATATACACAATATGATTTTTTCATGGTTTATCATGTATATTGTGTGATGTTGATTATTTGATTTATGATGATGTGATTGCATGTTTTATTTATATTTTATGATGATGGTAAAAGTATATGATGATAGGTTTAATTTGATGATGATGTTTCATGATGGTTATGATCCATAAGTGGTGTTCCCTAAATCTATGCCCCATATTTGGTAGGGGAAAGAGATCAAACTGTATATGCAGGATAGTTATATGGTTAATATATAATGTAGGATGTTTAACAATAGATGTGATAAATGTGGGAATCCTTCGATGCCATGATACAAAAGAGTAGTCATCCTTTGAGGGTATGGTCTACTTTATACATACATGATATAGATGACTAATATGATACACATGATACCCGTCCTTCGAGGGATCAGTCTATTTATTTTTATTTCCTATTATTTTTCTTCTCTTTTTTTTTACATGAACAATTGTCCTTTGAGGGAGTAGTCTATTTTGGATAACTTTGATTTTTGATAAGATCATCCATGAATTTTGATTTTTAACATGGGGAGAGATGGGAATAACTAGGTATACCACTTAGAAGGGGACAATGAATGTATAAGAGATGCCAGTGGACCCTTAGTGTGGTTCCAATAGGTAAACAATAGGGTGATGGATGTAATGATCTCAGAGTTCTCACCAAGAAGGGAGAACCTATCTATAAGGAAAATTCTATGGACAGAGATGTGGTGCCCATATTTAAGGTCATTCTAAGGAAAGTAATGGTAGACCACATAGTTCCAAATCATTACAATAATATATGAAAGAGGCTATGATAGAGGGATGATCTAAGGATATGACTAAGTGCTCACTTGTAGACATGCTAACAATAAAAATGGTTGCAAGTGCAATGCATTAAGTGGTTCCACTTCTAGTTTACCATCAAGGGAGGCCAAATGATAGGCTCTCGACCCATACTTATGTGTGATAATGTATGGTCGAATCCAATTTGGGGAAAATTTCCATGTTGGCTCCTTTCTAGAGTAGTAATGTTATAATTTTCTTTAAGAATGAGGTTACCAACTTTAAAGTTGTGTTATTTGAGGTCCTTATTGTAAGCACGCTTGATGCACTCTTGATAAATGTGATGATGCTCAAGAGCGAGGAGGCAACATTCATCTAGTAATTTGAGTTGTGCTAGATGCTCCTGGAGATAATATTCATTAGAGATGAAATAGAAAAGAGACACGCACAAATATAGGATTTTCAACTTTGAGAGGACAAACAGATTTAGAGACACACATGAGAGAAAAGGGAGTAGCACCTGTCGAATTACAGATGCTATTGTGATAATCCCAAAGAGAGAAGGGGAGATGAAGATTCCAATTACGACCAAACTAATCAATAGTCTTGGCAAGAATGTTTCGAAGGGTTTTATTAGTGGCTTCATCTTGGCCATTAGCTTTAGGATAATATGGAGAAAAGAAACTAAGTTGGATATTGAATGAGTCACAAATTTTCTTGAGATATTTATTTTTAAAGGAATTTTCGTTGTCTGGGATGAGTTTGTGAGGAATTACCAAAGTAGAAAATGATGTGTTGGTAGATAAAGTTAATAATTTGACCATATTTAGTTGAGGTGAGGGGAATTTCTTCCACCCAATTGGTGAATTATACAGTCGTAGAGATGATAAAGTGATGTTGTTGTGAAGATAGAGGATTGATAAGACCAATGAGATCAATACCCCATTGTGAGAAGGTACAAAGGTCTTCAACCAACTACAAAGCTTGACTAGGAATGTGAATAAGATTGGAATGTTGCTTACATTTTCAAATTTCTTAACATACTCACAACAGTCATGATTGAGGGAAGGCCAATAATATCCAAGATGAAGAATGCACTTAGCAACGACTAAGCCACTAAATTTTCCACCACAAATACTGTCATGGACTTCTTGGATAGCACAAGAAGATTCATGGGATTTAAGGCATCAAAGGAGAATACCATCAAATATGCACTTATAAAGGATTCCTCTAAGGACCACATAGCATTTGGCACATTGAAGAAAATATCTCCTAGCATTCTTGGATAGATTAGGGGAATGATGGATTTGATTAGATAATCAAATATTTGGGAGTACCAAAGATCCGATGAACAAGATTCAATAAGATTAAGTTGGGGTAACTCATGAAACAGTCGATCACTATGATGAAGAATGAAAGAAATTTTAGATTCCTCTATTGTCCATGGGATGAGAGCTACGAGGGATGCCATCGTATTAGTGAAATGATTGGAAAATCGAGGAATAAGTTAAATAGTGTAAGAATCAAAGGCCTTGAGAAAGAGATGAATGATTTCTTGATATTTTTGAAGACTATCATTTTAACACTAATACTCACTTGTGACTTGTTTGATGATAAGTTCAGAATCCCCATAGATATCAAGAATTTGAACACCTAGAAAGGAAGCAATTTCAAGACCTAAGATAAGGGCTTCATACTTTGTCATATTATTTGTGCACTCAAAATTGAGCTTGTTTATGAGGGGAATAGGAGCATCCCTAGGAGGAATGAGAATGATGCCAGCACATCCCCCTTGCTGACACTTAGAGTCGTCAAAGAAGAGAGTCATCTTAAGGGTATCATACTCATGATGAAAGTGATTGATGGATTCATTTGGGAAGTGCTCATGAGGAAGATGTGAACTAGGAAGAGGGGCTTCAGCTAATTGGTTTGTGATAGCTTGGCCCTTAATGGATTTTTGAGAAATGAACTTGAGGTCAAACTCGGTCATGAGCATGAGCCATCGAGTGATATTATCATTGTGATATGGTTTAGAATGCATCGTCTTAAGAAGATGAAATCTAGTAATGACATAAGTCTTGTGATTAAGAAGATAGTGTCAAAGTTTAGAGGTGGTAAAGAAGAGAGAACAACAAAGATTTTTAGCTTCCATGTAGCGAGTCTCATAGTCATGAAGGGTGTGACTGATGTAATAAATAACCTACTCATGACCTTGGTCATCACGATGTGCTAACATATCCCCTAGAGCATGATCAGTAGAAAATATATATAGATAAAAGGGTTCCCCTCACGTGGAGATGTAAGCACTGGTGGCGAAAAAAGATATTATTTAAGATCATCAAAACCCTTTTGAACAGTTATGATCCCAATTGAAGTCTATGTCTTTACAAAGGAGATGATGAAAGGGTTGGAAATGATTTGAAAGTTACAAGATGAAATGGAAGACCAATTGAATTCATCCTTGAAGACTATGAAGTTGTTTAAGATGGGAAGGAGGAGGAATTTTTATGATTGCTTTTATTTTTACGGGGTCAACTTCAATGCCCCTAATAGACAAGATAAAGCTAAGTAGTTTTCTAGTTAACACTCCAAATACACACTTGGTTGGATTGAGACAAAGGTAGAAATAAATAAGGTGCTTGAAAAGGACTTTGAGACTGGAAATATGGTCATGGTGATGTTTATATTTACCTAAAATATCATCAACATAATATTCTATGGTTTTTTGGATGAGATCATGAAAAATGTAAGTCATGGCCCACTGATAGGTAGCTCTGACATTTTTCAAACCGAAGGGCATGATGCGGTAGCAAAAGGTGCCCCAAGGAGTGATGAAGGAGGTCTTATGTTGGTCTTCTGGCATGATGAGAATCTGATTATAACCAAAAAAACCATCCATAAGAGAAATCATCTCATGACCTATGGTAAGATCCACAAGTTGATTGATGTTTGGAAGAGGGAAGTCATCTTTAGGGAAATAGATTGAGATCTCAAAATTGAGTGCATATACAAAGCTTTCCAAATGCCTTAAAGATAGGTACGATGTTAGAAACCTAGTGGGGATAGTCAATAGGGATGATTAAATTAGCGGAAAGAATACGTTGTAACTCCTCTTTGACAAGGAGGGAAAGTCGAGGGTGCATGAGGATAAAGCTTCTTCTTAACCAGTTTTGCATTGCGAAAGGTGATAATATTGTGAAAAAATGATAGAAGGGTCAAGAATTAGCATGTCTGAACATGACCATGCAAAGGACTAAATATGACGAGATAGGAATTTGGTGAAAGATGAAAGCTCCTGTGGATCAAGAGATTTACCCATTTTAAGGATGTGAGGCTCATGGGGAGTCATGATATTGATGTCAATGGTGGATTCATTGAGAAGAGGGGATGTTCAGATGGTAAGGTCTTATGAAGATAAGAATCCTCTACCCCCATGTGTCAAAAATAATGGCATTGTCATTAGAACACTGAAGAATGTCGATTCTAGAAGAGTATTTTTGTATCATCTCCAGATGGCAGAGGGGAAGGGACCTAGTCTGATTTTCACACTGATAAGTATTTGGTCCCAAGGTGATGGTGGAGACTAAAAAAAATCTAGAATCAATAAACATGGTGTCATTCATATCCATGGAATCATGGGATGGTGAATATGGAGAAGGAATGTCCATGCACATCTCAGATGGTGTAATGGGGTCATTGCAGGTTTCTTCTTGATATCCTAACCCAACATTTTCATGAGGCTTGTGGCACTAATCGATAATAAGGCCATGTGGCCCATGCTCATAACGTCTCATGCCAAATACCTTCCATGCGTAATAGTAGAGATAGGTGTGGGTGAAGGATTTTTTATGAGGAAGCCAAAACCACTGATATAAGGTTTGGCATGTGGATGATCAGCGATGTGAGAAAAAGGGGTGTTGAAACCACCATATATGAGATTGGTTCAAATATGTGGTGGACTGAAAGGAATGATATCCCTAAAATTGGGTTGATACATTAGAGCTTGGTTAGGTTTACCGAGATGGTGAGGAGTGGGTAATGTTTTGAGTGTAAGAATATGATACTCCCCTAGTGTAAGTTTTCCATTACTTTATCTAGGAAGTCATCATTAGGAAGTTTGGATGAAGAAATGGATGTAGCTGGTGGATGGTGTAGATGAATCATTCTTGGGAATGAGGACAAACATGAGGCTAATAGCTCATGTTGCACATTTGGAAGGAAGGAGAATCCCTGGGAAGTGTCAATATCTTCCCCTCATGCTCATATTTAATACAATGATGAAGTTTAGAGGGGACACATTGCATAATTCTGGATCCAAGGTCATCCAAGGAGAACATCATACTAAAATTATCCTTCTATTATTTAGAATACCTCATGGAGGATATTCTCACCAACACAAATGGGAAGAAAAAATATTCCCAAGGTGTGTGGGATAATGTCTTTGAAGGCATGAAGGACCGTAGGTGTTTTGGCGATGGTGGAATTTGGGATCTTGAGTTGATCAAATATATGTAATGGGGTGATGTTAGTGCTTGCCCCATTATCCATCATGGATCGTAAAATGAAACTATTATTGATCCTAACCATGATGAAAATGGGAATGTTATGTTCTTCTGGTCTGATGTCAAGAATCTAAGTATCAACAACTGAGATAACAGTAGAAGTTGTAAGTTCTCCTATAAGAGATGCGGAGGCCTGATTCTCATCATAGGATGTCAAAATATGCTTCAAGGCTTCAGTGAGATCATGTCTATGGTACGGCGAGCTTTGGATGATCTCGTAAAGTGAAATTTTAACTAGGGCCTGATAAATTATTTTGGTGATATTTTATTCAATAGTTTGAGGGGCAACTAAGATAAAAACTTTAGGTTTTGATGATGATGGATATAGAGATGAAGTTAAATCATTAGGAGGAGGAATGGTGACAAAGGTCTTGGATTTTGATTGGCGTGTTGATTTAGGATCATGTAGATCGGATCAAGTGGCTATCCGAACAATGTTGATGAATAAAGGGGGACCATCCTTATAATAATCATCGTTTAGAGGTGGGATGGCCATAAACTAACATGATGAATAAGGGTACTTATGAACTTGGATGGATGAGGTTGAAGGTGTAGATGGTTGAATGGATTTGGAAGGAGGAGATTGGTTTACCTCAAGAAGAAGGTCATCTTCCTTAATGATATTGTGGACAAGGGTTTGGAGTTATTTGTAATGTTTAGTGTCATATCTAGGGGTGCAATGATAGGCACAGATGAGGTTAGAATCAAACCATAAAGGCTTCTTACTATTTGGGACAAATGCCTTAATAGGTGGAAGTGTGATGGCAGAAATTTGAAATACGTGTTGAAGGATCTTCGCATATGATTCAACCAAAATATTAGGAGGTTTCTTTTCTTTGTGAGATGTCTTGTCTCTGATTGAAAGAAGAGGTGGATGTTTGGAATTATTTGTATGTCGAGGGTGGAGTTTGAGTATTTCAAAGTTTTTATGCTTTGGATTTAGTTTGTGTGATGATTGATGTTCTAGAAGAAAAAGTGTTGGATGGTTTTGGCTTGGGTTGATTCATGGTTTGAATTTTTTTATAAAGGGGCTAAACCTAGAAGGAATGGATGTGGTCCTAAGATAGATAATGTGGCATTGGATTGTTTGATCTTAGGTGGGGGTATGTTGATTTTTTTTGAGGACGTGAAAGAGACCTTTGAGGAAACATGCCAAGGGTTCTAGATTTTGTTTGTGAAGAAGCACCCTTGGGAGGGATGACAAAAATCTCAACTGGAGGATCTGAAGGTTGCGTTGTGGGTGGAGGAAGTAACTTATGTTTGATGAGGTCTAAAGAAGGCAAAGATTGACTTGATGTGGAAGTGTTTGATTTTGTAGATGAGATGGGAGGATCACTTGAATTTATTGCAAGTTGAAGTGATTTCCAAAATTCTTCAAGTGATGAGAGTGGTGTGGAAGGAGATGGTGTAGATGTGATCACAATAATTGATGTCCCCTTAGGTGCAGGGGGTAAAAGTGTGGAAAGAGGAACTAGTGATTGATGCTAAGGATGGTATGATCCAAATAAAGGTGGGATAGATGTAGATAGCAATTAGTTGGAACCCAATGAATTGGATCTGATAATTGATGAAGTAGATTTAAGTGATGAATTAGATATATGCGTATTGAGTTCAACCCAGTGGATGTACACAATTGAGGTGGGACCATGGTTGTTTCATAAATTTTTCAAAGGGAATCATTGATATAGAACTTTTGAATGGGCTTGAGATGCAACATTTATGGATGTGAAGAATAGATGTTGAGATAGATGTAGGTATGATTGGAGTATTTATGGGGATAAGTGTACTGATGGGTTGGTAGATGTAGGAATGAATTTCTAAAGAGGTGGATGTGATAGATTGATGAAGAAGGTGAGGTTGTTAATGGGGTAGGATCTTGATTCAATGGTATGGACTCAGTGTTTATTGTATGAGCATTGGGTTACTTAGAAATGTTAGAAGAAGTGGTTGGATTAACTTTTTGGTGAACGTGGTTAATGTAAATGGTTGTTTAAAAATTTCAAGAATGGTTGACTTCAGGTGATGCATTAGGATAAGGTCCACTTCACCTCCTTTTCCTTGTAAATTAATGAGTATTTAGACTTGATGCTTTAAAGAGTTTGATGCATTCTTCAATATCATGTCCATGGACTTGGTGGTACAATACAATAATAATCCTCACGATACGATGCAGGTTTTGGTCTATACTCATCAAATGGTTGGATAGGAGAGAAGTGTGATAAGGTTAATTGCCATCAACTTGTAGAATATTGAACTATATGATTCTCCAAGGGGATTACTAGTGTGGGTCTATTTTTATGGGCTTATTATTTCAAGCTTTTTTCTAGGGTGTAGGTGCCCTACTGGTCTTAAAGTTACCACTACATTCGTTGCACTCTTTTTACATATCTAGCTATGTGAGGCCTGGTTTAGTAAACTTGGGGTATAGGTGCCCTTGTAAAACCATTTATCAGTTCATATAGTATCACTCTTCTATTTCTCAAGGGCATGAGTTTTTAGTAAACCCTTGTGATGCAATGGTGAAGGATTCTTGCAAAAATGAGTATGGGCCCTGTTATCTGATTTTTCCCCTCTAGGAAAAATTGTTCAAACATGACCTTGCATAGACGAAAATAAGAGGCATCGATTCAGTCAAGGGGAGATCACATTTCAGGATCAAGCCGAAGTAGGTTAAAGAGGGTAGAGGACATTGCAGATGAGTTTGCTTCACAGGTGAGGTCGTTAAGCTAGTTAGGCCCAAGAAAAAAATGAATGAAACCTGGAGACTAAGGAGCACAAAGCTCTAAAATTTAGAAGTGAGGTCAACACATAGAAAGGCCAAGGTCAAATTTCGGAGTTTCGGCAGTCTTGGGAGCTCACGGTGATTAGTGCCATGTGAGAGGAGAAAATTTTGAAACACCAAAGTCCAAAATTCAAACTTCAGAGTTTCAGGAGTTTGAGAGATTGGCAGCAGGGTTCGAGCAAAAAATCCAACCCCAAAACTCGAAACCCCCAATAATCCTGAAACCCAAAACCCCTTAAATCCTAAAACCTAAACCCTTGAAATCTTGAAATCTAAACCGCCAGAAACCCTGAAAGCCCCGAAATCCTTGAAATCCTAAAACCTTTACCCCCAAAACCCTAAAACCTGAAATCCCCGAAACCTAAAATTCTTGAAAACATAAAGGTCTAAAACCCAAATTCAAAATTTCAGAATTTGAGTGTTTTGGCATTTCAGGACATTCATTTGGCCCTAGTGCTCAAAAATGACACAAAATATGGTCTTGAAGTTTGAAACTCTGAAATTCTAAATTTCAAACTTCAATGGTATCATAGTTTCGTAGGTTTCGATCGAACTCATGCTGGAATGAATAGTAACATTGAACTTCTGAAATTACAATTACCCATGAAGCTTCTGAATCCTGAAATTCATTAAATTTCAAAATTTCAGAGGGTATGACATTGTAAGTTCGTAGATACGAAAAATGTAGATCCAACCACTTACATTTATCACAGTATGGCATCCTCATCTTCAAATGGCCATAACTTTTGACTGGGATGCTCTAGATTTGTACTAAATTAGGAATTTTTTGAAATCCCTCAATGTCCTCTTATTTTAGAGGAATGTTTCCATATTTCACACCTACCAAAATGATGAAGGTATGGGCTTCCTTTATTCCCCAACAAAGTAAGGTACATGTAGATATGTGTTTTGTAGTGGCACCCGCCATTGTTGTAGGTGATTTTAATGCATTTTAGGTTGGTTGAATTAAGATTTAGAATTATTTGTCTCTCCCTTTCTCTCATTCTTCCTATATATTGTAAAGAGGGGATCATTTCAAAAGGTTGGACACCTTGTATATGCCCCTCCCTTCTTTCTTGTTTGTAAGAGATTCGTGGAGTTTTCAAACCTCCCTACTAGACATTGTAATGTAAAATTTGTGCCTTTGGCCCTAAATGTGATATGGTGTATCAACTTTGAGAGAAATAATATCATATATGTGGATGTATCACACCCTATTTTTTGTTCTACTACATCTTTTTTTATCTTTCATTACATGCAAGGTTATTGTGTATCATTGTTGTTTTCACTGCAGGGTTCTGGTAGTGTTCTATTTATTGTGTAGGTTGTTCAACATCCTTCTTAGTGCATCACCTTCCCTTAGAGTAGGTTTTATTATCATGCATTTTCTCTATATTTATCTCCTTGGAAATATTAGATTAGGGTTAGATCTAAAACTCTCTACACTTTAGATTAGTTGGCACTAGGATTGGACAGTAAGGCGGCCTTCTCTAGAGGGTTATCCTGATTTCAAAGTCCTCCACTTTGGGATAACTCCATTTTTTACAAATCACACTGATTTCCTCAACCTTTCACTTACGATAAATCAAGGGTGCTATGATTTCAACAAAATAGTTTGGATTGATTGGATTTACAAGGTAGATGAAATATGATTCACATAAGAGCATGAGAATAATTTGATAAGCTTTTTGTGTGGAAGGGTGAATGATAATTTATTTAAAATACCATGCCATCAAGTGAAAAATTCTTTGATAGACTAGTCATCAATCTGTCTAATGGTGTATAATTATGTGATGGTGATCTTGCACTCTATGTTGATTGAAAAATGTTCTAAGAATAGTTGCTCAAGTTGGGTAAATGAGAATAATGAATGTTAAGGAATTCCATTGTACCAAACCATTTTTGGAATGAAAAAAGACATAGGGAAGGTGCAAACATGAGGTCCTGATCATGTGCAATAAGATAACATGCATGCCTGAATGCATGAAGATGTTGTTAGGGATCTTCCTTACTGTTAAAATTGGTAAATTTGGGAAGCTACCAATGAGGGGGAAAATATTTTATTGGAACTAATGGATGAATAGGCTCATTACAGATTTTAGCATAAGATAATGTAACCTTGGGTCCCCAGGTAGTAGCCTCATGGCTAGCCAACCTATTAATTAAGGCATGCATAGGATCCTTTGAAGTATTTGGTTGGGAGATGAATGATTGTGGCTGCATAACATGAGTAGTGGTTGGATAAGGTTATTGATAAACTTGTGGATGTGTGGGTGTTTGAGGAATTTCTTTATGAGGGTGAAATTAAGTCATGGGTTGAGATTGAAGTGGTTGTTGTAATGACTATTGTTTAGGGATATGAATGTGATGTGATTGTTGGGATTGGTTTGGTTGTTGTGGTAGATGATAAGTGGGGATGTAAGTATGGGTAGGTTTAAATGATGCAAAAAATGGGTGCTTAATCCAATAATTCTAATCATTTCAAAGGATCATTAATTTTTAATCAACTTAAAGGCCATAATACTCCAAAATATTGATTAAAATCAGATTTAGGACTATTCATGAATTGAAATTCATTCCCATTTAATTAAAAAAAAATCATTGTTTGATCAAAGCGCAAAAATTTCATTATTTCTGATTCAATAGCTTTTAAAAGTTATCAGAACTTATTAAACTTGCATCCCAAATTCTTTTTAAGCACTTAATTAATTACAAATATCATAAAATTGAAAATAAAAATTAGAAATGCAACAAAAAAATTTATGGGGTTGAGAATTCCTATGTCCCGAGGTTTGTTTTGAACCAATCCATTAATAATGTTATAATTGTAAATACATTTAACCTTTAAAATAAACCAATAATGAATCAAAACCTAAAAAAATATGGTATCATACCTTCAAATGAATTTAATGGAGCTCAGCACCTATCATTTACCTTCCTAATCCACTTGTAGTTGTGTCTCCCTTAGGATCTACGCCTTCATGTGAATTCACTAGAAAAAAAAATCTTTCAAAAAATCTTCAAAGTGGTAAAGTGGTAACACCATCGTGATCGAATCAAAATTTTGAGCAATTTTCATTAATAACTTGAGATCTGGTTTTGAGTGGAAGTGCTCCAAAAATGGTGTTTTCTGCAAATTGGTCATTTTTGCCCATACACAGACCTACCAAAAAATCACTTTAAATATAAGTGAGATTAATTCATAGCATTTCATAAAAAGTGGTGGGTTGGTAAGGCTGCTAACCATTTTTCCACAGGTCAAGGGTTTGAATCCCTTTGACCACTCCATGCATAATAATATACTACATTTGCAAATTATATCCCACTTTTAACATGACATGCGGGTAGAGTTGGTTTAAAATGACTTACATTGCATAATTATATGGCTAAAAAGCCACTTTTTTTGGAAAACACTCCCAAGTTGGAGTGGTTCATTGCTAGAATGTTGGGAAGGGGTTTGAATCCTTTTTACCATTCCATGCATAACAATATACTACACTTGAAAAGTATATCCCACTTTTAACGTGGCATGTGGGTAGAGTTGGTTTAAAATGACTTACATGGAATAATTATATGGCTAAAAATCCACATTTATTGGTGAACACTCCCAAGTTGGAGATATATTGTCTAATATTTAATATCTTTAATCCTAGACCCCATTTATATAAACCTTTATTTCTATAGAATCCCACGTATAATATCCTTTTCTTAAACCATGCCACCACCAAAATCATAAGAGGAGGTTGGGAAGTGATGAAATTTACATGTATGTGTGATGTGAGAGGAAAATAATGGGTGTGTTGTTTGGATATGGGATGTGATGTTTGGGTATATTGGATAGGGAAACTAGTAATGACAGTGGATGAAGAGGTGGTAGGAATAGAAGTGATGATAGTTGTATTTATTGGTGGTAGATTGGGAGGAATGGGTGTGACTAGATGAGTGGTTTGATGAGGTGGAGGATTGGTAGAAGATGAAGAAAGCTCACATTGGGCGATAACAAGCTCATTCATGTCTCGGGGGGAAAACACAACAAGTTGAGAAGAGAGCACTTGGGTGGTTTTGGGGTTGGACTAATAAGAATAGATTTGTTGAAGTGGTGGACCATCAATAGGAATTTGGCTTGAATTCCTAAGGATGTAGTCATGAAGAGCTATGGGATTAGCATCAAGAAGCTCTTGGAACTCCAAACTACCATGAGGGATAATAGGAGGCCCAAACGCTTCAATTGATGCAACTAATAGAGGGGTGGTTGGTCGAGATGGGATATATTGATGATGCAAGAAAATATTGGTCTCATCTATAGTAGTGGTTTGAACAAGAGGTCCTTGATGAGGGACATTGATGATCAAAGGTTGGGTGCCCATGGAAGAGGTAACTAAGGGAACATATGAGACAAAAGTCAGAGTAGATGTTTGAGATGAGACGACAAGATTTTTTGAGGCAAGGTTTTGTTCCATTTTCTTAGCTAAGGAGTGTGTAATAATGGACATGAAACAAAACAAGAAAATGATAGCGCTATTAATTATGGAAAACAAGACGAGTAAGAATTATTTTTTGTTTTCGATTAATTAAAAGATGTGAAAAAGAAAAGGGAAAATAGATAAAGAAGGTACCTAAGAAATGGAAATCTAGGGTTGGTTTTAGGTAGTAATGATTGAGGAATCCTCGATATACCCAAAGGTATGCACGAGGCCTGAGTCTATGTAGGATTTCTAACATGGCTAGAACACCGCAGTGGCTTTCTTGTTGGGTGATGAAATCCCAATAAGTTCCACCTAGTAGGAAATGTCTATATGTGTGAGTTGATTTTTGAGTTTGGTTGTGTTTGATGGAATGTGAAATACAACCAATTAAACCCCTACTTAGCTATATGAAATATAAAGGATGCGAAAATTTCATTTTAAGCTAAATCCAAATTTTAAAGTTTGACGAGGAAAAACACAAAAGAAAGGGAAAATGTGATGCAAAAAGGATATAATAAGACAAAAAATACCTCGAGAAGGTTTTTCCTTTTTATTTAATATTTAAAGCAAACGAAGAGAAATCTAAGTAATCTAGAAGCCCAACACGAATAAGAAAAAGAAAAATCTTCTATCGCAATGTTAGTGGAAAATAGAAAAAAGAAAGAAACTGCAAGAGACTCACTTAAAAGGGTAGTCCCATCGAGCGTGCCAGAATTTTGATCGAAATTTGTTGTTCCTGTTTAGATTAGTGAAATATATACTAAATAAATCCAAACAACTCTAAAAATTAAGGGTTTAAGGTACCTTAAAGTATGATGGATGCAAATGGATGGGCACAAATTGAATGACCTCGATACAAACTTGATGAATCTGGATAACAAGGATAAGCTAGAAATAAAATGTATTAGATAGTAGATGAGGGGGTTGTCTAATGAAGTTGGTTCTAAGAAGTGTTAACTTTCTTATGTGGATGTCAACCCCTGTGTTTGATAAAGGATGATAAACTAAATGAGAGGACTGATTAACATGCAAAAACTGAAGCTAAACAAAATCTAAAATTGTAGAAATGGATGAAAAGTACAAATCTAATCACAAAATGAAAAGGTTCTTGGTTGGGTCGATGGTGACCTAGGTTACAGATGGATTTAGACAGCAAGCTGGAAATCTAGATCTAGAATAATCTGAATGTAAATAAGATGATCACAGAAGCCTGAGAGCATTGGAAATAGCCTGCAGAGGAAGATTTGAAATACAAAAACAAAAAGGATGCAAGAAAATAGAGATTGGGATAGATTGGATGGAACATGCCTCAGGTCGATGGCGACTAGGATTAATTGGTGGTGACTGGAGACAGACAGAGGAGATTTGGAGTGATAGAGAAGCCAAATAACAAAGCTAAGAACTAGAAATAGTAACAGAGCATAGACAGATACCGATGAGGATATATAAATAGAATGGATGAAAAATAGAGTTGTGTCGATGGTAACCTGGGTGGAGCGACAACGACCTGGAAAGTGCTAAAAAAAGATGGGGATGGTTGGGCTGGATGGATAGAATCACTGAAAGAAGAAGCTAAAGCCAAGGATCTAATGGAAGATGAACATGCAAACCATTAGTACCTGAAATACAATAACAATAATAGCATATGATAGATTGGATCAACACAAAATAAAATTTATCATCCCAAAGTCCCCATAAGTGATGTAATACAAGTTCAAATTGACTCTAAGAAGGTCAAAACAACTGCAAGGATTCTCAAAATCGAAGATAGGTTCACACACCACAAGAAAAAACTTATTATGCCTCATTTTGGAGGGGGGTTAAACTAGCTTTATAGGGTTGACGGTGACCCGAATGGGTTACTGCCAATTGCAAGGAACCATCCCTTTAAGTGGTGGAAGGGTGTTTTATTCAAGATATGGCTTTAAAACATGTAGGCATGTTAGGGTTTCTTAGGGAAGTGATATGGGAATGTGGGAGATAAATATGGATTAAATAAAAGATAGCAAATCATAGGGATATGGAACTAGGTAGTTAGGGATAATAAACAACCTAGGGATGAGAAAAGAAAGATAATTAGATGTAATTAGCTAATGAGATGAGGATTAGGAAATGATTTAATGAATATTAATTAAAATTTAAAGTTGATAATTTAATAGTTAGGAAAGATGAGAACATGAATTTGAATTAAAATAAAGGGGGTCTAGATAAGACCATGGTGATAGAAGAAAATGCAGGAAAGAAGGGTCACAATACCAAATTTTGGTGTCTACAATGTAATTAGTTCATTATTTGTATAGGGTGAGGTGTAGAGGCCAGAGGGTATTGGGACCCATTATTCTATAGAAATTTTGGATATGTGTGTGTGTGTGTGTGTCTGTGTGGTTGCCTATGCATAAGCCAACAGGGACAACACATGCAATAGCGGTAGATGCCTCGTAAGTACTT
This sequence comes from Taxus chinensis, assembly GCA_019776745.2. Taxonomy (NCBI): domain Eukaryota; kingdom Viridiplantae; phylum Streptophyta; class Pinopsida; order Cupressales; family Taxaceae; genus Taxus; species Taxus chinensis. The sequence continues at coordinate 200,665,886 of CM034151.1, forward strand.
CAGTGGGCACAAGAGCTGATAGTGAGAGAACTTTAGGCATATAGACCACTATCATAGGTGGTTCCAGGTGATGTGATATGGCAGCCCTACATAGGGAACACAGATCAGTGGCCCAACTAACCTAGTGTAGAGTACCAAGAGGCCATGATAAATGTGATGAGACACTATCTATTTTGGGTGGAGAGACATGCGGTGGATAGAGTACAACGATATTTTAGAAGGCTGAAACCAGCAATGATACCACCATTGCCACCATACTAGTGTCATCATGCTAGAGAGGCTCCAGGAGCAAATATCTAAGTAGGTTCACTACAACCTCGTAGGGTACGGGAAGTGAGTGTACCATGGTGGTGACATCATAGATGTGGTGTGGATACTTGGGGCCCACCATAAATCATAATGGATAATGATTTAGAGGAGGGATCTAATAGAGGATCATAAGATAAAGGGTCGCAGGTTGGGGAAAGTCCCAGAAGTGCAAGAGAGGGAGCTAAACAGCTAGCACCTTGCCTCAGAGAGCAAAGATGCAGCATCTCTAAGGCATATTTTTGACCCCATTCATATTTCACATGGTTTTGCATCTAAGACAGAGGCCCAGACCACTACAAATAGAAGGGATGATATTAGTGTCTGGTAGTAGTGGGTAAAATATATAGGAGTTTGGCCTCTTCGTGAAGATGAGGTGGAGGAGGTTTTAGGCCACCAAGGATATAATGAAACCAACTTGGAGAGACCCGAGAACCAGGCGGTATGGTGAGAAAATGTTAGGAATGATTTTAATAGTGTTTTTGTATGATAATGTTAGTGATATAGTATATTGGTTTTTTTTTTGCAGAGTGACGGTGGAATGAGTGGCAACGTGTTGATCAAGGGTTTACCCATGACTTGATACTGAGACCTCATGTGGATGTAGGATACCTGCGAAATGTGGATCTAGCAAACCATTTGCGCAGGGGACGGGGGACGCGGTTGATCATTCAATTAGTGGGGAGGGAGATAAGACACTAAGGAGAGACAAAAATGCACCCAAATGGAAGCAACCACCGAGTAACAGTAAAATGGATGTGATGTTAGAGGTTCTATTTATGCAATTAAATATCTGTACATGAGCAAAGAAGATCACCTAGAAGCTCATCGAGAATGCGGCATGATTACTATTAAGCGAAAACATTTATGGCAAGGGAAACAAAGGGAGAGGACCTTGGATCTCGATCTAGGGGAGCATCCCTCAGCTTGCCCACAAATTAAGAGAGGATAGATAGCATTTCCCCATCGGCACAAAGCATCGAGAGGCCTCCCAGAGGGGATGAAGGTGTTTGATTCATATGATGGATTTGCCAATTATGTATGCTTTTTTTCTATGTATAGAAACTTGATTTGATACACACACAGACATATACATATGTAGTATGTATGATATTATATATACTATATATATTTATATAGACATATATATAATTAATATACACAAACAAAACACATACACACCACACAAACACATAGATAATATACCCACACACCACACATAGATATATCTACACAACACCCATAGATATCTACACACACACTACAAACATAGATAATACCCCATATACACTACACACACACACACACTTATAATACAGACAATATACACACACACACACACAGTATTGATGTATTTGGATAGATTGTATCTAATATGTGGGTTTGGGTGTGTGTATGTGGTGTGTGCTGTGGTGTGGTGTGTGTGGTGTGTGGTGTGTGCTGTGGTGTGTGTGTGTGTGTGTGTGTGTGGTGTGTGTGTATGTATGTCTTTGTGTCTTTGTGTGTGATGATTTTTGATGATATTTGATGATGTAATGATTTATTTATCAAATTCCTTCTTTTCGTATGTATGTATATAATAATACCACCATGGTACTTAGGAACAATGATAATGAGATAGTTATTAACTAAAAATTTTGAATGATAGTAGTTAATCTAATCTAGAAAAACATGTAAATGTAGTAAATGAATGCATAAACAAGTATGGAAAATGACCCAAGAAACTAATCTAATAAAAGTAGAAAACCTAATGTGAAAGAACAACAAGGAAAATATTTAGCTGAATCATAAGCATATCAAAAATGTGTTACAAAGTGAACAGAATATTCTAGAAAAAGGAACTAACATACATAGGTCATAAAAAGAACAAATTTGGAATGTCTAGCTAGACTGGGGCACCTAGAGAGGGACTAGGGTGCATGTGGGCACTTTGGTCTATAGTATGGGTGTTCTTATTATTGCAAGATGTCCAAAAATGAGTTTTATAGGTTTGGAAAGTGATCTGAAACCCTTGTTGTGTGTCACATCAGGTCCGATGCACTTTTCCAGGTGTCGTTAATAATACAAGATGAATATAAGACCTATAAAAGACCAAAAGAAGTATCAAAACAATAAAAAAAAATGAAGAATGCATATGAATAGATCAGACTGACCTCAGCTCCCACAATAGTGGGTTTACTAACTAAGCATTGCACTACATTTTAGATGTAAGTGTATTTCTAGTGTGTGTTTGAATCATGTGCCCTAGGTGCTCTTGTGCCAATCGCACTTTGTGAAGTAGAGAGCTATAACTAGATGTAAAAATGTAGCAAAACGGTGGATGGAATATAATAGAATCCCCTCCAATGCTTGTGTGATGAAAATCAACTAGCCTTGTCCCTTATCATGGAGCTAACTGAATGCAAATGATCTCCAAATTCCTTTGATAGATGCAACCCTAGGTGGATGATAGTAGTGACTAATGCTTGGTCCCTCATTATGTTCTCATAAATGTATGATTATAGGGTTATCTTGATCTAATTTTGTAATTAACTACCCATGGGATTTGGGTGGAGTGGTTAAGATGGATGGTTATATCCAGGTCCAACCAGGCTCAAATCCCACATAAGCACAATACCCATTCAGGGTGCTAATGTCTAAGGTGGTGTGACTGACTGACAGATTTTAAAAAGGTGGATTCTAGTTCAAGATTTCCTGCGCTAGATGTGTGTTCAAGTGTGTTGGATCTAGTTCGCTAATTTTTGAGGTTAAATTCTATATCTTGGATAAATGTACTTTGATTCATAGCTTCGATCAAAAGCATTTATCTATTTTAATAAAATTGTAATCAAACCCGAAATGGCAGACCACCAAAAGGATAAGAAGATGAAACGGATAGAAAATACCCAAAAAGCGGTGGGAAAGTTCAAAAATCCTTAGGGTGCCCCTAATGGGACCAGGGCACCCATGGGCACCCCAATACTAACATGGGAGCCCTATTCAAAGCTAAAATAATGCGAAACAAAAAAATATGACTAGGAATGTGGGTGCAAGATGTCGGGATGACGAAAGAAAATAAAGTAAGATGGCCAAAAGATTAGTGTTAGTTAGTACTTTATTCACTCAAAAACCATATGAATAGTAGTATGGGACCGGGACTAAATAATGTCTAATGTGCATGATTTTGTGTCTACATTTTACCCCACTTTATGTTGGTGAGAAAAAATCTTGGTAACATAAAGTAGATAGAGATGCGTACCAAATAATCCATGTAGAGTGATGTCAAAACATGCTGAAGGACTAGACAAAGCATGCAATGACAAAAATATTATGGAGCATGGAAAATATAGATGCAAAAGTGCAAAAAAAAGTGATGAGAGTGAATCTAGGGTGGAACCATTTGTGTAGTTTCCAATGTGTGTAATATACCTTCATGGTTAGTATGGTGTGTGCTTCCATAAGATGTTATTGTTATTGTTCCCATTTGTTGTATTTGTTATTATTGTTGACTATTTTTTTCTCATACGGATGGACCTGCAAGGATAAAATGATCAAATAGTCAAATACACATGTATATATGTGTAAAAACATAATGTAAAACATGCATGTATATGTATGTAAAAGCATGTAAATGTAAAATACGTAAATGAAAAATGTAAATGGAACACATACACCTGATCCATGTCGAGAAAGAGAGTATAGAAGGATATCCTATATTACCAAGGTTTTTTGGGTGATCCAATGCCTTAGGCCTAAGAAGTATAGGGAGGAATTATGTTGTATCCTCCAACCTTTAACTGCTTCCCTGAACATGTGTAAAGAGATCTTTGTACGTCTTAGTTTTGTAGGCGATCTGATGCGACTTGTTGAAGAAGTATAGGGAGGAACTATGTTATATCCTCCAACCTTTAACTATTTCCCAGAATGCTAAGGACTACCATATCCTGTAAAATTCATTTTGCATGGGGTTCGTAGACTGGTCTGAACCTACTCATTGTATGTAACCCACAATGCCAAGGGGAAAAAGAGCACTGAAAAAAACTGATGTAGATGTGTTGTGTAGTATGTGAAACCCCAAATGATGGCCCCCATCTTTGGGGGTGCATGTGGCATCACTGATAGGAGAATGCGGCCCCAAAAGAGGACCAACCACATGAACTCTGAAACTCTGACCTACAGCAGAAAGGTAATACACATGGTAGAAACCATGGCACACACAAACAATAAGGCTATCTAAAGACAAGTGTTAGTACAGACAAGCATGCATGTATAAAGCAATGTGTAATCTACAAAAACTGTGTAAAAACTACCAAGAAAAGTGGTAATTTATGTAACATATTTGAAAAACTATTACTTTGATTAATTTCTCTCTTGATATTACAAACGTTGACATGTGATTTTTCTTAGAAAGGTGAATTCTTTTGACTGTTGGAAATCATGTTTGCAATAAATAAATTATTATTGTACAGAGATTCATTTTGTTATGATTCTGTTTACTTGGAAATGAAGTCATTCTTCTCTGTGTACTAAAAGGTTGTGAACCTGTATTGTTGTTTTCATACTTAGCATATGTTAACACTAAAACCTTAGATCAATTCCATTGATCCAAGGTATGATTTAGTTCTTCTTACCTAATCATCTTGATAACCTGGCATTCTGAAATAGAAGGTAATGTGGAACTGAGTTTTGTTTTGGTTATAATTATAAAGACCCTTCTTCTGGTGTCCTTACTTTGCATCATGTTATAAATGGTGAGCTTGAACCTTCTTGATAAATATTTTTAAGACGTTGAATAGCGTAAGAGGATTAAGGACCTATTACGGGACTATTAAGGCTAACACCTTGTCCTAAGCTATAATGTTCTATACTGTTGGATTTCAACCTAAGGGGGCTAAGACCTACCTATGACTTATTTCTAAACTACAAATGTGACACCCTAACCTAAGTTGGTATGGTTATGGTTGAGGAGTTTGGAAAAAGCCTATGGAAAATAATATTTTCCTAAAGACTAAGGTTGATTCCTAACCTAAGGATAATCTAACCTAAACTAATACTAAGCTAAAAGATACCTAAGGGCTACTTGGCAAGTGGTGATTTGGTGGTGTCGGTTTCTAAGGAATTTATGGGAATTGATTTTTTTATTTACATATTTAAACTACTAGTTTTGGCGAAGGCATGGAGAGTTAGGGGGATGTCTAGCTAGCATCATCACTAAATGGATTCACATGCATATTTTGAATTTAAAAGAATCACCAAATTTAGAGGGTGGTGGCATGGAGAAATAAGCAGGAACTGATATTCCTTACATTAAATGACCTCGGTCATGGTGAATAAACTGCCTAGGAAGAGATGGAAGTGGATTTTGGAGAGGTTGTTTGGTCATTTGTTCCTTACAATTTTTCTTTGCATGAAGTTTTGGTTCTTCAAACTAACAATTCTATTTTTAATCCAATGATATTTTTGGCATCTCTAAGCTATTTTTTGATCTGGTGGAAGAATAAGAAGGGTAGAAATTTGGAGTTGTGGAGGTCGTTTTGGAAAAGGAGAGATTGTGGAGGCTCGATTGGAAATCTTTTGTAACTCGATAGAAGATCTATCAGGAATGATAGGCTCTACCCATTAATTTGTTCTGATTTTCCCTAAATGTCTTCATTAAAAGAACTCTGCTCTTGGAAACAAATGGGTTTTTATTGTGATGTTTATTTCGCATTCATGTTTAAATTTTTCATTGTATTCTTCTGATGAGGTTCACTGTTTGATAAAATAGAATGTGGGTTTGTTCCTTGTTGAATATATGAGTGGATCATGCTTTAATCTTATTGGAGCTGGAATATTTTCAAATTTGTGTGAACTTTGTTGTTTATACAAAACGGATTAAGGGAATACACTGCTGATAAAAGATTTGATCTGATTTGTTTATCCTCTGTGGGGAGAAGGTATGGAAAATGTATATCCTGCTGAATCTTGAGTTGTTTTTGGATCTTGTTGATCCTGTTTGAGTTATGCTAAAATAGATAGTCGAACTCAATGATTTTATACTTCCTTCTTATTTGGAAATAACAGGATTTATGTGTTACTTCTGCTGAGTTGTTATGCTTTACTTATTAAAACCCTAGTTGGATTGTTCTAAAGTAGTTAATGGAATTCATTGCTAAGAAAGATTACGTTTTGGTTTTTTCTTCCCTGATCGATATTTTGATCAGACATGTTTAGCTCCTTCTTTCACTTGTATAGTGTCATTTTTGTTTCTCTCACCATATGTTTGAGAAGATGTTTTAATGACCAAACTAGTCTTGGAGTCTGAATGAATTTCCTTGATACAATCCTCCTAAAAGTAAGGTTCCTATGTTCATGATGTTGAGTTGTGGAAAGATTTATCGATTGTTCTCTGAATCCTTTTTTGAGGTGAGGTTTTGTGATTCAGGAGTTACCCTTATTAGCTCATCTGGTTGAATATATTGGTTTCTTGCATTCTAGTCTGATGTTTTTTATGACACTGGAGAGATGGGATATTTAAGTTGAATTATGAAATAGTTCAGTTTTGATTATCTTAAGGAAAATAAGTTGGAATGATTTCGGTTTTACTCTTCTCCTGTGGAGCTCGATTTTGAGCACTTGTCTTTGGGTTATGTCTCTTTTGTTGTTCTTCATTGTGTTTGAATCTAGGTTAGGTTCCTTTCCTTTCTTACATGAAGATTGTTCCTTTGATTCTTGTGAAATTGGGATTATTGGTTGGCTTGGTTGTAATCTTGTATTCATTTTCTTGGATGCATAAGAATACATTATAGGTCTCTCTATCTTGAATGGAAAGATTAGGGGAATGTATTGACTAGAGCTAATAACATTGGATGAATTACAATGTTCAGTTTGTTGTTTGATACTTCATGTATTGTTGCTAACTAAATTCATTTGAACATCTCCATTTAGTTGTAGCTAGTGCACTACTGTAGCTGTTCTTATTTATATGTTGAGAAAAATCCATCTTTGGTATCTGAATTGCATGTTGAAGTACTATATTTGATGCAGTACTGATTAGTTCTATATTTTCAATGTTTGATAAGAGTTAAAATATCTCTCAATTGGATCTGTATCAATTCTTTTATTCTTATATGCATTTATTTTCTTAGAAAAAGAGTAATGAGATCCTAGCTCATACTTGTTGATGACACCCTTTCTCTCTTTTCTAAGTAAGGTATTCTATATTGTTTTCTTCAATTTCTAAAGGAAGTTATTAGTTTTTCTCTCCCCTCTCTTTCATTATTTTAGTATGGCACTCCTATGTTAGGAATAGTACATTTCAGTTGTATTGGTTTGAATGAAAAGGGCAAAGTGTATAGTTGGAGGATATAACTTTATTTTCTCTTCTTCCCAAATGCTCGATAAGGATGTAATGATTTGTTGGGTGACCACTTCCAGGTGTAAGTAAATGGAACTTCTACTTTACCAAACCTGTTGAAGCCAAACATAAAACTTATGCTAGATTTGGCTTTGAATTTGGAGGTTGTAACTTAAATAGGAAACTCTTATTTTAGGATGTTGATGGTTCTTCCTAAAACTTTTCATAGAGATTGAATGAGCTTGACCATAGTTATTCTTTAATGAAGTATGTTAATGATGAGTATTTTGGATCATTTCTTCTTTAAAATAACTCTATTTTTGTGGATTATTAGAGATAGTATCATTCTTTGATTTAGATTGAAAAAATCAGAAATGAACTAAAGATATATATTGTAGGAATGTGATAAGTAATTTGGATGGATTATTACTTATCTGATTCAATTCCTTATGAAATCATTGACTGAAGGTCATTTAGATTAAATCATGATCTTTACTTAATGTTAATGTGATTTATAACTTTGTTCTTCATTTCATGATTGTTATTTCTTTTTTATCTATCTTTTCGAGATGCTTTAACTATTTCATAAAATCAAGGTTCTTTTTATGAAACAGTTAGTTAAAAGCACATCATTTTAATGCTTAGTACGTATCATGCTTAGTTCAATGAACTGACCCACGCTAGAAATTTTTGCATATGGACATCGTAAGTGATAAAAGAAGACAAGTTCTTTTATGAAGTTACTTTTGTTTACCTAATACTGGATCTCTTATGAGGAAATATGATTCATTATTGAAATTTATTATAAGGGAGAAGTTGTATTTCTTATTGAGTTTATTAATGTTGTTTGACATGAAAGATGTTTGAAATGATTAGACTTGTAAAGTGTGTATTTCACTTTAATGAATGGAAAAGATTGAGAGTTTACTTGTACTTGATGTGTCACTCCCTTTGTGCATTTTGTAAAGGAAATTGTAAGCTTATCTTATTCTTCTTAATCGTATTTGTTTTGAACCTTTTCATTTTGACTTAAAATGAAATAGGTTGATAGGGAATTTAATACACTATCCCTTTATTAAATGTAACTTATCAAGTTGGCATTCATATTTGTTCATTTAACTAAGTCACTATGGTTTATTAAATGATATCTTGTTTAAAGTAAGAGGTTACAATGAACCCTAATTATTAACAAGAAAGAGGAAGATGAATTACCTCTTGATCAATACCTTCATTGATATAAGATAAGTGAAAAGTAAACATGAACACTTAATAAGTAGAATTCATCTCAATGAAGTCTAACATAAAGGAATATGATTTGGAACTTAATAAAACTAGGAATGGTTGAGTAAAATGAGTAGACCTTAATGTTTGTTTGTTATTTCTATTTTAATCAACTGAACCCTAAAGTAATAAGTTAATGATTATAAAGGTAATCTTGATTTTTCTGTAAAACATTAACAACTCATTTATGGGTGGAAACCTTAGGGATTAATTAAAATGGAATTCAACAGGGTGGTTGTAATTAGACTTTAATTATGGTAAATAATTAAGTAATTAACTTATTGCTTAGGTGTGTACATCCAGATGGGGTGATTCAATTGGATTTTGGCACATGCCAACTGTAGTACTGTACATTTGTGAAGACTTGGTCCTTCAAGAGGATACAGTGTTGTAGTTGATATGTTGCAACACCCTTCAGAATTGGATCATCTAGATCTACATAAACTTGTACTTGATCTTAGTTAAACTCTAGGTTACATTAGAAGTATAATTTAATATAGGGGGTAACTCATGGTGACTTAGGATAACTAGACAAATGCAATCGAATTATATTCATTGATTATGTCTATGTACCCTTAGTCACCGCGAGTGGTTCTTTATACCAAACTATGTTGCTAACCTAGGTTAGGGTTAAACCTTGAACAAGTTGACTGAGAGGAGTCACTGAAGACCATTATAGATAAGATATGAAGTGGGGTGAAGGATGTATTCCATTTGATGAGTATGCCATCTAGGAATATAAACATGAACAATATTTGAAAATCTTTGGCCAAAGTATTGCAAGCTGTTGTTTGCATTGTCCTATGTCACCTAGTTTAAGAAACAAGATTTCAAATGAATATTGGTAACAAATATTCAAATTGTTCTCTTAAACCTAACACTTCAATACCCAGATAAGGGTAAGAAAATCAAGTGTACTTAGTATACAATACATCGAATTAACATGAGATATTGGTATGAAACTGAGTCATGAGATGAGAGACCGGTGTTTCACCGAGTCATTATAGTTGCATATGGTTATCTATTATAAGATTGATTTGCATGGAATGTGTGTTCTAAATTATGATTATTTAGAACAAAGAACTTTATTTATATAAAAAAAATCCCTTGTTTCTAAAGTCTTAAAATGGGAATGTTACAATGTAAACATGAAAGAAGAAAAAGTAAGTTGCACAAAGTGGACTGCAAACATGGGACATCACTCATGATGTCACAAGACACTCAAGGCCAACATGAACACATAAAAACAAACAATTTTGCACACCAAATATAGGGAAATGCCCGCAAGCAAGAGAAAACAATAGATAAAAAATATAAAAAACAAATGGTTCACATGAAGCACCCATTAGCATGTTAGAAATATAACTAGTATTTAAAAAGTGTGTATAAACAAGTAATGTAAAGTGCTAAGTATAAAATGAAACAATAACACCTGGAAGAGACGAATGTGGATGCCCCCAGTGACCAGTGTAAGGAGGGTAGAAGGAGAGCATCCGTGATGTGTGCAAAATTCATGTATCTGCGATCACAACTAGAACAATATGTGAATGCACATGTGTGGATGATATAGATAAATGACATGTAAGTAATCTAACTAGCATGTGTAATAAATTAATCATGGACAAAAAAAAGTAAGAAAGAGTAAAAGAAACCATAATATGCAATATGTTGTGGATGGATGGAATGGAATGCTAGATCGATGGTTGGAGCCACATACCCCCCAAGTGAATGGATATTTATGCAGTGAGGTTCATTTTTTTTTCCCCCTAAGTAGTTAATAATGAAATGTAAATGAGAGTGTGTATCGGGAAAAGGTTGAATACTATGTGTTGTGTCTAGTGCCCTGTGATGAGTATGTATGCGTAGTGATGATGATATGCAACATATAGAAGAGATGTGTGTGAACCTTATAGACTAATCATATATCACAAAAAAATGAATGTATGAGTGATGATTTATCCCTAAAGTGTGTATTCCTATAAGATGATAGAGGAAGTGATGATGTATCCCATAGCGTGTGTCACTACAAGATAAATAGTAGGGAGTGGTGATGTATCCTAAAGCGTATACCACTACAAGATGATAGAGTAAGTGACGATTTAGCCTATAGCATGTGTCATTATCATAGAAATGTTACATGATGAAAGGTTAAATGATAAACGCGTGATGAATATAAGGTCCATTTGATTTGTAAACCCTCAGAAGTCGAGTTTGGATTGAGGAACTAAATTACGTCATAGGGTAGTGAGTGCAGCACATAGAAGATGATGTAATGAAGATGATAAATGACCATGTGTATGTAGTGTATAGTATTGAATGTAATATGTGTAGTTGTTTAAGAGCATATAGTATGGAGGATGCAATGCTAGATGAGTATGATGAAGACTAGTATGATGTATGATGTAGAGATATTCAAAAATTGAAATGATATGGAATAAATATATAATGTATGACACAAGATATGAAATGCAATGTGTGGTGTCTATAGTGCAGTGTGTGGGGTTCATGTGTAGTAAGACCTCAATAATCTTGTTTGAACCAAAGCAAAATATTGTGTCATCAGGAAATGACAACACTATAACGTATGTATGACTATGCAAGATGAGATGATGCTAAGATGAGGTATACTTGAATGTTAATAGCATGATCTAGTACCATATCAATGGTGATAGAATGGGTGGGTGTGTTAAATGTTAAGCCCCTCAAATGTATGATAGATAATATGACTATGTTCCACTATCAAGGAGATCATCATTTTCATGATCGAAACCTACTAGAGCAGAAATGAAAACATGATAAACTATAGAGTGAGGAGGGTCATACAAGACCCATTACAGCGGAGTGTGTACACATTCATTACATATTCTTCATTAGTAAAGGAAACCTGTGGACAACCGTAAGCATACCAGTGAGATATATTTGGAGCGTAAGCAGGAGAATAATCATTATAAATAAATATATTTCTAAAAGGCATATGAAATGTAAGAAAAGAGTGGTGAGCATCTATTTTGAAACCAATATAGTCATGTCAATACTGTCCAAGTGTGAGTGGAGAATCATGAGGGGTACACGCAACAAAGACCATTAAATGAAATACACTCAAGCCTTAGGATTCTGTAAAGTTAAAATAGCCATGATAAATATGTGGAGAATGAAGAGGTGGTAAAATTTCATTAAGCATCATGCCAAACCTAACCAAACTATCACGTGTACAAATAGTGTCTAAGAACGTAGAATCAATAGGCATATGTTGCCAAAAGGACATGTTTATGAATAGTGTGCATGTAAAAGTAGGAAGTGGAGCTATAACACATGGAGGAGAAGATGAAATAACATCTACACTATTTACAAACCCTTGGTATAGTACCATAACATTAGGTCTTGAACCTATATTCACTTAGGACATTGCTCACAAAGGTTTATTCAAAATAAGAGTCATCTACGCCAAGAGGAGTAAAGTCGAGTTGTCCTAAGGCTTCATCTGTAAGTTTGATAGCATAAAACTCATCATCTAAATCCTAAGAATCGTCAGTGTGAGCATCATTATGTTGTATAACACTATCAAGTATGTTGGTAGGTGCCAACATAGATGGAGTAATAGAGGGTGTTGTGACGGGTGCAGAAGGCACATTAATAGGAATTGATACAATAGGTGAAATAATAGTCATAGTGTGAGTAGAGATATCAGGAGCATTGAGAGTGGTAGGAGGAGATTGTGAAGCACAAGGTTTACCAATATCTTATGTGTCAAGGCTGCTATATGGAATACATTCCGAAGGTGGTATGGGCATAAAAATAGTGGGATATATGTGGCAGTATTTAAATGGCTCTGGATTGGCGCTTGACACATTATTTAATATTAGATGGAACCACGTGAATTGTTTGTATCCAAGTCCTACCTAAAAGGATATTAAACTGAAAGGAGGTGTCAATAACATAGAACTTGGTGAGAAAAGTCTTAGGCCCAACCTAAATATGTAATGAGATAGTCCCTAGGAAAGTGCGAGTGGTAGAATCATAACCTCAAATGAGGGTAGAATTCTTAAAAATTAAATCATCATTAACACCCAATTTCTTTAAAAGAGAATGAGCACATAAATTGATAGCTAATCTATTATCAATGAGTACTCATTTAATGCAAGTAGTGTTAATAATGACAGTAATGAGCAAAAGAGCACACAGATTACTTTTAGCAAAAGGTGACAGATCCTCAACAGTGAAATATATTGCATGTGGTAAATTACAAAGAGATTGCATGAGATGTGAAAAGGCCACCATGGAATTATCACTTTCAATATGATTGGCATGAAGGGAAACTTCTAGTGTGTTACGACAATCTGGTGCATTACGCAACAAGTCATAAAGAGAGATCCTATCGGGCATATTTTTAAGTTGTTCAATGATATCATAGGCCTTAGAAGCCATGGGAGGAGATTTCGGAGTAATGGGTGGAGGGATAGACTCGGCTGGAGTCATATGAAGATTAGGACGAGTACAATGAGTAATAACTACATTGATGGATGGAACAGAGCTAGGTGTGAAAAATTGAGGAGGAAGTTGGTTGTTCACATGCATCAAATTAGTAACAGTAGTAACTATGCCTAAGACATTAGTTGGTGTAAAGTTAGAATAATAATATTGAGCCATAACTTGATAAGGAGATGACATGCTCAAAAGGAAGTTTTGAAACCATGGGGTTCACCAAAATGATCAACTAAAATTGTGGAATTATAGTAGTTAATCTAATCTAGAAGAGTAAGTAAATAAAGTAAATGAATGTAGTAAGCAAGTATTGAAATTGACCTAAGAAACTACTCTAATAAAATTAGAAAACTTAATGTGAAAGCAGAACAAGGAAAACATTTAGTTGATTCAGAGGCATATCTTCAATGAGTCATAAAGTGAACAAAATAATCTAGAAATAGGAACGGACATACAAAGGTCATAAAAATTACAGATCTAGACTATCTAGTTTGATTGGGGCCTCTAGAGAGGGACTGGGGCACCTGTGGCTGCCATTTTCTACAATATGGGTTCTTTGGTCTGTGTACGAGGTCAAAAATTGAGTTTTACATGTTCAAAATTTGGTCTAAAACATTTATTATGTGTCAGATTAGGTTCGTTACATTGCACCGGGTGTCGATGATAATCTAAGATGAATAGAATACCAGCAAAGACCAGAATAAGTATCAAAACCCTAAAAAAATAAGAAGTCATATGAATAGGTTGGATTAACCTCAGCTACCACAATAGTGGGCTTACTAACTGAGTGTTGCACTACATTTTAGACCCAAATGTAGTTATGGTGTGTGTGTGTGTGAATAATGTGCCCTATGTTCTCTTGTTCTAATTGCACTTTTTGAAGTAGCAAGCTATAACTAAATGTAAAATATGTAGTAAAACGGTGGATGGAATATAATATAATTACCTCCTATGCTTGTGTGATGCAAATTAACCAGCTTTCTTCCTTGGGATGGAGCTAAGTGAATGTAAATGATCTCCAAATGCCTTTGAAAGATGCAACCCTAAGTGGATGATAGTAGTGACTAGTACTTGGTCCTTCATTATGGTCTCATAACTTTATATTTATAGGGTTCTCTTGATCTAATTTCATAGTTAATCCCAAAATGGCCAATCACCAAAAAGATAAGAAGTTGAAATGACTATTAAATTCCCAAAAAGTGGCAGGAAAGTTCAAAAAGGCTCAAGGTGCCCCTGGTGGGACCAGGGCACCCATGGGTACCCCAGTAATAGCCTAGGCACCCCATTTAAAGCTAAAATAAAGAAAAATGACAAAAAATGACTGGTCATATAGGTGAAGAGGTTGGGAATAATGATAGAAAACAAAGTAAGATGGCCAAAAGACAGGGGTTAATTAGTACTTTCTTCACTCAAAAACCATATGAATACTAGTATGAGACTAGGACTAAACAATGTATAAAGTGCATGATTTTGTGTCTACAGATAGATAGGAAAACCAAATGAGAAGGGGATCAATATAATAGCCTAGCTCACACAATCTGAAAAATTCAAGAGGTGAATCAAGGCCATGGCATCCAATGGTAGGATATCAAGGTGCAAATGCTGAGGAATCCAAACTAAGAAAACAACCCGAGCAAGGTGTAGACACCAAAATTGGGTCACACACTCCTTCACCCCTTGTTAAATAATCAAATTGAACACACTCACCTAACCATGGCCCCTTACACCCGACACTAATATTAATTTAATTAATTTAATCCATGTCCTCACAATATTAATTCTTTAATTATCCTAATTAAGATAATTCATACACCACCACCTCATCTATACACCTCACCTAGCCACCTCACCCTAAGTCTATTCTTAGTATGTTGCCATAACTAACTAAAACCTAACTAAACCCTAAAAATCAAAGCATACATCCCCTCAAACCACATTCCCACATAAGAAAAGGTAACTCTGGCTCTTTCTCGAATGAATAGAGAGATCTAGCAGAAATCATTTTCATGATCTCCCATTTTTATTAAACCTAGGGAATCCCACCCTAATAGACACCTGTCACCCCTGAACTGACGCCGATTAACCCGGAACCATCATCAGTTACCTTTTATTCCCTTTAGTAAACTTATTTCGAGGTTAGATACATTGTCTGAGAGAAAAGAAAGGATACCAAAGCTACATGCAAGTGAAACAAGCATCCTTTTACACATCTAGACATTCAGAGCCATCACCAGGACCAATCAAATAGCCAATTTCATTCACGGGAACACTACGAGAAAGCACCACTACAAGACCATACACATATTCTCCGATAAACCACCTCCACCACTCGGCCATCAGATCTTTAACATAGTAAGTATGGCCCTAACCAGTATTAGTTTATTTCAGTTACTAATCCTTATTACTCCTATTATTAATCTCTTCTTTACATGCTTATTACTTCATCACCCACTTTCCTGTAAAACTAAATATCCCTTCACCCATATCACCAAATCATCTATTCTCACCTTGTTGTATACTTCTATGAGCATACCTAAGATCTCTACAGACCTCCCCATTCACTCTCCCAAAATTTATTTTACCTCACATTACCCCTATGCCATTTAATCTTATTTTGAGTTTCTTTCACCCTGACCATACTGACGTTGGTTATCCACAACCACCGTCCGTTATACCTAAAATGGCTTTAGTCACATCTAGCTGACGTCAGTCTCTATGTTTTTACACCTTGACCAAGAACAAACCAAACAATCACCCTACTAGTTGACCTAAATAATCCTAGAATCTGACCTTGACCAGTCCTATTACCTTGACAAACACCTCATCTCTCAGATCCAACTATAGGCTAGCCTTTTGTGATTGGATTTTCTTATTGTATTTTAAGGAGATACCTAAATCATATCAACTATAGTAGGATCTTGGTTATTTCTTGCATTAACTTTTTTTAAATAGTGGATTGGACAACCATATAGGAAGTATCACACTTCCCAGAACTAGCATACACGCTAGGAAATCCACTATCATATATCATTTAACTATACTTTTGTGGTCTTGTTTTCTATTACAAGTTGTTCCTCCTAGCTAAAAGGAAGCTCTCACATTTGGGTATGGAATCAAGAATTCAGAATGCGTACAACATACCATTAATTGACCAAAATTTAACAGGTATTCCTCCTTGGCCCTTACCTTTATCTGTTTCATCATTTCGAAAAGGTAAAGAAAATGGTGAAACATTTTGGCCCACCCTTGGTGGGACCCATCAGGGGTTATTTTGCATTTATTCATTCCTAGGTGAAATTTGTGTGTTTATTTCCCTTCGAAAAGTTTCGAAATTAATTTTTCTTCTTTATAATCATTCTCCTTCTTTCTATTGTCTAAAAACAATCATGGTTTTGGTGTTTTAAAAAGAACATATATTCCTTTCTTTTGCATTACATTAGTGAAAGAACATCCCTCTTCCTGTTCATCTCTTGCTACATCAAATATCACACTTCGATTTGGGTTTAAAACACTTGCATTGCATTCTGATTTGTTGCATTATTATCTCACATTAAAACTAAGGGCAACCTATATGTTGGAAGTCATGCCCAGCTAATGGTTGACACAAAGAATCATAGAAAGCACATTTCTCTCTCTCTCTGTGTCTTACCAAACTTGCACAAAATCAAATATACACATCTTTCTTAAACAAAATCTTACCTGGGAACATCTGTCAGTGATCACACGATCCAGTTGGAAGGTACTCCCTAGCTCATTGCCTCTATCGAGTCATCATCTCAGAGGACGGCCCACCCCCGCCATAACATACCTGAAACCTCTCCTTTTAGATATCCTTCTTTTTAGGACTCCTTCCCAACCAAAAAACATTCTATTCTAAATACACACACTCAGTCCTAAATAGCATAAGCTAAACAAACATAAGCAAATCATTGTTAGGATGACACTTTTTCTCAGCATTCTTCTTGGCTTGTATTTTGAGGTGTGAGACTGTGAATCCCCATTTTTCTTCTTCCTTGCACACTCCACCATCATAGTTGGAGTATTTTGACTTTGTCTGAGTGTGTTCAGGCCTCATCTCCTCATTCTCAAGCTTCTGAGTTTGATTCTTCACTTAATTTAATTCACAAAACAAATTTTCTTAATTTCTTTCTAATTTCACAGTCACCGACGTCGGTCGAGCGACCATCACCGGTTCACATCTGACCATCATCAGTTAAACCCTAAACAGTGTCAGCTTCTGGCTTTCTAGTTACTTTACCTAGAATAATTTTCATCACTACTTCTGTTCTGTTTCCAGCCATTAGGGCATCATCAATATTTCTCCCTTGTTGATATTTACTATCAGACACAGTTTTACCAGTACGAATCTGACATTCTCACTTCATTTTTTAGAGACTAGTTTCTTCCACAGTGAATGGTATCAGTTTCAGAAACCATCATTGATGTAATTCCCAATGAGTCATTGGTCATCGTAACCTTCCATCAGGTTTTCCATAACCATCAGCTGGATCAACTTGACCATCATCGTTAGTTACATGTGTTTGATTTTTTTCAAATTCTAGACATTTACCAGATTGACCTCCCAGACCACATTATTCTAGCTTTTTCTACTATTTTCTGTGTCATCTACAGAATACAGTCTTACCAGGTAAGCACTTGTTCACATGGTGCTAACTTGTAGCCAAAACTAATGCCCTCATATTCAACATGCTAGTCATCAACCACTCCCACGTAGTCCTGCAACGTCTTTCGTCCTATAACCAATGGATCCAACATTACCTACCACCATTGCTTCCTGTGATAAAGAGTTTACATGACTCCTTGATCATAATCTCGTGCAGCCTTAGAGTTCTACCTTTCCTACTCTTCCACCCGAGAATCTTCTGGTCAGTTGATATATGGACATGGCTATATCAATCTGTCCTACCCTTATTCCTACTACTGTATCAGCCTCCTAATAATGTGGTGTTACCCTCACCTACTTCACCCCCAGTAGTTTGCACAGCTAGAACCCATACTTGTCATGATCATTGCATCGATATTTTCACTTGCACTTGTCATATCCATTGTCCCCTCATCCACCACCTAGACCATAGCATAATCTACACCCCTTGTCTCAAAAATACCCAATGACAACACAACCACTTGTGGTGTTGGTGACCCCTACTCCATTCCAAAATATCATCCTCTCCATCCCACAAACACTTGCCCTCAATCACTAATATATTCACGACAACCGTCCCACCTACATACACCTATTATCAACAACCCCCTTATCTCATCTTTGTCACCCATTCTCGTTATGTGCCTTTTATGTCAGTCCCTTAGTCCCAATCTCCCTATTAAGTCCAGTATCTGTCTCCTTACGCCACAAGAGGTGTCCCCCCATCACAACCTACCAACGACCTCATCAAGTTGATGATGGAAAATATGCAAACACTAGAAGCATCGGTTTCTGGCTCACGCAATTCCCTCACCTATGATGAAATTTGTAATGAGCCTATTCACCCATCCATTCCCATTCAACCATACCCCATACATTGGGAGATGCCAAAATTCAACCACTTCAATAACAAAGAAGATCCGCAACAACATTTGTGGTCCTTTAAACATGGGTGTTACCTGATTGCCCACGAGGACTTTCCCAATGTCACTGACTGGACCTACATTAGACTAGTAAAGTGGATTACCAAAACACTCCATTTACTCATTTAATCAAGTATCCCAAGCCTTCCTAGATCACTTCTCCATCAACATTGTCAAGAAAGTTACCATGACTGATCTTTATTCCACACAACAATATGATGATGAGTCTATCGCTGACTTCGTCGCTCGCTGGCGTAGCCTCATAAACCAGCTCACATTCTAATTACCTCAAACCAAGCTTATAGAACTATTTACTCAGGCATGTGCTAGACACATCTCACCAACCCTATAACGTGTAAAATTTTTGCACTTTTGATGACGCATTCAACATGGCACAAAAGTTAGAAATTTGTACTATCGAAGAAAAGAAGATTCAACTTCATAACAAGAACATCGCGTTCAAATCAAATGATACTTCTTCATCTTCGAAACCCCAAAAAAACTATTCAAATCCTAAAGGGTCTACTAATGTCATAGTTCTCAAAGCCGGTCCCTGTCATCAATCAAACCCAGACAAACCTCCTTCTAATCTATCTCCTATCCAAGCTTTCCAGTTTAGACGAGAACAATGAAAGTACACTTCCCTAGGAGAATCTTATTCTTCTGTTTTGGAAAATCTTGTTAAGGTTGGTGCCATTACCCTTCCACCTATAAAACCACATACTGGTTTTGACCCTGAGAGACCCATGCCTACGTGGTATAAGGAACACGAATTTTGCAACTATCATCAGGTCAAAGGTCACAATGACAATAAATGCATTACATTCAAAAATATCATTCAAGAAATGATAGACAACGGAGACTTAGTCTTGGATAGCCTGAATGCACCCGCTAACCAAATCCTAAACATCTTCAAAATCCATTCCCTAATCATGCCCCATCTTCCAACCAAGTGGGTGATACCTCAAACAATGATAGAATGTTTCCGCGAGGTCCACACTATTTTCAATGACGCACCAGTTACTTCCCAATTGCCTCATGTTCCTTCCATAGATGAAATCTTAGCCCACGCTCCCCTACCTTGCACTAGAACCTATTTCATCTACTCCTCTACCCACATAGGAGCCCCCTTCATCTTCTCCTTCACCCATGAAAGAGCCTATAATCAAGCACACTGCCTTTGACCCCTTAAAATTATCAAGCAGTTGTCAGTGGCACCTCTCCTACTCATAGAAGATGCAGGTTCACCACCAACACCAATGTAAGGAGAGCCCACTTCAGTCTGTCCTTATCCTCTCCTCTACCCATGGAGGATACTATAGAAGTACCACCACCTGTAGACAACCATTCACCATCAAACCTTCAAGATCCCATTGATCTACTTTCAGATCTCTTACCCACAGAGTCTGAGACTAGCCATTTCCCAGTATCTCAAACACATTTTATAGGGATTGCCACTTGGTCCACGTCAACTCCACTTACAACAGTACCATTCTCATGCTTGGCCGATCACCTAGACTATGTCAATAGATCCTTACTTTGGGGGCGTCTTCTACTTCCTGTTTCAACACAAATGCAGTTGTCACTCGCTGACACCTCCACTATCTATCCAAAAGTGTTTCAACTGACCAAACCGAACACAACCACAACTATCGCAATACCTCCCACGACACCACTCATGGCTCAACTCACACCTCTGCCCATAACCCAACATGCATCTACACCCAAACCCACACCTATATCATCTCCCTTGCCTAAACCTATCACTACCTTAGGGGTCATACCAATAGCTAGCCTTACTCACCCACCCATCAAATTAGATTTAGCTACGTCTTCTAAAACTAACACCAAACTTAACCTGACCCCTAAACAGAAGAGCTAATCTCCTAGATCTCATATGCCAACCTCGCCAACCACACCCTTATCACCTTCACCCTTTCCATCCATCCTAGGACCTCACCCTTTGACCCTGGCCAAGAAACTCCTCATCCACCAGTAAACCAAGAACACAGTAACCCATTTCCCCATCACGGACCTCTAATATACCCAAGTGCCCCACACAACCTCCACCCTCACCTGTAACATTTTTACCACCCATACCTCCAATACCATCAATAACTTCTTCACTACCCAAAACATGTCCTTCTCTTTCACTCATGCCTCCTTCCCAACCTATGCCACCTACCTCCACAAGAACCTCGGTTACCCCATGCGGGAATCCATCCTCTTGAGGAGGACCATTTGACTTTTCCCTCCACATCACATGTGCATATGTATCACCTTTACCCAAAAAGATGCCAACCTAAAGCGATAAAAATAAGCTACCCTCCAATAAGGTAGTTAAACCAACCACACATTCTATTGTCAATTCATCTACCATGCCCCTACCCAAGCAGATACGACTAACACCTAAGACCACACCACACACCAAACTAGTTGTCCAACCCATCTACCATGCCTCTACCCAAGATAATATGTCCTAGAACCGTCAGACCACACCATCACACCAAACTCACAGTAGCCCAACCCAGTGATCCATCTAGCAGGGTTTCTTCCTAAAAATTCAGCCACACCTATACCTCAAAACCATGACATTCACCACCTCTTGTGATCCATAGCAGAGTCCTACTCAAATCCCCTTAAACTAAAAGGGTTTGACGAAACCAAAATTTCCACCTACCATCGTGTTCCAAGACACGATGTAGAGAATTGTAAGGCTTTGAAATCTGCTCTTGTCCATTTGTGTCCTCCTGAAGAAAAATTTGATGATGATGATCTTCTTGATGAGGACCCCATTTTGTTGGCACCAATTTTCACAGATCCTCCCTCATAGCCTACTCAATGACAAAAATCTCCACCCCCACAACTCTTAGATCCATCCCCAAGATTTGAAATTAACATGGTTCACATAAGAGAGTTAGCCAAACCACCACCCAAATGCAACTGCACCCTACTCATCTCACAAGGGTCATACTCGCCACTAGGGTTTTGTCCCTCTTGTCACTATACCTTCCATAACACACCCTCTCCATCCACCTCCCCTCAGATTAACATGATCAACATTGCCACCCGTGCTCAGAAAGACAGGGGCAAGGAGAAAGTAGTTGGCCCATCAACTAACCCTATACAAAATATATCGTCTGCACCCACACCCAAAGTCATCATTCATGGTCCTGCATATCCCATTTCTGATGGGGCCACACATCGTACAATGCTAAATCAACTACACCAATCCCCCCCTCAAAATGTCTTTATATGACCTTTTCTAGACCTCAGAGTCACATCGTCAAACCCTCATGGAGGCTCTTCAATCTATCAAAGTCTTACCAAATGACCCCACACACGTAGTCTCCATCATTACCCCTCACCATGTAGCCTCTCTCACTAGGTCTTTGCCTTTCTCTACATCTTCATCCACACACCAAGTGGTCGTCCTCAATTTTACATCCCATGTGTATGCCCAAATGCAAATACCTACCAATTACATGCATAGTAACCCTGTTATGTTGTGTTCTTTTAATGACGCCATAACCTCTACACTGGGTATCATTGTTCTCCATGTCCGCGTAGGTCCCCGTACCATCCCAGAACTTTTCTATGTCCTAGAAGGGGAGTTCCAGTATAACTTGTTGCTTGGCCGACCTTGGATTTGTGCCATGGGTTATGTCCCTTCGATGTTACATCAATGCCACAAATTTGAACATGAGGGACATAATTACACCATCCCTACCAACCCCTCACCTTTCAAGACCTGTAACATGCTATATCAACCCAATGATGTGCTTGTACTGGTCAAATCATCCAACACCAAAACCACTTCACCTCCACCCACAAACCCATCCATAAAAATTGCCTCTACTTATGTTGATTCTAACCTCACCATCCCTACTACAGTTGTAGCCTCCACCTCTAGCACCCCTGCTTCCCCTTCATCTAGCGAGCCATCTATACCCGCTACCCACATACCAACTACTGATCCCTTAGAAGGTGTTTTTCAACACCTCACTCTGGGGGAATACCACCTATACAATATCGATACCTTCCTCACCCCACAAAAGTATGGGAATCTGTGTCAACACCCCAGTTATGACATTCACATTGGTGACGTTTTCTTTTATGGCCCTCCCCACCTTCACACTAACCTAACGTATGGGGGACTTGATATGGCCACCTATAAACCTGAACCTCCATCCCAAACCCAACCATTCTCCACTGACCTACACTCCCTCACTAACCATCGTTTCACTCACACTTTCCTCCATAGGTGCACGTGGAAAGGATTTGGCTTTGGTATTTATGAACAAGGTCGCCACACTATCATCTTCTGTACCTCTTGTAAACACAATGACCGTAGTGGCATTTGTTTTGACACTCCATCTTCTAAGAAGGTTCACATCAACCTTATTTAAGACGAGGCATCTTCCCCCTCTCATTTACCCACATTGCCATCCTCACCCACGGAGTCCACAAATCCTAAATCTATACCTCCTAATAGTTTTTTTTGTAAACATCATTTCCCTGGGACCGTTGACCTATCAGCACAATGGTGAGGCTCTCTATTCTCTCCCATTCCTATATCCTAACAAGATCGATGACGATACACCTTCAATTAATGTCATTCAATGTCAAGATGATGAGTTCATCCTCACCTACCTTAGTGCAGAAGACTCTTATATTCACTAGTCATTACCCTCTGAGACACAAACCATGTTGAACAAATCAACCATCGAAATCAACATTGATACCCAAGATGACCCAAACATTCTAAATATCTATAAATCTTTAGACGCTACTAAATAGGAAGCCTTCACCTCTTTCCTTTGGGACCATAGTGATGCATTTACTTGGTCCTATGCCGATATGCCTGATATCGATCCTAAAATTTTGGTTCGCAATATCATGACCATTCCTGATGCCAAACCTATCAAACAAAAGCTACGGAAAATGCATCCTCGCATTTCTCTTCTGGTCAAAGAAGAGCTTCAGTGCCTTCTCATGGTTTCCTTCATTCTACCCATTGATTATCCCCAATGTATTTCTATCATCGTTCCTATCATGAAAGCAATAGGGGGACTCCACATTTGCACATATTTTCGTGACCTTAACCTTTCCTATCCCGAAGATGATTTCCCACTACTAGGTATTGACCAACTAGTTTATCTCACTGCTAGCCATGAAATGTTATCACTCATGGACAATTTCTCAGGATACAATCAAATATTACTAGCTCCCAAGGATCAGCACAAGACTGCCTTCATCAACCCTTTGGGGACTTTCTGTAATAGAGGCATGCCCTTTGGTCTCAAAAATGTTGGTGCTACATATCAGCGGGCCATGACTTACATCTTCCATGACATCATACATCACATATTGGAGGATTACGTAGATGATCTACTTTCCAAATCCAAACATTGAACTGAAGACCTACCTATCCTTAAATTCATCTTTGACCGTATCATCAAGTATTGTGTGCGTCTTCAACCAAAGAAGTGTGTCTTTGCGGTGCTTTCTAGAAAACTCCTAGGCTTCATCATTTCTTTTCATGGCATAGAATCTAATCCTGCAAAAGTCAAGGCCATTTTGGAAATGCCTCCACCCACTTATCTCCATCAACTTCACAGCCTAAAAGGAAAATTGCAATCAATTCGTCACTTTATCGCCCAACTCTCTGACTGATTTCAACCATTCCATCATCTTCTCAAGAAATATGTTTCATTCAAATGGGATGATGACTGCCATAAAGCCTTCAAAGCCTTGAAACAATACCTCCTTCAACCACCAATGCTCATTCCTTCTAAGTATGACCAACCCTTTTACCTATATATTTCTGCCACTGACCATTCTCTAGGTGTCATGCTTGCTCATCGCGAAAACCAACACCAAGAGCAAGTGGTTTATTACATAAGCCTTACCCTTCTTGACTACAAAAATAGATATACCCAAACTGAAAAAATTTGCATAGCCTTAGTTTTTTTTGCCACCAAAATCTGACATTACCTACTCAACCACAAAACCTTCATAATTACTAATACTGACCCATTACACTACATGTATGCCAAACCTTACCAAAATCATCGTGCTGCACATTGGCTTATGCTTCTAGCTGACCTCAACCTCAAATTCATCCATCAAAATTCCATCAAGGGCCAAGCTATCACCGACCAATTGGCTGACACACCTATTTTCAAGGATCAACCCTCTAACTTCGACTTTCCAGATGAGTCTATTGCTACCCTTTCCCTGGATGAAGCCGCTTACCAAATGATACTCTTCTTTGATTGCTCTAGGTTTCAACGTGGGGGTGGGGCTGGTGTTATCTTCAATCCTCTTGATGGTGAACCTATGCCTTTGTCTTTCAAACTTGATTTTGATTATACAAACAATATTATTGAATATGAAGCACTCGTATTGGGTCTCCAAGCTCCTTATGCCTTATATGTTAAGTCAATCAACATCTTTGGTGATTCTCAGTTGGTCATAAACCAAGTCAATGGTATATACCAATGTCGTAATGAGATACTTCAAAATTATAAGCATCATGTGGACATAATTTTGACCACCTTCAACCATTACGCCCTTCAAACCACCTCACATTCTACCAATAAATTTGCAGATACCATGGGCTGCTTGGCTTCTCAGATACCTACTTCACCCATTGATTCTAAAATCTTTGTCACCATACAAACACTACAATCACCCTCTTATTTTCCTCATGAATTTTAATCTATCAGAACTACTACTCCTGACCCGAGTGACCTTTGGTATAAGCAATACACAGACTATCTTTCCCTCTCCATTTTACCCACCGATCTCACTCGTAATGGACAACGTGCCTTTCTTAAAAGTGTCTCGTGTTATGTCATCATGGGTGGTCTTCTGTACAAACGCAGTTTAGACAACATTCTCTTGTGATTCCTTACCAGTTTTGAAATTCCTTATACCATTAAGGAAGTCCACGATGGGATTTGTGGAGGCCACTTTAGTGGTCTCGTTGTTGTAAAATGCATTCTTCGCCTAGGCTATTATTGGTCAAACACTGCGTAAAATGCCAACAACATGTTAATCTCCATCACACCCCTAGTCATGCCTTATAGGTCACGTGAGACCTTTGGCCTTTCTCTCAATGGGGTTTGTATCTTATCGGTGAGATCAACCCCCATTCTTCACAACACCACCAATGGATCATAACCGCTACTGAATATTATACTAAATGGGTAGAAGCCATTCCCCTCATTTCCACCAAAGCTGAGAAAATATGTGAATTCATCAACCATCACATCATCTGTCGCTTTGGCGTTCCTCACCATATTATCACAGATAATGTAAAAAAATTCAAAAACAAAACCCTACGCAAACTCTGTGATGATTTTGGCATCCAACTTAGTTTCTCATCACCTTATTACCCACAAACCAATGATCAAGCCGAATAAACCAATAAAATCTTGAACAAAATTCTTATGAAGGTGGTCAATAATACTAGGAAGGATTGGCATATGCACATTCCTTTAACCTTGTGGGCTTACCGCACTAGTATTTGCACTTCGACTGCTACCAGCCCCTTTTCTTTGGTCTAGGGTATTGAGGCTGTCTTACCTCTTGAAGTCCATATTCCATCCCTTCGCATCTCACTACAAGATATGCTCAACGACAATGAATTTTGCCAGGATCATTTGGTGCAACTTGAATTATTAGATGAAAGTCGTCTCAATGCCCTAGATCATCTCCAAATCTACCAAAAACATATCAAACATGCCTATGACAAATGTGTTCATGAATGGACCTTTCAAGTCGATGACCTCATCCTGAAGGAAAATCAACATGTAACCAAAGAGGAGAAAAGTAAACGGGGAAAATTTACTCCTAATTGGCTTGGACCCTATATCATCACCCATGCCTATGGATCAGGTACTTATTATTTGTCTTCACTCGAAGGTAAACCCAAACCTGAGCCCCTTAATTCCTTGCATCTTCGACCATTTTATTGTTGATATCAAGTCCTATATCACTTTCTGTCAATTGGTCACTTGTCCCTTAAGCACTATTCACCTTTCATTATTACCCATTTTGAGGATCCATGATTAAACAAGAATCATGTGATTACTTATCACCTTTTAGCCTTGTCTTCAATGTGAGTACCATGGCTCTACTCATAGCATGATTCTTATGGATACTTTTCATCTTCTTCAAGATGGAATCCCATGGTCATTCATCACTCGAAACCACCTCTTTCCTAGTTAATTTGTGTGTACTACAATCTTGTCTTCTAAAACTGGAACCTAATCGTCCTCTATAATCTTTTCCATGACTTAAACGTCTAAAAAACAAAAATGGATACAACTCCTTGAGTCAAACTTCCAGCAAAAATATGACTCCCTCAAAAGGGACATATCTTCTCCATTTTCTACCACTATCAATAGAATGCTCCCTCAAAGGACAGCTATGTATGGTCATTACAAAAATGTAATAAATATTCAAAAGATTCTCGCATAAATTATCT
This sequence comes from Taxus chinensis, assembly GCA_019776745.2. NCBI lineage: Eukaryota > Viridiplantae > Streptophyta > Pinopsida > Cupressales > Taxaceae > Taxus > Taxus chinensis. Next base: position 200,693,353 of record CM034151.1, read on the forward strand.
TCACGAATACCTCAAGGAGATAATATATTCATCCCATATAGACTTCCCACATCGATCAGTCTAATAAAAACAAAAAAATCAAGAAAAATATGAAATTTTCATCATGGACTTGCCAATTTTGGATCCTAGGTTCCTTGTTCTGAAATACATGTCATCGTACACTAAGTTATGCTAAGCTTCTCATTCTCACCTCCTTGTCTTTTCCACCTAAATTCCTCGTTACTCAAGGGACTTACCGCGAATGCAACATTTTGTGATCTTGTGACTTTTCTTCACCCTTAAAATAGCCGATTATGCAAGTCCTGTAGGGTCTTATACTCATAAGCCTGCCTAAGGTATGATCAACTCATCAGGTTTCTTATCAATTAAGCAGCTCTTTTCCACTTCTTACCATTCACCTTCCTCATTACTTATTGATTATCCTATACAACACCAAATCCTCAGCACATGTATTTAAAAATCAATCAACCATACCTATAACCTAAACTTAATCATGCCTATGACCTACATCACCCATGCCTAAACCTGTCTGGCCATTCCGCTATTTCCCCCTAATCTTCCCTAGCGTATGGGAGAACTACATTGGCCTGAGGTCCCTTTTTCTCAAAGACTATGTAGGCAGCACTCTAAGGGCATGGGGCCCTTGGAGGTTAGCTTGTCTACTCTCTACCCCTAACCAATTCCCTCTCCCCCTTTCCTAGTCAAATTCTACCCTAGTTAGTTTCCTTTTTATATCAATAATTGGAAATTAAACCAAAAAAACAACAATTGCTTCACATCTTTACCATCATCACTCATGCATTAATTCATTATGTCTTCCATTTCTTTACCATTATCATGCATTTTACTACAGAAAATCTTAACGTGACCCACATCATCATTAATTGCACCAATTAATGAATTAAACACTCAACCAACCTAACCTTCATCATACCTAAGCCAACCTCAATTTAACCATACCTAAACCAACCTAAACTTCATCATACCTAAGTCAACATGACTCAATCCATGCCTATGACCTGACTCAATCCATGCCTATGACTTGACTCAATCCATGCCTACGACCCTTACTTTATCATACTTAATTCACCTAGTTTCCATCACATACACAAATACTAATGGAAATTACAACAAGTACACCATCCATAGTATAAATATCATCATATATAAATCATGACATCTGTGTATACATACATATGTACACCAATACAAATGTATCCAAAAATCTCAAAAACTCTCATGTACATCCTCACCATATTTGGCACGCAGGTTAGTATATGATCAAAAAAAATCAAATCTCATATACATCCTCACTCTCTTTGGCACGCAGGTCGGTATATATAAAAAGTAAATAACTATACAAAACAGGAGGTACATATGACTATCAGATATCACCCTACTAGATATCCTCCATATCTGTCTCACTTGTCTCCTCCTCCTTGGCTCCTATACAGTGGCCTGCTAACATCTCACCACCCATCATGGGTAGTGGTTGGGTCCCTGCTAGTACTACACCTAAAACTAGTCTCCATGAACTGGTGGCCTCACCCTGACCCTATCTCAAGGCTCGCTGGCCCCATGTGCTCTCCACACTATGGGTGCGTGACCTGGTCCTCTCACTTAAGGCATATTGTGCCTTTTACTCTCCATAGGATAGAAAATCTATCCCTGACTCCATCAAGATATCCTGATAATACCTGGCCTCACCTAGGGCATCCCACAATTTGGCTACATGTAAAGTCTGTGGTGGCCCCATTGGCCTCTTACTCTATCCATGTGTTTGTGCCTATCCTGAGGGACTGTCATCACCAATCCGGAACTATGATAATTCTTCACCGGGAACTCCTCGTGCTATGATTATTTACTAATGCAAAGCCTTTAGTTTGGTGGATGTAATCTGGAAACAAAACAACAACCAAACACAAGAATACCATTGACTATGATAAGACGGAATGATGAAAAATCTGAAATATCAAAGTAAATTATAATATTAACATGAAATTGTTACAATCTCACCCATGAGGCACTTCAACAAGACAATGGGAGAAACTTTACAATTACGCCTCTTGATGGCTTCTTCAACACACCTTTAACTGATGGCTTCCTCTGCACACTTCCTACAATATTTCTCACTACTTCTTTCTATGCTAAATGAGGGGGGTGGCCTCTCTATTTATAGAACTTCCAGGCTTATCCATCCTATCTCTAAGATAGGATAAGAAATCCACTCTGACGAATCATATTCCATACCTTAACTCTTATCTGTACATGTAAGCTTATCTCTTAAGATAAGATAAACCTTATCATTTTACATGGGTTCCACATTTTTAGACTTTTTACAAATAAAATACACAAAATATTTATGACCTCACTCCTTGTCCTTATTACCAATATAATATTTCTAATTCCTAATCATGTAGACCCTAATTCTCTAATTACCCAAACTTTGACATTTTAACATTACTAGACCACTTACGACAAATATTTACTTTTTACAACATTCCTATTGTACTTTGACTGTTACCGTACTCCACATTATTGGCGACACCGTACTGACGGCGCCGTTATCTTCTATCAGACGCTACTACTAATCATACTTAACAACATCCTATTCCTAATACATACATTAATGAAATAGAAATTATGGAGGAAAATTTTAGTGTCGACATCTTCCCCCTTCCTAGCTTCTACTCCGTCCTCGGAGTAGACTATTATGGTGCTTGGAAAATCTTCAACTTGTCGTGGTTGACCCATTTCTTAATGGGAGTGCCATCCAATTCCTCCAGTCGGTGTGTACCATTTTCATGCATAGCTGCTATTTTGTAGGGCCCCATCCATTTTGGAAGAAATTTTCTCTGTCTTCTTTTTTTTGTATCTGGAATCATATACTAGGACCAAGTCATTCACATGAAATGGAGACCATCGGATCTTTTGATCAAAGTATTCCTTCTGCTTCATTTTCTTCTTATGGGTTGTATCCTTTGCTATTTCCCTCATTTCCTCTAGCAAATGAAGATGTACCAACCTTTCTTTTACTGAATCACTTTCATCCATCCTTTCATTTTTCATAACTCTCACAGTGGGAATATCAAACTCAATAGGAAGAACTGGATCAATGCCATTGGCCAACTGAAATGGGGAGTATCCTGTTGCTGACTTTGATGTTGCCCTATATACCCACAATGCTGCATGAATCCTTTTATCCCATTTATGTACCTGCAAGGCTGCATCTTTTGCTAGAATTTGACACAACACAAAATTTGTTCGTTCCACCTGTCCATTTGTGCTTGGCTTGTATGTTGTTGCCTTCCTGTGCTTAATAGAAAACTTATTGACTAGGGCTTCTACCACCTCATTAATGAAGTGGCTTCCTTGATCTGTTACAATTTCTAATGGACAACCAAATCTGGTGACAATGCGTTCATATATGAACCTTGCCACTTCATCCATGGAAGCTGTTTTCAATGGCCTAGCTTCAACCCACTTGGTTAAATAATCTGTGGCAACTACAATATACTTATTTTGGCGTGATGTAGTTGGAAGTGGACCTACAATGTCTATTCCCCACTTTTCAAAGGGACCAAGTGGAAGAATAGGACATAATGGAGCTGATGAAGTCTTATGGTTACCATGTGTTTGACAAATATCACATGTCTTACAATAATTATAAAAATCTTTAAAAAGAGTGGGCCAGTGATAACCTGCATCCAAGATCCTTCTTGCTGTAAGTTGTCCAGAGAAGTGCCCTCCACATGTACCATTGTGGAATTCTTCTAGCAACTCCTTTCCTTGATCACGTCCAACTGCCCTCTTGTACTGTCCATCAGGTCCTATTCGAAATAATGCTCCATGCAGAATAGAATATGGACGACTGGCTTGAGTAATCTTTCTCTTAGTCTTTGCATTGGCACCATCAGGAAACTTGAATTCATTCAGATAATTCCAAATATCTATGTATTCACTAGGGATTGTGTCAAGGGAGAACAATGATGCATCGGGAAAATCATCATCATCACAAGATGATCCTAAACCATCATAGGCTCGAGAGAGTGCATCTGCATTGACATGCTTCTTTCCTGGCCTATCTATAATATCAAATTCAAATTCTTGTAGTAAAATTATCCATCTTGCTATCCTCCCTGATGGGTTAGGCTTATTGACAATATATTTCAGAGCCTGATGATCTGTTACAACTATAAATTTCTACCCTAGCAAGTAATTTCTAAACTTCTTTACAGCAAAAATGATAGCCAGAGCCTCTTTTTCAGTTACAGTATAGTTTACCTCAGCACTGCTCATTTGTCTGCTCCCAAAGTAAATTGGATGTTCATTCCCATTTTCATCCTTTTGGCTCAAAGTACTTCCTAGTGCTGCATCTGAGGCATCAATGTACACAATGAATGGCTTGCTCCAATCTGGATTCTTCAAAACAGGTGAAGACACCAGGGCTTCCTTCAGTTGTCCAAAAGCTTCATGCGCCTTATTTCCTGGTTCATAAGTAACATCCTTCTTCAAGAACTGGGTTAGTGGCTGTGCAATCTTTGAGAAATTCTTGATGAACCTTCTATAGTAACCCACATGGCCTAAAAATGATCTCAACTTACTTCTATTCATAGGAAATGGTAAATCTTTGATTTTTGAAACTTTATCAGGATCAGTACCAATACCATCTCTGGATACAACATGCCCTAACAAAACGCCTTTAGAACATCCAAAGACACACTTTGTAGGGTTTAGTGAGGCTTGTGCTTCATCTAACCTTTGAAATGTTGTCTCCATCTGGTGCAGGTGGTCCAAATTGCTCCCATAGATGTAAAAATCATCCAGAAATACTCTGATGAAGGTCCCAATGTAGGGTTCGAACACCCTATTCATCAAACGCTGGAATGTTGCTGGAGCATTACACAACCCAAAAGGCATAACTCTATAAGCAAACGTTCCCCAAGGAGTGGTGAACGTGGTCTTCAGCTGATCTTTCTCTGCTATACGAACTTGGTTGTAGCCGCTATATCCATCAGCAAAACTATAGCACTCCTGGCCAGCTACTTCGTCCAAGATCTGATCTGAAAATGGAAGAGGGTAATGATCCTTCTTTGTTGCCTTATTGAGCTTCCTGTAATCAACACAAATGCGTAGCTTCCCATTCTTTTTTATTGAGATCACAATGGGAGAAACCCATTCTGAATTCTCCACAGCAAATATGAATCCTACATCAAGAAACTTATCTATTTCTTCTTTTACAGTCTTGGAAAAATTAGGATTCATTCTATATGGCATTTTCTTTATGGGCTTAGCACCATCTACCAGCTCAATACAATGTTCTACCCAACTTACTTAACAGAGTTCCTTGTAATCAAAAGTGAATAGGTGTATGTACCTTCGAAAGAGCTGGAGGTAGGATTCCTTCTCACTCTCCATCACAGCATCACCAATCTTTATTTGTTGGAGACGATCATCAACTTCTTCTTTAGATAATTTTATGGGGTCCTGGGTTGGTGTGACTGGAAGGATATCCATGACTGAAACATCCACCTCACTTTCTTCATCTTCAGTGTCCACTTCACTGGTACTAGAGTAATCAGAGGATGTCCAATCATCAGTTTCATCACTTGAATCCACAGGTTCTCCTTTATGATGTCGAGGGATCACGTTTATCTTCACCCTCTCTCTACCACGTCCAAGTGTCATGAAACCTTCATTCCAGTAGTTTCTTGCATGAACTCTCCTTAGCCATGGTCTTCCCAGCAGCATTGGGTATGCAACAGTACCATTTTTCATCACCTGAAAGTCTACCACACATACAACACCCATAACAGATATTGCCACATTTGAAACTACACCTTCTGGTTTAGTTTTTCCTTTATTTAATGACCTTAACATAAGTGTTGAAGGGCGATCAATTTTTAAACCCAACATATTCATTACAGACTCGGTCATTACATTAACTGCAGCACCTCCATCAACTAAGACATCATGAATTGAAATACCATTACATAATACCTCAGCTTGTGGAGCATAGGGATCTGCCTCTGCCTCCAAAACAGGGACCTCAACCTCCTTCCTTCTTCGAGCATTGAGTCCACCTCGCAACTCCCGCCTCTTCTCAGAAGACATAGCCAAGAGTTGACCATATGTAATATTTGCAGGCCTTTTGGATAGATCTTCCAAGATGGAGTATGGTCCTTGCCCCTGTGAAATCAGAAAATCCTGCACACCCAACTTTCTTCTCCTATGTTTCTTACTAGTTTCTCCTTTCATCTTCTTAGGATCATTTCCATCTTGATTATCTTTTTCTTTCTTTCTTTTTGTTACAAACACATCTACTTCATTATTTCTACTCTTATCTACTACATCAAGAGAATTCACAGGTGCTTTTCCTTTATCATTATCTCTTGTACCAGATGTAGAAGCTCTATCTGGACAATTATACTTATAATGACCCTTTTTATAACAACCATAACAAACAACTTCAGAAATATTTCTTTTTGGACCTCTATCTCCTCCCTGAGAACTAAATTCCTTTCCTTGAAGAAGATTAATAGTTAACTGACCCATCTTTTTGAGCAGATCTTCATACTCAGTAGATGTACTAGGAGAAATATTTGTGCTCACCGGGAGTGGTTGTGGATTCTGGACCAAAGGTGCTGGTGTAGGCTCTACTTTAACAACAATTTCTTTGGGCTCCTCTTCCATGCTTTCTTCTTGCCTTCTTGCAATCTCCTTTGCTTGTTCAATGGTAGCTGGGTGGTCATACTTCACTCGTTGTCTGATCTCCGGCTTCATCCCAAGAATGAAGTGCTTACAGAGGAGATTATCCATGCCATTCATCAACCCATCCGCTAGTCCTTCCTTCCGGATCTGGGCATCGAGCTTCCTCCTTAGCTCTAGAACACGAGCATGATAATCCCTTATCTTCTCCTTCTCTCCTTGGGATAGCTTTGTGATCTCGATCATGAGATCTGCATATTTCTGTTGTTCACCAAATTCTTCAAGAAAACTTTCAGTTAATAAATCCCATGAATTTTTCACATTATCACCTAGTGTTTCAAACCACCTAAGTGCTGAACCATCCAAAAAGGTAGGAAAAAATTCAGTCCATTGTTCCCTTCTTATAAGGCCATTACAAATACAAGATCGCTTAAACTCTTGAATGAAAGAAGAAGCATCTTCATTAGATTGAGCTGAAAAAACAGGAATCTTTCCCATTTTCAAAAGTAACCACCGTGAAATACCAACCCACAAGTACAATCAACAAGACTTATGTGCACAAATAATTAGAATTACTATAGAAATGACCATGGTAAACTATGATAAAACTTGACTTACTACGGTAAAAACTGATTTTACTGTGGTAAACACTATTCACAGTAAAAAGTGAAGTTACTGCAGTAAATACTATTCACGGTAAAAAGTGACTTTACTGTGATAAATACTATTCACAGCAAAAATGACTTTATCATGGTAACTACTATTCATGGTAAAAATGACTTTACCATGGTAACTACTATGCACAGTAAAAACAAGGTTACCCTCCAATTGATTTTTGACTAAGTGGGAATATCTCTCCAGAAAATCCACCAACGAGGAATGGTCCCGGCAACGGAACCAAAATGTCATCACCAATCCGGCACTATGATAATTCTTCACCGGGAACTCCTCGTGCTATGATTATTTACTAATGCACAGCCTTTAGTTTGGTGGATGTAATCTGGAAACAAAACAACAACCGAACACAAGAATACCATTGACTATGATAAGACGGAATGATGACAAATCTGAAATATCAAAGTAAATTATAATATTAACATGAAATTGTTACAATCTCACCCATGAGGCACTTCAACAAGACTATGGGAGAAACTTTACAATTACGCCTCTTGATGGCTTCTTCAACACACCTTTAACTGATGGCTTCCTCTGCACACTTCCTACAATATTTCTCACTACTTCTTTCTATGCTAAATGAGGGGGGTGGCCTCTCTATTTATAGAACTTCCAGGCTTATCCATCTTATCTCTAAGATAGGATAAGAAATCCACTCTGACGAATCATATTCCATACCTTAACTCTTATCTGTACATGTAAGCTTATCTCTTAAGATAAGATAAACCTTATCATTTTACATGGGTTCCACATTTTTAGACTTTTTACAAATAAAATACACAAAATATTTATGACCTCACTCCTTGTCCTTATTACCAATATAATATTTCTAATTCCTAATCATGTAGACCCTACTTCTCTAATTACCCAAACTTTGACATTTTAACATTACCGGACCACTTACGACAAATATTTACTTTTTACAACATTTCTATTGTACTTTGACTGTTACCGTACTCCACATTATTGGCGACACCATACTGACGGCGCCATTATCTTCTATCAGACGCTACTACTAATCATACTTAAGAACATCCTATTCCTAATACATACATTAATGAAATAGAAATTATGGAGGAAAATTTTAGTGTCGACAGGACCCTGTCCTACTCCTCCCTGTATTTGGGACTAAAGAGCCACAACATTAGCCTATGCAGTGGCCAACTGGCCCTAAAAACATGTAACATGTTCCTATAGGGCATCCACCTCTATCCCATCACCATCACCACCCTATGCGGGTGCCTGTCCCTATGCTATTTGGGCCTGTAAATTGTCCACATGTTCATGTAAAGTGGCCACTTATGCCTCTACACCTTTCAACTCCCCCTGCACCATCCCTAGCTGTGTAATCAACGTGGTTGCCTACCCCTATAGGGCGTCCTTTTGAACAGTGATGGTGGCTAAATCTGGCTGCCCCAGCCTTAGTGGTACTTCTCATAGGTGTGCAGCCCACCACTGTCTATATCTATTAGTCACCCTGACATCATCGATCTGCTGGTCTTTCACCTTCTCCTCCTGCCCTATAGGCACTATCAGCTGGGGTAGAGGTAATGGCCTCTCCATGTCATCCCTCTTGTACTGTGGGAAGGGTGGAGGTATATCATGTGATAGCCCGAACTATCACCTAACCCTGTTTAAAAGTATCATATCGTGCTCTCCGGCACATCACCCCTCTATCCATCTGAGAAGCTGCAATCCATCTAGCTCCACAACCATCTATGCATATGATGGATAACCCACATAGGGTCTCCAAATGATGTCTATGATAGACAACCCCTTGAGTAACCACCTGTAGTAGGTGACATCATGTGTCGCCCTTCCCACTCAACGCTCTCTAAGGCACCCATCACCTGTAGCCCACCCAAACAAAACCTAGCTCGAATGCATCTTCCTGGGGCATACCAACTGGGTGCACACACAAAATGTGGTCATATTTCCAACAATGTAATAGGAAAGTGTATCACAAACTTAACCTTCGAAGCCGCCCATATGCCCATAGCTCCCTGTATAGCTGCACTAGGAATGTTGGCGCCCATGCAAAATGGGTTTGGTCTATCACCATATCGTGAAGGACACCCATCAATGATCATGGGAATCTCCCACCCTTTGCATCTAGTAGTGCAAAGTAGTAGACTGCCTCCATCAACAACACAATAATCCTCGTCTCCTCCAGACAGGCCTGATACATCTCTCTGTAGCTCAAGCTAGAGTTGTGGAACCTCAACTCTACCAACCCCTCACCAAATATTGTCAGGATCAACTCCTCAGATGCCTCTGAAGAGATCGAATATACCTACACCCCCACTATTGGTAACTGCAAGATCCCGTACACATCCTCTAGGGTGACTATGATCTCACCCATCGGTAGATGGAATGTGTTGGTCACTGAATCCCATCTATCGATGAGGGAGACCATCAAACTAGGCTACTAGACTAAATTCTAGTAGTGCCTAACCCAAATTAGGCCAGCTAATGTAACATGCCTCCAATCCTTGGATCTCGCATCTGCAGCTAGACTCTCACCTGCATCCAATAAAACATCACATTAAACCACCTTGATCATACCCACAATCACTCTTGACACTTCACCTACACTTATTACCGTCCCTCTTTTTCCCCTCACAAATTACCTTCTTATCACATAATCTATCTACCCACCTGTTATCCAAAATTCACCCCCAGGGTTGATTTTGATAACATACATCAGATTTCTCAAGTTTCAGGCAAATGGATTGATTCAGGGAAAAAATCATGTTTCTAGGGTCCCCTCAGATTTTTTCTAACTCCCATGGCCAAAGAAGGAAAGAGAAAGCTCTGAGGAAATGTGAAAAAGTTGCAAAAAACAAGCTTGGAACAGGAAAAATCATGAAAATTGGCTAAGTCCTAGTCCTCGAAAAAGTTGGAACAGTTGGGACATCGAGGCGTGGATCAGCCGAAAAGCCTCCAGGCGGCCCGTGAAGAAAAGGGACATCTGGGACATCGGGACGCATGGGACGTGGAAAGCCAGTTCGGTTGAAGGAGAAGAAAATCGACTAACTACTTTGGGACATGAAGACGCGAAGGGCGCCAACTGCCCGGTTGGACCGAAAAGGAGAACTTTCGCACTAAGTAGTTGGGACATCTGGGCCGCGAGGACGTGAAAGATGTGAAAAGGTGAAGCGGCCGAGAGAAAAGGAAGCACATTTCGGGAGGTTTGAAAGAACTTGTCCCAAACAGTCCGGGATAGTTGGAACAAATGGACGCGAAGGACGCGAACCGGCCGGTTCAGCCGAAACGGGAAACTTCAGCACTGGGATATCCGAGACAAAGGGACGTGTGGGATGCGGATAGCCGAAGGAGCCAAAAGCCAATCAAGCAATGCCACGTGTCACCAGTAGAAAGGGACAGGGAATCCCATTTCAGGCAGATCAGAGGTTTCTGTCCCAAACAACACTGGGACATCAAGGACAAATGGACGCGGTGGACACGAAAAGCCAGCAGACCCGAATACCAATCAAGTCACGACACGTGTCACGAGGGAGAAAGTCCAGAAGTCAAAGGGTGAGGTTTCAAGCACTGACCTGAGCCAATAAAAAGAGGACATGTGTCCAATGAAGTAGGTAAGGAGAGAGAATTACGCATCCAATTAGCGCTTGACATGTGTCATCCAGGTGGCAGAGTGCGGGAAAGATTTTCAAAACACGTTTTCACCTATTTTGTGCCCTAAATCTTCATATCGACATATCTTTCGATCCAGAGCTCGGATTTGCACGTTCTTTATATCAACAGAAAGCTCATGAAATTCTCTACATGATTTTGGGGTTAATCTTGAATTTTGGTATAGTCTGAAGAGAGAAAATTGAGAAACGGCTCTGACACGTGTTCATGGCCAGAAGTGACATTTCAGTGACCAGATTTAATGCAGAATGGGTCACATTCTCCTGTAATTCAGTCAAAGTGACAGGGTATGGGTTTGTAAGGTTCCCCATACCGTTTTAATGCATCTGCAGTCGAGAAGGAATGGGCTCTCATGTTTTTTGTATGTTCCTGTCCCCTGGGCTCGACCCTTGCACTGTAAAAAGCCAGATTTGGTTCATTTCTAAGGGGGAACATTTTTTGGGCATAGCTGACTTCTTCTTTCACCTCCAACAAGTGATTGATGCAAGAATTAGACCTCTCCAAGGATTGTAATAGTTTTCTTTTACCTCTCTGAGGGTGTAATGCATGTTTTGACATTGAAATGATAATGCGAGCTCTGTGAATGGGTTTCAATCCTCTGTTTGTATTATTTACTTCATCTCAGATACTAAATTATACCTTATCAGTCTGTGTATGTTTTATGTTGTGAACTTTGGTCTGTGTCTATTTGTATGACAAATATGTTTCACCACTCCTTTTGGTGCATCACCATCTTTAGTTAGTTTCAATTTCTTGCACTTCTACCCCTGTCTCCTTGCAAGTTAGAGTAGGATTAGGATCTAAACCTCTGTAGTTGTGCAAGCATTAGATCTAAATCAGAGGATTTTGAGGAACCAGCCTCTAATCTGGAGATTCCTCTCTCAGTTTCACAAGTCCCCACACTTGGAGAGAGGTTTCCATGTTGTGCAATCACACTGGATGCTAGAGTGATCAACCTAGAAGCCTGATCTGCATCCAAGGGTGCTATGAGTCTGCAACAACACCACCCCAACCCTCACCTACTATCATTCATACCATACCTCTTTCAACCTCTTACCCATGTTTTGTTTTTCATCATCATCATCTTCTTCTCCCACTATATATCTCACCCAACCATTCTAGGACTCCATTGGCCCCTTTTTCTCCACATGATGACTGGTATCGGTTACTTCTAACTAACCATAGTCTATCCCACACCGGCATCGGTCACCTTATCTGTGACCGGTGCCGATTCGACAATACCAATGTCAGACACCCCTTTACTAATGCTGGTCACTGTCGCGTAGAAATCCGTGACACCCAAACCCCCTTTTTCCTAAAACACTCCCTTCTTCCCACCCATTCTTACCTATCTCTACCCTCATATCCTCCCCACCCCTTGAACACCTAACCACACCTCTACCTATTCCTATTCTACCCAATTTTCCTTCCCAAATTCAAATCCCCTTTCCCCCCTAAAATCGCATATTATTTCCCTAACCTATATACCTAATTTATCTCCCAAACCAGTGCAAGAGATTAAATATTACCTCATCGCACTATTTTCTCCATGGTGGCACATTGGGCCGCTGCAATAGTGGTCCACCCGATCCCTCTCCCACCTTTTCCATGTCCAATCACCAAATCCAATCCTCTTTCTCTCTACCCAATCACAATCGATCCACCTGTGCTCATGAACCCATCTACCTGGCTCCTCTAACTAACCGGATCCCTCCACCTCAGCAGGATATCATCCCTTGTCTTTTTATCGTGACCAAACATAACTCGTTCAGTGCTCTGTCGTTTTCACAAAATCCAAAATGTACAAATGAATCTGTATTATACGGATTTTACTTTTTATATACCCATGTCGACTTGACCGACATCAGTTATACCTAAACTGACATTGGTCATGTTCCCTAGTTCACTGTGGTTGGTTATACCAAGACCAACATTAGTCATCTACCCCCACTAAACTGTGATTGGCTTACCTCAACCATCCTCGATTATGTATGGCTAGCATCGATTACATGTCATATTTGTGCCCATTCCCCACTGTTGTCCCTACCTAACCAACCCACCACTGTTTGACCTTACCCACCCTTATTGTAACCAACCTCCATGCCTACCTTACCTAAACTTGTCCTTAATTACATTTTAAGACTTGTTATTTTACCCATACCTCGACCTTACCTTTGTCGCGACCTAGCTACTTAGACCTGAAACATTGCTAGTGACCTGTGAACTCATGTGCTCGTTATACCTTGTGACAGTGTTACCCGTGTTATTTGACCTAATGACCTTACCTTGCCTCTTGTCATGATCGTTTATCCTAACCTAAGCTTTTGTGTACCCGAACATACCTAAATGTCCCTACACCTAACCTGCGAAGTGCTTCCTCACCATATCTTATACCTTGGATACCAAAATCACCTCAACCTTATTTGGATAAACTTATCAACCTTAGACAATATATATTTTTCATGATCTTCAACCTGGTACTGTGTTGCAGTTTATACGTGTGCATGTGTTTGAATGTTACTACCTTTGACCCTGACCCATTACCTAGATTACCCGATTGGACCTTTACCCCCTTACCCCCGTTGTCCACCTTCCTCTTCATTACATTCACCTTTTATCAAACCACTCACTGATTTTTTATTCTGCCACATCAATTCCTAGTTTGAGGGGGATCACCTTCACTCACACATGGGGCAACCACATCTTATTTTTGTCAGCGTCGCTTACCAATACAAGCTATGCAACAAAAAGGGGAAAAATGTAGACATCAAAATTAGGTCACACGCTCCTTCACCCCTTGTTAAATAATCAACTTGAACACACTCACCTAACCATGGCCCCTTACACCCCACACTAATATTAATTTAATTAATTAAATTAAATTAATCCATGTTGTCGTAATATTTATTATTTAATTATCCTAATTAAGATAATTCCCACACCACCACCTCACCCTAATTCTATTCTAGTATGTTGCCATAACTAACTAAGACCTAACTAAACCCTAAAAATCAGAGCCTACATCCCCTCTAACCACATTCTCACATAAGAAAAGGTAACTCCCACTCTTTCCCAGATGAAGAGAGAGATCTGGAGGAAATCATTGTCATGATCTCCAATTTTAGTAAACCTAGGGAATCTTGCCCTAACTGATGCCGGTCAACCTGAAACTATCATAAGTTACCTTTTATTCCCTTTGGTAAACTTATTTTGAGGTAGACACATTTCTGAGAGCAATAAAGGAGACCAGAGATACATACAAGTGAAACAAGCATCCTTTTGCGCATCTAGACATTTAAAGCCATCACCAGGATCAATCATAGAGCCATTCTATTCATGGGAGAACTCCAGGAAAGCACCACTACATGACCATACACGTATTATCCAATCAACCACCTCCACCACTCAGCCATCAGATCCTTAACACAATAAGTATGGCCCTAACCAGTATGATTTATTTCAGTTAGTAATTTGTATTACTCCTATTATTAATCTATTCTTTTCATGTTTATTGCTTCATCGCCCATTTTCTTGTAAACCCAAATATTCTTTCACCCATATCACCAAATCACATATTCTCACATGTTGTATACTTCTAAGCATACCTAATATCTCTATAGACCTCCCCATTCACTCACCCAAACCTTGTTTAACCCCAAATCACCTCTGCCATTTAACTTATTTGGAGTTTCTTTTACCCCGACCATACCAACGCCGGTTATCCACAACCGTCATCGATACTACCTAAACTGGCATCGGTCACATTTATCCAACATCAGTCTCTATGTTTTACACCTTGACCAAGAATAGACCCAACGTTCACTCTACCAGTTGATCTAAATAACCCAAAATCTGACCCTGACCATTCCCAGTACCTTGACAGAAACCTCACCTCTCAGATCCAACTATAGCCTAGCCTGTTGTGATTGGATTTTCTTATTGTATTTGAATGAGATACCTAAATCATATAAACTACAATAGGACCTTGTTTATTTCTCACATTAACTTGTTTTAAATAGTGGATTGACAACTGTCTAGGAAGTATCATACTTCTCGGAACTAGCATATGCTAGGCAGTCCACTGTCATATATCATTTAACTATATTTTTTGTGGTCTTGTTTTCTATTACAGGTAGTTCCTCCTAGCCAAAAGGAAGCTCTCACATTCAGCTGTGGAACAAGAAGTCAGAACGTGCGCAACAACCATCAACCGACCAACATTAAATAGGTATTCCTCCTTGGCCCTTACCCTTATTTGTTTCATCATTTCAAAAAGGTAAAGAAAATGGTGAAACACAAGGATGTGACAAGATATTTGAGGTATTATGATGAACCCAAGGGGGGTCGAGAGCCCAAGAGAAGGAAAAATATGTTTTTGTAAGAACCAAGTGGGGTCTGAGAGCCCAAGTGGACATGAGGTATTAGTCCAAAGAAAAATAAGATGTGATTAAGGTGTTTGTAGTTAACTAGTCATGAGGGGGGAAAGATCTCAATGTATCAATGATGATATCATGATTTTCATGTAGAATTTGGCTTCAGGGATGGGTCATGAGGTCCTCAATAGCATGTTGTGTGATAGATATCTATCAATGTAATTTTGACCACATGGTGAACAAGGTATCGTTAATCAAGTCCTCTAACCAAAAAAGGATGTTACGCTAAATATCATTGAGATTGGGTCGAGGCTCAGGGTGAGGTTGAGGCACCTATGTAGGATATGGTCTAGTTGGTATGGGAGAAGGTGGGAAGCTCTGAGAGGATATAAATCTAATGATTTTTGGTGATGTAATGATTTATTTACCATTCAACTACTTTCTGCATGTATGTATGTAATAATACCATGGTACTTAGCAATAATGATAATGAGATAGATAGGAAAACCTGAAGAGAAGGGGATCAAGAAGATATACCAACTCATGAAATGTGAAAAATCCTAGAGTCGAATCAAGGCCAAGACATCCAATGGTATGATGTCAAGGCATGAATGGTGAGGAATCAAAGATGAATGAACAACCCAAGCAAGGATGTGACAAGATATTGGAGGTAGTGTGATAAACCCAAGGGGGGATTGAGAGCCCAAGAGAAGGTAAAATATGTTTGTGTACAAACCAAGTGGGGGCCAAGAGCCCAACTAACGTGAGGGATCTGGCCAAAGAAAAATAATATGATTAAGATGCTTGTAGATTCCTAGTCCGCAGGGAAAACAATCGCAGTGTATCAGTGATGATATCGTTAACTTGATGTAGAATGTGGTTTAAAGGACGGGTCTTGAGGTCCTCAATATTATGTTGTGCTATAGCTATCTATTCATGTACTTCTAACTCCATGGTGAATTGGTTCCTCTAACTGAGAAAGGATGTTACACTGAATATCATTTAGATTGGGGTGGGGCTCAAGGTGAGGTGGAGGAACATATGTAGGTTATGGTATAGGTGGTCTGGGTAGGTGGGTGGCACCAAGAGGAACTGTCCCTACACTTCAGAGTACATGAAGGGGTTTTGGGGATGGGATGCTTGTTACGTAAATTTGACAGTCGACATCAATATGCATGAAATACTCTTGATGAGAAGAGAAGAAGGGAGATAAAGTAGAAGGTTGTGTAACCTTCTTGGTTTGGTCATGTTTGACCTCAGTTTCAATATTCTTCATGTGTTGTATATAGGCTCTACAATCAGAGAGATCATGCCCCGAAGTCTCATGCCATGTGTAATATGGTTTTACATTAGAATACTAGGGATCTATAAGGACAAGAGGTAGGGAAAGAGGTTTCATAGACTACAGAGGGCTAGTGGGAGTGTCTGATATGGGTACTGATGTAGTGAATGAGGATGGTACCAATGGAGAAATGTGTCACTCATTCATCGAGGCATAATAAATAGGCTCTTCATCCATGATATCATCTACTTTGTAGTCAAATTTGGTGACCCGTTCTTCTATCAAGGAGAATGGGTTAGTTAGATCTATGGTAGTACGTGAAAGTGCAGTAGGTGGAACAATATAAAACTCAGACACCGATGGGAAAGAATCATTGATTTTTCTTGGAGGTTCCTCTTGTACTAGGATAAGGTTTATGTCATGAGTAAGTTTGGCACAAAGCGTTTCTTGGTAAATTAAAACTTTTTCGTCACGAATATGGGGAATAATTGGCTAAATGGGGGTTATATAGAGTGTAACCATCATCATAATCTGACATGGAAGCATCCACCACACAATAGTCAAATATGGTTTCTATTTGTATCATATGCTCTCGTGAGGGATGTGGGGTTTGTGAGATAACTACCAGAATTGAAGGCTCCTTCTTATGTGGTCGTAAAGGAGGAATCTTAGATATGATGAGATCGGGAAGATCAGAGGTATTGATTCTAATGGTGAATTAATCATGCTCTTCATCATCCAATTCCAAGAGATTGGGGGGTGTGCTCTTGACAAAATTAGGATGGCCGACATTTCCACGAAGAGTGTTTATGTTGTAGTTGAAGCACTGATACTCCTATAAGGGGATTGGTGATAATTACTGGAGCATGGGGAGCTTATGTGTCCCATTTTTATTAAGTGTGTCATAATTACAAGGGTTAGTTCCCCCTTAAATCTTCTAAATAGCTTCTTGGTGAGAAATCTTTACACATTGACATGTAAAAGAAGCAATAGTGTGCATACTATGAGTCAAAGGTCGCCCTAGGAGAATGTTATGAGATACAGGAAAATTGAATATCATGACTTTGACACAAACAGTCCTAGGGGAAATAGTGATGGGTAACCAAATATACCCCATCAGAGGCACTTTTTGGTAGTTGTATCCTTGACAAGTAGTTCATGTGGATTTTAGGTTTTTGATAGAGAAACCGAGCGTCTTCACGAAATCTAAGTATGTTATACACAAGCATGCTCCCTCATTAATGAGAGCATGTTTAACCATGGTGTGACTGATCTAAACTGAGAAGAAGAGTGGAGGATCATAAACACAAAGCAAGATCTCATCCAGAATCGTGGAAGCTATGGGGAAGTGAATGCAAGAATGAGTATTTGTGGTAAGGTCAGTACAAATAAAGAGCTCCTCAAACTGCAAACATATACTTTCTTCCAAACCATGTAATGTAGGACTCTACTCAAAAGAGGGAGGGAACGTGATATTCCTTTCAAACAATTCATTCATGAGATGCTCACGACGGTGAGGTGATGGTCACATGAGCTTCAAGAAGGGAATTGGACTAGGTATTTTGGCAAGTTATTTGACAGGATCCCACTCATCCTGACCGGAGTCTGCAATAGGCTAATATTTCTAAGAGTCCTCAAAAACAGAGCCAGAAGGAGCGGGGATAGTTAAAAATACTTCTAAAATTGATTTTTGTTCAATTTTTATGCCATCGAACCTTTAAATTTTGTTTTTACAGGGGCCGATTGTGTTTGTAGAAAGGGGGACATGTCCATACATAATTGGCCCTATAGAAGAGTTTCCACATTGTTCGATAACATCTAGAGGAGGAAAATTTTCAACTTGGTGAACTTGATTCTAAGGTACAGAAGGATAAATGACCATATGATTCCTAGGTTATAATGTTACAGGATATCCTAGGGTAATCTGTGTCAACCACATTAGTTATAAAATTCTCTTTCTTTTTAGAGCTTTCAGTGACATCATGATTAATCATAGGATTATAGAACACTTAAAACTTTTCATTATCCTGGTTGATGGCTTTATGACGATCCTTCTTTTAAGTCACATCATGAGATTTGACTGATTTGGTCAAGCGCTCGTGAGTAATGACATCATAATCAAAATTTGGTCCTAAGAAGAATCTGATGGAAGCCATATGGAGTCCGCGACAATTCTCGTGTGAGTAACCCTAATTAGCATGCCAAAAACAAAACTTACTCTCATCATGTCAATGAGGAATAGGTCAAGAAGGATCTAATATCATGGTAAAAAACTTAGGCATCTGATGATTCAAATCTTCCTTACTCATTGGTTTATGATAGCTAGGTTGATTCTTGTTGTTAGGATATTATTGGTCAATATTGAAATCAGTGTTTTTGAAAGAAGTGAAAAAGGTAAGAGTATATGTTACCGATTTAATCTACCTTGAGAAGAAAACTTTGAAATCGATCAAGAAATTTTTTTGAAAGAATCTTCTCACAGAATATCTCTACATTTTGAAATTTCTCCAATTCGAAAATTTAGATTTTAGACTTCGAGGATTTTCCCTTTCAGGGTTTAAATGACCTAAATTTGATATTGCCTTCTTTAAGTTCCGAATTTTGAAACTCTAAAAGTCTAAAATTTTATACTTTCGAGCTTTCAGGTTTCAGAACTCTAGGTCACAATTTTTAGAAATTTCCCTTTGAATTTCTGAAGTTCGAAACCCTAAAAGTCCAAAATTTCAGACTTTTGGGCTTTCAGATTTCAGAACTCTAGGTTGCGCTTTTTGGAAAAATTCTTTCGGACTTCCGAAGTTCAAAAGTCTGAAAGTCCAAAATTTCAAAATTTCAGGCTTTCAGGTTTTGGAACTCTTTTGACCATTTTCGAGTCATTTTCTTTCGGACTTCTAAAGTTTTAAAGTCTAAAAGTTTGAAATTTCAGACTTTCGGGATTTTAGGTTTCAGAAATCTTCTGATTCATTCCACGATTTTTCATCCCTTGATCTCTGAAGTCCAAAACCCTGAAATTCTAAAATTTTAGAATTTCGGGATTTTAGGTTTCAAACTTTTGAAGCTCTTTGCGCATTTAATTCCCACCTACCTCTATATGGATTGGAATTTTTCCATTAATATTGGGTTTTTCTATTTAAAACACATTTTCTCCTGTCATTTGTGCCTGACACTTTGCTCTGACAACAGATTTTTACTGTATTTCTTACTTTTTGACATCATTCTTAAGGTATTTTTTATTTTGGTCTTTTCTTTTGGTTTAAGATATTTTGTTTTTTTTCCTCCTTGTTTATTTTCTTTGTTCCTCCTCTACATACCTTGGGAAATGAAAAATTTATTGCCCATCATGTTTCCATGATTTTAGTTTCTACAGGCACTCGTAGTTGCAAGGATCCTCTTGACACCTTTTTTTTCAGATTTCAGAGATCCACGTTTTTCGAAGAACTCTCTTTTTAGTATTCAAAGATTTGGATTGTTTGGTGCCTCTCATTTTTGGGAATTGTGCCATTTAGACTTCAGGGTTCTCTTTTTTGATATTTCAGAGGTCCTTTTTTTGGAGGATTCTAATTTGGAATTTTGGACTTATCCATTTCGAAGATTTTCATTTCAGGTTTTTGGACTTCTCCACTTTAGTTTTTCAAAATCTTTCATTTCAGACTTCTCCACTTCAAGTTTTCAGAGGTTTCTAATTTTTGGGTTTCAGACTTCTCCATTTCGGAGGTTTGTATTTCATAATTTCAGACTTCTCCTCTTCGCGTTTCTAATTTTCAGGTTTTCAGAGGTTAGAGATTTTTGGGTTTTTAAACTAGCTTCTTTGGCATTTCAGAACGCAAAATTTGATGTCTACTTCCACTTTCAAGGGAAAGAAAAAAATTAAATGCTTGTTCCTCAAGGTTTCCCCTCACTCTTTCTTATCTTCTGACCTGGGAGACATAAGGGACACTGACCTTAGACAAATTGATTTTCCAAGTTTATGGGCAAGGGTGAAGGCCCCAAATAAGAAACCCTGGATGCAGGCTATATATGACAGTAGGCTTGTTCTTGTTGTTAGTTTTCCTACATCCATGCATTGCCCAAAATTTGTTTTAGTTACAACAGCCCGCTATGATGAAGAATCTATTTCATTTAAAGATGTCGATGGAAAAGTTGTGATCTGCTTGGACCCATATTTCTTTGAAGATTTTCTCAAACTCCCTAACATTGAAGATTATGCCAAAATTTCACCAGAATTAGAAGTGGAACATTGGGACAAAGAAGTAGAGTTATGCACAAGGGTCATGTTAAAAACCTATCTGGACAAGAGCGTTTCCAAATTTCCAAAGACCATGTATCGGTTAGATTACATTCATGAGGTTAAGGGCCTTATTGTGCTATTAAGTAGAGTCTCATGTCTTCCCTCCGTACAGGAATTTCAAGATTGGATGTTCTTATATATCACTACTATCAAGAAGAATACAGAATTTATCAGATGGGGGGAGCATATGAGTAGCTCCATTTGATATCAGTTGAGTAGAGTGCATTCTTCAAAGTGTTTCTATATGACATCCTTCTTGGTTTATGCCATAGTTGCAATGGGATATTTCACCAGATTGAATACCAAGGGTATTCGAAGTACCTCCCAAATCTATGATTTATATCCTCAACTCACATTGGACAAGGGAAGTAAACACTTCTGTAGGGTCAATGATGTCTTCTTTGCTTTTTTCCTCTACCATTTCGATAAGGAGTTGTATAATCAGAAAATTTCTCACAAATCCTTCAAGGAAGTGTGCAAGTGGGGAGCTATCTATCTTCAGTTCCCCACATTTACTTACTTTCGAATTCTTGGTTTCATGAGTGCTCCCAGCAAGCTGCCTAGATGTCCCACTGACAAGCTGTTCTTGTTAGAATTGGTTCAGTAATTGTCTGATTACCACAAGATCCAGAATGAAAGGCACAAAGTGGGATTGCAATTCCCTATTTCAATTGGCAGATACAGTTGCCAAAATATTTACAAGGCCGATAATGTAGATGCAAAAATGACAGAGGTAACCTTGAGAACTTTCCATCCACGTATCAATTTTGACTATTGGGGAAAATTCAACGAGACAGGTCGGTCCAGTTCCCATGTGCCCCAGTTAGAAGATATTTGGATCCATTGTCAGGATGAATTTATCATTCGACAAAGATCTTATGAAAGGATGACTTTGGATGAAGTTCGGCGATTTGGAATAGTCATCGTATCAAAAGATATGCAGGACAATGATGAAGTTTTGGATAAATTGTATAAAAGTAATAATATTGCCAATCAACCATTGCCATGGATTGATTGATATGTGAAAGAATGTTTCAACACAAAGGAAAGGGTGGGACCCATTCTGTAAAGAACTCATAGTTGGTTGGTTACCTTGGGAATCTCACCCAAGGGGTTAAAGTAACCTATAAATACAAGTGCCTGATTAACCATGAGCTAATAAACACCCATAAAGGGGAAAAGGTCCACCCAAAAGACCCATACGGTTCCAAAAAAGATTTCATTTGTTTTTGGGAGCTCATCTCTTTCCAAGGCCCATGTTCCCAAAGTCATGCCTTTAACAGCACATGTGATAGAAATAGTTGAAGTCAGTGATTCTCCTAGTGTCCCACAAGACCCATCATTTCCCTCTTCTCTTCCATTGTCCCTTCATATATCAGTTCCTTCCACTTTTAACATCATTTCTTCCTTCCCATCACCTTCCATGGCCTAAGTATCCTCATCCCTTCTAGTTCTCTCAGATGGAGAAACTATTGGGTCACCCATTTCTACCTCACTTCCCCTAACACTTCCATTTTCCTCCATCTCATCCCCTAACATTATTGTATCAACTCGTATGGAAGTCCTCACATCCACCCCATCAATCACTACCACTACCATTCAAATTCCAACTAATGTTACTAGTACTCTTGTGGTGGCTAATGTTTCAGGTATTGAGTCAACTATTCTATCTTTATCACCATCAGCCATTCCAAAATGGTTATTCCAACAAAATCCAAAGAAAAAGAAGAAAGTTCCTCTAGGAGATGTAATAGATCTGAGCATATTGGAACATACCTCAAAGAGACATGCTAAGAGGCCAAATATTGTTTCAATCTTGACGGTGAATGCATCTGGGGAACGAGTTGTGGAGGTTTCTACTCTCATTGAGGGAAAAAATAAGCAAACAATTACAGCTGCAGATTATCATATTTCTAAATTCTCATTGGGCAAAGCCACTCGTGAAGGATCAAAACAAGATGTACACACTTCTCTTATAAATCTACTAGAAAAATATGATAAGGATAAAGCTTCCAATGATGAGCTTAAGGCCAAGTTCAACTAGTTCACTGCATTGCTACGGAAAGTAACAAAGCCAACTCCATCTATTGAAGTCTCAACTACTACTACCATGACAATTTCATCTACTATTGATGATATTTCTTATCATAAGATCAAAAAGATAGGCTAGAAATGGAGATCAATAGATGGATGGATATAATGTCTACTGCAGGAAGCTGGCCCTTTAATTAAAGAATTTGTTGAGATATATAATGATTTACAGGTTGAAAAAACTACTATTTGCAAAATGGATGAAGTTTTTTCAGAAGATAATAACAACCTGAATTTGAATTTGGCAACATGGAGTGAGATTAGAGTGGAAGATTTGGATCTACTCCTCCAAGACGATGTAATCAATGATGCTGGAAAGTTTTTCAAATATCAAAAGGTCGTGGAATTTTGGTGTCAGATGCTACAATCAAAAGAATTTGATATTGTTAACTGTAAATTCTTCAACAAAAATATCGATCCTCTTCCAGAGGAGCAAATCAAGTAGAATTTCAAGGATTTGGTGAAATGTGATGATGAAGTTACTAAAAATTTCGGTAATGAATCTAATGACAAGTTGGTTTTATGCCAAAATTTCACAAGAATATTGAAGAAAGTTTCGAGTAAACTTAGAAGAGCTCCAGCTAAAATCACGAGGTAAATTGTAATAGTAGATGTGGTAAATCACTACGCATGTGGACCCAAGGATGAGTAAATTCAAGGAATCATTAAACACTTCATTGAGTATAAACATCAAATGGCCGTATGGGAGGAAGCATAACAAAAACCTGCAAATGAGGAAGGCGTTGCAGGACCAAGACAAAGCTGAACGGCCATGCAAGGATAGATCCAAGCTCTGGATCAATCAAATTTTTAGGGTTAACTAAGTCAAACCCCTGAAAAAAAACTTTCTCTTTTTATGGGATTTTGTTCCCTTGAATTAATGACATTTCTATTATTAGTAAAATGTTAGTTAAGGGCCCAGTTGTAATGGCACAACCTAAAGAACTTATAAATAGTTAAGTTTATGGAGTCATTTGGAAGATAGAGATAGCTAATATTTTTATGAAGTTTCTCTTCAAGCTTGGAAGAGTGCTTCAGATATTTAAAGAACCTTTTAATTATATTCAGAGATATATATATTTCCTTGAAAAAAATGATTTATTGTGCTAAATGGTTGATTTATAAATGCTTTGTGAATGTATGATTCCTTAGTATAGATGGTTAGCTTGCCTTTATTTCAGATTGTTTTGTTTCATGTTATGGAAAAAGGATATAACATCTTTCATATCAATTGTGGAAAGATTGTTTTCCTTCTGAATATAAAGTTATATTATCATTGGCCATCATCAGTGAAATGAATATTTAACATGTGCACGTGTTTTATCCTCGTTGTTAGTTAATTGTATGTCCAATCCAATTTGGTCTCTCTATTTTGTATGATTCAAGTTTTAAAAAAGGAGCACATGCTTCTGGTTTATGGTATTTGGTGCCCTTTCTAAGTTGTAATAGGTGAAAGTGACTACCGATGTATGCATCCTACTCACATTAACCATTTTATAGCACTAGGAGTAGTACAACAATTAGTTTAGGAAAAGGAAGTTGGCCTTCTTCAGAGGTTCACCTCGAACCCAAGTCCCATAGCTTAAGAGGTGATCCCATGTGTCCCAATCACACCAAACAACCTACTCATAGCCTGTCCATTCGAGGGGTGCAGTGATTTGGAGACAATAGTATATGAGACTTCGCCATCTGTTGCATTCTTATTTTTAGGTCGTTGAAGAACTTGGACTTGTTTGTTAGTTTGTGTCTTAGATGGAGCATTCTCAAATTCCCTCGTGAGATAATTTTTCCTTTCATCTTGTTCAAAGGCCTCTTCTAGGGAAGTGGGAGAAAAGGACCTCACCTTGTATTAAAGGCAAGGTTCAAGGGCTTGTAAGAAAAGTTGAAAGAGGTTATCATTGGGCATGTTATGTTCCACCCATGTGGATATGGTCTTCCAACGCTTAATGAAATCTTACATTGACTCATTCTCTAATTTTTGGAAATAGATAAAAGCGTTAATGTTATTTTCAAGTAGATTGTGATATTGGAGTTTGATCGCTAGGGGTGTCACTAGGGACTCTAGATCAACTATAGAAATGGAAGGAAAGGTATGATGCCAATCTAGAGCATCTCCAATAATGTTCTTAGCTAAGATCTTAGTGGAACAATATGAATTGGTCCTGATTGAACTTTGTAAAGTTTGTCGAAGGCTTTGATGTGAAGAGTGGGATCGGTAGACCCGTCATGAGAGATAGATTGAGAAATGCCACCAATGTACATACTAGCAATATAGGGTGCTAATGGCTCCTGTTGGACCACTCATAAGACCTTGGTTTGGATCAATACTTGAGTGATGGGCACCCCATTAGGACCATTTAGAAAAGGAGGGGGCAATATGCCCCAAGACCCCGTTGGAGGGAGGTTAATTAATTCATCCATATTTTCTTGCATTTGGATAAGTTGAGATGTAGTGGAATATTATTGTTCGTTCATTTTTCAAGAAGTTGAAGGATAAGTGATTAACTAAATTTGACAAAATGAGGGGTAGTTAATCTAATCTAGGAGGACATAAGCACGGTAAATAAATGTGTTAAAGCAATATGAAGTAACTGAATAATTAAACTAATGGAAATAAAACCCTAATGTTCAATAAGAGGGTGAGGAAATAACTCAGTTGATAATCGATTACTGTTGCAGAGATGACTAGAGAAAATAAGAGTAGGAACGACTGTACAGAGGTCCCTCAAAGGCTAGATATGGAGGATTTAAGTAGACTAGAGCACCTAGGGATGTACTCGGGTGCCTATGGGTTCCCTGGCATATAGGAATAGGCACCCTCATCTCTGAAAAAAATCTAATCTTGGTGTTCATAGTGTCGTAAGATGATTTGTAACCTTCATTGTGTGTTGCGTCAGATTCGTTGTACTGCGTCGTATGCTTCAAATATTCCAAGAGGAAGAATAACCTACAAAAGAATAAGAAGAAGTATAAAAACCCTAAGAAAAAATAAATATACAAAATGAATGGGTCAGAATGACCTCATCTACCACAAGAGTGGGCTTACTAAACAGATCATTGCAATACATTTCAGACCCAAATGTATTTCTAGAGTGTGTGAGTGTGTGCATGTCATGCCCCAAGTGCTCTTATGCCAGTCACACTTTGTGAAATAGCAAGTAATAGATAAATGTAGTAAATATAATAGCATGTGTGAATGGAATAGAATCGAATCCCTCCCCCTATGAAGTGTGATGCAGACTTCCTAGCTTATGCCTTGATGATGTAGCTATGTTGATGAAAATGAAATAGATGGATGAAAATCTATATGAGTGATAGTAGTAGATGATGCTAGGTCCCTCATTATGGTCTCATAAATTTATATTTATAGGTTTCTTTTGCTCTAATTTCATAATTAACCCCGAAAAAGTCGACCACAAGAAAGATAAATATGAAAAATGGCTAAAAGAGGCCCAAAAAGTGGCGGGAAAGTGTTAGAAAGGTCAGGACACCTCCAAGTGGGACTAGGGCACTTATAAGCACCCCAACTAACACTAAAATAGCACAGGAATTCAGAAAATGGATGGGAATTTGGGTGTAATAGGTCATAAATTATGAAATAAAATAACAAAGATGGCCAAAAGAATGGGGCTTAATTAGAAATTTCTTCACTCAAGAACCTTCTAAATAGTAGTATGAGACCGGGATAAATAAATGTCTAAATTTCATGATTTTGTGACTACAATTAGATTGGTAGGATTAGAATTGGAGGAACTCTCAAATGAGCATATTTCATCAACTTTCCCCCTTTCTACCCTATGGTCAAGTTTCTCTGAGAAAAATTCAAGAAGACACTTGTCAAGCATATCCTCTAACACATTCTTATATTGAGAAAATTGAGCTAGTAATTTATACATTTCAGGATGAGGGTCAAAAGTTTCATCATTCTAGTCTTCTTCTTCCTCACCTTCAAATGGAACATTATGACGAGTAGAAGGCTTCCTTCTAGGTGCTTCTACGATGCAACAGTTCACACATAAAAGAAATTAAACTTCAGGATGGTAATTTTCTGGAAATTACCATACAAAAGAGTTAGAGAACCCTAGGCCCATATACTTCATGATGGAATGATGATCTGGTTGAGAAAAGGTCTAGAAATGTAGGCTATAGAAAAAATCAACCCTAAAAAATAATACACATAGCCTTGGGCCAAAGGTTTATGGGAGCATAATTGGTTAAATAGATGGGATCAACATTCCAATACAATTCTACACAAGGGCCAAAGGCATATAGATATGAGAGGACAACATCTACAGAATAACCCCCATGCAATGGTGTCTGTATAAACACGTTTTTAATGTTTTTGGGATTTTTGGATAGTGAAGTGAACTCAATAAATGAATACGGGTTCTTGAATAATGATTTTTGATCAATCATGAAGTTTGTAGGATTCACGTCAGGTTCACCATAGGTTATATGTGGAAAACTGTGTCTCAAAAACATGCAATCTTTCTCATCTATTCAAATAGTGTATTCGAGGCAACGAGTAAGAAAAACACAAGTACCGACATACAAGGGGATATATTCAAAGGGGATATAGTGAGCAAAATGGTCACATATCCAATGGATAGTGATCTTCATAGTAGGTCAATCTAGGGTTTCTGAGGTCCAAAACTAAATTAGAAGAAGGCACCCTATTGAGATATTGGTTGTTGGATATTTAGGGGTTTGAATCAATAATAAACATACATGAAACAACTAAAATGAAAGCTAAGTATTTGACATTTGTTAAGAGTACTAAGCTAGCTAGCATCAACCATATACAATACTAAACTAACTTAGTAGAATGAAGAAGGAAGAAAACTAATGATTGCAAAATGACAAAGAAGCAATAGAGCACTTGCTTGTACCTGTAGGTGGTCACCAATGCATGTATCTCCCCTAAGAAGAAACACACAGAGAGAGAATCCCTATTAGGTGGAGTAGGGTAAGATGAGTCCTACCCTTGACTCACTATATGTTGACCTAACAGTGAAAATAATCATCCAAGAGAAGAGTGTCAAAATCAATCCAAGCAAGATGCAAGATAAACTAAGAGCAAAGTGAGAAAATGTGAAATTTGTGTAAAAGAGTAGAGAAAATGACAGTTCAAATGTCTTAATTTCCACTTTTTTCCTTTCTTATGAGTTTTAAATTAATTTGAGGTATATATAGGACGTAATATCCCGCGGGTGATGGCGTCGGCCATGATAAAATAAACCTCTAACACAATCACCCATGTGCAATTGTGTCATCCAAAGATGCAAAAATAAAGTGAAGTGTCATAAAAACCAAAAGAAATGTATCATGGGTCATGAAAAGAAGATCGAAAAGGCACAAAATGACGAAGTGCAAGCAAGAACTAACAAATATGATATGCATGAGACCTAGGAGGGCAAGGATACCTAGATGCAATGAAAATCTAGGCCAAGAGCAAATAGAAACATTCTCTCTGTTTATTGTCTCTAGCCCATAATTGTTACATGAATAATAATTCCCCACTCTTAGCAGACCCCTTAAGGCCCTTGCTCAGGAAATAGATGGATCAGTCACCCTTATCTGCCATAAGGAAGCTGTTAGTAATAAGTATGAAAGATGAAAGGTGAAAAATTAGGTGTATATAGGGAACGTAGTATTAAACACCATAAATTGTTGCATGTTTTTTGTCTAAAATCACATCCACAAACCCAAGGCAGTAGGATATTTCTCACATTCAAAACATGTATTGAATGATGTGGATAAGGAGAGGGAAAAACATATTCCTTTTCCATGATAGTGAGATGTTGGCACTTGCATTAGGATTGTTAATAATGCACCTTCACACAAGAACCAAGTTCACACTTAACTTGTCATGAGACCATAACAAATGACCAAACACTAGTCACTACCATTATGACCAAGAACTAGTCATAATGGTAGTGACTAGTGCTTGGTCCTTCATTATGGTCTCATAAATTTGTATTTATAGGGTTCTCTTAATCTACTTGAACGTACTTAACCCTGAAATGGTCGACCACCAAAAATATAAGAAGTTGAAATGGCTATAAAATGCCCAAAAAGTAGCGAGAAAGTTTAAAAAGACTCAGGGTGCCCCTGGTGAGACCAAAGCACCCATGGGCACCCCAGTACTAGCCTTGGCACCCCATTTAAAACTAAAATAATGAAAAATGACAAAAAATGACTGGGCATGTAGGTGAAAAGGTCAAGAATGATGAAAGAAAACAAAGTAAGATGGCCAAAAGACAGGGGTTGATAAGTACTTTCTTCACTCAAAAACCATATGAATAGTAGTATGAGACTGGGACTAAATAATGTATAAAGTACATGATTTTATGTCTACAGATAGATAGGAAAACTCAATGAGAATGGGATCGATATAATATCCCAACTCACACAATGTGAAAAATCTAAGAGCTAAATCAAGGCCATGACATCCAATTGTAGGATGTCAAGGTGTGAACGGTGAGGAATCCAAGCTGAGCGAACAACCCAAGAAAGGATGTGACAAGATATTGGAGGCAGTATGATGAACGCAAGGTGGTTCAAGAGCCCAAGAGAAGGAAAAATATGTTTTTATAAGAACAAAGTGGGGCCTAGGAGCCTAAGTGAACGTGAGGGATCAGGCCAAAGAAAAAAAGATGTGATTAAGGTGTTTGTAGTTAACTATTCACGAGGGGGAAAATATCGCAGTGTATTGGTGATTATATCATCTTTTTTATGTATAATTTGGTTTCAGGGACGGGTCATGAGGTCCTCAATAGTCTTTTGTGTGATAGATATCTATCAATAAAATTCCAATCGCATGATGAAAAAGGTATGGTCAATCGGTTCCTCCAACCGAGCGAGGATGTTGCATTGAATATCATTGAGATTTGGTCAAGGCTCTATTATCTCCGTTTTGAGTTCACAACAAAACGATCAGATAACCCCTACAAAAATTTTAAAGCTGGTTTTGTAAAATTACTTCTTTAAGAGAAAATCAGGTTTTTGGGTTTTACTGATAGGTCGACATGAGTTTTAAATGTTTTATGTCTTGTGTTTTCCGAAACCCGAAACCCGCTTCATGTAGAGTTAATTCGGGTTTTCGGACCTCCGGCGCATCAGAACATGCCTTATTCAAAACATGTTTTGTGTCACCTGTTCCCCGATACCCGAAGTCCGATTTAGTCCTTTGTATCGGGTTTTCGGAGCTGTGAAGCATTTAAACATCTCATGCTCTATGTCTTGTGTTTCCCGAAACCCGAAACCCGAATTTCTCTAAGCTCCTTTGTGTCGGGTTTTCAGACCTCTCGAACATGCTGACATGGCATTAATGTTGAGTTGTTGGTGAGTTGGCACGTGCCGAGCTGAAGTGTATTAATTACAAATTTTCTTATAAATACGCGGATTTCCATGTCATTTTTACCAGACGTATTTTTAACTCGTGGATTTTCGTACATGCTCTTCCAATCTCGAAACCCGAAAGCTCGCCTGTGCCCGATTGAATCGTCTGTTTTCGATCTTTCCTTTCTCTGGTTGAAGGTATTTCTCTTTCCATTTTTTGTTCCTAGTTTTTGTGGATTGATTGCGCGTGGATTCTTCTCATTTTCTTGTTGGGTTTTGAGGGATTTTTATTCTTCTTCTTTCTGGAGTTGTTTTATAAACGGGGTTTAGGTTTTAGGGTCTATCTCTTCGAAATTTCCACTTGGTGTTATTTCCTCAAATTTTATTATGTGCTTGGTACATGAATGGTTAAAAAGAGATGGCATGTTTGAAATTCAACAAAAAACCCTGTTTTTCTCTTCTCGGGTTTTGAAGGCTGTTGTGCAGTGTCGAAGACCTAAAGTATATTGAAGGTTTGGCTTGCCGGACTTTCCAGAGTTTCCGACATCATCACAAGTATCGGGCTTTATTTAGTTTCTGACATCCTCAGCAGTGCCGGACTTTCCAGAGTTTTTGACACTCTCAGCGCATCAGGTTTCCTAGATTTCCCGACATCTTCACCAGTATCGGACTCTTCCGTTCTTCCGACATATCCAGTAGATTGGGTTTCTCACAGTGCTTGACATCCCCTGATCTCTGGAACTTTCTTCCTTTGACGTCCTTCATGTCGGACCCTGGTCCATCTCAAGAAAAGACTGAGAAGTCAGGAAGAATGAAATACAAGTTTAGAAAGGTGGAGTCTCCATCATATATTGATTGCAACTATGAAATCTGAGATACAGAGCTCAGGAATATAGATATTGAAGATTTCTGGAGCAGGGTAAGGAGTTCCTCCCAAACACTGTGGATGAAAGCGATAGCCGATAGTGGCTTACCCCTTGTAGCTGGTTTTCCCATGGCTGCTCAGTGCCCTGAATTCATTTTGGCCTGTGCCTCCAGTTATGACTCGGCTTCTCGTTCTGTAAGAAGTCAGGCAGGTGAAGTAGTGATCAAATTGGACGGAGGTTACTTTGATGACCTCCTCAGACTACCCAATTTTGAAGAGTATGGAGAGTTGGACATCAAGTTAGCTCAGAAAGCCTGGGACAACGATTAGGAAAACTACATCAAGCATGTAAATAAAAAGTTCCTGATCAAGGCCAAGCCAGCTGTCTCCTGATTTCCAAGACTTATCCCCAAGAGTGATTTCATCCAAGAGATCAATGACATCATCACTCTACTGAGTCGGGTTTTTGGTTTTCTCAAATCAAATGTATTCCAAGGGTGGATGTATCAATTCATGATCACCATCAAGAAGAATCAGCAAGGGATTGACTGGGGCACTCTCATTAGCAATGAGATTGATTCCCAAATGACAACGGTCTTGTCAACGGGGAAATTTTATATGTCTTCATATGTCACATATGCAGCGGCTGGGATGAGGAACTATCCTGGATTGAATACTAAGGGAAGTAGGATGGGGAGTCATTTGTATTAATACTTCCCTCAACTGACAAGGAAGGGATCCCAAGATCAATTCAGAAGGGTGAATGACGCCTTCTTCTATGAAAACATCTGCAGGCTAAACCCTAAATTGAGGAAGACAAGAGTCTCATATGAGGCTTGGGCTGAAGTTTCCAAATGGGGATGTGTCTTCTTACAGTTCAAGAAGTTCACATATCTACGGGTGGTCATGTACTCGGGGGATCCTTTTCACCTGCCCCGATATCTAGGAGATAAACTGATATTGATGGAATTGGTTAGGCAGCTGTTGGATTTCCATAAATTCCAACAAAGTAAACATAAGGCTGCCGTATCCTTCCCAATTTCTATTGGGAGATACACTTGCTCAACAGTGGTGAACGCTAAAAATGTTATCCATGAGCTTCAGGACAAGCTGAGGAAGCATATGAAACCTCGAGATGGTTTTGACATCCAAGGAGTGCTCAGGGCATATGGAACCCTGCATCTGCATAGGCCAAACATAGAGGATATTTGGGTTGATCTGCGTAATGAGGTTGTTGTTCGCAGAAAGGATAATAGCAGATTGAAAATTGCTGAAATTCAAACACTGGAGCTTGCTGATTTACCAGAAGGTACGAGTGACAATGAAAGTGTTTTGGATCTTTCCTATGATGGGATAAATGAATATCAATATGTTTTCCCACCTATTGATTGGTCAGTCAGTGAAGAAGTCTCCATTTCAGATAGGTCAGCTCTAATCCTTGCTCACACCAAAGCATGGCTCTCCTCTTGGGGAATGAATTTTAAAGATGATAAGTTTTCAAAGTTGGCTGCTTCAGAGGTGGGGCCCTCCAAAAAGGAAAAGGACAAAAAATCTTCTAGGGGGCCTATAAAGGTCAAGATTGTCAAAAAGAGGAAAGAAAGAGAAATATATTCAATTGTTTCTCCAGTAGAAACAGTGAATGTGCCAGAATCACCAACGCCACCAGAAATAGGAGAAATTACTTTGGAAGGAGAAGGAAGTCAGCCTCTGGTTTCACCATTTGCTGATTGCTCAACTGAAGAGACCTTATCTCTTGCATCCAAGGCTTTGGAGTCTGAATCTGTGCCTCTTTCCTCACAACCACTCCTACCTCCTTATTCTCCATCAACTTCTTCAGTAATGGCCAATATTTTCTCTGGACTTTCACCCCTCTCTGCTGGTACCCAAGTGATCACCAACACGCCCCCTCCTGTGCCTCTTTTTATTGGATCTACTACCACGTTGGTAACTATTCCTCCTCCACTAGTAGAATCTTCTCCCCTTGAGAGTATGATACCAGCTTCTACAACCATGGCAACTCCCTCTGATACGCCGCAATGGCTACTCGAGCAAACTCCGAGGAAGAGGAAGGTGATTGTGCCCCTACCAGCCTTTGATTTCAGCTCACTCAAGGCTCCTACTGCTAAATCAGGCAAGAAGCCCAAAATAGTTTCAAGGGTTTTGGTGGACGCTTCAGGAGATAAGTTCGCAGAGATAGCCACTCCCACGACTGACAAAACTAAAGAGGACATAACAGCCTCTGATTATCAGATAACCAGGGTGGCTCTAGGAAGAGTGACAGTAGAAGGGGTGCAATAAGATGTGCGAGATGCCACAAACGTGTTGTGCCAGAAGTTGAAAGAAACAAAAGACAGCAGAGATGAGCTTAAACGAAAAGTGGAGCAGTTGATAGAGGTTTTTCTTAAACTCTCAAAACCTCTTGAATCCATACCATCTTCTTCTGTCCCTGTCGGATTCGATTTTTCATCAGTACCTACAATTGAGAAGATTGCTAAAAAAGGAAGAGTTGTCGATGAATGGATCCAAAGGTTAGTCCAACAGGGGAAGGAGGTGATAAAAGATGTTGTGAAAGTTCATCAATCTGTGGGGGATATTCAGAAGGAGGGAGAGAAGATGGATGATGAGTTTTCTCAAGAAATTGGACATCTTGATTTGACTTATGAAGCTCTCCAAGTATTAAAGCAAATACCAGCACATCTCTTGGTAGAAGAAGGCATTATCCCACATACGGATAAGCATTTTCAGTTAACTAAAGCCATCAGGTTCAGAGTGAAGATTCTCAACGAAGCCTGCACTAAGTTGAGAGAATCAAGGGATAAATTGATTGATGGAAAAAGTGATTTGGAAGAAGAGTTGCTGAAGATTTGTCCAAAGGTGTCGGTTGGGAACTCAGGTATCTTGTCGGCAGATGATCTCTTCAAACAAGTCCAAGAGTCAGTTCAACATGAACCAATGCACGGATTTGGTATTGAGGTCATTGATCAGTTTGTAAGAATTGAACATTCTTTTGAGTCCTTGAGAAAGCTCAGCAAGGGATTGAAAAAGCTTCCCGGCGATGCTAGTGATATCCATGAAACCTGTGAAATTTGGAATGATCATTCTGCTGCACCTGACGAAAATGAAATGCAAGGCATAATTCGAAAGTTCCAAGAATTTCAGAACAAACAGGTGCAGCTGGAGGAAGAGAAAGATGAAGGAGCGAAAGATGATGATTTAGACTAATTCTTGATGTTTCATGTCATTTCAATCTTGAAATTGACATGTCTTTTTCATTTCTGTTTCGTCATGTAGGAAGCAAATTTTGACTTGGTCTCCTGCGTGAGGATCAAGAAAAATAGAACACTGTTTAAAGAACACTATTTTCTGGGATTTATCCTATTTTCTCTCGTTCCCATTTATTATAAATAAGGGATGCTTATGCATTCCAAAGGGTCGAGATTTTTTTAATATTCAGAGCTATTGGAAAGAAGAAAAACTTTTTCTTTTCGTTCGATCATTTCAAAGAATAGGATTTGATATTATTTTACAAACTTTGTGTTGTGGGATATATCTTACTTAAGACATTGTTCTTATGTTCATGATCTTAACCTATTCTTTACATAGCATCTTAGTGTGGCTAATCATCTCAGACATTATATTTATGATCTAAAGCTCGTATGATTATTTCATGCTCTGCATTTACTCGAAAGAAAATATGTTTCTCTCATTTCCTTTCCATTGTGCTTCTTTCATTGTAATATTTTCTAACCCCGTTCCTTTATGAAGGCATACCTTTGAATCGTGTGAATGCGAATTTTGAGATTCTATCCCAACCCCCAATGGTTAGATTAGTGTGAATACTGTATATATTGTTTTCGCTGTGTTTTAGATTAGTAGCAAGCAGGCAGCCTCACCTGTCTTTAAGGAGGGATTTAATCCCATATACTATGGTTGTACCTCATATTTTGGGTTGACAAAATATCCAACCAACAGGCTCAAGGTTAGGTGAAGGCACATATGTAGGCTATGGTCTAGGTGATATGGGGGAAGGTGGGAACCTCCGAGAGGATATAAATCTAATGATGTTTGGTTATGTTTGGTGATGTAAATATTTATTTACCATTCAACTACTTTCGACATGTATGTAAGTAATAATACCATGGTACTTAGCAAAAATGATAATGATATAAATAGTAAAACCTGACGAGAAGGGGATCAATAAGATATACCAGCTCATACAATGTGAAAAATCCAAGAGGTGAATCAAGGCCAAGACATCCAATGGTAGGATGCCAGGGCATGAATGGTGAGGAATCCAAGCCGAGTGAACAACCCAAGCAAGGATGTGACAAGATATTGGAGGTAGTGTGATAAACCCAAGGGCGGGTCAAGAGCCCAAGAATAGGAAAAAGATGTTTTTGTAAAAACCAATTGGGGGCAGAGAGCCCAACCGACATGAGGGATCAGGCCAAATAAAAATAAAATGTGATTAAGGTGTTTATAGAAAACTAGTAATGAGGGGAAAACAATCACAATGTATTGATGATGATATCATTAACTTGATGCAGAATGTGGCTTGAAGGATGGGTCATGAGGTCCTCACTATTATGTTGCGTTATAGTTATATGTCGATGTACTGCCAACCATGTGGCAAATAAGGTATCTTCAATCAATTCCTCCAACTGAGAAAGGATTTTGCAACGAATATCATTTAGATTAGGGTGGGGCTTAGGGTGAGGTGGAGGCCCATATGTAGGTTATGGTATAGGTAGTCTAGGGTAGGTGGGATGATCCAAGACTAATCAACACTACACTTTGTAGTACATGAAGGGGTTTTGGAGATGGGATGCTTGTTATGTAAAATTTGATAGTCGCAATCAATATGTGTGAAATACTCTTAATGAGAAGAGAAGAATGGAGTTAAACCAGAAGGTTGTATAGCCTTCTTGGTTTGGTCACATTTGACCTCATTTTTAATATTCTTCATGTGTTTTCTATAGGATCTACAATCAGCGACATCATGCCCCGAAGTCTCATGCCACGTGCAATATGGACTGGCATTAGAAGACTGAGGATCCATAAGGACAAGAGGTAGGGAAAGAGGTTTCATAAACTACAGAGGGCTAGTGGGAGTGTCTGATAGGGGTATTGATGTAGTGAGTGAGGTAGCTCCAATGGAGAAATGTGTCGCTCATTCATTGAGGCAAAATAAATAGGCTCTTCATCCATGAGATCATCAGCTTCATAGTCAAATTTGGTGACCCATTATTCTATCAAGAAGAATTGGTCAGTTAGATCTATAGTAGTAGGTGAAAGTGAAGCAGGTGGAACAAAATGAAACTCAGGCACTGGTTGGAAATAATCATCAATTGTGCTTGGAGGTTCCTCTTGTACTAGGATAAGGTTCATGTCATGAGTAAGTTTGGCACAAATGGTTTCTTGATAAATTAAAACTTCCCGATCACATATCTGAGCGTAACTGGCTAAATGGGGGTTGTATAGAGTGAAACCATCATCATAATCTGACATGGAAGCATCCACCACACAATAGTCGACTATGGTTTCGATTTGTACCATATGCTCTCATGAGGGATATGGGGTTTGTGAGATAACTATCGGAACTGAAGGCTCCTTCTTATGTGGTCGTAAAGGAGGAATATGAGATATGATGAGATCAAGAAGATAAAAGGTATTTATTTTAAGGGTGAATTCATCAGGATCTTCATCATCTGATTCCAAGAGATTGGGGGGTGTGTGCCCGAAGAACTTAGGATGGCTAGCATTTCCGCAAAGAGTATCCATGGGGTAGTTGAAGCATTGATACTCCTGTAAGGGGATTGGAGATAATTACTGGAGCATGGGGAGCTTATATGTCCCGTTTTTCTTAAGTGTATTGTAGTTGCAAGGGTTAGTGCCCCCTTGAATCTTCTAAATAGCTCCTTAGTGAGAAAACTTCACACATTGACATGTGAAATAAGCAATGGTGTGCATATGATGAGTCCGAGGCCACCCTAGGAGAATGTTATGAGATATGGGAAAATTGAATATCATGGCTTTGACACAGACATCCCTAGGGGGAATAGTGATGGGTAACCAAATATACCCCATCAGAGGAATTTTTTGGAATTCGTATCCTTGACAAGTAGTTTGGGTGGATTTTAGGTTGTCGATAGAGAAACTGAGAGTCTTGATGAAATGTAAAGATGTTATACATGAGCATGCTCCCTCATTAATGAGATCATGATTAACCATGGTGTGACTGATCTAAACTGATATGAAGAGCATAGGATCATCAACACGAAGCAAGATCTCATCCAGAATCGTGGAAGCTATGGGGAAGTGAATGTAAGAATGAGTATTTGTGATAAGGTAAGTACAAATAGAGAGCTCCTCAAACTGCAAACAGATACTTTCTTCCAAACCATGTAATGTAGGAATCTACTCGAAAGAG
This sequence comes from Taxus chinensis, assembly GCA_019776745.2. Classification (NCBI taxonomy): domain Eukaryota; kingdom Viridiplantae; phylum Streptophyta; class Pinopsida; order Cupressales; family Taxaceae; genus Taxus; species Taxus chinensis. The sequence continues at coordinate 200,731,060 of CM034151.1, forward strand.
GGAGGGAACGTGATATTCCTTTCAAACAACACATTCATGATATGCTCACGATGGTGAGGTGATGGGAACATGAGTTCCAAGAAGGGAATTTGACTAGGTATTTGGGAAAGTTCTTCAGCAGGATCCCACTCATCCTAACCGGAGTGTGTAGTAGGCTAAGATTTCTAAGAGTCCTCAAAAATAGAGCTAGAAGGAGCAGGGAGTGTTAAAAGACTTTTGAAATTGATTTTTGTTCAGTTCTTATGTCATCGAGCCTGTAAAATTTTTTTGCACAGAGGCTGATTGTGTTTGTAGACATGGGGATAGTCCCATACATAATTGTCCCTATAGGAGATTTTCCACATTGGTTGATGGCTTCTAGAGGAGGCACATTTTTGACTTGGTGAACTTGATTATGAGGTATAGAAGGATAGATGACCATATGATTTCTAGGTTATAATGCTACAAGATATCCTAGTTCCACCTAAGCTATGACACGGTTTACATCATTGATTACCACCGTATTTTTAGGAGGGTAATCTGTGTCAAACACATTAGTTGTAGCATTCTATCACTTTTTAGATATATCAGCGACATCATTATTAATCATAGGATTATATAAGACTTTAAGATTTTCATTAGCTGAGTTGATGGCTTCACGATGATCCTTCTTTTAAGTTACATCACGAGATTTGATCGTTTTGGTCAAGTAATCACAAGTAATGACATCATAATCGAAATATGGTCCTAAGAATAATATGATGGAAGACATATGGATTCCATGACAATTCTCATGTGAGTGACCCCAGTTAGCATGCCACCAAAAAACTTACTCTCATCATGTCAATGAGGAATAGGTCAAGAAGGATATAAGATCGCAGTAAACAACTTAGGCATCTAATGCTTCAAATCTTACTTACTCGTTATTTGATGATAGCTATGTTGATTATTGTTGTTAGGATATTATTGGACAATATTGAAATCAGTCCAATTCAAAGAAGAAATGAGGGTAAGAGTATATGACACTTTGTCATCCATCGCATTCTTATTTTTAGGTTGTTGAAGAACTTGGACTTGTTTGTTAGTTTTTGTCTTAGAAAGAGCATTCTCAAATTCCGTCGTGAGATAATTTTTCCTTTCAGCTTGTTCAAAGGCCTCTTCTATGGAAGTGGGAGAAAAGGACCTCACATTGTATTGAAGGCGAGGTACAAGGGCTCATAATAAAATTTGAAAGAGGTTATCATTGGGCATGTTATGTTCCACCCACATGGATATGTTCTTCCAACGTTTAATGAAATCTTGCACTGACTCGTTCTCTAATTGTTAGAAATTGATGAAAGCATTAATGTTAATTTCGAGTAGATTGTGATATTGGAATTAGATCACTAGGGGTGTCACTAGGGACTCTAGATCAACTATAGAAATCGAAGGAAATGTATGATACCAATCTAGAGCATCTCCAGTAATGTTCTTAGCTAAGAGCTTAGTGGCACAATATGAAATTGTCCTGATTGAACTTTGTAAAGTTTGTCGAAGGATTTGATGTGACAAGTGGAATCTATAGACCCATTGTGAGAGATAGATTGAGCAATGCCACCAATGTACATACTAGCAATATAGGGTGTTAATGGCTCCTATTGGACCACTCGCAAGACCTTGGTTTGGATAGGGACTTGAGTAATCGGCACCCCACTAGGACCATTTGGAAAAGCAGGGGGCACAATGCCCCAAGACCTCGTTGGAGGGAGGTTAATTAATTCATCCATATTGTCTTACATTTGGATAAGTTGAGTTATAGTGAAATATTGTTGTTCATTCATTCTTTAAGAATTTGAAGGATAAGTGATTAACTAAAATTGATAAAATGAGGGGTAGTTAATCTAATCTAGGAGGACATAATCACTATAAATAAATGTGTTAAAGCAATATGAAGTAAATAAATAACTAAACTAATGGAAATAAAACCCTAATATGTAAGATGAGGGTGAGGAAAGAACTCAGTTGATAATCAATGACTATCGTAGAGTGTCACAGAGCTGACTGGAGAAAATAGGAGCACGAACAACTATACATAGGTCCCACAAAGGCCATATCTGGAGGATTTGAGTAGATTGGAGCACCCAGGGAGGTACTGGGGTGCCTATGGGTGCCTTAGCATGTAGGAATATGTGCCTTGGTCTCTGAAAAATCTTAAACCTTGGTTTTCACAGGGTTGTAAAATGATTTTAACCTTCACTGTGTGTTGCATCAGATTCATTGTACTGCATCGTATGCTTTGAATATTCCAAGAGGAAGAATAACCTGCAAAATAATAAGAATAAATATCAAAATCCTAAGAAAACATAAATATTCACATTGAATAGGTCAGAATGACCTTAGCTACCACAACATTGGGCTTAATAAACTGATCATTGTAGTACGTTTTGGACCCAAATGTAGTGTTGGTGTGTGTGTGTGTGTGCATGTCATGCCCTAGGTGCTCTTCTGCTAGTCACACTTTGTGAAATAGCGAGTAATAGATAAATGTAGAAAAATTAATAGCATGTGTGAATGGAATAGAATAGAATCCCTCCCCCTATGAAGTGTGACGCAGACTTCCTAGCTTGTGCATTGATGATGTAGCTATGTGGATGTAAATGTAATAGACGGATGCAACTCTAGACAAGTGATAGTAGTAGATGATGTTAGGTCCCTCATTATGTTCTCATAACTTTATATTTATAGGGTTCTCTTGCTCTAAATTCGTAATTAACCTCGAAAATTCTGACCACAAGAAAGATAAATATGAAAAATGGCTAGAAGAGGTCCAAAACATGGCGGGAAAGTGATAGAAAGATCAGAGTGCCCCCATGTGGGACCAGGTCACCTATAGACGCCCCAACTAACGCTAAAATAATGTAGGAATTCAGAAAAATGGTTGGGCATATGGGTGTAATAGGTTATAAATTATGAAATAAAATAAACAAGATGGCCAAAAGAATGGGGGTTAATTAGAACTTTCTTCACTCAATAACCTTCTAAATAGTAGTATGAGACCGGGATAAATAAATGTCTAAAGTACATGATTTTTTTACTACAATAAGATTAGTAGGATTAGAATTGAAGGAACTCTCAAATGAGCATATTTCATCAACTTTCCCCCTTTTTACCTTATGGTCAAGTTTATTTGAGACAAATTCAAGAAGAAACTTGTCAAGCATTTCCTCTTACATGTTCTTATATTGAGGAAATTGAGCCAGGAATTTATAAATTTCAGGATGAGGGTCAGAATTTTCATCATTATAGTCTTCTTCTTCCTCATCCTCAGGTGGAACATTACGATGGGTAGAAGGCTTCCTTCTAGGTTCTCCTATGACACAACAATTCATACATAACATAAATTCAACTTCATGATGGTAGGTTTTTGGAAATGATTGTACAAAAGAGTTAGAGAATCCTACGCCCATATACTTCATGATGGAATGATGATCTGGTTGAGAAAAGGTCCAGAAATGTAGGCTATAGAAAAAATCGACCCTATAAAAAAATACACATAATGGTCAACGGTTTCTGAGAGCATAATTGGTTAAACAAACAGGATCGACAATGTAATACAATTCTACACAGGGACTGAAGGCATCTAGATATGAGAGGACAAAAGACAAAATCACCCCTATGCAATGGTGTTTGTACAAATAGTTTTTTAGTGTTTTTGGTATTTTGGATACTGAAGTGAACTCAATAAATCAATATCGGTGCTTAAATAATGTTTTTTTCTCAATCAAGAAGTTTGTAGGATTCAAGTCAGGTTCACCAGAGGTTATATGCAGAAAAAATGTGTCTAAAAAACATGCAATCTTACTCATCTGTTCAACTAGTGTATTTGAGGCAATGAGTAAGAGACACACAAGTACCGACATACAGGGGGATATATTTAAAGGGGATAACGTGAGCACAGTGGTCACATATCCAATGGGTAGTGATCGGTATAGTAGGTCAATCTAGGGTTTATAAGGTCAAAAACTAAATTAGAAGAAGGTACCCTATTGAGATATCAGTGGTCGGATATGGAGGGGTTTGAATAAACAATAAACATACAAGAAATAACTAAAATGAAAGTTAAGGATTTGACATTTGTTAATAGTACTAAGCTAGCTAGCATTAACCATATGCAATACTAAAATAAAATAGTATAATGAAGAAGGAAGAAAACTAATCATTGCAAAAATACAAAGAAGTATTAGAACACTCACTTATACCTGTAGATGGTCGTTGATGCATCAATCTCCCCTAAGAAGCAACACATAGAGAGAGAATCACTATTAGGTGGAATAGGGGAAGACCAACCCTACCCTTGACTCACTATATGTTGACTTAACAGTTCAAGCAATCATCCAAGAGAAGAGTGTCCAAATCAATCCAAGAAAGATGCAAGATAAACTAAGAGAAAAGTGAGCAGATGAGAAATTTGTGTAAAAGAGTAGAGCAAATGACAGTTCAAATGTCTTAATTTCATCTTTTTTCCTTTCTTATGAGTGAAAACTGAATTTGAGGTATATATAGGATGCAATCTCCCACGGAAGATGGCGTCAACCATGATAAAATACACCACTGACACAATCGACTACGTGTAATTTTTTCATCCAAAGATGCAAAAATAAAGTGAAGTGTCATGAAAAGCAAAAGAAATGTGTCGTGGGTTATGAAAAGAAGATTGAAAGGGTGCAAAATGATGAAGTGAAAGAAACAACTAATGAATATGATATGCATGAAATCTAGGAGGACAAGGATACCTAGATGTAATGAAAATATAGGCCAAGACCAAATAGCGACACTCTCTCCATGTACTGTCTCTAGCCCATAATGGTTACGTGAATAACCATCCCGCACTCCCGACAGACCCCTTGAGGCACTTGCTCAAGAAATAAATGCATCAATAACCTTATCTACACAAAGTAAATTGTCAGTAACATGTATGAAAGATGAAAGGTGAAACATTAGGTGCATACAGGTAACGTAGGATTAAGCACCATAAAATGGTGCATGATTTTTGTGTAAAATCACATCCACAAACACAAGGCAGGAGGATATTTCTCACATTCGAAACATGTACTGAATGATGTGGATAAGGAGAGGGAAAAACATATTCCTTTGCCACGATAGTGAGATGTTGGCACTTGCATTAGGATTGTTAATCATGCACCTTCACATAGTTCGTGGTGTTGTCAAGAACCTTTGTGTCACTCATGGTGTCACTAGGGACTCTAGATCAACTATAGAAATGGAAGGAAAGGTATGATACCAATCTAGAGCATCTTTAGTAATGTTATTAGCTAAGAGATTAGTGGCACAATATGAATTGGTCCTTATCAAACTTTGTAAATTTTGTCAAAGGCTTTGATGTGAAGAGTGGGATCAGTAGAACCGTCATGAGAGATAGATTGAGCAATGCCACCAATGTACATACTAGCAATATAGGGTGTTAGTGGCTCGTGTTGGACTACTCGCAAGACCTTGTTTTAGATGGGGACTTGAGTGATGGGCACCCCATTAGGACCATTTGGAAAAGGATGGGGCACGATGCCCCAAGACCCCGTTGGAGGGAGGTTAATTAATTCATCCATATTATCTTACATTTGGATAAGTAGAGTTGTAGTGGAATATTGTTGTTCGTTCATTTTTTAAGAAGTTGAAGGATAAGTGATTAACTAAAATTGACAAAATGAGGGGTAGTTAATCTAATCTAAGAGGACATAAGCACTGTAAATAAATGTGTTAAAGAAATATGAAGTAACTAAATAACTAAACTAATGGAAATAAAACCCTAATGTACAAGAGAAGGGTGAGGAAATATCTTAGTTGATAATCAATGATTGTCGCAGAGTGTCACAGAGCTGACTAGAGAAAATAGAAGCACGAACAACTGTACATAGGTCCCACAAAGGCTAGATATGGAAGATTTGAGTAGATTGGAGCACCCGGGGAGGTACTGGGGTGCCTATGGGCACCCTGGCATGCAGTAACAAGCACCCTAGTCTCTGAAAAAACTCTAATCTTAGTTTTCACAGGGTCAGAAGATGATTTGTAAACTTCATTGAGTATCGTGTCAGATTCTTGTACTACATCATATGCTTCAAATATTCTAAGAGGAAGAATAACCTATAAAGGTACAAGAAGAAGTATCAAAACCCTAAGAAAAAATAAAGATGTAAAATGAATGGGTCAAAGTGACCTTAGCTGCCACAACATTGGGCTTACTAACTTGATAGTTGCACTACATTTCGGACCCAAATGTAGTTCTGGAGTGTGTGTGTGTGCGCGCGTGTGTGTGTGTGTGTGTGTGTGTGTGTGTGTGTGTGTGTGTGTGTGTGTGTGCACGCGTGCGTGTGCGTGTGCATGTCATGCCCCAATTTCTCTTATACCAGTCGCACTTTGTGAAATAGCAAGTAATAGATAAATGTAGTAAATATAATAACATGTGTGCATCAAATAGATAGAATCCATCCCCCTATGAAGTGTGATGCAGACTTCCTAGCTTGTGCCTTGATGATGTAGCTATGTTGATGAAAATGAAATAGATGGATGAAACTCTAGATGATTGATAGTAGTAGATGATGCTAGGTCCCTCATTATGGTCTCATAACTTTATATTTATAGGGTTCTCTTGCTCTAATTTCGTAATTAACCCCAAAAAGGCCTACCACAAGAAATATAAATATGAAAAATGGCTAGAAGAGGCCCAAAAAGTGGTGGAAAAGTATTAGAAAGATTAGGGCACCCCCAAATGGGACTAGGGTGCCTATAGGCTCCCCAACTAATGCTAAAATAGCACGGGAATTCAGAAAATGGATGGGAATTTGGGTGCAATAGGTCATAAATTACGAAATAAAATAATGAAGATGGCCAAAAGAACAGGGGTTGATTAGAACTTTCTTCACTCAAGAACCTTCTAAATAGTATTATGAGACCAAGATAAATAAATGTCTAAATTTCATGATTTTGTGACTACAATAATATTGGTAGGATTAGAATTAGAGGAACTCTCAAATGAGCATATTTCATTGACTTTCCCCCTTTCTACCCTATGGTCAAGTTTCTCTGAGAAAAATTCAAGAAGACACTTGTGAAGCATATCCTCTAACACGTTCTTATATTGAGCAAATTAAGCTAGGAATTTATAAATTTCAAGAGGAGGGTAAAAATTTTCATCATTATAGTCTTCTTCTTCCTCACCCTCTGGTGGAACATTACAACGGGTAGAAGGCTTCCTTATAGGTCCTCCTACGATGCAACAGTTCACACATAAAATAAATTCAACTTCAGGATGGTAGGTTTCTCGAAATGATTGTATAAAAGAATTAGAGGACCCTAGGCACATATACTTCATGATGGAATGATGATCTGTTTGAGAAAAGGTTTAGAAATGTAGGCTATAGAAAAAATCGACCCTACAAAATAATTCACATAGGGACTACAGGTTTCTAGGAGCATAATTGGTTAAACAGACGGGATCAACAGTGTAATATAATTCTACACAGGGGCGAAAGGAATCTAGATATGAGTGGAAAACATCTACAGAATCACCCCCATGCAATGGTGTCTATACAAACATGTTTTTAGTGTTTTGGGATTTTTGGATACTGAAGTGAACTCAATAAATGAATATGGGTGCTTAAATAATGAGTTTTTCTCGATCAGGAAGTTTGTAGGATTCATGTCAAGTTCACTAGAGGTTGTATGCAGAAAAATTGTGTCTCAAAAACATGCAATCTTACTCATCTATTCAACTAGTGTATTCGAGGCAACGAGTAAGAGACACACAAGTACCAACATATAAGGGGATATATTTAAAGGGGCTATAGTGAGCAAAATGGTCACATATCCAATGGGTAGTGATCCCTAAAGTAGGTCAATCTAGGGTTTATAAGGCCCAAAACTAAATTAGAAGAAGGTGCCCTATTGAGATATCGGTTGTTAGATATGGAGGGGTTTGAATCAACAATAAACATACATGAAATAACTAAAATGAAAGTTAATGATTTGACATTTGTTAAGAGTACTAAGCTAGCTAGCATCAACTATGTACAATACTAAGCTAACTTAGTAGAATGAAGAAGGAAGAAAACTAATCATTGAAAAAAGACAAAGAAGGATTTGAGCACTCACTTGTACCTGTAGGTGGTCACCGATGCATCTATCTCTACTAAGAAGAAACACGCGGAGAGAGAATCATTATTAGGTGGAGTAGGGGAAGACCATTCCTACCCTTGACTTACTATATGTTTACCTAATAGTGAAAACAATCATCCAAGAGAAGAGTGTCAAAATCAATCGAAGCAAGATGCAAGACAAACTAAGAGCGAAGTGATCAGATGTGAAAGTTGTGTAAAATTTTGGAGAAAATGACAGTTCAAATGTCTTAATTTCCACCTTTTTCCTTTCTTATGAGTTTTAAATGAATTTGAGGTATATATAAGACGCAATCTCCCATGGGTGATGGCATCGGCCATGAGAAAATACACCACTGACACAATCACCCATGTGGAATTGTGTCATCCAAAGATGCAAAAATAAATGAAGTGTCATGAGAAGCAAAAGAAATGTATCATGGGTCATGAAAAGAAGATCGAAAAGGTGCAAAATGATGAAGTGAAAGAAATAACTAACGAATATGATATGCATGAGACCTAGGAGGACAAGGATACCTAGATGCAATGAAATTCTAGGTGAAGACCAAATAACAATACTCTCTCTGTGTACTGTCTCTAGCCCATAATGGCTACGTGAATAACCATTTCCCACTCCCAGATGCATCAGTTACCCTTATCTGCACAAAGGAAATTGTTAGTAACAGGTATGAAAGATTAAAGGTGAAAAATTAGGTGTATACAGGGAATGTAGGATTAAACACCATAAAATGGTCGATGCTTTTTGTGTAAAATCACATCCACAAACACAAGGCAGTAGGATATTTCTCACATTCAAAACATGTACTAAATGATGTGGATAAGGAGAGGGAAAAACATATTCCTTTGCCACGATAGTGAGATGTTGGCACTTGCATTAGGATTGTTAATCATGCACCTTCACACAGCTCTTGGTGTTGTCAAGAACCTTGGTGTGTGTGTTGATTGCCACACAACAACTAAGTTTTTCTCCAAGATTGTTACAAAGAAAATTGTTGTCATAGATGTAAAGGAGTTCCATCACTTAAAAGGATAATATTCTTGTCAAGCTTATTGGCAATGCTATGTGAAGCCATTTTGAGACAAAAATTGACACTACAAGAGAATGCATTGTGTAGACATGTAGTGTTAAATAAGGGATCTCACATCAACAAACATTTCCAAAATAACTTTACATTTGCATCCTTCCCTCTATAACTTACAACTCATATACAATTGCTAATATTTTTTTATTTTATAAAATAAATTAAATGTTTATCCTCGAAAGGTTACTCATATATATATATATATACTCATATATATATATATATATATATATATACATAATTCCTGTCGGTGACATATCCCTGGATCGTCCTCTTAACTGTTTCTGGCTTTTTGAGTTCTCTGAAAATTTAAGCGCATTCAAAGATGAGTGAAACTGGAAGGGCAATAACAGAGGCGAAGACGAAGGAGAAGGATAATCTGGTGGACGTGAATCAGCGTCCACACCTGCAAGAATATTTACGGCAGAAGAATATTAAGAAAGGATTTGAACGTCCGGAGAGGCACCCTGGAACAGGGTACCTGGGGCTTCCACCCAAGAAAGGTCATGGAGGAAAATACACATGGGAGGGCCCTGACCCTCCAGCCAAGGATGTTGAGAACCCTCCTCCCGTCGCCATAGACGAGGGCGACCTCAACTACATATGCGAAGCTGAAGAAGATGACGAGATGGTCGCAGGAGAGGTGGAAATCGCTAAAGCTCCTGCTGCCCCGCAAGGTGTGGCCCGGGTCGAGATTATCGTCCAAACTCAACACGGTGATCAGGGTTCTTAGTTGCTCATCATCCTTTGTGTTCTTTAGGGTTTTTATATGTAATTTCTGTGGTGGTGTCTTGTGCATTGTAAAGTGCCGTGCAATAAAATTTCTGATCGTAATCAGTGTGTGAAATGTGATGCTGTAAATTGTGGCTGAAAAGAGTTTTATTCTGAAATTCAGATATGGCCGGTAGTTCTGGTCAAGGTTTACGAGCAAATTTAGGAAAAATAAAAACCAAAAAAATGTAGTCGTGAAAGCGAAGACGAGGACAGGGAATGGTCGTGTGACGTGTTTATTTTGAGCGAGTATTTTTATACGCTGCTTATTCTTGTGGTTTCTTTACATTCAATTTACAATCCGCAAGTTTGCATTCGGGAGAAAGGAAGCTAAGTTTAAATTTTAGGTCACCGTACGTGTACAATGACATTTAGGAGTAGCACCTGCACCTGAATGAGGTGCAGGAATTATGTCCATAGCAAAATATGATGATTTGTAGAGTAAAACAATTTTAAACTACCAATCGCACGTGAGGTGTGCAATGTTAACGCCGAAATCAAAATATTCTTAAGGCGGAAAAGTAATTGAACAACACAACAAAGCATTATGATATTTCTACTTAGTAAATGAAAAACAAAATGAAGTAGTGAAAAGTGGAGAAGTAGAAAAGATTCAGAGTTCAAAAGAAGTGGAGTAGCTTGAAAGGGAAGGTCCATCGCTGAATAAGAGGGGATTGTTAAGGATAGGGAACAACGACGAGATTCCTCTTAGAAGCGTGATTACAAAATTGTTGTTGAGAGAATTTGTCATAGCAACTGAGTGGAAAAAGGGGTGAGCTCTGATAGGCGGACTAGGTGGGAACTATTGATATAGTTGTGAAGGAAAGTCGTCATGTTTCCATGTCCCCATTTTCAATAGTGGTTTTCTTCAAAGTAAAGCCTTGATATTTTTGGATTGAAAACAATCAAGCCAAGTTAACTGGTAATTGCATTTGGTAACCTCTGGAAATTATGGTAGTTGGAACATGGGAGGGGTTATTTGCAAGGGCCCTGTATATCGATCAAATTAGACGACGACTAATAAAATCAAATATGGGCGACAAAAGAATTTGGCGTAAACAATGTCGACGATATAGTTGTGACATAAACATGCTTTATTCATCTGACATGTGACAGCCACTCTCCAACCACGGTGAGCCACGTGTACGGTAGATGGATCTCTGTGCTTCACCGACCAAATACACCATAAGCATTGATGTCTATATCAGTTGCCAAAAACGAAGGAGGCTTCTAGCCGTAATTACTTTTCTTGCAATTACAAGGTAACTCAAGCTAAAGTACATGTCAATTTCATAATGAATGATGATAATATGAGTTCCAATTTTATTTTTTTAAATCCCTAAAAAATTTTAGAACAATCATTATTTCTTAGCTTTCAGCAATTATAATATCAATTCATCTTATTCTGCAATTAAGATGACAAGTCGTACATCATCGACCAAAAAAATCACAGACATTAATGTCTTATCGGTTGTCAGAGGGCGAGGAGGCTTCCCCCAGTGAATAGGCCTTTCGGCGTAATTATATTCAATTTTATAAAAATATTGATGTATGTTGTTGGTTTTCATACTATCTTGTGACAGTCCACCATGTGCACTTGTGCTCAAAATTTTCTATATTCATATATCACTCTTGATTCTTAATGTCTTTATAATACAGTATAGTCGAGTCATGGTTAAATGTGGTGGTGAACATTTTCCTCTCATCCTGTCGTCCCTAAGACCTCTAGTTTTGAAGGGGTACACGTCCCCGCATAACATTGCTTTAAATAAATATTTGTCCATGCATGCATTTAGTGTGCTCTTTAGACAAGTTGGGGAACATATTTGATGGAACGCTAGCATGTGTAGAGGTCTTGGGGGTTTGGTGATACTCCATCATTCGTAGGCAATTCAAAGTAGCACATATGGTGACCCCACTAAATAATTACAACTCTAACAAACTTAACGTTGTTATCCTCTCTGGCGTAATTTTCAACTCATATGCAATTGCTAGCATATATAGAAACAAGAGGCAGATATAATTAGTTCAAAAATTTATTATAAGGCAATCATGAATTTATTCTATATTTATTATTTCTATTTTTTTCTCAAAATTATATGCCATTACCTTTATGTTATTTCACATCAATCCCGAATAAATGATTTTTCCCTTTCAAATGATCATTCTGAAAAATAAAAACTATAATTTTAAATAGCGATGTTAACAGTGAAATGGAAAATATTGGTGAGTGGAAAAGGAAATTGAAACGAAGAACAAAGCACCCTGTTTGGATAGAAGTTAACGACGAGGAAGCATGACTCTGTGGTTGACACTGAGAAAAAGTGTAATGTTGCAATTCATCTGTAAGCAGCCTATCAAGAGTCAACATGGTCGATTTCTCTTGAAAATAACTCAACGTTCATCTTGCTTAATGCACAATCTCTTGAGTTCATTCCCAGAGTGCAACCATCCTGATCGGATCAAATGAAAATACTCACTTAAAGGGTTGTGTTTGTGGATTTAATGCCACTGCCATCGTAACTGTAACCTTTGCTATAGGCCTCACCACTCTAACTTGAACATATTAATTTTCGCTTCTCTTTGCACAATATGTGCATGCTTCGGTTTGAGGCAGTTTTGGGATATTCACAAATCGAACGGCTAGATCCCACCATTAAACAAGCCTTAGATGAGACAGTGCTTAGGTAATTTGCTTTGTTTCTTGCTCCTCATTCTCTTGAGCACACAAACTTGCAGCGGATGAAAAAGTGACTGAGGGGAATGGTTAAGTCCCCACATGATCCGAGATGCCTCGTCTCGCTCCTCATTCTCTTGAGCACACAAACTTGCAGCCGACGCCAATGTGACTGAGGGGAGTGGTTAAGTCACCGCACAATCCGGGATGCCTCGTCTGCTCGTTCAAATCAAACCGAGTTATTGTCATCAAGTTTGTGCGTTGCACATCTATGAATCGGACCATCTTTTCTATAACAACACCTACACCGTTGTTTGCTTTTCCTGAAATGCAACAACTTGGTTATTTTTCAAATGTTATTCCCTAATCCAATATATACAACTGGAGCGACATATGTTGGCCTCTAACGACGTAAGTATGGAGAGATTGTTTACATGATAGTATTATTTCAATCCAATGGACGCTCTCAGGTCCACGCGCAAGCATGAACACGACTCTTTAGAGGGACATCGGATAACGAGGTAATAATTTAATCACAAAAAATAGGAATGTTTATTACGCACATTATCATGCTTGTGTTTTAATGCCATGTGTAAGCTTCTTGTTTTTCCGTACAATGTCAACCAATCCAACTCGGTCGTCAACGAATTTCCCGATTTCTCCTAGTGTAAACGTGTTTCAGCATAATAACGGTTGGAAATTCCATCGCTTATTTTCTTGGCCACAACAAAGGAATATAAAATATTATTTTCACGATGTAATAACAGGTTTCGATTCTGCCACTTATTGTAAAGAAACAAACCTCCATATAATTCGACATTTTGAATCTTCTTTTGAATATCTCTATATTGCTAGTTGTATGATTTGATGAACGTATTGACAAATACAAATTATCATACAAACTTTTGTAACATTTTATTTTGCATATATTAAAAAATACAAATACGCATACAAACTATACAACTATATATATTGCATATATTTACACACATTATCATGCTTTTATTTTAATGCCATATGTGAGAATCTTGTTTCCCCGTACACTGTCAACCAAAGCATCTTGGTTGGCACATAATTAACTCGTCTCCCCTGGCTCTAACACCTTGCAACGTAATGAAGGCCGGCGATTTCGTTGCTTATTTTCTCGGATGCAACAAAGGAATATTAAATATTGTTTTCTCGGCATAATAAATGCTAATATCTTTTGGTGTAATAAGAGTTGGAAATTCTGCCGCTTATTTTTCTTGAATACAGCAAAGGAATTTTAAATATTGTTTTCTCGGCGTAATAACACTTGGCGATTCCACCACTTATTGTAAAGAAACAAACCTCCATATAAATCGACATTTTTTAATGTTGTTTTGAATATCTCTACATCGCCAGCTATATAATTTGATGAATTTATTGACAAATACAAATTCTCAGACAAACTTTTTATCATTTTATTTTGTGTATATTTAAAAATACAAATACCCACACAACTATATATTTTACATATATTTAATGATATTTTACAATATGATATAATAAATATTAATAGGATATATGATATACTAATACTAATACTATGTAATATATTTATGATATATTACGGCTAAAATCTTCAAAAGTGTCATATAATTGTTTGTTTCTCCACGTATTGAACAACAAAATAAAAGTTTAGTGGAAAAATTAGACCCGTGGCCAAACAAACTCACCCACAAACCCAATGCAGAACATGGGGAGAGACACGTCTTTTATGGCCTTTCAGGCCTGTCATTTCCTTGCACTTTAGTTTAGATCTAGAGACGTTAAAGATGTTGACCCAAGCTACATGTAAATTTTGCCAAATTTAACCCCTGGTCGCAACACTAACCTTTCCCACTCTACACCGCTAGCAGTACACCCCTTGGCCGACACGTGCGAGGCTGCAATATGACCGTACTTCATCAACCGATTGATCTCATTCGTCGTTGTCGCCGTCAGAGTCAGAGGGGGTCGGGTTTTCTCCCAGAGAACACGCCTTTCGGCGTAATTAGAATTTATAAAATATAAAAATAGAAATTCGAAAAAGTTATTTCTATTTGGCTAATTAAATTAAGAAGATATTCAAGTTTCATTGATTTAGAGTTCATTTTGTCCATTACCAATGACCATCAAATTAAATATTTAAAACTCATTTTTAAATATGTAAAATGACATTGAAGCGCCTTGCAAAATCTAGCACTGCCAGGGGCGTATGTCTGGTAAGAAGGGACATTTAATTACCTGGTTAACATAATTACTCATAGATTATTTTGAAAAATAGAATACAAACATCAACATGACTCTCAGTTTCATATTTAACTTCCTCCTAACAAAGGAAAAGACCCACAATAATTCAACATGTAAGCAAGTAACCCTCTTTATTTTAAATGGCGAACAAGGATGCGTCAGACTTTAGTACAGTCGTCTACAATCATACACAGCTTGTGCTCTGCTTGAAAAATGGAATCATTCTATTTCACTTTAGGGCCATAGCAGTTCCCACAGTATCATGGGATCGAAATCCTCTGAAAATAAGTCATTATTATGGTCTACACTATTATCGTTATCGTTATCGTTATCCTGCAGGTCACTTTCAGATGAAGAGAAGGGCTCAGATTCTTCCCCCGATGTGTACAATCATGAGACAAGGGAAACAAGATTAGCCCGGTCCAAATGAAGTTTCAGAATGTCTTCTTGTGCATTTGCCGATTGAATTTGTAGTTTTGATATTTGGTGTTGCAGATGACAAACAGTTCTTGCACACCCATATATAGGATCTCGCAATCTCGCCGCTACTTCTGCTTCATACACCATGCTACTTACCACGTCAGCTCTTCGATCATTTGGAAGATCTTGATACATTCAACCACATTTCATGAATAATTGTTATCAACATTATTATACTTGTAGACTCAACTATTTAGCAAAGATTACTTTTTTTAACCTTACCTTAAGCATTTTGATAATGTTGCCTACTCCAAACACCCAATGTGTAGTCGCAAACTTGTGAGGATTGTCTGGAGGAAAGTAAGGCACGAGCACGAATTTCTCTCCTCATCTTCTTCTAAGGATTTTACACGCCGCACATGGAAATACAGCTGCCTTTCCACTTCCAAAGTTGTTCATCTGAACATTTCACATGAAATTATTAACCAAAATAGTGAGTATATATAGCAAATATATTGGTCCCAACTCAGTGTACCTTGCAAGTTTCCATTCCTTCTCCACCAGGAATAGTTCGCTGGGTACAACAAAAAAACTTGATATCTATTCATGTCCGTCATGATGGCAAAGGTAGGAATGGCCGCATGCACCCAGGACCCCAGACATGCCATTCTCTGTCCAAAGCCATACTTTTTCCTGCTTTGTATTTCCCCATGTCAGTCCATATAGTTCAATCTCCTCCAGCTCTGATAACGGACATAATCGAATGCAGGAGAAAAGGTGGTTGACGATGCAGAAGATTTGGATCGTTGGATGGTGTAAGAGCCTCCCGGGCTTTCTAACATAGAACATGCATTTCGGCATAAATATACTTAAGATGTATATCTGATTTTGATAATTCTATATGTATTAAGAAGTAATTGTAGATGATGTTTTTAGATTTTTTGAAATGAGTGGGGAGGAGATGGAAGGCTTATGAAGTAGAAATACCGATCACATGCTCAATAAAATAATTATGTAGTAAGATGGCCACTTCTAGTGGGCATCACCTTTATTGGCATTCGACCATGATATATTGGGATTTATATGTTTTCATGTCAAGTTAGCCAACTACAGAATGTGAGATTGATTTTTTATTAAATGTAGAGTTTTAGAATTGTAGAAGCAATTTTAAGATGCATTGATTTGGGTAGTAAAGTAATAAACATATCTATCTCATAACTATTTAACCATAATGGTAGTGAGAGGGCACTTTCATTGTTTTCACCTTTATTGGCATAAGGATCATGATATATAATATTTCATTTGTTACATAATATGGGATTGATTTTTTTGACTAAATATGGACATTTAGAATTTTAGAAATAATTCTAAAATGTATTGAACATTTGCATGTTCGACTTGGATAGTAAAGCATTTATTTAAAGGTAATTTCATCAATTATTTTTGAATTTTTTGAAACCACGTAGGAGGAGGAGAGGGAAAGGTCAAGAAAGCATACATGTGCATCCTACAACCATTTTTTATTAATCTTGCATATAGGGAATTGATATATTTAGTAGGAAAGAATACCTCAAAACAAGTAGAGAAGTGTTATTTCAGGGTTTCAAGTTATTATATAGCTCCAGAGAAGTGTTCTCACAATTAGGGTTACATCCTTACCCATTGTATACACACTATCAATCGTAATGATGTCATGGAAGCACTAGTAGTGGTACTTTGAGGGTTATATCTAGTAAGTATTTAATAGAAATCAAAATAACATGATGAAACTTCCACTCTTGGTATTTTATTATGACTAAGCATGAATCACCTATAAAGGAGGAATTTGCAACATTTTTTGGGTCTCTGTTAAGATGTTTGGAAAAATTTCTAGTATTGAGAATAATGGGATTAGGACTCAAACCTCCAACCACATTTAGGTTTAAAATCATGTGTGCTTTTATGCCAACAATGTATGGAAATAAATTAAATCCCCTCCCCATCCCCAAACATATATAGAGAGAGAAATGTGTAGTTTCATTTCTTTGAAAAGTCTTAAAGCTTTACGAAGAAATAATTTTGTGCATATCCTACAATCAAAGTAGTCTACGAAACCACATTGTTTTAGGTACATGATGAGATGATGCCAAAAGAGGTTGTGGAATCTGACTGCATACCTACCAAGTGTTTTATCTTAAGTGGCTTTAAGGAAATTTTTAACAAATTCCTTTTGGCATACATCCCCTAGTGTTGGCATCACTATCCTCTCCCAAACACTCTTCCAGCCACGGGGCCTACTACCTCACCCAATGCACTCATAGCCAACTACAAAAATCCACCATTCACTATGCTTCAATTAATGTCCATTCCATATACAAAAACTCCCATTTCAACATAGTTAGGACAATAACATTATAGGTTTGGAAAAATTAGATGAAATCACATTCATTTTTAAATGATGGATCTTCTAATAGAGATACTCAACCCCTTCCCTTGCTAACACTCCCCACTAAAAGAATCGCGTGAAAAGTGATGCGAAGATTTTTTCTACATGGGCACATGTTATGATAGACAACTTGAATGTCCTTATACAAGGAAGAGGGAATCATACAATACTCACTAGGGTCATCTTAACAAATTAGATAAATCATACAAACTAACCAAACTAGATCTAGTACAAGGAAGAGGGAATCAAAACAATACTCACTAGGGTCACCCTTTTACTGGTTAGGGTCATCCTCACCATGAACCTATGGATTATCCTCTTCCTCATTCTCACTCTCCTCTGATGAGGACTCATCTCCTTGTGTATTTACCCCTTCAATATGAGGGAACATCCCTATCCTTTTTTTTCTCGAGTTGTTGGTCTTGGTGGATCTGTAGGCTGACCTATCCAAACTCCAAGAACCATATGTATCTATCATTGTCTCTACATATTGGTATCCCTGACCTCCCTAGTCCCTCTATAAAATTACTACGTAGTTAGAAAGAGATCAACATATGGAATCCCAAACTACTAGGCCACATGTGATATTGGGTGTACCTCTCTCTTACCTCTTTCTCATTCAATTGTGTGGTACATGAAAAAGTAGCTATGGATACCCAATCTTCTACTCAGATATCAATCATGCCAATATATATAAGCTATCATATCACTAATAGTCAATGTACACACCACATGAGGCATAACCTTTATCTATTTCATATATATCCATCTTGTCACCCTAATAGTGGTGGGATATGTAACCTTTATAACCCTATGGTAGGAGATAACCCTCTCATAACCTCATGAAATGAAAAAAGTGGGGGTGGCTCAATGCCAATGAGAGGCTTATGAAAATTATTATAAATTGTGATAGGTATTGGCCAAGATATCTTTACCCCATGCATATTCTCTTCAATCAATAGGATCCCAAAAATATAGAAAACATGTCCCCACCCTTATCTCCAACCAAACACAAGGCCAATATACCAATAATAGGTCACACACACACACAGACAGACACACACAGATATATATATATATATATATATATATATATATATATATATATATATATATTACCTCACATAGGTTATGGATAGGGGCTGACTACATCTACCAATCTAATACCCTGTTTAGCATCAATATCAGGTGCCCCACCATCTCTATAATAGGTATCCCATTTTTAGGACTCATCTGGTGAGATACACCCTTTAAGGATTAGCTTCCTTCATATGACTAACACCACGAGAATCATATAAATATCCTCCAGTATGGTGGTCCACTCTCCATGGACTTAAAGGAATTAGAACTTGTTTGTATCACCATTACAATAGGTCAATAAATCAAAAACTATTCTACTAACAAGGAAACATGTCTACTCTAATCCCCACTCCATATCCCAACCCTCTCCAAGCATTCAATCTCTACTTGTGTCAAAAGAGGCATAAATTAGGCCAACCAATCCTTCTCTCTCACCCTTGTCCATCTAACATAATCACCCCGCATAAAAAAATCACATATGATTATATCCATCTATGAAGAATTCAAAATGCTAATAAGCATAATCAATAATGAAAATGAATCTACCCTTTGGATGGTGGTTGCGCAACAATCACTTTTTACTAAGTGATGTTAATCAACCACCATGAAAATCATGTAACTTCCATGATGGTTGTGTGACTATTGTGGTGGTTACGTGACCAATGCATTGGTTGTGCGACTACTGGTCTACTTAATAGACCAATGATTATGCAACTATCATGGCATTCATGTCACCATCAACATCCAATCCCTTATATAGTTTAAAGTGCCAAACACCTAAAAATTAATGAAATTTAACAAAATCCAAATTTTAAAAATTATACCCCATCCCCTAACAAACATTTCAACTACAGTTTAATGAAAATCCATACTCCCTAGGTCACTTTTCAAGAGAAAACCTAAAATCTAGGGAAAAGGGGGAAAATGTTGATACCTCACCTATCCCAAAGGTTCTCTGGATCACGTTAAATCTACTTCCATAATCTCTTAGCACCATTTGATTTGACTCTCTCTCCATTTGAAATGGTTAGTAGAAATATAGAGTCCCAAATTTAGTAAACTCTCGAATAGAAAATGGTTTCCAAAAATAAAAATGGGTCAAATTTATATTATGTTTCAAATGAAAATATTGTATCATCACTATATTAACACTTGTGTGAGTTATACAACACAAGCATGATAAATTAGGTGGTATTTTATTCCTCAAAAAATGGTGAGTAATATTGTCTTTTCATTGTAATTATTTATAAAAAAATATAATATTTGCACTTGATTCATGTCTTGATTGTAGATGATAGATGGTCTCATCTAGCTTCACCCCATTACCAAAAAGCGTTAGGTAATATCCAACTTTATTTTTTTGTGATCCTTCATATTCGTGATTCACATCCCTTCCAATTAATGGTAGAAACACTTTCTCGTAGGGGCAATATGTATGCACGTAAAATTAACATGGTGTAAAAAAATACAAAAAAGTCTCTAGTGATGATAAATTTTCCTCTAGGACAAAAAAAAGTTTGTATCCCTCCCCTATCTCTCTTCAAAAAAATCCTTGTACCTCCTTTATTTCTTTAAAAATTTCAATTTAAGGTTTGAAAATTTCTATGCTATTTTTTTTACTATAGAAAGATAACCAATCAGGTTCAATCAGAAGTCCTGTCACCACTTAAATGAAATAGAAAATGCATGCTTTTGTTTCCTACTCAACTGTGATCTAATTTGGCTTGGATTGCTTTTTTAAAAAATTCAAGGAATATGATCATTAAAATCATCTCCATGTACATGTTCTTATTCAGTTAATTTATTTTGCATGATTTAAGTCATCCTTACCAAAGTTACATTGGACAAAGTGTCGTTTTCCTTGATGTCAAGTGTCACATTTATGTCAAAGAGAGTCTCAGTTTCATAGGTGATTATATGAGGTGTCATTTATGAAATAAGATGAATCTTGATTGGTAGTGTAGAGATGAGGTATCTTTAAACATAAAATCACGTACTTATTACTATATACTATACTGCCAAGTATTTTGTTTTATATATGGGTCTTGAGTAAGAAGAGTATTTGCTAATAGCACACTTCCTATTCCATTTGTCTGTGTTATTTGTCTCTATTTATTTTATCTTTCACACTTATCACTCTTACACCTAGTTTTGGTCAAGTCACAAGGATCCCTATCTCTCAGTCTTTGCACAGTTGTCGTCAGTTGTCTCTGGACACTAGCCCTCAAGCGCTCCTATCCATCTTGGGTGCCCGTGTCGTCTTTATATTTAATATTATTTTTGACATTTTATGTCATTATTTTTTTTGTCCCTCTCATATCCTGAGGTACTAGTCGGCACGTCGGGTCATTAGTGTCAAAATTCAAGCAAGAGATCCCTACATAAACACAACATACATACCATTATAATGGTAGGAAATTTTGATCAAGGGCTATCTATCTACATATCTCAATGGACTGCACCGGGGAACATTTTCTACATACACACTACATATGAAGTGAAATTTATGAATTCCATCTCACACATTTGCATTTTATCTAGTTATTGCCTGCTATCTTGGCATCATCAGCACGAAAGAAACCTAAGAGAACTATTGCACACAAAATCACATAGAACTACATTGGGTTTGAGATGTAGTGCAACACTTAGTCGTAAGTTCATTAGTTTGATAGATGAGGACAGTCTGACCCCTCATTTTGCATATTTATTTTTTAGGATTTGATTTCTTTTTTAGGGTTTTTCGGGATATTTTTATATTGTAGATTTACAAGCGCTCTGGCAGTCAAAGTGTGAACTTTAAGAAATCATTAGCGAACAAGTCTGAAACCCTAGCGATGGTGTCAAAACCAGATCCTAACCTTTTTCGTAGGATACAATGCCAACCAAAGGTCTAGGGCACCAGCAGGCATCACTACCCCTATCCAAGCACCCGGGTCAAGGCATTTCCAACATCTCTACATTCCTCGGAGTGGGATCATGACAGTCTGTGTTTATGTTCCATCATATTTCCAGCCCAAACACACTTCAGAAAAAGTGAAATTAAGGTAAGTTTCATACTTCTTCCATTTTATTTCATAATCAAATCAAATAAATTGCCTAGCATCTATATTTCATTGTATATCAATTGTAGCAATCATTGCTTTCAAATTTTAATCAAATAATTTATATTTTAATGAAACATTTTTGTGAACCAGTAGCTTAGAATTCCTTTACCTAGGATCCACTAAAACCCTAATGGATAATAATATATCTTCTCCTTGTAGACAAGCCATGCCTCATGTGAGTGTTAATCTTATTTATGATGAAGCAACTATCGTTGAACTTAACACTCTCTATCACAATACTACTCTTTTAGATGATATTCAAATACAATTTTTGGCTCATGAATGCAATATTCCTACTAATTTTGATCATTCTACCATCAGTATTATTTCTGACCTAGCAATTTGTATGTATTGTACTCCTTGTCATTCCATAAGCAATAAGCCTTCTCCACCTTCTTCTATTTCTTTTGAAACTCTAGGTGAGGTTGTTATCAATTATCTGTTAGGTCTTGATTTTGATAGTGCATATAGAATATATGATGAAAATATACGTTTGCATGATGTTTCTAATACTAGTCAAGATGATTGTATAGTTGCATCTCATACTCCTAGCATTTCTGAAAATGTCTCCAATGATTGTAATGATACATCTCATACTAGTTCTCTTTCTACTTCATTATACATTGATGATACGCTTGATGAAATCCTTACATTTTAGTCTTTTTATGATATTAATGATACACATGCTAGTAGCAATTCTACTTCTTTGCATACTATTGAATGTGGATTCTCTACTCCTGTTTCATTTTCTTCTAAAATTGTGTCTAGTAACACGCATGTTGATTCACCTCCCTCTATTGCTTCATTTCCTAACAAATATTTTGATGTTATTCCTCATTTTTCTATCAATATTCCATTTTCTTCACCACATATTACTTCTTCCGCACCTACACCTACTGTGCCTATAACATCAACATCCTCTACTTATTCTTCTAACATTCCTATGATCACTCATAATGGCAAGATTCAACCACTCAACACACCATTCACATCTTCTACCATTCCTTCACATGACATCTTATCACTCATGCATGTTGTTGGCCAATTACGATCTCATAGGTCCAATCTCTCACTGCTTGAAAGCAAGGCCTATTAGTGATTCTCTTGATAACAATTAATTACATGGAAATTCTATTCCAAAACATATTCACAATTCAACATTCCCCAAGGATTTCACTATGCCTACATTTTCATGCTTTGATGGTGTTGGCAATCCTTATTTACATCTCAAGCATTATCATCTAGCTATGGCTTCTTAATCTAATGACTCAATTATTGCTTAAAAAAATTTCGTCATAGTCTTAGATGATGATTCTCTCCAATGGTACACACATCTACCTTATGGATATATTAGGCATCTATTGTGAGATGGAAGAGGGTATCCTTCACCATTTTATACTTAACAATGGCCCTAGAGCCGCACATGACCGTTTACCTGATTTACATCAAGGAAATACATAACCTATTATTGATTACATTTTACAATTCAATGCTTGCATGAATCAGTTAGTATTTCATCTCTCATTGATCTAGAAAAGAAATTCATCTTTTTATGTGGATTAATTCCCGTTTGAAAACAACACTTGCAATATGATACATGTAAATCATTCACACTCTTATGCTACAAATTCGTTGATATAAAACAAGATCTCATTGTCGTACTCATGTCACAGATCCTCCTCTTATTTCTTATACTATGCTACATCATGCCAGTTCTTCTCCTCTTCCGTATGTTGGGCATTCCTCTCTTGGTACTCCATCTCCTCCAAATCACAAATGAGTTTAGTCTTATCCATTACATGAGCAGTCCGTCATCTCCCCCGGTCTCCATGTACAGTCTTCACCTAAGACTTCTCCATCTCCTCTCACTTACACTGTGCTATCATGATATTAGGCCTCATGATATACAAGCACTTGATTTTACTTACCTTATAATCAACATCATCTCACCTCATATGCTTACAACATCAACGTGATCGACCTTGCTATACAACTATCATCACATTAATGGCCACTCATGAAAATGGTTGTTGTGACCTTCATGATCGATTACAACAATTAGAAGAAAAGGGTGTTATTTCCTTTAGCTCTCACTCTCACGAGAGGTCCTATGTCTATGATTCTACACAAGCGTGTTATTACTCTAGTGCATTATATCTCCTTTATCCTGATTCTAAGGTCATTACTCATCCACTGCCATAGGTCATTATTCATGCACGCTCTCCATCTCATTCATCTGTCACTGCACCATATCCTCCTCCTCGGGTAATGCTCCTACTGCACATTGGCTTATTGAAGTCGTCACCATCTATGATTTCTACCACTTCACCTCCACATATCATTGGCACCATCTCATCTGACATTCATTTCGGTTCATACACTCATGTTTCTTATGCTCCACATGCTTCCACCACTCCACATCGATTTGGTCTTTAGTAGGTGATTTTCTGACCTTTCCCCATTATGACGCACTCATGTTTTTATGATTCTTACATGAGTGTTGAGGGATCTATTATAATAATAACCTCACTTCATATCTCTTATGCTACATGCTTCAATGATCTATCTGTCTAGCATACACTATCATATTACTTCTCGATGACCCACTCTTGCTTTATGGTGCATTCTTGATTGTTAAGGGGTATTATATAAATGAACATCATCATTCACACACTGGGGGAATTTATATTCTTACCACCCCCCCTCTTCATCAAACTTATACAGGCTTACCTACACTTTTTACAATCATATCATTCACGTAATCTTTCACATCATTCATTTTATACATACTTTACCATTCATCACATATTTGTTCATACATACAATATATGTTTTCCTCATTTATCTATCACATGGTGTAATCATATTATATATTTCGTAAACTATCTTTTATCACATACATTATCTTATCAATTATTTCTGATCAAATTAAACATCATCATTTATTCGTCACACATCAAAAATTATGTAGTAAAAACCAAATAAACACATTAGAACAATTCTCAACACATCAAATATCAATATAACTCATCAACACAATACAATGATGAAAATCCTTCTATCTATATATATCATAAAAATATCATGGTTACATAATAAAATCACTAGGAGGGAAAGCCCCTGTATCCATATACATCATATCTCATTATAACTATCACTATCTATGACTGTGGGAGCTCTAGAACTAGAAGCTTCGTCGCTCAAACTATTCCATTGGTTGTGGCTCATATACGAAAAACCAAAATGAGTTCCAAAATGGATTGGGACACGTGAAGCTTAACGAACCTATGCAACATGTGATATTCATTCCTTAAGCCACCCTAACATGAGATAAGTGACAAAAATCCTAGTGGATTGGAGTTCCCAATAAATTTCTAGAATTACTTATGGAGAAAATAAATACAAACTTATAAGGAAAGGATTCAAGGAAAGAAGAATAAGGAGGACATGTAGTGAATGGAGAGATTAAAACACCAAGATATTAGGAAAAAAAACTCTAGTGTTATTTTAATATACTTACAATATCTATGTTATTTTGTGATATTGTAAATTCCATATGGCTCTGTTGGTTGTCAAACTTACACCTGTGTCTCAGATTTGGAAGTGTCGAGCTGTTTGAGACAACAATGGAGCCATTCCCAAGTTGAGAGACCTTGCACACTTGGGAGGGATTTCCATAGAAGGTTGGTTCCTCTATCTAGTTCTATTACTACTGCTACTCCTAGTGCTGAAAGGGAAAGTTAAGCTAACAATGTAAAGGGGCCAAGGATATAAGGATAACATGAAAGGAAACTACACTAAAATGTGATAACACCATAAAAAGAGGGACAAACACTATTTGTTTTGAGTGAAAATGAAGGGGAATGCATGAAAGAAGGCTAGGCAACATGTAGCACAACTTAAAAGGTATTTACCAATCAGTCTCATGGAACGCAAGTAAATAAGGATCTGCAAGGGACATAGAATGACACAGTGAGCACGTAATGTAAAAGAAAGGAAATAAGAAAGAAAAATAATGTGCTAGGATAGAAACTAGTCACAAAATGATGCTTCTATTACTTCCATAAATGCACAGAGTTGTTACAATGGTAAAAGAGTTCAATATCCACATGTATGAACTAGATCTAGATGTTTGCGACTCAAAACACAGAAATATGAACTCTTATCAAAATGCGTAAGGATCTAAAATATCCAACGTTAATAATGATCCCAACTCTTACATTTATAGATGAATCCATGGAAGAAGAAGAGAAGAAGGAGGGAAAATCTGAATTTGAAATGTAACCACCAACAAGAAGCATTCAATTCCTACAAATCTGCCTAAGAATCTATCAAATGCACTTCCCCAATTTTGTTTGACATGTTGAAGAAGGAAGGAGGGTGAACCAGATCAAATCGGGTGGTTGGAGCAATTAGATTTGCCCATTAATGCTCAAAAATATGTTTTCCCATTTCTCACCTAATTGATCCACCAAGAATTCGAATTTGAATTTCTAGCACTATAGCCTACGTCAATAGCTATCGATTAAGACTAGGCATGCACCAATCGGAGCTCTGTAGCAAGAGATACGGCTATCAAAATTTTATTAGAGTCATCTGCACATGCAAGACACATGGCGTGCATGGGTTGGATGAAAGAAAGTCAACTATGTAAATGGTCTTTTCATTTCTGCCACATGTCATTCATTGGTTGGTTTTCAGGATTCAGTGCCCTGTTGGCATGCTTTGATTGGTTGCGTGTGGCACACTCAAGCATGTCAGAGAATGACATGGCACAGAAGGGTCAAAAGAGGGTGTAAAGAGAATGTGCATAGAAGAATGAGGCATGGGAAGAATAAAAAAGGGAGGCGCACGTAATGCACGCGATGAAATAAGGTAACCTATTAAGTGGAGAACGTATGGTCAAGGAACAACTATTACAAAGTAAAGTATAGGGCGTGCACGAGGGCTAAGGACTTAGCTTATTGAAGAAATTGTAAGGAGCGTGCGTAGGACAAAACAACTACTAGGAAGAAGGTGAATGCCCATAGGATGTGCGCATGGGAGGAGTGGAACAAAGAGGAAAAGGAAAATGAAGGGGGAGAAGGGGAAACGCATGAGGAAATGTAACCAAGGGAAAGTGCTAAGTGAAATTGAGCACGTACAACCTTGCAATGAAGAGCTCAAAGCCAGAAGATGTATACAAGTTGTCCAAATAACTAGGAGAGTTATTTGGATAACATTTTTGGTGATTTTTGGGGCCATCTTCCTACTAGATGAAGGAAATCAATAGCCTGGAGCATCCATTAGGCATGGATTATACTATATAATCATGAGATTCTGATTTGTAACTTTGAAGAACTACCCCTAAAGTCACTTGAAGGATCATTTCTTGACTCTACTCTAAATCTTGCAAATGGCTAAAACTGTTGGAAGAAGATCAGCATCCTAGAAGCAAAATAAGAGTGTGTGTGGGAAGCACATGAGAAGAAAGAACTATATACAAACAAATGATGTGTGCGCAGAACACTTGGGAGAATTGAAATGGATCTATTATATACAAAATGATGCATCAAATTTAATGGAATGGTTTGAGATAGATCCCGTTTATTGGGATTTGCAGTGTGCCTCCATCAACATGAGTTAACTTGAAAGCATTAGCCTCTTTGCATGAATTGATGATGTATGGGCCACTCCAAAGTGCATCAAACTTTGAATGGTGTATTGGTTTAGCTCTTTTGGCATCCCATTTTAATACCAAGTCCCTAAATTTGAAAGCTTGAGGCATAGCCTTTCTGTCAAACCATTTCTCTATTGTTTGTTGATGTTGTTCTAGCTTGATCATGACAGAGTTTCTTGATTCTTCAAGATTAACCAGCTCTGTCATTCTAATTTCTCTTTGGTCTATGCCTTCAAATTCTAACTGTTGGGCAAGCGCTAATGAGTTCAATTCTAGCGTCAAAGGAAGGGTAGCCTCCTTTCCATAGACAAGCTTGTAAGGTGAAGTTCCTATTGCCCTTTTAATTGTGATTCTATCTACCCAGAGCATGCGCGAGACCTTTATATGCCACTGTCTTTGGCTAATATTCATTGTGCGCTTCATGATCCTGATCACACTCGTGTTTGTTGACTCTACCAAACCATTGCCTTGGGGGTAATAATTGGAAGAATTCTTTAGATAGATGCCCAGATTTAGAGCCCAATGAGTGATTCTATTTCCAAGGAAGGATTTTGCATTATCAAAGATAATGGTTTGAGGAATGTCAAACCTTGTGACTATACCTTTGAGAAATTCAAGGATGACTGACTCAGTTGATTCCTTGAGTGTGAAAACTTCTGTCTATGTGGTGAAGTAGTCTGTAGCTGTCAACACCCACTTGTGTCCAGCACTTGAAGGTGGATTGATCATGCCTATGAAGTTGAGACCCCATTGCACAAAAGGATGATCCACTTGGATTGGTCAGAGGGGAAGCGTTGCCAATCTTTTATTTCCTGTAAAGAAAGTGCATTCCTTACATTTTGTGACCCACTTGTGTGCATCTGTAAACAGAGTAGGCCAAAAGATACCTATCATTATGATCTTCATTGTGGTATTTTTGGTAGAGAAGTTTCCACCAGAGAATCCATCATGAAATTTTGCTAACACTTTTTCAATCTGTGCATCTATTGATACATCTTAACAGCACACCATCAATATTTTTCTTGAAGATAAGTCCATCAATCAAAACATAAGGGATAGATTATAACCTCAGATGTCTTCTCTTTGCTTTATTTAACCCAAGAGGTTATGCACCCTCAAAAAGGAATGTGATCATGTCCTTCATCCAGTCATATGCGCCAGGATCTATATTCTGCTCAAGTTCTGTGAGAGGGAGATCCTCATCTAGAAATAATGAAGTCTTAAGCTCATTTTGTGCATCCTCAGCAATCTACTTGCGCAATGCACTACCTCTTACTAGTTTTGTGGCTTTGATAGTCACATCATATTCCATGATTTTGGTCACCCATCATGCTCTCTTTTCACTAATTTCTACTCCCATGATGAAGTCTCTGACAAAAGAGTGGGAGACTAACACCTTGATATGATTTGTGGCAAGCATACTTTTGAATTTCTTGAGCGCATGCATGATGGCAAAGACCTACTTCTTCATGTGACTATACTTTAATTCATAATCCTTCAGTGTTTGGCTGAAGAAATCCACTGGTTGTTCCAACCCTTGTTCATTTTCTTGTGTTAGGATAGCACAACACTTACATCGGTGCACCATAAACAGGATGAAATCCTTTGAGTAATTCAGGTTAATGAGTGTTGGCTCACAATCAATTTCTTGCTTGATTCATTTGAAGCTCTCTCTTCCTTCTATTGTCCATCTGAAGGCTATGTCCTTCTTGAGCATCAGGGTGATGGGCCAAACTAGACCTGTAAAGTTAGGAATGAAGTGCCTAACAAAATTGATCTTGCCAAGGAAGGACTGTAAAGCTTTCTTGTGCGCCAGCAAGGAAAGAGTAGGATGGCTGAAACACAATCAGGAACAATTATGATACCATCCTTTAAAAATAGATGGCCCAAGATATTTCCCTATGCCACTGCAAAATTACACTTCTTGAGGTTAAGGGATACCCCAAATTTTTTGCATCTCTCAAAGAATTTCTCCAGGTGTGCCATATGATCCGTGCTTTCCTTTGAGAAGACAATTATGTCATCAAGGTAAACCAAGATGAACTCATTGATATAACCTTTGAAGGAAATATCCATGGCATGCTGAAATGTTGCACCTACATTTGACAAACCGAAGGGAATATTTCTGATATGCATATGTTCCCCACTTGGTTGTGAATGTCATTTTGAATTGATCCTCTTCCTTGACCAGGATCTGATTGAAACTTGAATATCCATCTAACATTGAGAATCTTTGTGCACCAGCCATAGTTTGTAGAATCTGCTCCATTGAAGGCAAAGGATAATGATCCTTTAGAGATGCCTTGTTCAAATCTCTGAAATCAACACAAATTCTGATTTCACCATTCTTCTTGCGCACTGGAACTAGATTCGCGACCCAAGTAGAGTACTTGATGGGGAAAATAATATTTTCCTCAATGAGTTTGGATAATTCCTTTCTCATGAGGGGATCTATATTTGGATTAACTGGTCGATGCTTCTATCTAATGGGTTTGATGCCAGGATCAAGATCAATGGATTTCTAAGCAACACTTGGATAAAAACCTTTGAGGTCTTCATACTCCCATGAAAATATATCATTGTATTTTTTACAGAGAGAGATGAAGGCTTGTTTTTCATTGTGCACGCAAGTCTTACTGAGCAACAACTCTTTTCTGCTTGTAATTATGACTAGGGAAAAATCTTCTTATGTGGAGCGCATATATTTATCTTCACCCTTGAACTCATCATCAGGGCTAAATATTTTCTCTAAGGTGACCAATCCTTTAGGAAACTTATTTGAATTTAGTTGAATCACTTGGCTCACATAGTTATCATGTAGGTTAGCTTACATATTTGATTATAATTCTGCTTCATTTTGAATGAACTGGATAATTTGTGTGTCATTTTCAAACACTTTCCAGCTAGTATTGTTGTCTGGAATGGATGGTATGATCACCATCTTAATGTGTTGAGTGTTTCCTTTGACAAATTCCTCAACAGGAGAGAACTGCAAACCAAGTGCGACCATTTGATCAACTTCCTTATTCATTTTTTTGGCACCACCTACAGATTTAGAGCATCAAAGCTCTCAAGGAGGTCCCAAACTCTATGTTTATAAGCTTTGAGAATCTTATTCTTTTCCTAGAACTTGTTGGTAACCTGGTGAATAACCAATTTTGTATCCCCAAATATCTACAGTGCCTTAATATTTTTTCTTTTTAGCAATAAGTAGACCATACTCCAGAGCCTCATACTCTGCCACATTATTGGAACATGTAAATTGCAATCTGTGCACAAAGAAGAATTTCTCATCCTTAGGGGAAATGAGAATGAATCCTTCTCCCATGCCATTTATACTTCTAGAACCATCAAAATATAACTTCCATAGACCAATGTTCTGTTCATTTTCTTTGAGCACACTTGAAACCAAAGATTCTTCTTCAAGAATGCAGTAAGTACCAAGCCCGATTTCATAGGATTCCATTTCTTCAGCATATGGGTCAAATTTATGGTGCCTCTCTACCCTCTCATCAAGTAATAGATCAGGAATAGAAGGTGGAAGAGGATGTTCTTCAGGAACTAAAGTTGGTTCTTGGATTAAAAAGTTGTCTTGGAGAAGGAGATGGGACATATGACTCTACATGATAGGAAAATATTGGCTCAATTTGTATGGTAAACTGGGTACCATACCTTGTCTTGAGTAACATATGAGACCAATTAGAATACAAGTAACCACCCACTTTTGTATTAAATTCTCTCTATAGACATAGGGGAAAAAAAGGAGGTAATTCAATGATAGATACATCTTGAGTTATGGTGAGGCTTGGACATGCATGAAGGGTCAACTCAAGATCCTTGATGACTCCTAAGGTAGTAACATTTAAACCATCAATTTTTAGGACTCCTTTTGTTAGGGGGGTTATACTTAATACCTAAGACATCAGAAATATTTTTAGGCATGACAGAAGTACAAGCACCTGAGTCAATCATGCAGTTATGCACTAGATGTTTTCCCGAGATCAAGGACATATAATAGGGTGGAGTTTTAACAATTTTACTTACTTTTTCTCATGTTTCTGACAAATATTGATAGAAGTGAGCGGTTTGTGAATAGTTGGATCAGCATGTGGCAGTTGGAATAGGGCCTCATGCAGCATATTCCATTGAGATGGAATGGTCAGAGCATCCCACATTCATGACATTTATGTTTTTCCTCTTCATCTAGTTCACAATGTTAAATGGAAGACCTGACTAACTTATGCAATTAGGGAATGATAGCCTCCTTTCTTGAATACTCAAGCACAATAATAGGGGCTTTAGCTGTAAGCTGAGGCTTGACATAACAAAGGATGGGACACACACTACTTCTAGAGGAGCTATCTGTGTGGGATATCTTATGTAGGGACATTTGAGAATTTTTACTAATGGATCCCCTGGATACATATTTCTACTTTTGAGGTTCTGTTTGTGTTGCTTGATTATTTTGTATTGTGACCTATGCACACTGGACTCAAGCATTCTCTTCTTGTATCTTGTTTTTTCTGCAACTTGGGTGCACGGTCTGCTTACATCCTTTGCAGTTTAGTTGATTTCACATAAGTCCTTAATGCCAAAGAACATCATAGTTGGAATCTAGGAGGAACTTCTGACCCTTGCTTGGCTTTCTGAATTTTAGGTGCACTTGTTGGAGGTTCATAACTAGAATTAGTTCTGAATCATATAGGCTTGCGCATGCTACATACATTAGCACAGTGATATTGACTATGAGGCATGTTATAAGGGAGGCATCATTCTGACTCCTACACAAAAATTGTTCTGAACTAGAACAAGCACCTGAATTACACTACATTGGGTGTTGGAAGAGATGGTGCAGGAGGAATAAATTGCAATTTCAGATGTGCGTTAGCATGCCATCTATCATTATGTTGGTTGGGTGCATATCAGATGTGCGTTAGCATGCCATTTGTCATTCTATTAGTTGGGCACATATCTTTGGTTTCCATATTGATTGACACCAAGGAAAACTGACCTAGGGCATGATGCACTTGACACACAAAAAACTACTATCAGGTCTAAGATGTAGTGCAACAATCATTAGTAAGTCCAGCATTGTGGTACCTTGATGTCAGTTTGACAAATTTCTAATTAGGGTATTCAATTCTTCATCTTTAGGGTTTGACTGCTTGTTTTGAGGGTCTTTTAGGATCTTTCTTTCATCACTAATCATTGGTGACATCTTGTCACAAAGATAGCGAGTTACTGACGGCAACTGAAGGAGTGAAGTGCTTACGACATTTTTGGGAATAAGGGCATAGGTGGTCTAGGAGTTATCTTTCCCCACCTGATAAACATTTTCCCCCTTATTGCAATATTATAAGGAAATTAGTAAGTCCCTTCCTCCCATGGATTGAATCATTATGGGAGATATCCTTTTTCCATCCACCTTTAGATAATACAGAAAAGTATTTTGGGTGTAGGTTTTATACCACAAGAGGGTTCTGTCCCAAGTCTTCTGAATCTGATTTTGAAATTAGTCATCTATCTTCTTTTTGGGGTGCCTCCTGTTGTTGTTTAGTTTCCCTTTAGTTTCTTCTCCACCAGAGATAGGTGATTTGGAACTTATCCTTAACTTACTTGCAAGAGTTGTTCCAAGATCATCCTAGGTGGTAATGATCTAGGTCCTCAGCCTCGTACCATTGAAAGCCTTTTTCTTTGAAAGAGATTGGCAAGTACCCTGAACTTACTCTACATCGTCATGTGTTATCACTAGAAAGTGACTATACGTTTACTACGTCCTGGATATGCTCCTGATGGGTGACTTGATTTCTCCCCGTAAAGTATGAATACTTTTGAGTGCGTAGTTTTGTGGCATATTCATTTTATGGCCAGAACCAAGGGACTTCTCTAGTGACTTAGCAAAGTTCCTTTAGTGGAGAGGTGGTTGATATGCCATGTAGGGGACCTGGTTGTCTTTGGAGGAGGAAGTTGAATAGGCACGGGGCACTGGAAATGGAGATGCATGCGTGTATTTCTGAATGAACTCTTTCTTGGGAGAGCTAGATGGAATCAAAAGAATATTTAAGTGGCTATCGTCTCCTTTAGCACTCTCTTCATGAAGTTCTCTC